>OX451740.1:69351037-69951037 GCA_948472305.1 Vicia faba
CAACAAGAAAGTCAGACGTCAGGTATATCAAGTCGGAGATCTTGTAATCAATCGGATCATCTTGTCGCAAAGTGATCCCAGGGGCAAGTGGACTCCTACTTACGAAGGACCATTTGTGATCAAGAACATCTTTTCTGGTGGGGCAATGATTCTGACCACCATGGACGGCGATGACTTGCCGCACCCTGCGAATGCAGACATAGTCAAAAGATACTACGCATAAAACGACCCGACAAGTTGAAAACCCGAAAGGGCGACTTTGGAAAAAATGGGCATCCCGGTGAATCGAAAACCGGAAAGGGAGGTTCAGGCAAAAATTAGGGATAAACAAAAAATATGTACACCCGACAAGTTGAAAACCCAAAAGGGAGACTTGGGCAAAAAAGGGTTTCCCAGTGGACTGAAAACCCGAAAGGGCGGTCCAGGCAAATAATTAGGGAATTAAAGCGTATGACTATGTCTCGTCGGATCACTTTAAGGACAATCTTTTCACCAATAAGTTCTAGGCTTCTGATCAATCCAATCATCGGCGAACGAAGCAGCAAATGGACAAGATACTCAGAGTTGTGAAGGCTATAGCAGAATGGGAACCCCATGGAATTGTTACACATAGCCATCTTTCTTTTGTATAAATTTTTTCTCAATTTTACGACAACATTCTCTTACTAGGATGTCTGTCTCCTTTGTACAAAGATACTTACAAAAGTTAATACAAAAATACTTCAAAGCGCAAAAAATTTCTTGCCTTTCCTTTCTTTTTTACACTTATGTTTTATTTGAAAACGTCCAATGGTTTGTTAAATATGCATATGCATTTGAATATAATCACTGCTTACAAATAAAACAAAATTGAGAAAGGATAATTACTGATAGGTTGAAGGTGTAGGAAGATGTCTTTGTGCTATTCCAGAGGAACCCCGCTACAGTATGTCATTCAGATCCTCAACAAAGCTAAAACCTTGGAGTATACACCCCTAGCGGAGTTAAATTTCAAGATCCCCAGCGGAGCCAGTGTTTTCTAACTTTATTCCCCGACGGAGTTAAGTTTCAAAGTTCCCATCAGAGTTAAGTCTCCAAACTCCCGATCCCTAGTGGATCCCAAAAACCCTGAAATTCATATCCCCAGCAGAGCTAGAATATTCCAAACCTTCTTCCCCAGCGAAGTCAAATTTCCAACTATCAATCCCCAGCGGGAACTATTCAGTTTCCCCAACTTCCCCGGCAGGTTATCTTAAAAGTCTGAGAATCAATCAGATAACAGTTAACTTCTTGTCTTATCCCTGACCAGGATGATTCCCCAGTAGATTGGCATACAACTCGAGCTCCTGATTCCCCAAGCAGAGTAAACACTCTCCCCACAGAGCTATTTCCCAACAGAACGAAGATTCTAGTTCATGTTTCTCCATTGGAACCCTCCCAGGTTCTAATTCCCCAGTAGAGGTCTTCAGAGTTTTCCTTATTTCCCAAGAATGTCATTCCCCGCAGAAGTTGTCAAAGCTCTTGTTAAATCCCCACAAGTCACCAGGGATTTCCAATCCCCAGCAGTGGTCCCAGGATATCTCTTTCTCCACAATCAAAGATCTTTAATCCCCAAGCACTCAGCAAGGATTTCTCATCTTCAACAATCAAAGATTTTTGGAATCCCTAACATCGGTCAAGGGTTTGTTTTCCCCAGCAGCAGTCAAGGATTTCATCATCTTCAGTTATCAAGGATTTATTTTCCTCAGCAAGACAGCTACTTAGCTTACATGCACATCCATTTACATTCATATATCATAAACATTAATGAAACATAGTTCATTGCATCATACATATCATGCAACATAACTTCATGTTTTAGCTAACATTTTACCCTTTTTTAGGATGAGATTAAAAAGCTATCATTAACAACTATTCAGAGATTTCAGATACAATATGGATACACCCCAGACACGACGGTCATTCTATTTACTCATTCAGAATTTCAAGTCAAAATGCAGTGTGGATACACCTCCGACACGGCGGTCATTCTACTACTCATTCAGACTTCAACAATCAAATACAAACTAGATACGCTCCAGACACGGTGGCCATTCTATTTCTCATTCAGATTCAACTGTCAACTTTAAGTTCAGATACGCTCCAAACACGGATGCCATTCTGGCCCTTACACCAGAAGTTTGATTCTCCCCAGTGCAGTCGCCACAGAAGTCATTCTGTCACTTATTCAGATCCCAGTTACAATTTTAGATACACTCCAGACACGGAAGTCATTCTGCTACTCATACAGATCTCAATCCCAGTTACAGTTTCAGATACACTCCAGACACGGAAGTCATTCTGCTACTCATACAAATCCCAATTTCAGATACAGTCCAGATACGCTCCAAACACGGTTTCCATTCTGCCACTCATTCGGAACTTATCCCCAACACACAGTTGCTCCCTACACAGATGTTTCTCTGTTACCCATTCAGAATACAGATACACTCCAGACACGGCAATCATTCTGATATTCATTCAAAGATCAAATACAGTTACAGCTTGGATACGCTCTAAACACAGACGCCATTCCCTTGCTCATACAAACCCAATCTCCAGATACAACTCGTATACGTTCCAAATACGGATAGCATTCTGATGTTCATTCTACTGATTTTCAACAAACAAATCCTAGATGGCATCGTTAAGCCCATCTCCATCAAGATTCTACCATCTCTAAATGGCATCTTTAAGCCCATTCCATCAACAATATTTGGACGAGTGCAAATTTACGGGCACTCTAGTGTCCAATCCTCTTTTACCTTCGAGTCACAAAAGGCAAACTTGCTAATCTAACTCTTCAGGTTCAAGAAGATTGAACAGGGGAAACTGTTGTACCCCAAAATTTTCGCTCTCATTTTCATCAACATTTCTCATCACAAGGCTCTTGGAACTCAAGATCAAGTTAGGGTTTGCTCTGCTTAACACACCTCTTTACACTGTTGACCTAAATTAGGGTTTGAGTTTGCACAGGGATTTGTTGACCTACAATGCCCAAAGTGACTTTCATACTTCATGTTGGACTCACAAGTTTGTCCATACCAAGTTTCAAGCCTTGAATCAAATTTTTGCCCAGTCAATTGGACAGTTGACCTAGAAATCAGTTGTATTGAGGAAAAAGTCAACTGTGGCCAATTTATAGTCAAACCTCATGAATTTTGACCCACATCAACATTATGAACTCATATGAACCATTTGATCATGTTTGGATCACAATTCTACAAGAAATTTGATCAGATCACTAAAAGGGCAAAATGGTCATTTTTAGGGTTTTGACTGTACAAAGGCAATTTTTGACTGTTTGACCTAGCCACTGGTAAATTAAGCTCAACCATGGACTCAAGGACTCAATGAAATAATCTTGACTTATTCAACAATTTCAAAAGATCTCAAATGCATGGGATTGACAGATGAATTTTTCAGTCAACTGATCAAAATTTGACTGTACACTGAAAAGTCAAACTTTGACTTTTTGGTCAAAATCAAGTGCCAAGGGTCATTTTTCATCAAGAGGTGTCAAATTATGAAACTTGTTCATCAAGAAACCCAAAATTGCAAATTAGGGTTTGAAATTGAAAAAAATTCATAACTTAGAATTTTTCTAAGTTATGAAATTTTCTTAATTTTTCCTAACTTTTCCCCACATTTTCACCATGATGCAAATTGATTCAAACAAAACTTACAACATTAAAGTTGTAGTCCTCCACAAATTCTACAACTTTGATTCACAAAGTTTTCTCAAAAGAAGCTTGGATCTCAAGTTATTATTTTTGGAACAAGGGTCCCTAAAACTTTTAACTTAGAGAAATTTTGCCCTAGTTTAGGCAGGATTTTGACCCATCTTCTTGGCCATTTTTCACATAGTTCCACTTAGAGTCTCAAGTTGAATTTCAAATATGGATTATATTACATGTTGCAAGCTTTCCAAATTGTCTAAGAACTCCTCAAACACATTGGTGGTTAGGGAGAATCGAATGCTTGAAGTTGGCAAAAACTCACTTTGTAACCATGGCCAATACATGTTCATACAAGTTGCAAAATCTGACCAAACTATCTTTGTACTTAATTAAAGGTCTCTAAACCTTTCAACACTCAAAAATTGAATGCAAACACATTGGTTAGAGGCATTGTTCTGATCAAGGAAGCATTATACAGTGAATAAATCCATTTTGGGCATAAAGGTAGCACTTCCATTTACATAAAGCATGCTTTATGTCAAATTGCTTATCTTGAGCCAAGGACCCAATCTTTTGTAGCAAACAAAGTTCACTAATATCAAGCAATTGGTACCAACTATTAGCAGACCATAAGCTAGATTGTACAAGCCTTTGCATTGTCAATTCTCACTTTTACTTCAAAAACAAGAAACCTTGCAAAAGGTCAACAACTTGCAATCTGATATAACCAAGCTTTGCAAGCGTTCCAAACAAGTTATTCACATTACACTAAGCCAGAAACACGAGCTAACAACCTCTCAAACACCCTTGTACACCAAAAACTCCATTTTCTGCCAAAACAGGGCAGGATCTGCAAATCACAAGCCAAATCACAATCCACTCCTGCGTTTTGCTTGCAATCAGTTCCAACACACTCCATACTACATACCTAAACTATCCCAACCATTCCCAAGTCACTATAACTCCATTTACACACATCACCATTTTTTCTTTGAAGCTTTGCAGGTTGAGTTCTATAGAGACATCCAAGCCATTTCAAAGCAAGCTAAGCATTGGGAAAGGTCCAGGGAACATCAAGCAAGCTCAAAAGAACCTCAAGCCTCACTGAAAGCTGCTCCATTGCCATACTCGTGTCCAACTGAAACAGGTATTTTGCAACTTCCTATCTCTGTATTTAGGAATCATTAGGCTTAGGTTTGTGAATGAAAAATGTAGTACTCATAGCCCTTAAGCTGTACATATGCTCAGTTTTCATTTATATTAAACGTGTTAAGAGAATTTCATCCATGAACATGTTGAAAAAACTAGGTCAGATTTTAGGGCCCGAGAAATTCTCTCTGGTCTTTGAGAGTTAGATCAAGTTTTTTATATGGTTAGAATCGTGGTTTAATGCTCTACAAGTTTCATGTTTTGAGTTTTGGCAAAAGATCACGTTTCCAGGAGTTAGCAGTTTGTACAGGGCAAGCGCGCGTTTTTGTCACAAGGAAGAAGATGAAGTGGTGGGCTGGGCTTGGCCTGCTTGCTTCTAACACCCCCCGTTTTCAGTTTCACACCCCCTGGCCCAATTTCTTGTATTTCTATTATTTTTGCATTTTAATTTCATTTCTGACTTTATTGTTTTATTTCCAAATATAAAAAATGCTCCAAAAATATTTTCATAAGTTTTTTACATTTATTTGGCATTTTATTTTATTTTTCCTAATATAGAAAACATATTAAAAACAGTTTTATATTATTAAGACTTGAAAAATAATGTAAATAATACTCTTATTTTTATTCACACTGAAAATATTTTCTTGAATATATTTTATTTTTGTAAATATTTTATTTTATATATATATATATATACTTTATTTTATATAAAAAAAAACATAGAATAAAAATACAAAAATAGTATATTTCTATTTTTATTATTATTTTCTACTAAAAAACACTTTTTTCAATATATTTTTATTTTTGTACATATTAATACATTTTTGTATATAAATAATATATAATATTATTTTCTTAAGAAAAATTAGGGTTTACCCCTTAATTAATTAAAATCAACTTTTTTTATTTTAATTCTTTACACCTTTTTCACATTAAAAAATGCTTTACATACATAAACAAATAAAAACTTCTTTTTTGCATAATACATTTTATTCTATATTTATTTATTTTGTTTATTTAAATAATTGTACATTTAAATATTATGCATTGTAAATTCAATTTGGTTGTAATAGTAATCTAGGGTTTATATTTCTTGCAAAATAATCCCCTATTCAAAATTGTACCCCCCTCCCATAATCATATTGTAATAGCTTAGAATTTAAATTCTCGCACTTTTACGCTTTCAATTATGCCATGATTAGAGAATTAGGATTTGTATGCAAAATCAAAACCAACAAATAGTTTGACCTAATCAAAGACAAAAATGCATGAAAAACAAACACAATGCACACTTGCACCCCTAGGGTTTCAATCCACTTGTTTCCTTCAAAAATGGGCCATGGTATGCATGTTAAGTACTTTGGAAAAACAAAAACAAAACAAAAGATCATATTCCCTCGATGAGGCTATCTTGGTTGCCTAAACAAAAATGATCAAGTCCCTCAACAAAATTGCCAAAGATACTTGACACAATTGCTATCATGGTCTATACGATGACCCGCGCTTATCCCGTTTAGCATCCTAACACAAGGTTGTTCACCAAATACAATGGTGAAACAACATTGTTAAAAGGGTTAAAAACATAAGAAAGATCTTTGAGTAAAATAAGGTAGATAGCTCTTAGTTACTTGATCAAAAGCTTGCAAAAACATCCTTGCTATTTTCAAACACACCTCACAACACAATTTCAAAACCAACTTTCAAACATTGAAAACTTTTCAAAAGACAAAAACACCTTTGTATACATTCAAACAAGAATCATTACAAAGGTTTCCACATCGATGGTCTCTTTTCAAAACATCTTTCAAAACCACACATAAATCACCATTTCAAACAATTGAAGAGCACCATTTCAAACAATTTAAAAGCAAAGCAAGTGATCTAAACAAGTAACTAAGAGCCCATGGATAACCATGGATGAAAAGGGTGCTAATACCTTCCCTTTTTATAATCTACTCCCCGAACCCAAGAAAACATCTCAAAGGTCTTTCCTGTGCTTTTTGGCCTTTCCTTAGGATAAAATAAAAAGTCGGTGGAGACTCTTGCTAAACCGAAATATTTGCGAACACAAACGCAAAACCTCAAGTGAGTTCTCCCACCGTATCACACCCCCTAAATGGCATGCTACGAATCCGACAGTGATGTCAGTTTTGTCTGACGTGGCTTGGAAATAGGGATACAAAGAAACATAAGCGTTTTTTCCTATCCATGGCAAAACGCAATTTTTACGTTAAAACCTCATGCTTTTGATTCAGCCTATTCTTAACAACAATATATGATGTTATATGTGGTTAGAAACCAACAACAATGCACGAATTTTAAAATATGAATGATGAACAAAATGAAAAACGGAAAAGAGAGATATCACGATTCAGGCCTGGGGAACTGTTGAGACCTACCTTTACTTGCCCTATTAATGTTAAAGAAATATTTTTAAGCCCTAGTTTGGATTGAAAATTCTGGGAATGTGAGGTATAATTTTCATAATCTCTTTGAATTTTGGAGAATTTTTGGAGAGCTTTTTGTGCCAATGATTTTGTGTCCCTTTGATCTGCTATTGTTTGCATTATATAGAGGAATGAATTACCCAATAAATATGGAAACAGGTCAAGGCCATGAAGCCATAATAAAGCTAGGATCAAACATTTTAAAAACTTTCCATTTCGCATGATTCCTTTCCATCTTGAGCGAGCACGAGTTTGTCATGTCTTGACAGGCTATCATAAGCTGTATTGGGCTTCAAAGCTGATCAAACTAGGCCCATATGTATTACCCATGGTTTTTGTGATTTTATTCAATGCAATATATGATTGGACTTAAAGGTCCTCTAAGTTGTTGTGAATATGTTTGGACATCAAAAACTAGGCCCATTGGTTCAAAATTTCAATTTTGCTCCTTTTGTAATTCATGAATTCCTTCAAAATTTCCCAACTTGTGCAACTTATAACTTGCTCAATTTTCATCTTTCAAAGATGATCTTGGAATTTTGGAAAGATCAAGATGTCATATAAACTTTCTCTTTTGATCATTTTTTCATTTGGAGACATTATCTTGATGTAAGTTGCCTTGACAAAAAGTGTGTTTTGTTGACTTTTAAAAATGACCTATAATGTATTAGCTCATATCTTTCAAATGATGCATTTTTTGGATTTGAGCATAAAAGAAAAGTTGTAGAGAATTTAATTTTCTTAAAAATTGTCTTTGGTTGGGGAAAAGTTGATGAAGTATGTGAAAGTTATACCTGGTCAAAGTTAAGTTGACTTCTTCTAAGGAAACCCTAATTTGACAATTTTTGACTTTTGATGATTTGAGAGCTTTCCTTGGGGAATCATGATCAACCCTTTATCAAATTATGAATATCACTTCAAAATGTTGATGTTGACAAAAAGTATCAAAGTTTGATTGTATGTTGACCATAGTTGACTTTTTACCTAATATAGTTAATTTTCAATCATCTGAACTATTGACTGAGCAAACTTATGATGCAAGACTTGAAACTAGACATGAACATTGTGGAAGACCTATAGAAAACCATGGAAATCACTTGATATACAACCCAAATTTCCCTGAGAAACTCAAAACCCTAATTGTAGACCTTTGGCTTAGGAGGAGCATTTAACTGGTCATCCCTTGAGATTCTTGAGCATTTGAGAAGCCTTGAAAGAATGTCTTAAGAAAAATGAGAGGGAAAATTTTGGGGTACAACAACCAAGCTTCAGATGAATTAAGTCTTTAGATAAATTGGGCAGAGTAACAACTGTATACAGTGGAATTCCTAATCATAGACAAAGCATAAAATTAGAATAACCTGTACATAAAGAAAATCAATACAATGCCTTGGAGTAAACCCCAAGGACTTCAGACATAATAACAACATAGCAACAATCTCCCCAAGTATCAAGGCTTCTAATCCTAAGTCCGAGAGATCCATAATTCTATAATACCAAGGACAGTAACCAAATAGTACACAAATAAATAAGTCTTTTAAGGTTCAAGTTGATTATTAAGTGTCTTTTAAAGAAAAGAAAGCTCATGTGAGCAAAGAAAAAATGAAAAAAAATAAATGCTCAAGTGAGCAAAAGAAAAAATGGCATGAAACGTAAATGATAAAAAAATAATGGTACATAAAAGTAGAGGCACAAAATAAAGGCATAAAGTAAAGTTAATTGTTAGTGAATTAGAAGTTAGAGGTCAAGTATAACAAAAGTTTAGTTGAATGACCATCTTGAAGCTCGCTTTTGAAAACTCATTAGAAGATTAATAAAATCAAAACCTCTGAACAACAAGTTTCATTTGAATTTTTGTCAAGTATATCATTCATTTCAAGTACTCAAGGCAACCACATCTGATCAACGATGTTCAAATGATTCACTTAGACCAAAATTCATGAAGTTCATTAGAGGATTGATATACTCAAAGTCTTCTAACAATGAACTCCGGAGTTACTGGATCCAAGGCTTCAAATTAAACATACTTGGGCTTGTAAACATAGGTTTGGGCCACAAATGATTATTTTTCGAACTGGGACAAATTTAGCGCTATGTTAAGCAATCGTAAGTGGACTTATGTAGAAGCCACACCTATTTTAAGTCCGGTCAATAGCAATATATGTACCAAAAATATTAGACAAATGATATGTAGATTATTCTCCAAAAACATGTAGCACAAGTAAATACAAGAAAAGAATAAGATGAAGAGGGAGGGGAATGATAGTGTAACCAATGTATCAGATGAAATTAAGGTTTCAAATAACATCAACATCATTAATCCATTTTGGTGGATTTGGTTTTTCAACCTATCAACAACCAATTTCCAATGAGGACGTGGAACTTGCCTCAAAATAACGCTGAAGTGTCTCCAAATCAGGACCAATCAAAAAATTAATAAAATATATTTAATATAAAAACAAAATTTAAATGATTTATAAAAAGGAAATAATTGGAAAAATACATAACATGTATTAAAATTCCAAATAAATATCATAAAAAATATTAAAGGTCAAACATGAGTAAACAAGTGTTGACAAATTTTTTTAGAATTTTTTAAAGTCAGAAAATATTTTTAAAATTCAAAGAAATAAGCAAAATAAGCCAAAATTTTTTAAAAAAAGTAAAATTAAAAATAAAAATAAAATAAGGTCACCAATATTTGTCAAGAGGTCAATGGATCCTTCCATAATTTTTGCAAAATTTAAAATGACCAAAATGTATTTTTAAACAACTAAAACAAGTCAAATAAAGTGAAAAATCACTAAAAAATACTAAATCACAAAATAAAATTATAAAAAAAATAAAAATCAGAAAGAGAAAAATTGAAAGTTTTTTTGATAATTTTTTCATAATTTTAGAAGTTAAAATGATTTTTTTATAAATCTTTGAAGTTTGAAACAATTAAATAGAAAAATCAGAAAATAAAATCAAAGCTAAAAAAATGTAGACCACTGGATTAATGTCAAAACATGTTATTAAGAAGATCTGATGGATCAAACATGTTGTGCATGATATGATCCTTTTTGAATTTCACACCGGATCAATGTTTTTAAATAAAAAAATATAAACCAACAAAAATGAGATGCATTGAATCTAAACTCACTTATACACACTCACACATCCAAGGGCCCTCAGGTGATGGAGTACGATGGATCCAAGTCAATGCGCGCACATGTAACATACAAAAGCCAGGCCAATAGAATTAAAGCAATTGGTTATGTGTCATTGTTTGAAGAATGACACGTAGGTCGTCTTGAACCTCCAGCCACCTGCAACTAAGGCAAGTATGGAATCCTTCAAACGAAAAGTTTACATGTTCATAGCGGTACCATTAGATGCATATCTTCAAGATGATCACAACCATATGCTCGTAAAATATTTCTTTAAATCATAACTTAGTCGATTTGGAATAAAACAGAACAGTTTGAGAAATTTGAATTTGAAAACAAATGCATCAAATGCATCAATTAATCAAAATTAAACCATAAGCAAGCATCAATGATCATCATAGACCATTCCAGTAATTTGAGTTAGAAGATTTAGTGTGTTAAACTACCAGAACAAAGTCTCAGAATTTTGCTCTTAAACTTCACTTGGCTAGCATAATTTAGAGCACTTTAAGGCTTGGTTCTTCTTTTGTTATCTTCAGTGAAGTCCAAGGATGAATAATCAATCAAGAAATAAGAGTTGGAAGTGAGGAAAATGAGAAATTGAAAACTCAAAAATTTAAACTATGGAGAGAGTCTGGAAGGGTGATTTTGGTTGTTCAAGCTTGAGAAAATGAATGGAATATGTCCCTCTATTTATAGGAGAGAGAATGGCAATGAGAGTTGGAAGAAATAGTGAGGTTTGGAGGGAATTTGTGTGCAAACTGAAAATGAGAAAGGTGTGACTTGCAAGTTGTCGAAACAAGTTTAAGCAAGTTTGTTAAACATGTTTTAGTGAAAAACACGCACAAAATTGATGTTTAGAAGCCACATTATGAAAATCAAAATCTGACTTTAGAGGAAAAACTCAGTTT
The DNA here is from genome assembly GCA_948472305.1 of Vicia faba. NCBI lineage: Eukaryota > Viridiplantae > Streptophyta > Magnoliopsida > Fabales > Fabaceae > Vicia > Vicia faba. Next base: position 69,362,398 of record OX451740.1, read on the forward strand.
CATGGAAGCAACTTCAAGAGCATGGAGTACACAATGTAGGATGCTTTATCATCTCATTATTTTTGCAATGGAAATATATCACATCAAACTTCACAATTTGCCAAGAAATGTAGAATATGGATGCTTGAGCAAAAAGTTATTCAAGTTTGAAGTCAGGAAAAACACACGGGTATTTGACACTTAGAAAAATTCTAAGTATGGAACCTCAAAATGACCTATAATGTCTTGCAAACTTACAAGCCTTTCCACTCAAAAATTGATCTTGATCCTTGAATATGAAAGTAAGTAGACTCTTAAAATTGAATTTTTGGAATTGAGGTCACTCAAAAATTATAAAAATTAAAAGAGTTATGGTCTTTAGAAGATGATGAACAAATTTGGGGAAATTCATAAAGACCTATAATCTTTTCAATTCTTAAAAAACTATTCAAGCATTTTCAAGTCTTGAATATTAAAACAAAGTTGTAGTAGACATCCCAAAGATTGTTGTAGAAAAAGAATGAGCTCAAGGAGATAAAAATTGACCAACTTATGATCCTTTGAAGTCACACAAGAGAATTTGATAGTCTTTTCAAAGGACTTGTAATTTTCATCAAACATTAGTGATCTTACATTCAAAATTAGCCTTAAACCATGAACTTATTAAGGACCCTTTAAATAGAATCATAGCTTTAGAATCAATCAAAAATCTCAAAAAATGAGGAAGATATGGTCCTTGGAAGTCAGTAAACCCTAGCCCGGAGAGTGTCATAATGACTTGGAACCCCTTTCAACTTTTGATGATTTTTCTTGCACAATTGGATCTTGTCATGTGAAGAGAAGTTGTTGTAGATGATGATAAGAACTCATAGAAAAAAGAACCAACTCAAAATTTTAAAAATTGAGAGAGTTATGAATTTGTGATCATTGAATCAATCACTTTCTCAATTAGGTCAAGCTTGTTGAATCAACCTTGAATATTTTGAACTTTCTTTGCAAAATAGATCATGATGGATCACATTAGACCTCAAAATGATGTTGTCTTGAAGAACACTCAAAGGTGGAGCTTATGTATGAATAAAGCTTATTGAAGAAGCCATGTAAATAAACACATGAACCTATGAATCTTCTTGATGAATACCACCACCAACCTAAAGGAAAACTTGACCTAAATAAGGTGAGAGAGTTCTTTGAACCAAAAAACATTGATACCATAAACATAGCCTTGAAGCTTAATCTCTTGCAATCCATTGAAGAACCATTTGACTGAGGACTATCCGTTATAACCCTAGGTTAGATGGTGAGATGGATGTAGTTGTATCATCACCTACAATATGAACATCCAAAAAAACATATATACATATCTTGATGTTAGTTAAAAGAACACATCTAAAAGATACACACTTCAAGGTGCTTGGTGATCTCTCAAGAGAAAACTTACAGGTATGATGAAGTAGAAAGGGAGAACTAACCCTAATGTGTGATCTTGATGTATTGATAATATGAGATGATGAGATATCTTAGGGGGAATATTAGGGTATAACAACTGCCCTAATTGAAGTGTCTTCTACCCGGAGATACGGAGGTTAAAATATCCGTCTCGTCGCGATTGAAGAAGCTTAAATACAAAACAAACCCTATTTTTGGCCCTAAGATTCCATGCAATGCTTATGATTATGAGTGCAAATGATCAACTCCATAGGTGACACAGAACACCACTGGGAAAGTAATATAAAAAACCAATCGATAAAAAAGAGAGTTACACCAGGTTGTTGGGGAACAACACGACTCTGGGGATAACTATAAATAGGCAAAGCCAAAAATCACGATTAAAGAAACCAAATGCATAATAAGGTTTCAACAACATAAACTCCTAACAATGCAAACAACAAACTATCAAGGAGCTAACCATTAAGAATGGATTACCGGCTCTAATGGAGGAAAGAAACTCAACTCCATTGGAGGAGAAAATAATTCCGTTGGGGAAAAGAAGACTCAACTCTACTGGGTTAAAGCTTAAAGAAGAGAAAAAGTATCATCAACTTAATAAATGAGGAAAAAGAAACGGGTAACAACGACCAATAGATAATTGTGAACTGCCCACTCATAGAGGAGATAACAAAAAGAGAGTAACATTGACTCACAGGGGATCATAAACTATCATCCTGAAGGAGGCGAATAAAAACAGTAAGATAATACCGACTGAAAGATGACAGTAAACAATAATATTAAGGTAGGTAACGAATGATTGACATCAGTACTTATGAATGGAAACAAATGGTTGACATCAACACTTATGGCTGGTAACAAGAGTTGACATCATCAATTATGGCTGGGAACAAAGGGTTTGACATCGGCACTTATGGCTTGGAACAAAGGGTTTAATATCAACACTTATGGATGAGAACAAAGGGTTTGACTATAACACTTATGGCTGAGAACAAAGAGTTTGACATCAGAACTTATGGTTAGGAACAAAGGGTTTTACATCAACATTTATGGCTGAGAACAAAGGGTTTGACATCATAACTTATGGTTAGGAACAAAGGGTTTGACTTTAACACTTACGGCTGGGAACAAAGGGTTTGACATCAGCACTTATGGTTGGGAACAAAGGGTTTGACATCAACATTTAAGGCTGGGAAAAAAGGGTTCGACATGAACACTTATGGCTAAGAACAACTCAACTCTATTGGGGTAAAGTCTAATAAGGAGAAAGAGATAAATGTCGACTAACCGAATGATACCTAACTACCAATTCAAGGATTAAGGTAGAAAAAACATAGAATAATAACAAGTTTCCAAAAATTCTGGTATTCCTCCTAGAACGGGTCTTAACTTCTTCTTTAACCGAGGAATTCCATCTGGAAAGGGTAACAAACTTTACCAACTTTTGGATTTCACCGAGAACGGTAAAGTTTCTTCTTTAACCAAGATATCACTTGGAAAGCGTGATGAACTGATGTAAAGATTTTTCAACGAATTGTCTTTGTCATTGGAGTAAAGTCAATTTCAACAACAAACTATCTTCCATAACATAGAGACTATCATTCATCGGAGTAAAAACTTCTTCTCTGGAATTAACAGACTTACTGAGGAATTACAGGTTGCTCAAATAAAGAGACCGCCATTTGCTGTTACAAACAGGATTTCGATAACACTGCTGGGAAATGAATTTTGACTTTGTAGGGAAATACCAACACATTCCTGCTGAGGGGATAAAGTCTTCACATGCAAAATAAATGCACATTATCAATCCAGGGCTCACATCCTACAAGGATCAAAATAATATTATTGTCGGGACCAAAAATTCAAACGAGGAGCAAACCAGAGTGAAACAGTCAACCAATAAACCATCCAATGAGGAATAAACTCAAATATGGACTAAATTCTATCTCGATAACGAGTTATATAGGAAGGCTAAAGCAAAATTCTTCCACGAGGGATAACTCAGTGGGAAAATTGAAAGCATATACATTTTCTACTTAAAGTTGACACTGTATTGGAAGGCTTAAAGTTGACACTCAATAATGAGTTTTAATTCAACTATGTATGATGTATGTATGAATGTATGAATGTACGAATGTTTTTAAGTGTGCGCCGACAAACAAACATACAACACTGGAGATAACCAGACAAAACCAACTTGGGTAAGGACAACACTCGTCTAAATCATATTTAGGATAAAGAATTCCATAAGAGAGTAAGCACCAACTGAGGATACAAAATCCTCCTTCAAGGCTTAACTTCACTGGGAAGAAACATGGCTTGAAATAAAACACAATCTGATAGCAATAAACAAATACACTTGTGGGGATATAATAAACTTCTCCAGGCTTTACCTAGGAATATCATACAGACTTCACTAGGGAAGATAATTACATATCATCTAGACTTCAACGGGGGATGCCGAACTGAATTCACCAGGGAAGACAATGCCACATCGTTAAGGGGAGCCTAAATACATTCTTCAATATCAAGAGTAGTGGTTGTGAAAACTTCTCTAAGGAAAATTTATGAAACTTCATGGAGATAATAACTTTTAGAGGGAAGCATCATCCTCGTTTAACCTAGAGAATTTAAGAAATTAACATCACAGCAAGAAGTCAAAATTATGGGGATTTTAAAACAAACTCAAAACTTAGCGAGAGAAAACCCAAAAAAGTCGACAGCCGCCTCAATACTTCTTAGAAAATGATAATGGTTTTGTTCGGCTGGTTGGGGAGCACACAATAACAATAATGTAATAATTGGAGATAGCAGTGTTATGCAAGAGATTCTACATCAATTCTCAACACAAAGGAAGAATAACTCCAACAAATGAGAAAATGCTTCATAACTTTACAATCTCTTCTTAATCACAACCCAGCTGAGGAAAGAATCATACTTAGCTAGAGAAATTTGCATCAAGAACTAACTAGGGAACATCGGATAGAGGTATCAAACCACCCAAACCAAAAACCATATAAAAACTTGGAGAAAAAAATGGAACGAAGACTTAACTGGGGAAAAATGGGATCACAAACTCAACATCATACCACACATCAACGGGTATGAAATCCAACTATCCAAGGAACAATCACAGGTTGACTATGTGCATATCAGCAAGAGTAACCCGTGAATACTTCTTGGGGAATCTTTTCCAAACTTCGGAGTTCGTCCATCCTTGCAACCACTACTTTTGTCCCGCTTGAATCACATAATTAAAGTAAAAAGTAATTTTCAAATTCTTTTATAAAACATGTTTTTATTATTAAGTCTTTTTGTTTTGAAAATCACTATCAATAATAAATGAAATTTTTGTAACCAGAATAAAATAAGAACTACAAAGAATTAGATAAAGGCTCGAACTTTATTAATAAAATGGTAATCTGCAAATGTCGTGACACCATGGATGATTACAAAGTTTTGGAAAATGGTAAATACGTGGAAAAGATACATTGAAACACAATGACCACTATTCTCCCTAACAACTTTGAACTCCTGGGCGTAGGCTTTAGTTGAAGTGTGATGAGAATCCGAGAAGATTATTGCTTAAATGATCAAGTCTTATCTAACATAGTTACTTCCTTTTCCTAGGTTTCCCTTAAAGGTTTTCAACCTACCGGGAAAATTTATTCTGTTTATGTCTCTAAATTTTCTCTAGACCGCCCTTTCGGTTTTTCAGCCTACTGAGACGTTTTTTTTTGCCTAGGCCGCCCTTTCTGGATTTCAGCCTACTGAGATGCTTTTTTTTTCTAAGTCGCCCTTTCGGGTTTTCAACTTATTGAGTTGTTCATTTATTTCTTTAGGCGAAGTATTTCTTGTGCGCGTCAGCATTCATGGGACGTGGGAACTCCTCACCATCCATAGTTTAAAGAATTAATGCACCACCAGAGAAGGCTTTCTTAACCATATATGGGCCTTCATAATTGGGAGTCCACTTTCCCCTAGAATCAGCGTTAAAAGACATGATCTTTCTGAGCAAGAGGTCTCCTTCTCTGAATTCACGAGGCTTGACCTTCTTATTAAAAGCTTTCTTCATTCTTTTCTGATATAACTGACCATGACACGAGGTTGTCAATCTCTTTTCTTTAATTAAATTCAATTGGTCAAACATGTTCTAGACCCATTCAACCTCTAATAACTTGGTTTCCATTATTACACGTAAAGAAGGAATCTCAATCTCCATGGGTAACACTGCTTCCTTACCATACACAAGAGAGAACGAGGTTGTTCTTGTTGAAGTGAGGATGGATGTACGATACCCATGCAAAGAAAAAGGGGGAATCTCATACCAATACTTAAAAGGTAACAACCATTTTCTAGATAATCTTATTAATGTTTTTATTAGCAGCTTCAACAACCTTATTCATCTTAGGCTTGTAAGGAGACGAGTTATGATGGAAAATCTTGAACTCTTCACAAAGTTCTGTCATCATCTTATTATTCAAATTTGTGTCGTTATCAATGATAATCCTACTTGGCACACAATACCTACATATAAGATTGTTCTTGATAAAGCGTACTAAACCTACTTGGCAACATTATCATAAGAAACTGCTTCCACCCACTTGGTGAAGTAGTCAATTTCCACTAAGATGAAACGATGTCCATTCAACGCCTTGGGTTCAATCATTCCAATCATATCAAGACCCCGCATAGAAAAATGCCATGGGTAAGAAACAACATTGAGAAGCGTTGGAGGAACGTGAATCTTGTCAGCATAAATCTGACACTTATGGCACTTCTTCGCAAATTTGTAACAATCAAATTCCATTGTTAGCCAATAGTAACTTGCCCTAAGCATCTTCTTTGCCATCAAATGTCCATTGGCATAGGTACCAAAGTAACCTTCATGGATCTCATGCATTAACATGTCCACTTCGTGTCTATCCACGCATCTAAGCAAGACCATGCCATAATTTCTCTTGTATAACACATCTTCATTAAGGAAAAAGCTACCTACCAACCTTCTCAATTTCTTTTTATCTTTGTTGAACGCACCAATCGAGTATTCTTGAGTCTAGAGGAAATGTTTGACATCATAATACTAAGGTTTTTCATATGACATCCCCTTTATAGAAAACACATGAGGTGGTCTATCAAGATGTCAAACTGTAATCTGAGGAACATCGTTCCAAACATTTACTTGGTACATGGAAGCCAAACTTGTATGATAGAATTCAACTTTATTGAAGAAAGGTAATAATTTTCTTGCATAATCTTTTTAGGGAATCAATCCAATATCACGAGTCTCATATTCTTCTTTGATCTAATTTATTACCAAAGTTGTATCGTCATATACATCAATGTGATAAGGTGGCAGAACCGATTGTTATACTGGTTTTGCATTTTGTATTCGCAAATGTGCGATAAGCAAGAGTCGCCACCGACTTTTCTTTTATCCAACAAAGGAGAGGGTGAAAAGAACATAAGAAGACCTTTTTCGAGATTTTCTGAGTAAGGGGGTAGATTATGGAAAGGGAAGGTGTTAGCACCCTTTCCATCTGTGGTTTTCCACGGGCTCTTAGGTACTTGCTCATTTTGAAAATTGTTTTTGTGTTTATGTATTTTGAAAAGTTTGCTTGCTTTATGATAACTCTTGTATCAGTCCTCAAGAGTGTTGATAAAGCGTTTTTGAAAAGAGTTTTGAAAGTGTGGTATGAAAAAGATTATTTTGAGCAAGTACTTAATAGCTATCTACCTACTCGAAAAAGGAATTCTTTTCCTCATTTCCTCTATATAGTGCTATCCTACTATTAGTGAGTAGGTAACCTTATCGTTGGGTATTAAGGGACTATCGAAGGGACGTTTACGGTCACTAAGCCAATTGGAGAAGAACTCTTAGTAACTGTCCTAAAGTTCTAAGATCACTTTTTTAACTGAGGCAATAGTCGAGAGAGTCATCGAGGGACTTGTGATCTCTTGAACTCAAGGATAATCACTACAAATTCTCACGTTTTGAAAATTGTGACGGTTTCGAGGGCAACCGAAGTGGGAGGTACCCTAGGGGGTGAGCATGTGCAAGTGTGCTTGATTCAGATATATCATCTTTGAATTAGGTTATGCTATGTTCAATTAATCGTTATCTTTCCATACAATCCTATTAATCTAAGAAGTTAATAGTGCAGAAAATAAATTGTAGGAAAATATAAACTCCTAAGTTATTACAAGGCCTTGGGACAGTTACATAATTAGATGCGCAAATTTAAACCTAATTACAACTATTACAAACCGGGAAACAATTACATAATTAAGTACTAAAACAGAAAATATTAAATGCGTGAAGATTAAAACGAGATTAAGTAAAAAAATAAAGATCTATTGAAAAGAATATTTGAAGTCTTGACCTAATTCTAGTTAATTTTTAGTTTAAAGAAAACAAGTTAAAGTAATTAAATTGAATTAATTTGCAAAAATCAATTTTAATTAAAAAAAAAACCTAAATCTATTTTTGTGATTTTTTCTGATTTTATAATTAAAATAATAAAAAAGATGAATTTAAAAAAATATGAAATAATTAAAATAAGCCAAAATAAAGAAATTAAATAAAAAGGAGGTAAACTAATGGGCCTGTGGTTGTGTTAGCAGTCTGGGGGATGTGAAACTGAATCTGCTAGGCCCAGATTTGTACAAGCCCAATTGCCTTTGCGTGAGATCCAATGGAGAGCGTGCTTGAGGGTGCATGATGGTGTCGCATGCTGGAGGCTCTTGGATCTGGCTCTGTGGACATTGGCTGGTGCAGATTTGATGCTACATAGTGGGCATATTTTCCTTTGGGACATGGGATCTGCAAATAACTTGTTAGAAAAACAAAATGCATGACCTGGGTATCGAACCCAAGTCCTCCCCTTTACAGCGCGTTGCCTTCACCATCTGTGCCAATTGTTCATTCATGAATATAAACAAAATAAAATAATATAATATGAAACCAAAGTGCATTTCAGGTCATCAAAAAAATGTGTGCGTCAGCAATTGAATGAACCAATCAAACTAAAGCAAAATGTCATGCAGGGTCTTGGCCTGAGTCAAAGAGTCAACGACGCCGGAGCTATACTCCGGTCGTCTTCTCCGGTCCTTCAAAAAACGCAATCAACAAAAATAAGTGGAATCAAATTTTTAGGCTCTGGCTACCCCCTATTTCGTATGCTACAAATTCAATGGTGATGGTCTCTCATCTTGAATGTCCCTGCATCACTGGGTACGAAGCTCGTCTGAAACTTTTCCCTAACAATGGCAAAGCTTCATTCCTGCGTCAAACTACTCATGCGATGGCTCTAAACATTCACAATCATCGGTGCAAACATGGACATGAACATAGAAATGATTTATATCAAAGTATTCAATATTTTTTAATTCAAGAAATATATCAATCCGGTTATGTGCAATTTGGGCGTTTGAGAGTGCTACGAGCTTGGAGATTGAAAGGGATGGACTCCTGGAGTCTTCAGGAACAGGTTGGAGTCCTTAGTTTGCCTTGAAAAGGGTTGGGATTGGGTGTTTGGATCTTCACGATTTTCTTTGAAAATTTGAACTTTGCTAGGGTTTTTTGTAGTGGCTGCGTGTGTCATTGTAGTGTGAGCTTGTTTGGAATATATAGTCCATCTTATTAGGTAAACAAAAGAGGTAAAAATACTTGGCATTGAGTGTAAACAAATATTCTTCAAAACTTTCCAAAACAAAAATATTTTCTTCCTTTCATGGCCTTGCACGTTTTTCCTTGACATAATATCTTGTCCATTATTTGATAGAAAAAGATCTCAAATCAAATTTTATATTATCTCCATTATTTATTTATTAAATTTTGAATTTTAATGAATAAAATATTAAAGTAAATAGCATAAATAATAGAATAATGCATGGGTGGGCTTATAGGTCGTGGACCATGTTAGGAATAAGTTTCGAACATAAAAAAGATAGGCCCATTTGGAAAAATTCGAAGTTAGCTCAATATTTGCTTCATGCACTTTTCCAAAAAATGGCCAACTTTAGAAATGCATATCTCTCAATTTTAACCCTATGAGGGTGTTCATTGACTTTTTGGAGATATTAGGATGTCCCCTAAACAACCCTTTTGGTTTCATCTCAATTGGATTTTCCATGTTCATGTAAGGAGCGTTGGAAAAAGATGACTTTTTGTTGACTTTTAAGATGACCTATAATGTCTGAGCTTGTATCGTTTAACTGAGGCATTTCTTGAACTTGAGGGCTGAAGATAAGTTGTAGGGGATTGGATTCTCTTCAAAATGAGCTTTGGTGGAAATTTTTTTGAGAAAGTATGAGAAAGTTATGCCTGGTCAAAGTTTGGTTGACTTTTCCTATAAAAACCCTAATTAGAAATTTTTGATTTTTGATGAGTTAGGAGCATTTCTTGAGGAATCATGATCAGCCCTTGATCAAATGATGGATATCACTTCAAGAGGTTAATGTTGACCAAAAATCTTGGGTTTTGACTGTATGTAGGTCACAATTGACTTTTAACCTAGTACAGTTGACTTTCAAGCATTTGAGAAGTTGATTGAGCAAACTTGTTGTGCAAGGCATGAAATTTGGCATGAATAATCTTGAGGACATATTAGGACCATGTACAACATTTGATACCATTGGATTTTACACATCTTGATGAAAATTGAAACCCTAGTTAGAGGTTCATTGCCTTTAGGAGGATAATTTGTCTAGTCAATTCTTGGTCATCCTTGGGCAAGTTGGGGACCTCAATGGGCATGTGTTGAGTAAAATGAGAGGGAAAATTTTTGGGTACAACAGTCAAGAATTTTGATTCTAAGATCTGTAGCTTCTTCAAGATTCATGATACAAGCTTCATACTCCGCTATGTTATTGGTACAATCAAATGTCAACCTTGCAATAAAAGGGATATGGGACCTTTGGGGAGTGATAATCACAACACTAATACCTTTTCCATAAGCATTTAAAGCTCCATCAAGTACCAAACCCCATCGGGATTCAGGATCAGGACCTTCCTCAGGAAAAGGTTCATCATAATATTTTACTTTCAAATATATAAAATCTTCACCAGGGTAATCATATTTAACAAACTAATAATCATCAACTGGTTGGTGAGCAAGGTACTTCGCCAACACACTGCCTTTAATAGCCTTCTGAGTACGGTATTTAATATCATATTTAAAAAACAACATCTGCCAACGGGAAATTCTTCCAGTAAGAGCAAGCTTTTCAAAAATATACTTAATTGGACCCACTTTTGAAATCAACCAAGTAGTGTGGTTCAACATATATTTCTGTAATCACTTTGCCGCCCAGGCCAAAGCAAATCATGTTTTTTCTAGCATAGTATATTGTGACTCACAGTCCGTGAACTTCTTTCTTAAATAATAAATGGCATATTATTTTCTTCCAGTTTCATCTTGTTGTCTAAAAATACAGCCCATGGAGTTATCCAACAGAGTCAGATACATAATCAATAGTCTTCCTTCAACAGGAGGGAGCAAGATAGAAGGCTCAAGCAGATACTCTTTAATGCTCTCAAAATCCCTTTGGCAATCATTCGTCCACACACAACCTTGATCTTTCTTTAATAGCTTGAAGATTGGTTCACATGTTGCATTCATATGGGAAATGAATCTAGAAATGTAATTTAAACGTCCAAGTAAGCCTATAACTTGCTTTTCAGTTCTTGGTGCAGGAATTTCTTGAATCGCCTTAACTTTATCAGGTTCAACTTTAATTCCTTTTTGGCTGACAATGAAACCTAGCAACTTTCCTGAATGAACACCAAACATTAACTTATTTGGATTCAAGCGGAGATGATACTTCCTAAAAGGCTGAAACAATTTCAACAAGTCTTCCATCCTCCCTTCCTCATTCTGAGATTTTGCAATCATATCATTAACATATACTTCGATTTCCTTATGCATCAGATCATGGAATAGGGTTGTCATCTCCCTCAGCTATGTTTCACCAGCGTTCTTCAACCCGAAAGGAATCACTCTGTAGAAGAATGTTCCCCAGGGTGTGACAAACGTTGTTTTTTTCCATGTCCTTAAGAGCCATCCTAATTTGATTGTATCTAGATAATCAATCTATGAATGAGAACACATTTGAATCTTGTTGTGCTATCAACCAACATATCAATATGTGGAAATGTGAAATCATCTTTTGGGTTTGCTTTATTTAAATCTCTATAATAAACACACATGCAGAGTTTTCTGTCTTTCTTTGATACTGGAACAATATTGGAAATCCACTGAGGGTACACTGATGTCACAAGAAAACTAGCATTAATCTACTTAAAAAAATCTTCTTTAATCTTCACTACCATGTTAGGATATGTTCTTCGCAACTTCTGTTTGATTGGTGCATGGTCATTGCATTCAATGGGTTTTTTTAATTAATCTGCACATATGATTTATGATTGATTTTAGAAATTGACACATGTAACAAGTGATTATGAATATTTATTTATATATATTATTTATTTCGAAAGGTTTTTCATGATTACCATTTTCCAAGAAAAAACATAAAAATAAAGACACAATTTAGAAATCAAAAACAACTTTTATTAATGATCTTAAAAATAAAAACAAAAGACACGCCCCTACAACATCAATTTCACCTTGGGCAGAGGAAAAGAATTTTGAAAAGAGAAACAAAAAACCAATTACTTTGATATGTGAATGCAAGAAGGAACATCAACAATGATTCAGTTCTGGATTATGACTCCATATGTCACAAAGTTAGGCATCTCTTGCTCTAGCTTATCTTCGAGAATAGCACTGACCTTTGGAGTATTCGGATGGAGATATCCTACATTGTGAAATATATCTTGATATTTACTCAAAGCGGACTTCGGCTTCAGGACTTCATTCTTCATGGAGAAACCCAAACCAATCTCATTCTTGTTCACATGCAGATTAATAACCTGTCCCCACACCTTGCAAGGGCCCTTCTGCACTACCTGTTGGGAATCCTTAAATAAGGTGATAGAATCTTCATTCTACATTATATTATCAATAGACAAAGCTTGTAACTAAGTTCCAACAACAGCTTCATTAGCTTCTACAATGCTAAAGGAAGCAAAATGAGATATAAATAGAACTTGTTCTGCATTCATAATATCTACCTTCCCTTCACGGACAAATTTCAGTTTCTGATGCAAAGTTGAAGTAACAAATCCTACTTCATGGATGCATGGTCGTCCCAATAAACAACTACAGGCTGGGACAATATCCATAACCTGAAAGGTGATTTGGAATAAGTGTGGACCTATGTGAATAGGTAAATCCACCTCTCCAATGACATATTTTCTCGAACCATCAAAAGCTTTTACTATAATGCCACTTAGGCGCATGGGAGTTCCCTGGTATTTAAGCTTCATGAGAGTGAATTTTGCATGAAATTCAAAGCATATCCATTGTCTATCAACACATTAGACAAAGAGTCGTTCTTACAATTCATAGATATATGAAGAGTCATGTTATGGTTTCTCCATTCATCAGGCAACTCCTCATCACAAAAACTCGGATTGTTACAAGACATAATATTCCCCACAGCACCGTTGAACTGATCAAGAGACACATCCCTTTCACCAAAAGCCTGATCCAACACCCTCATTAGAGATTTCGATGAGGTGAGGAGTTCATCAACAAGGCTAGAATGGAAATCTTAGGTAGAGTTTGCAACAACTTATCCACAATCTTGTAATCACTCATCTTGATGGTTTTTAACAGATCATTAACATCCTTTTCCAAGGCGGAGCCACTATATTCTCTTACCACTTTCTTATGTTCAACATTCTCAACAACCTTCTTATAAGAATTAACATCTCCTCTAAAGGTAGGGGCAAAAACACGACCACTACGAGTTACCCGACTAGCTTCAACAATATTCTCAACATGGGAAAAAGATTGGATAGGGATTTCCACACCATCTTCCAGGATAGTTGAATTGTACTTATAAGGAACAACTTTATCTAATACATATGGGATAGAACCAGGAAGACAAATAACTATAGGAGCAACAACAGGTTTGCTGCGATATGTAATCGATACAGGAGCGAGAACACAGAAATGTGGCACAATGACATTCACCCCTACTTCTTCAGAATACTCAGGAGTCACAAAATCATTATCAGAAAACATACCTTCATCCGAAGAAAAGAACTCATCAGCAGAAACATACTCATCATCAAACATAGACTCAACAAAATGGTCTTTAATCATATTAACTCCATTATAATCATATTTGTTTCCTATGACTCTGATAGTACCTTTATCTAACAACAATTGAACACCTCTTCTTACAATAGAACAACCACGATAATCCCTACAACAGATCTGACAGGACCCATAATGATGTTCCTCGTGGCCATCCATGTGACAAAATGTAGCGTGCAGCTGTACCAGATCATCATTCATATAGTTGTTACCTTAAAATTTCTTTGAGGCATCTATTGCATTGTTGGTAGGGCAACCCTATGAGCTGAATGAAAGTGCCTTCCAGGAGTAGGAACTTTAAGAGCGCCATAGTCAATAAAGTTATAGATGGAAACTTCTTATAAAAATCAAAGAGATCGATGAACGAGAAAATCAAGTATTCGATAGAAGAGATAACGATATTTTCGACTTTATTTCGTCAAGACAACTGGAATTGAAGACATAAAGAATTTGGATTATTCGTTCACAGTAAGGGTTCATGTCGAAAGCAGAATTTATGGGTGGGATAGATTTTAAAATTTGAATTTTGCAGTGGTTGCAAGATGTTTTCTTAATCAAGGCGCCAAATATGTGGCTAAGTCTTATGAGGCAGTTTCTATTAGGCCATAAACGTGTCAACTTAGTTTTTTATTTGAATTGCATGTTCAGTTATTACGTAACTACTATAAAAAAGAGGGTCTAATGTAGGATTCAGGGTGTTCACTTTGTACTGAAATCACTTGTCAAACTTCACATTTCCAAGCGTCAGAAATCAAAAAGTTTAAAAGAGTGAATGTACGTGAATCACCATATTTATTACAATGAAAACTACTTTATTTCCAGTTGTGTCCTTTAAATATTTTACTTGTATGTTATTTACTTTTGAACAATTCTTTTACAATGTCATTTACTTTATTGGTTCTCATTCTATCACAATACTTGAATTCATCGAGAATTCGCTCGACATTTACTTCGTCTAAGAGAAATCCTAGCCTTCAGTCGGTCACGAGTCACCTTCAATTGGTTAATTTATAGCATATTTGTGGATAACTTTCACTTGTTCTATTTGTTTAGAGAAAATCGTTTCTCCCAAAGACTTTGCATCGATAGAAAAAGTCTCATTTCATTTCCATTAGCACGTGTCTTAGGATTAACTAGTTGATCCTACGAGTAACCCTTAATTTTAGACTTGGGAGGAATAGCGGTTGTTTAAAAATTTCCACAGTAAACAAATTGGCACGCCCAATGGGACCAGTGCTAGTGGAATCTATCTAGTCAATTTTCAAATGTTTGTGGGTATATGAAACTTAGAAGTGGTAATTTAACTAAAGTATGTTAAGGCACAAGTTAAGAAACGTATAACAAGAATGACTAATCCTGGAAACACTAATGCGGATGTAGTACCTCCACGCATGATAACTACCACAAATACAATAGTTTCTCAAGTTACGCCTTTTTCTACATTAGCAAATATAACTACGTCAATGTCAACTGCAGGCACAATCACTATCCCCCAGGCTCCACCGGTGAGTCTAGGGCCTGTAATAACTAAGAATGTAATACATAATGTGCCTCGTTTTGGTACTGCTGATCCTATTTATGGAATGTTGTATTCTTTAATGCCAGGAAACCATTCGACATCAAACCCATCATTATTTTTAGATAACGCTAAAAATGTGAATTCCCCGTTACAAGAATCTGCACCAGGGAGAAATTCTCTAAATAGAAATAACCAAAGTAGAGCGGTTCCTATTCAGCTAGTGTTGTCACTAACTAAAACTTCAGTAGCAGTACTAAGACAAAAAATGGATGATAGTAACCATAAGTTAGTTAAATTGTTAACCAATAATATGGGTATTGTGTTTAATCCTATAGTGTAGGAATCGACTGAGACGAATAGACAGTCTGCTAAAACAAATATGATAGTAATTTCTCAAGTAACACGCCTATGTAATTTTTTGGGTGCTCCTCCAGCGCCTATTCGATAAGCAACACATGTTGTTCAACCAGTTATTCCTGTTAAAACAAAATTGGGGGCAGTAGATGATGAAACTGTTCACTAGGGGAAAGTAATAAGGCCTCAGATACAGAAAAACCTTGAAGTTGACCCACCAAGGGTAATGGAACACCCTCTAGTGATATTGGTTAACCGAAAAGAAGATGATGATCATATTGTTGATCAATATCGACAGGAAGATTTAGCAGTAGAAAATAACTTAACCACTATTGTCGAAAGGATCATGGCCAGAAATGGTATGAATATCGTACTGCAAAGGACAATGTATTCTTCCCCTTTGTTTGGATACATCTTGTAGACTGAATTACCTAGGGGGTGGAAGATCCCTAAATATACAAAGTTTAGGGGGGGGAGGGGGTCTGGTGAGTCGACAGTAGAACACATTGCTAGATCCAGTGAGTCAGGGAATATGGCGAATAATGAAAATTTGTGGGTAAAAAATTTTCCTTCGTCTCTTACTAAGGAAGCTTTCACATGGTTTACCAAATTAGAAAAGCTTTTTCATGAAAAATTTTATGAGGGACACTCGAAAATTATTTTGGTAGAATTATCAAATATAAAAATAAGTTTTGCAGAGAGTATTGATGATTACTTAAATAGGTTTCATGCATTGAAAGCAAGATGCTTCACTCAGGTGACTGAACATGAACTTGTTCAAATGGCTGCAAGAGGTTTAGATTACTAGATTAGGAAGAAAATAGACCCAACCCGTGTGAAAAGCATGTCATAGCTAGCTGATAGAGTTCAACAGCTTGAGCGTCTGAGACTAGAGAAAGACAGGCATACGAAGGCTAAATAAGAAAAAGTGGCCTTTGTAAATTTTGATGATACATATCCTATTTATGAGGTTGATTATGCTTCACCTACAGAGTAGAAGTCGACATGGATGAAATGAAGCCAATAACTTCATATGAATATAAATTATTATTTCCTTCCAAATGAAAAAACCCTGTTGAAAACAGCTCAAAATTTCCAGCAAAAACATATACTTTTGATGTCACTAAGTGTGGAGAAATTTTTAATTTGCAAGTTAAAGATGGTAAAATTTTAGAACCTCAAGGTTCTAAATTACCACCATTGGAACAATGACAGAAAAGAGGTTTTTGTAAATATCATAGTTATCTTGGTCACACAACCTCACAATGTTTTCTTTTCATGGATCTTGTGCAAAAAATCACTTCAGGAAGGGAGGTTGAAATTTTCCAGAAGGAAGATGAAAATCAACGTCGACCTTCTCCAACAAGAAGAAGCACTATTTGTCGACCCAATTGAGATGAATATGGTGGGAATTGTTGAGTTTGTTGATGCATACCTGGTATAGGGCACTGATGAAAGCCCTGACGTGGATTTGGCTGACGTCTACCCAAAACTTGGAGAGGATTTGTTAGACTTCTTGTATCGTTGCAAGAATATGGGTTCACAAGCTTGTTTCTTCCCTAGATGCGACGCTCTAGATGAAAAAATTGTTGCTGAAAATTTTCATAAACTACAGCTGGAGAAAGCTAAAGGCAAGTTCTTTAACCAGAAGTTTCACCCACACATAGAAGGAGCTACAAGAAAGGCTATGGGAAACTATCAGTCCAGGACAAAGAGTTTTGTTTCGTCAGTCAATGCTCCTAGGGGCACTTGGATAAATCCTCAAGGAAAGATGTAAACACTAAAGGGTCTTGCTAACACCAATGTAAAAGGAAAATTTTCCAAGAACTATCGACGAGAGTTCAAGTCGGAAAAGAAATGCCATGTTTCTGAGAATTATATGGGGAAAAAATCTATGACAGGGACTTAATGGAGGAGATTTTAGCGTCGTAAGCAGGATGAGAGGCAGGTTGCTGAAGGAAATGCTAAGAAAGCTACTGAGAGCAAATAGGGTTTTGGAAAAAATATACTGTGAAGGTCAACACAACTGCTAAAAAGCGTATAAAAGAATTTGTTCATCGACCCATCATCAAAAGGCATGAAGAAGCAACTGATGATTTTTATTCAGATTCAGAGGAGAGTCTGAATATTTTGGTGAATGTAGTGTCAATTTTACCAGATGAGTATGATTGTTCCATTGAAGTTGATGAGTCGACAGATGTAGATGTTATAGAAATGGCTTTATATAAGCCAACATGCTATTTTATGATGAATAATGGTTATGTGGAAAACCAAGATGCTTTTTTCAAAAAGCCAAGTATGGCCATGAAGAGCCATTTGAAGCCTCTCTTGATTAGAGCAAGAGTGGAGGGGATAGCTATCGACAAAGTGTTGATAGATTATGGTGCTACTGTGAATATAATGCCACACAACTTATTGAAGAAAATTGGCAAATATGACACCGACAAACGGTCTCATAATGAAGTCTTGTTAGATTATGTGGGCAAGACAAGAAGCACCATGGGAGTGATCAAAGTGGACATTATTGTCAGCATAATAAAAAGGCCGACCATATTCATGGTTATCAATGCCAAGCCAAGTTACAATCTTTTAGTAGGAAGAGGGTGACTACATGGCGTGGGAGCTTTACCATCTTCCAAGCATCAGCGTTTGGTGATTTGGAGAGAAGATGGTATAGTAGAAAATATTGAGACCGGTCAAGGATATTTCATGGTCGACGTTAATAATATTGGCAAGAAATAATTTGAGAGAAAATTAGCCCATATCCCTCCTTGCTATCTTGCTGAAGATGTTCACCAAAACTTGGAAGAGGCATTTGTTTCTTTAAAGCTGCATGAGACTCATGGCTTTACTTGGGATGTTAAGCCATTAGAAGAAACGTTTTACGAAGGAATCCAGCCGACAGGATGGGGTATCTTTGATGATGATGTCTGAGCTAAAAGCTATATAGATGATTTCAGCTTACATAGCCGAAAACAAGTTAAATTCGGCTTTAGAGGTTGTAGTTGAAAACATGGCTGTCGAAGCAAAAAAATCTCAAGTCCCAAGAGAAGGGGCCATTTTGGTTGTAGAACTAGAACCACCAGATAAGCTAGAAATGCATAAAGATAACGTCGTCAAGCAGCATCTGGACTGCATCTATGACGACGAACCCCTAGGTTTCGAGAACGATCACATGAAGCCAACAAAGATGCAACCACAAGACCCTTTAGAAGAAATAAATCTTAGCGAAGATGGAGATAAGCGACCAACATATATTAGCGTCAATATCGACAAGGACCTAAAAGCTGAGGTAATTTATTTACTTAAATAATTTAAATATTGTTTTTCTTGGGACTATAATGAAATTCTAAGTTTAAGTAGGGATTTGGTAGAGTTAAAACCACCAACAAAATTTGGAAAAAGCTTTTGAAGCATGCTCTTAGACGTTCTACTCCATCTATAATGTCGAAGATCAAAGAGGAGATAGAAAGACTCCTCAAGAGCAAGTTCATACGAACTACAAGTTCTGTTGAATGGCTAGCAAATATAGTTCAAGTAATTAAGGAGAATGGAAATTTAAGAGTATGCATTGATTTTAGAAATTTAAATGATGCTACCCTTAAAGATGAATATGCCATGTCTGTGGAAGAAATGTTAGTCGACTCTGCTGCTGATTTTAAATATTTAAGTATGCTTGATGGTTATTCTAGATATAACCAAATTTTTATTGCAAACGAAGATGTGTTGAAAATGATGTTCTGTTTCCCAGGGGCCTTAGGCACCTATGAATGGATCGTTATTCCATTTGTCCTAAAGAATCCCATAGCGACATACCAAAGGGTAATGAATTCAATTTTTCATGACTTTATTGAAAATTTCATGCAAGTATATATTAATGATATTATCACAAAGTCTAATAGTAGGTCGAATCATTTGGAACACCTTCGGAGAACTTTTGAAAGAATGATAAAATATGGATTAAAAATGAATCCATTAAAATGTGCTTTTTGTGTGCAGGAAGGTGACTTCCTTGGATTTGTGGTTCATAAAAAAAGGGATTGAAGTAAATCATAGCAAGACAAAAGCCATCATGGATATAAAGCCTCCGTCGACTAAAAAAGAGCTTCAGTCTTTCTTGGGCAAAATAAATTTCTTAAGGAGATTTATATCCAATCTAAGTGGTAAAACTAAAGTGTTTTCACCACTACTTCGACTGAAGAACTGAGATTTCATCATGCAAGAACAACATCAAGACGCTTTCGATAAGATCAAAGATTACTTGATGAAACCTCCAATATTAGAGCCTCATATTAGAAATAGGCCAATGAGGTTGTATATTCCAGTGTCAGAATCGACTATAGGTAGTATGTATGTCCAAGAAGACGAAAAAGGTGTTGAATGACTTGTGTATTACCTTAGTCGAGTACTTAATGACACTGAAACTAAGTATAGTGATATAGAAAACCTATGCCTGTGTTTGCATTTTTATTGTATTAAATTGAAGCAATATATCAAGCCAGTTGATGTGTACATGTCTTATCATTTTGATATCATTAAGCACATGTTGTCTAAACCAATTCAGTATAGTCAAATTGGTAAATGAGCTTTAGCATTAACTGAATATTCACTGACTTATATGTCATTAAAAGCAATAAAGGGGACAATAGTAGCCGACTTCCTTGTTGAACATTCGATGGTTTGTATGCCCCAAAATTATGCGAACATGGTACAATGGAAGTTGTATTTCAACGGTTCTAGTCATAAAATAAAGTCGGAATAAGAGGAATTATCATTTCTCCAAGTGGAATTCCAACAGAGTTCAAGTACAAAATTGAAGGTGTATGTACAAATAATGAAGCATAATATGAGTCTTTGATAAAAGGATTTGAACTTATGATAGAATTGGGGGGCAAGGAATGTCGAAATTATGGGAGATTTTGAACTGGTGATTAAACAAGTGTCGAGGAAAATAGGTGTGTCAAGGAAAATTTAATTATGTACTTTGTGATTACTATTAGACTGCTTAGGAAATTTAAACAAGTGAGTATTCAACACATACCTCGACGGGAGAATCAAGAAGCTAATGATTTATAACAAGAAGCTTCAGGGTATAAATTCTTGAAGAATCAAGATGAAGAACCAATCCAGGAAAGGGAGAAGGTTCGGGCTACTTTATTTCCACCTTTAGATTTTTCGATAATAAAGTTAGGAGTTGTAGATGCAGAGAGTTTTGAAATTTTGACCATTGATAATATGTCGGAAAATAATTGGCAAAAACCATTGGTCAACTATCTACGACACCCTAGAGGTTCGACTGATCGTAAGGTCAAATATCATGTACTCAGTTATGTCTTGATGGAGGTGGAGTTATTCAAAATGACAACTGAAGGGGAATTGTTAAAATTCTAGGAGAAAGTGAGGCATATATAGCTGTGTCAAATGTGCATAGTGGATCTTGTGGTTCACATCAGGATGGACATAAAATTAAATGGCTCTTAATGCATCTGGCCGTCTATTGGCCTTCAATGTTGAAAGATTGCATTGAATTTGCTAAAGGATGTCAAGAATGCCAGTTACATGGGGGCATACAACATGTTCATGCAATTGAATTGCATGTAATTATAAAGCCTTGTCCTTTTAGGGTATAGGAATTAAATATAATTGGAGAAAGAACACTAGTTGGAATGGATTGTTTCATTAAATGGGTTGAAGCAGTAGCATTGGTAAATGTCGACCAAGAAACTGTCATATATTTTATCCAAAAATACATCATGTGTAGATTTGGAGTACTAGAGACAATTACAACCGACCAAGGATCGGTCTTTACTGGTAGAAAAATGCATGACTTTACAAATGAAGTTGGGATTAGGTTGTTAACTTTTACCCCCTACTATGCCCAGGCAAGTGGCTAGGTAGAAGCAGCCAATAAAATTATAATTAGCCTGATAAAAAAGCATGTAGGAAAGAAACCAAAGAATTGGCACAAGACACTAGATCAATCTTTAAGGGCATGTAGAACTTCACCAAAAGAAGCAACATGGACTACTCCATTTCGACTCACATATGGACATGACGCAATATTACCAGTAGAAATTTATGTCCAGTCGCTTAGGATTCAGAGGCAAAATGATTTACCATCTGAAGACTACTGGAGTATGATGATAGATGATCTTGTCAACTTAGATGAAGAAGGGATGTCAGCTTTAGATTCACTAAGAAGAAAAAAAGAAAGAGTTTCCAGGGCATATAATAAGAAGGTAAAAGATAATGCATTTTATGTTGATGATTTGGTTTGGAATGTTATATTGCTTATGGAAAGTTATATTGCCCACTCTTCAAGAAGTCAAAATTTTGACAAAATAAGTAGTTGTCGGGCTACTAAGTTGGAAAAAATTGTGAAACCAACTACAAGCCTACCTAAGCGCATGCGATGGTTAAAATATATTAAACATTAATATACTAGGAATTGAAAGGAGAATATTAGAAAATATAAAATGCAGGCAATTATAAATGTTTGTATAAATCTTCGAAGACAAGAAGTAGGGCATTAAGATGGTAGGCTTGAGATTCAAAACATTCCGTTTGGATTTTAAGTTGCTTGGTTTCACCTTCAATAGAAAACATCTCTTCGCCTTTAGATACATGATCCAAGATTATTTTATCGACCTTTTCCTGAGTGGGATTAATAATCTTGTCGATTTTTTGTCCTTCTTCTGCTACAAGGGTTTCTAGTTCTTTATTAAAAGGAGGAATTTGAAGGCGTATTTCAATATCCCTTTTCTGTTTAGGAATCAGGTTTTATTTTTCCTTTTCAATAATTTCTAGCATCTTAGTAGCCTCCTTGTTGGCCTTTAGAACCTCCTCTCAACCCTCCTTCACAAGAATCTCTTTAGACTCAACCAATCGTTCATTCTTGTTGATACATTCATTGTTACGAACCATGTGAATGAATAACTTTTCAAATGCCATCATAATGGTTTGAGGAGCTTCATATATGTTAAGTTCTTTCAGCTGGGCAAGTGCATCCACAATTTCCTAACCAATGATAGGTTCATAAAGAAGGAAATAAGGAAAATATGGATTCAGCGCATAAGTACGAATTGTATTCGTCAAAGTCTTGATTTTAGTTGCTTCAAGACACAGATTATCATTATGAATTTGGGATTAATCGGAGTCAGAGGAGGAAAGTACATGAGAGCTTATCAGGCTGCATAACCTAGCCATAACTTCTAAGGCAGAAGAAGGCTCAATAATCAGCTTTCCTAACAGTGTCGGTGAAGCTATGTTTTCCCGCTTAGTATATTTTTGAGACAGGTTTTTTGGAGGAGTTGTGGTCTCAAGGGATGTAGCATTTTATTTTGCCTCCAATTCCTGCAAGGAATCTAAAAGACTAGAGTCAAAACTAGTCGAACTAGAATCCCTATGCATGGTAGGACTATTGATTGAGTCGGAATCACTACGAGTAGCCTGAGTAGCCAGATAAATGAACTCACCAGCATTATTGACAATAGTTTCATCAGCATGTGGAGAAGAAGCCTCTAACACAGGGCTGTATTTAGGCACACTTTGTTCCTGCTGGTGGGAAGTTTCAACCTGATTAAAGAATAAAGGAAACTAAAGTCAGTTCAATAAGATTGGTGAAAATCAAAATAGTTAAATAGATATTTACTTGTGCCGATAGATCAGGATTAAAATCGAGGTTTTCTCCAACAGGATATGCAACAATGGTTTCAGATGGCTTTGATGTACTAAAGATGTTTTGATCAAGAGATGGATCAACATCTGCCTCCCCTGCTACCCAACATAAATGCATGCCTGAGGAGTAGGCTAAGCATCTATTACCGTAGACACCTTAGCCTTCTTCTTCTTTTTCCCGTCACTCTTAGTAGGGGAATCTTTCTTTTTCTTGTGACTTTTGGATTTGTGGGAATGTTGTGAAGAATGAGCCTCAGGGGATGGCTGAATATGAAAAAGAAATTAAAAGTTGGTGCTTTAGTAGAAATTATATAAAATAACTAAAGTATATAAACCAATGAAAAGTACCTCATTTCCTATGATGGAATGGTGTGTATCCTTCTTGGATTTTTTGGATGTTTTGGAGGGAGCAGTCAAATTCGTCAAACATTTTTGACTTTGTGGAAATCCAAATTATTAGTAACAATCCAAAATCATAGAGGAAGAAAGGAATAAAATCACACATACTGAAGAGCTATGTTTTTTAATACCAGCCGATATAGTCTCGTCGTCATTTGGAATTTTGTCAGGCATGATCTGCAAAGTTTAAAATTTGGCTAAATCAAATATGCTAAACAGAGAGTAAAAACAACAGAGTTCAAATCTAAACATCTTTGTTCGAAGGACCAGTCTGGTCAACATGAGCATCCTCATCTTGATCTATGGGAATGGTTGTAGGAAAGAAGTAGAAGATCAAAATAGTGATAAAGTCAAAATGGTAAAAATCCAAGCTTTCCAAAAACTGTTACAAATTTGTATGATTGAGAGTACTCTAACACATTAAGGATTATTACGCAGAGGACCTGAATAGTTGTGTAGATAAAGCTTCGTTGATACCACCCTATTGGCCTTTTCTTATAAGCGTTTTCTATGTCTAACCAAGGGCAACACCACCAGTCTGGGTTAGGTGGGCCAAAGGCCAAAGCCAATGGGCTAGATGGCAAAGGAGGAAAATTAATCTTTCCAAAATGAAGTGCTTAAAGATATTTATCTTTCGCGTAACCAGGAATTTTAAGTTGTGGGATCATGTCAGTTACCTTCTCCTTTAATTCTTTGGCTGCCTCAGCAATGGTCCAACAAAGATCATTAGGTCGATACACAACTGAAAAATACTTCTGGAAAGCTTGGATTTGTTTGGCGTTAGTAATCTTGATTTTGGTAGACTTTGCCTACAGACGATCAAAAGCATTAGTCAATTCAACCATTTTAACTTCAAGAGCACCAAAATATGTCTTGACAAATGATTGCCACCAAGTTTCAAATTATTGTGCAATAAAAAGTTGTTTGAAAAGGAATGCGAGCAAGTCTAGGCCTTTTCCCAAAAGTTATCGACATCCTTTTTGAAGACAGCATAAGGTTGATTGGTGGTGTTATTTAAGAGCTCCTCCAATGAAGGATATAGAGATTTAGGCGTGAACTGGAAAAGTCCAAATTATCGAGCCACCAAATTTGGCTGGTAAGCTACCAATCCTTGTGTGCTACTGACAACAATTGCAAACAAGAATTGATGAGATAAAAAACACCTCGAGATACTTAACGAGTTACTCTTGTCTTAGGGAAAGCCCTAGTGAACCATTCAGGCCCGTACAATCTGGCTCAAAAGGGTGCCATAGAAGGCTCAAACTCGACGCGAGTTAACATAATGTTCAATAGGAGTCGAAACACCTCAACATTGGGAAAAGTCTTGTCACCAGGAGTCAGTGGGATCAAGCTTTTCCAAACAATGTGGCGCTCTGTCATAGGACAAGCCACCCTTTTCATCCCATAAGGCTTAATATCTTTAGAAAATGTGGCATTTAGCCAAAATTGCAAGAACCAAAAAGGGCCATGGGCCAAAACGTTCTTTTTTCTAGAGTGAGTGGGGTCAAAGCTTTTTATTTGGGAAATAACCTCCATCAAGGATTCATACAGAAAGTCTAATATTAATTGGCCTAGAGCAACATCACGACCATGATGTATTTGAGTGGCGAAATATGAGTATTGTTTTACTATTTGCATAGATCTGGAGCAGAAGACAAAATGAGATAGCCACGGAGTCAAAAAGGCTACATGTTCTTTAGGAGTAATAGGGCATGTTGTTCAAGCATAATGGTTGATGAAGTTATTGTACGTCGGCTTTTTGGTTTCACCTATGTCGAATCTCAAAGGCATTGGAGCTAAACCCTCAAAGTTAAAAATACGACCAGTCGGCTTTAAACCTGTGATGGAAGCTACGTCATAGAGTGTTGGAGTTATCGTGCCACATTTTGTCTGGAAGGTATTTGTCGATCCCTCCATAAATTGGAATGTAGCAAGCAACATACCACAGGAGTGAGGGGGACCAAAATGAGAGATTTGCAGGAGGGTATAAATGAAGAAGTGAAAAACACAAGAAGGGGGGTGAATTGGAATCTTAAAAATCAGTGGAGTAAAGAACACGTTTATTTTTATCCTGGTTCGTTTGAGCTCAAACTACTCCATTCTACCCTCCATGGGGATTTCGCCTCTCTCTAACGAGGTCTTAATTCACTAATCAAACTTGATTACAAATCTACTTTGACAACCGTCAAAGTCTTCTTGAGTCTAAAACCACAACCCGGTTTTCTCAAGGAGATTCACTAAACAGTTAATTGAATAAGGGTGTTTGTTTCAGTCCAAAATTTTTCCTCCCTTCTTTACTCAAAACATACTCCTAGAGGTCCTCAACTTGCCCAAGGATGCCTAAGGATTGACCAGACAAAACCTCCTCCTAAGACTATGAGCCTCAAACTAGGGTTTCCATTTTCATCAAAATGTTTAAGTTCCAAGGGTTCTAAATGACTTCCATTTCCCTAATATTTTTTCAAGATCACCCATTCCAAGTTTCAAGCCTTGCACAAGGAGTTTGCTCAGTCAACTACTCAGATGCCTGGAAATCAACTATATCAGGTCAAAAGTCAACTGTGACCCTCATGCTGTCAAACTTCAAGATATTTGGTCAACTTCAACATTTTGAAGTAATCCATCATTGATCAAGGGTTGGTCATGATTTCTCAAGGAATGCCCCAAATTCATCAAAACTCAAAAGTTGCGAAATTAGGGTTTTTATAGGAAAAGCCAACCAAACTTTGACCAGACATAACTTTCTCATGCTTTATCAGAAATTTCTCATCCAAGGCTCATTTTTAAGAGGATTCAATTCCCTACAACTCATACTCAGCCCTCAAGTTCAAGAAATGCACTCATGAAATGATATAAGTTCAGACATTATAGGTCCTTTTCAAAAGTCAACAAAAACACCTTTTGGGGTCAAAGCTTCTTATATGAACATGGAAGACCCAATGGAGATTAAACCAAAAGGGTTGTTTAGAGGACATCCTAGGCTTTCTAAAAAGTCCAAGAATACCCTTTTAGGGTCAAAATTGAGAGAGATGTGCATTGTCAAAGGTGGCCATTTTTGGAAATTTGCACAAAGTCAACCATGCCCAAAATGCATTTTTCTTCAAATGGGCCCAACTTTTTATGCTTGCATCTTACTCCTAGCCTGGTCCACGGCCCATGAACCACCCCATGTCTCATTCACTTATTTATTTAATTTATTTTGATTTTATTTATCTAAAATTCAAATTAAATCAAATTAAATAAAAAATAAATCAAATAAATGGGATAAGATTTGTTTTGGCATTGATTGGATATCTCATGAACTGTCCAATGAAGAGAAAATAACATCAAGCCATAAAAGGGAGGAAATCTCCAAATTTGGAAAGATTTGAAGAGATTTGAAATGCATTCATATCTTTGGATTCTTTCCAAAACTATTAACCTAATTGATTCACATACATATAGAAGATCATTGTGAACCCTAAAGGAGGAAATTCAGATGTGCAACCTGCCTCAAGAGAGCAAGAAACAAGTTTCAATTTTTTGCAAAAATGTGCAGACTGGACTTTCCTACAAGCCAATTCAAGGAGTTTTGAAACTTCAAGGGTCATCCACGCAGATCCAGGAAGCTTTTCCCATCGTTTCTAAGCATCAAAGCACCAAGAATCGTTCCCTCTAACAGTCACGGTTTGCTCTCTTTTCAAAAATCATTTTCCTTAATTTTGGCATTATCAACATGTTTTAACCATATATTTGTGGTTGTTATCATGGGTGCAACGTATCTGGATGCTTTAATTTGAGCATGGATGCATGAATCACACGATGCCATTTTTAGGGTTTGGAGCTTCAATTTTGGGATCTTTTGATACAGGCTAAATTGGACCAAAATAATGACACCATCTTGTTCAGGGCATCAAATCCAATTGAGCCTTGGCCTTACCATGAATTTATATTGCGTATTCTTGATTTTTTGAGAATGCAAGGGCTATAGTGACATACTAGGTCTGTAGGTAAAGGTTCTTACCTAAAACAACGGTTGCAAGAAGAAGATGATTAGGTGGCAGACTCCCATTGGGAGATTTGAATCTGCGTGCGTTTTTGGGGCATAATGCCTAATTTCCTTTATATTTTATTTGTTTAATTATATGTATGAATGAGCAGCCCAACACAGATGGTTAAGGAAGGAGTATGTGAAGCAAACGTCCTAGTTTCGATCCTAGACGTATGCTTTTGTATTTTGCTTTATAATTTCTTACAGATCTAGTGTGCCTCACCATCAAACGTCCATCACGCACCCCTAATATCAACCATCAGATTCATGATCAATCCAGATCTAAACGCTCAACAACCAAGGAGCGTGGTAGACCCTCCAAAGGTGAACCTCATGGGATCACACGCAGATCTTGGGCCAGCATATCGGCTTAACAATTCAGCTTCACACCCCTAGATTGCTAACAACAGTAACATGCCCAATTTTTTTTCTTTTTTAATTTCTTTTATTTTAATTATTTGTTTAATTATTTTTACAAAAAAACAAAATCATTTTTTATTAAATAAGAAAATTACAAAAATAAAATTATGGTTTTTATAATTAAAATTAAATTTTAAAAATTAATCATTTTTAATTATTTCAACATTGATTATTTTGTTAAATAAAATTAATTAGAAAATTAGGTTTAACTTGCAAATTTCAACTATTTTTCTCAATAAAAAGTACAAAAATATTTTTTAATTAATTGGATTTTTTACACTTCTAATTTGTTCTGGTCTTAACTTTCGCGTGTTTATTTATTTTCACTTTATTTTCTTAATTATTGTAATTGCTTTGAGGTTGTAATAGTTTTAACTAGGATTTTATTTACTGCCTTTATTTACTGTTTACTCCCATTTTTGGTTATGTAACCCCTCCCCGAAGCCTTGTAATAGCTAGTTTTTTATTCTCGCACTTTACTTTCCGCTATTATTGACTTCTTAGACTAATAAGCTTGTATGGAAAGAATAACGATTAAAACGGTAGATAACCCTAAATGTGCAAAGATAAATGAATTAAAATCAAACACATGCACATGCTCACTCCTAGGGTATATCCCCACGCCGGTTACCTTCGGTAAACAGTCATGAAGTGTAGGGAATTTTAGTGATCGCCCTCTAGTCCCAAAAGATCAAAATAACCCATTCGAATGTTGCCTCGGAAATATCTTTAAGACTCTAGGGTAATTACTAAGTTTTCATAACCATTGCTTTTATAACCGTACTTGTCCCTTCGAATGTCCCTTAAACTCCAACGATGGGTCTACCTACTCCTTAATAGTAGGATAGCGTTGTCTAAAGGAAACGAGAAAATGAACCATCTTTTTCGAGTAGGTAGAAACTCTTAAGTACTTGCTCAAAACAACAAAAACTCTTTCACACAAACACTTTCAAAACAGTTTTCAAAAAAAAAAACAACTTCGTCACACTCTTGAGAACATATACAAGGGTTACCACGAAGTTAAACAAAAACTTTTCAAAACACACAAAAGCAATTTAAAGATGAGCAAGTACCTAAGAGCCCGTGGAAAACCACAGATAGAAAGGGTGCTAACACCTTCCCTTTCTATAATCTACCCCCCGTACTCAGAAACATCTCAAAAAAGGTTTTTTCTATTCTTTTCCCTTTTCCTTTGTTGGATGAAATAAAAGTCGGTGGCGACTCTTACTTACCACACATTTGCAAATAAAAATTGCAAACCAGTATTAACAGTCGATTCTGCCACCATATCACAGTGTGCAATGATGTTTCTAATAAACAATATCACTAACATTGATGTTTTACACAATTTAATATTAAATGTTAAAGATGAAAAATGTTTGCTGCGTTATTGACTTTTCACGTGAGTTTTTTATTTTGGTGCGCAGTTGTTCATCATCCAGAAATATTCTTCTTATCAGCTTTATATAGGCCTTACAATAGTTACATAAGAAGATACTTTTGGTATGTCTATAACACGCGTTAATGAGCTTTCCAAACCAGGAGATCATTGTCTGTTTGTAGCTGTTACTTATGATCTTGCATTGATAGATTGTAATGCTTCAGAGCTTCTTACATCAGAGGATGAATATTACCATTGAGAGTCCTTTACAGCTTGATCAGAATATTCCCAATCAGAGTATCAGAGATTCTGTTTCACAGTGATGGTGCATTCAAAAGTTGTAACACAACTTCTTCATATAAGTGTGTCATACATATTTGATGCATCTGAATTTATCATGGTACTCTCAACTTCTGTGCTCACATAATTAGAACTTCTTGTGATGTTTTGGCAGAACTTCCAGTTGCATCAGAACATCTTTTTCACATCAGCACTTACTTCATGTAACAGTACTTTTATTAGCGAGCATATTTGTCCTTTATTATCATGTGTTTGTTATCATCAAAACTCTTACTGGGATCTAGAATGATATTATGTTCTAACAATCTCCCCCTTTTTTATGATGACAAAAACTAGTATATTTTGATGGAATATAAAGAACAATAATTAAAATGCTCCCCCTGAGTAGAATACTTTGCTAACGAGAAAATAAAACACTTCCCTGATTATCTTCTGATTATTAGTCAAAATATTCTCCATTCTCCCCCTTTTTGTCAAGAATCAAAAAGTGGTAAAGACTCTGTTTGGCTTGTTCTGACAGAATTTGCTTGAGAAGGTGTGACATCCTCTTCTGGATACATCTAAGATACTTTAGAGAGCTTCTGATGTTGTATTTCCACTCCTATTTCAATATTTTCAGTGCCAATAATCTTCAGTTTCTGATTACCTCTGAAACCTGCAAATCTTTTAATTCCAGGCTTTAGAACATATGCTTTCCTTCCTCCGTGAGTAGAGAGCATCCAGAGTCCAAGTGTTAATACTGGTGTTTCAACCTTGCTGTTAAAAATATCTGCAACATAGATGATTTTGTCTTTTGGTACCCATATCTTTTTGGGTCCATGACTATTAGAGTTTCCAAAATTCTATTTGAATTTTGGTTTAGCATAAAACGCTTTACTAGTATGTTTTTTTATCATGTGTTTGCCTAGTAGTGAAGTGAGAATAGAGAGGAGTGTGTTTGATAATCAGATCTTTAACTTTATTAGGTTGGGATACTTTACCTTTGTATCCTATACCTATTCTGTCGTTTCTGCTAACTCCATAGATCATTGAAGCCATATTACTTATATTTATGTTCTTAGTGAGGAATTTCTGAAAGATGAGATCATATTCCTTTATGATTGTATCAGGATTACCAGGAACTTCTGAGACAGTTTCCTTCTGAGTATTTTATAAATCATTTTCAATTTTAAAAACCTTTTCTTTCAACTCAGTTTTCTAGTCTCAGATTCTTAGTTTCTTCAAAGTCAGAAACTAGATCCTTTTTCCGGTTCTTGTTTTTGACTCGAAGCTTCTGATACCTTTCTAGATTTTTGACAGACTCTCCTCTAATTGGGATCTAGAAAAGTTATAAAATACCTCTTCAGACTCTGATTCTAATTTTGACGAGGATTCTCAAGAGTTTTCTGCTTCTGCTTCTGCCTGCAAAATTTTGGTTTCATATTTGTTAGATTTCAGAGCGAGAGACTTACATTGCTTCTGAGGCTCATCATCTTCTAACTCTATCTCATGGCTTCTGAGAGAGCTGACAAGTTCTTCTAGAGATATTATGTTCAGATCTTTTTCCAGTTTGAGAGTCGTGACCATGGGTCTCCATTGCTTTGGTAAGCTTTTGATGATCTTCTTTACATAATCAGCAGTTGAATACCCTTTTTCCAGCCCTTTAGCCCAGTCACCCGAATTTGAAATCTAGAGAACATTGTTTCAATGGTTTCGTCTTCTTCCATTCCGAAGGCTTCATATTTCTTAATGAGCGCAAGGGCTTTAGTTTATTTTACTTGCATGTTGCGTTCATGCGTCATTCTCAGAGAATCAAACATTTTCCTAGCTGTTTCTCTGTTTGTGATCTTCTTATACTTTGAATATGAGATGGCACTCAAGAGAATTGTTCTGGCTTTATGATGATTTCTGAATTCTTGCTTTTGATGATCTTCATCCTTTTTCTGTCAATATTTTGACCTCTTTCATCAACAGGATGTATGTATCCATCAGTTACCGTATCCCATAGGTCAGCGTCATAGGCTAGGAAGAAACTTCTAATCATATCTTTCTAGTAGTCAAAATTTTCAACGTAAAAAATTGGAGGGTTGTTGTTGATGTTCATACTTGTTCCCATCATAGTGTTTTCCCCCTTTGGATCTTTTATCTGACACGGTTAAGTGTTTTCACCCATATCCAGGAGCTCTGATGCCAGTTGAAAAAGTGAAAAACACAACAAAGGGGGGTTGAATTGGAATCTTAAAAATCATTGGAGTAAAGAACACGTTTATTTTTATCCTGGTTCGTTTGAAATCAAACTACTCCATTCCACCCGCTAAGGTGATTTCACCTCTCTCCAACGAGGTCTTAATTCACTAATCAAACTTGATTACAAATCTACTTTGACAACTGTCAAAGTCTTCTTGAGTCTAAAACCACAACTCGGTTTACTCAAGGAAATTCACTAAACAGTTAATTGAATAAGGGTGTACAATGATGTTTCTAATAAACAGTATCACTAATAGTGATGTTTTACATAATTTAATATTGAATGTTGAAGATGAAGAATGTTTGTTGCGTTACTGACTTTTCACGTGAGTTTTTCTTTTTGGTGCGCAGTTGTTCATCATCCAGAAATCTTCTTCTTGTCTGCTTTATATAGGCCTTACAATAGTGACATAAGAAGAAACTTTTGGTATGTTCGTAACACGCGTTAATGAGCTTTTGAAATCAGGAGATCCTTCTTTGTTTGTAGCCATTACTTATGATCTTGCATTGATAGATTGTAACGCTTCAGATCTTCTTACATCAGAGGAGGAATATTAGCGTTGAAAGTTCTTTACAGCTCGATGAGAATATTTCCAATCAGAGTATCAGAGTTTCTGTTTCACAACGCTGGTGCATTCAGAAGTTATAACAGAACTTCTTCATATAAGCGTGTCATGCATATTTTATGCGTATGAATTTATCATGATTCTCTCAACTTCTATGCTCACATGATTAGAACTTCTGATGATATTCTGGCAGAACTTCCAAATGCATCAGGACATCTTTTTCACATCAGCACTTCCTGCATGTAACGATACTTTTATTAGCGAGCATATTTGTTCTTTATTATCATGTGTTTGTTATCATTAAAAATCTTACTGGGATGTAGAACTGAATTATGTTCTAACAATAAATACCTAAATCTTTACATTGGTCAGCTTACTCTACCTCTAAAAGTTCCATCCAAGCATGAAATTTAGGGTAATTTTGAGGAGGAGCGGTTCTAAAATTTATATCAACATAGTGGAGCGGTTCTAGTAATATTAATGCATGGAAAAAATGCATGTTCATTTGTAGAAACTATTGTTTCACCTTCTTAAGGAAGAGGACCTAGGAAGGCTAAAGGTTTATCAGCAAGAGAAAAAGGATCAATACATGAGATTTCCAGATTTTAGTCTTTTCTTCAGCATAAGGAGGCTCAGGATTATATTTTCTTCCATCAATGATAAGTGGATGTTGTAGTTTTGTAGATTGAGGAATGCGTTTGGATGAAACTTCCATTAGAAATGAAGAAAGCATTGAAGAAGATGAATATTAAAAAAGAAATAGGGTTTCATTATTTTAAGAAGAAGGTACGTTGAAGTGTTGGTTGTAAAAATAAAAATAAATGAAATAGAAACCCTTAGTTAAAAAGGAGAACAAAAAAATGTTTGAGTTTCTTTGATTTATCTTTTCATGTTTGTGTGCCACATCTGAGGACACATGGTGATGCAGGGTGAAAAATGGTGGGCCATGACTCCCATTTAAAATATATAGTGGGTGAGTTTATAGGAACATGTCTCGAGGAAAATATGTAATACGTTATCATGATGGTATGACGTAATAAGGAAGGGTAAATAGTAACGTCAACTAAGCAATGCAAAACGATTAAGTTTGTGATTGAAAGTAGCCGACAGTTCAGAGATGCCATTACCTTACATCTTTCGAATTTGAAAATGGCATCTCTTGGGGAAACTTTGTTACCTTAAAATAACTTTGAGGCATAAATTGCATTGTTAGTAGGGAAACCCTATGAGTTGAAGGGAATGTGCTTTCCAGAAGTAGGAACTTTAAGAGGGCCATAGTGAAGAAAATTATAGTGAGAAAGTTATTATAAAAATCAAAGAGATCTACAAACGAGAAAAGCAAGTAGTCTACAAAATATATAACGAGATAGTCGACTTTATTTCGTTGACACAACTAGAATCCAAGACTTAGAGAATTTGGATTATTCATTCACAATAAGGGTTGATGTCGAAATCAGAATTTATGGGCGTTGTTGTACCCCAAAATTTTCCCTCCCATTTTCTTCAATACATGTTCTCATGCTCATATGATTCTCAATTGCTCAAGGTTGCTCAAGGTTGCTCAAGAATTGATCAGACAAATTCTCCTCCTAAGCAATTGACCTACAACTAGAGTTTCACTTTTTTCAAGGAAGTTTGGGTTTATAAGGCCTCAAGTGGATTTCATGGTTTCTTATATGTCTCCAAGAATTCTCATACCAAGTTTCAAGGCTTGCATCACAAGTTTGCTTAGTCAATTGCTCAGATGATTGGAAATTAACTATATTGGACAAAAAGTAAACTGTGGTAAACATATAGTCAAATTTCATAAAAAATTGTCAACTTCAAGATTTTGAAGTCATATTCATCATTTGATCAATGGGTTCTCATGATTCATCAAGAAAATTATCAAACCATCAAAAGTCAAAAGTTGCCAAATTAGGGTTTTCTTAAGGAGAAGTCAACTGAACTTTGACCAAGCATAACTTCCAATGCTTCATCATATTTTTCTGAACCAAAGCTCATTTTGAAGTAAATTTAATCCTATACAACTTAGTCTCTCTAAGCTCAAGTCCAAAAAATGCTTCATTTGAGAGATATGGGCCAATACATTGCAGGTCATTTATAAAGTCAACAAAAAGACACTTTTTTTCAAGGAAAATTACATCAAGATAATTTCTAATAATACAAAATTGATCAAAATGAGATTGTAGACGACATCTTGGACTTTCTAAAAAGTTCAAGATCACCTTTAAATGATAAAAATTGAGAGAGTTATGATTGGTGCAAATTGGGAAATTTTGAGCAAATGCATGAAACCTAAAGTTGCCAAACTTGAATTTTTGGACTAATGGGCTATTGTTTCAAGGTCCATGCGTGTTATATACTTCATATGAACCATTGTATCACTTTTTCACCCCTTTACCTTTTTATTCTATTTATTTTTATTTTTATTTATTTTAAATTCAAAATAAATAAGATAAGATCAAGGATTTTTCTTACAAGGTCCAAGCCCAACATGTTTGACCTAATTCAAGCATTATATACTCTTATTCATTCATACAAGGCAACCACGAAAACCCTTGCTTAAGAAGCCATCGCAAAACTCTCAAAAAGTATCAAAAACTAGGGTAAGTTGTAAACACTATTCACAGCCACCTTTAAAGCATATCCTTCCGATCGATCTCTAAACTGGTATAGGGTAAAATGGATAAACCTTTGTGATCTAAAGCACAAGAAAACAGAATTCCATGCATCTCTGGTTGCCCTATATTTCGTAAATTCATATCTTTGCTTTCATTACGTTTTAACATGTGCTAACTCTATTAATGTGTTTCTGAGATGTACATATGCAGATTTAGACGATCGCGTGAGCCCCATCTACCAGAATCGTGCATCACCATGTTTTCCCCTATTCACTTTATTCTGGCCATATCTCATTGTGCAGCGTATTTTGGCCCAAAAAAATATTTCCATTGAGATCGCAAGGCTTGATTTAGGGGGGTAGGGTCCCTGGGAATCTCTAATATTTGTTGTTTTGCAGGAATGAAAAAAAAGGAGTCACGGGAGAAGACGACCGGAGCTAGGGCTCCAACGCCTCTCCGGTGCATGCCATAATGTTTATTATATATTTATTTTGTTTCAGTTATGATAATGGATGTATGGTCACCCAGTAGCAAGCGAGCGCGCGTTAAGGGCTTACTATGCCAAGGCGTGGGTTCGATCCCTGCCTTTTGGTGTTTTGGTTTTTTTTCATATTTTTTTCCCATATTTTACAGGTATAACATATAGCGCGTAGATTTTATTCTTTCAACACAAGCGCGCGCCTGGCGCATTGGTAAAGCGTATGGTTGGGGAAGCTAAGGGCATGGGTTCAACACCCACCCGTGGAATTTGTATTGTTTTGTTTATTTTTCCAACCCTTTTGTTTGGTTTTCCTTCCTTTATGCATTTTTGACAAACTTAACCCTAATTTCACCTAACTATATAGCGACAAACATTTTTTCACAAACCTCAAAATAATTAGGTTTTAGGATTTTATCATTAACCTTTTTTAATTAATTTAACTATTTACCTTCTTTTTCTTAAATTAAAATCAATTAGTTTTTTTAGGTTTCTTAAATCACCATCAAAAACCCTTTTTTCATAAAAAACATTAAAAAAATTACTTCTTTTCCTTTGATTCTATTTTCATTTTACATGTTTAGATCAAATGTATAGGTTTCGTGAATGTAATTATTTCTCTCTTTCATTTTTTTTCATTATTGTAACTGTTCTCGAGATGTAATAGTTAGGTTTACTTTCCGCACTTTTCTATAATGTATTTACCCCGAAGCGATTTAATAGTTTAGGCTTATCTTTTTTCAGCTTTTTACTTTCCGCACTATACTTTTTGTATTCTATACTAATTCTTAGTATTTAGGATTGTATTAAAAAGACTAAAATAAATTATAGAAAACCCTAACTGCAAAGATAAAATAACTGAATACAAATCACTTGCACAGTCGCACCTCTAGGGTAACCTCCTTTGTCGCCTTCAGAAAATAAACAGTCATGTCCCTCGAACGTGGGGACGCTTTAGAAAATTTACTTAGAATCAAAGATCATAGTCCCTCAATGAACCTTTAACGTTGCATTTCGATAAATGATCTAGTCCCTTATGAAAATTGCTAAAGCGTCCTTACGAGTTGCCTTCGATAACTGTACGATGACCCTCGCTTGTCACTTCACATTCAACAATAGGTCTTCCTACTAACTAATGGTATGGATAGCACTATCTAAAGGAGGAGGATAATTACAAGAACGACCTTAATCGGGTAGACACTTTCAAAATATTTTCAAAATAAACGCTTTGTATACACTCTTACTGATACAAGAGTCATTACAAAGTTCTCCTTTCACTGGCAATCAAAATATTTTTGAACACACACACAAAGCAAATTTTCAAAAGTGAGTTAAGAGATTAAGAGCCCGTAGATAACTACGTATGAAAATGGTGCTAACACCTTCCCTTTTCATAGTATACCCCCGAACTCAAAATCTATAAAGGTATTTCCTGTTCTTTTCACCCTTTCCTTATTGGATAAAATAAAAGTCAGTGGCAACTATTGTTATCCGCAACATTTGTAATCAAACGCAAAAAACCAAGTTAGTTCTCCCACCGCATTACAGAACTGGAGACTTTGTTGGGGAGTAATTAAAAAGATGGGTTACCTTAGAGTTTAGGATCACATTACTTGTTTTACTTGTTTTCTTTGTTTGCTTTACATTTGAGGGTTGCTCGGGTTTAATTTCTTACAAAGATCCTACACCCGGATCTAGTTACCTTAGGTAAGTAGAAATAGATCATAAAAACTGTACGGCGTAGACCGATATGGTTTAAGTGATGGCTATGTTAGTGTGACACTTTGGTTTGTACTGGTGTTCCTTGTGTCAGTCGAGGATAACACTAGGCTGACACATGGTGTCAGAAGAACTAATTGACTTTTAGAACCTTAATTGACCCAACTTTGTCATTAAAAGGTAGTGAGATAGCCGGAATTGGTGCAGTCCAAAGTTGGTTAATACTCGATGCTATGCTCAATGAGATTCTACTTTTGGGATATTTTGGTGGCAAGTCAGTTGCTTTTTAGGATAGGTTGATCAAACGTGACTTCTATAGAAAAGGGTACTTACCTATGGACCTCATGCAAGCCTTTAAACCTAAGGCTCTTGTGTGCTTTACTTGTGTTTGCTACCTATTCAAACATGGAATCATTACATCATAACATCACATTTTCACTAACTATTTCATGAATGTCAGGGACCTGTGATGTAGGTTGTCATGAACCATTCGTCTAGCACGGGGCAAGGGGATTTATTTTCCTCTAACCAGATGTCGTCAAAGACCAAAGTAAATTCCTTTGGGTCAGAGGCTAGGACCCATATCACATGGTGAGCTTGATTCTCATTGAAGGACGTAAAAAAGATGCAATTTCTTCAGTCAAAGCGTTAGTCAGATTTAACTTATAACATTTCACTTTTGTTTACCCCGCGAGTTCCTTGAGAACATTGCATGTGCATTCACATACCACACACATCATATCATAACATCTAGTTCTCAAGACATGTTTTTTCATATTCTTGCTATTTATTTCAGTAAAAGATGGATCTCGAACAAATCTTCAAAGATCTTCAGGCATGAGATTCTCAATTCCAAGACACGCTCCTGAACTTATCCAAGGGGTATAAAGAAATGATGTCACTCATCTCCAAGAATAAAAAGACCAAAAGACCATTCAGCATCTTCAACATGGGAAGAAGGTTCAAAGGTCCTCCCAAGCAAGCTCAGAACTGTGATATTCCCTCTGATGAAGATGACAATCACCGTGAAGAAGATAAGGTGTGAAGGCTGAGAGGCGAAGTAACCTTGGTTCAGGCCAAGATTCTGATGAAGAAGACTATTCTGCTGAACAATATCCTCCCGCTGATGAAAAATAAAAACAGTTGGAGGATTGTCTCAATCCTATGGAAATTCAGAGAGTACCTGGGTTTGAAGAGCTGGGATTAGTCTCAAGGTTTATTATCCCCCAAAAATTCAAGGTCCCTACTTTTGTGAAGAATGACGGTATTTCTTGTCCCAAACTTCATTTGAGGTCGTATGTCCGGAAGATCAAACCTCACACTACCGATAAGTTATGTGTTCATTTATTTCAAAAGAGCCTATCTGGACGCAATTGGAATGGTT
The DNA here is from genome assembly GCA_948472305.1 of Vicia faba. NCBI lineage: Eukaryota > Viridiplantae > Streptophyta > Magnoliopsida > Fabales > Fabaceae > Vicia > Vicia faba. Next base: position 69,401,130 of record OX451740.1, read on the forward strand.
CTACCAACTTGAAAGAACCAAAATCCATACTTGGGAAGACTTGGTTGTTGCCTTTTACAAACAATATCAATATAATGTTGATCTTGCACCAACCCGTGTGCAACTACAAAGTATGACTATGGGCTCTCACGAAGGTTTTAAAAAGGATGCCCAAAAGTGGAGAGATCTAGCTGGAAGAGTTCAACCTAATTTGTCTGATAGGGAGTTGGTTGACATGTTTATGGGAACTTTGACAGGTCCTTTCTTTAATCATCTGATTGAAAGCTCTTCATCCAGTTTCACCGAGCTGATATTTACTGGGGAACATGTCGAAGATGGAATTAAAAGTGTAAAGATTCAAGTAGTTGCGTCTTCAAGTACTGTAAAGAAGACGTTCAATGGTAAAAAGGAAATTAATGTTGTGTATGGCCAAAAGAGTCATGCTAGAGGTGATCACAATTAATCTGTAGGAGTTATACTAATTTTTAATCATGCGCCTGTGCAACAACATCAATAGGGCAATAAACGTAGGTCAGACGCACCCAGAAGACAATTTACCAAGATCAGCATGACATTGTCTCAGGCATTGCAACATCTTTTGAAGGCATAGTTAATAACGTTAAAGGATCCTCCTCAGAATCCCAACACCTCCTCTCGTCATTATAATCCTAATGCGAAATGTGCATACCATTCCAATAGCCCCGAGCACGACACCAATAGTTTCTAGGCCTTAAAAAACAAAATTCAAGATATGATTAACAATAAAGAGATTGAGTTTGTACCTCCCGAGACCCCCAATGTGATTATAGCACATATGCCTAAGCACGATAAAGGCATAAGTGCTATTGATGATGTTTCATATGTTTCTATTGTAAGTGAATTTAATACTCCCCTCCTAATCATTAAGAAGAATCTTTTGCAAGACGGTTTATTTTTGGGTTTTATTGAAAGATGTTATTGCTGTGTAGCCCAACCCAATGGCTACAAGTTGCTGAAAGAAGGTGTTCAGCATTTGATGGATAACCATATCATTCTAGTTGAGAAGATTCCTTCTATTGAGGATTTATTTCAAAACTTTGAGCTTGAAGAGGTATCTATAATTTCCGGCACTCCTGGCAAGATCACCTCCAAGGGTCCTATAAAGATTACTGCCAAACCCAAAGTTGCTTTTTTAATAATCACCGCACTAGGACCTATTTCATATTCCTCGGACAAAGCTATCCCTTGGAACTATGGAGACGACGTCTACTACCATGGCGTCAAGCTAGAACCATTAACTACTGAAAGTGAAGGTACTGAAGTTAATGATCCCACTATTGACAATATTGTCGGGACCAATAAGGTTACTAGAAGCATAAGGGTTTTCTCTCCAGAAATCTCTCCGAAGACTGTCACCACACCAGTTCGTGTTACCGCTACCGAATCAATTACTAAGACTTGGGGTAAAGATAAAATGATGGAGCCTGCCCAGACGAAGGCACCTGAAGAAGTTACCATTGAAAATACATTCAGGCAATATTTGGAGGAGGTATTAACAATTATTTGAAAAAGTGATTACAAGATTGTTGAAAAGTTGGGAAAAACTTCCTCCAAGATATCCATGTTATCCCTTTTACTGTGTTCAGAAGCCCATGCAAAGGCTTTGGTGATGTTCTTAAAGTCCACTCACGTGCCACAAGAAATTTCTGCAAACCAATTTAAAAATTATGTTTCTAGCCTGATGACTGATAATGGGCTAGGTTTTTTTATGTCAATTTTACTCCTGAGGGAAGAAACCATAACAAGGCCCTGTTTGTCTCCATCGAATGCATGGGCACTACTTTAGCTCATGTGTTAGTTAATATGGGTTACTCATTGAATGTTCTACCGAAAGGTGCTATAGAAAAACTTGATTGTGAAAGGGTTATGCTGAAACCTAATGATTTTGTGGTGAGAGCCTTTGACGGTTCAAAGAGGATGGTGCATAGAGAGGTGGATATTCCGATCAGAGTAGGTTCACAGGTATTCGAATCTACCTTCTATGTAATGGACATTCGACTGGCCTATTCCTGTTTTCTTGGATGCCCTTGGATTCATGGGGCAGGTGTTGTTACCTCTACATTGCATCAAAAGATGAAATATCCTGTGAAAGGAAAGGTTGTTATAGTCTGCGGTGAAGAAGAGTATATGGTGACTCACTTAAACTCATTCAAGTATGTTGAGATGGATGGCAAATTTATCAAAAATCCCTGCCATACCTTTGAAGTTATCCCTCGGCCAACTACTGCAATTGTAGACGTTTATGCTATTCCCAAGGTTACCAAGGTTCCGCCCATAATGGCTTTTTTGAATGATGTTAGAGCTGTTATAGAAGATGGTGGTTGCACTACTTGGGGTCAACTTTCTGACATTTCTTGCAAGTTTGACAAATTTGGTTTGGGTTTCACTATAGAGGCTCATAGGGCTGTGCATGTGCTCGTGCTGGAAGACCGTCATTCCGCGACAGTAATAATTGAGTCAATGTGATAGGAGATGCTGACATTGACTACAACCTAGACAACTGGATTTTTCCCACCACCAGCAACTGGAAGACTGAAACCTTATCTCAATCTCCTTTAGTTAGGAGTAATTGTTACTTTTTATTTTATTGCTTTCATGTTTTGGTTATTTAATATTTAAACAATAACTTTAAGCCTTGTGCCTTGCCCTGGGCACAACGGTCCATTTGTTAGGATTGTCATTTCATTAAACATATTCTCATTAAATTAATCATTGGAAGTTTTGCATTCAAAGTTTATGCTCTTTGTCTTTATTTTATTTTTATCACTTTTAAAGTAGCTATTTGTTCTTACACACACCCACACGAAAAACTACAGATCCACTTTCACTATAGATCCCACTGATAACAATTCTGCTATTGCCACTTATGACTTTGAAAATCTGATCTACCAAGCGGAGGAAGAAGGCAAGGAAGATTGTGTAGTACCTGGAGAACTTGTCAGACTGTTAATGCAAGGAGAAAAAGGCTATACAACAGTATGAAGATCCAGTCAGGTTGTGAACTTGGGTACTATTGAGGACAAGAAAGAAGTCAAGATAGGTTCCAACCTAGAGGACAGTGTCAAGAACAGATTAATTCATATGTTTCATGAATATGTTGAGATCTTCTCTTGGTCGTACGAAGACATGCCAGGGCTCAACACTGGTATTGTGGTTCTCCATCTACCGATGAAAGATGGTTGTTCTCCAATAAAGTAGAGGTTGGCCGCATGCGTCCCGAGATGTTTGAAAAGATTAAGGATCAGGTAATGAAGAAATTCAATGCATGGTTCTTAGCCATTACATCATATACTCAATGGGTTGAAAATTTAGTTCCGCTCCCAAAGAAAGATGGCAAAGTGCGTATGTGTGTAGACTACAAGGATCTGAACAGGGAAAACCCCAAAGATGACTTTCTGCTTCCATATATTGATGTTTTAGTTGTTAATACCGCTCAACACAAAGTATTTTCTTTCATGGATGGTTTCTCAAGTTATAATCAGATGAAGATGGCACATGAAGACATGGATAAGACTACCTTCGCCACACAGTGGGGCACTTTATGTTACAAGGTTATGCTATTTGGGTTAAAGAACACTGGCGTAACATATCAGCATGTCATTGTAGCTTTGTTCCATGAAATGATCCATCAAGAGATAGTGGTTTACGTCTACGACATGATAGCCAAGTCTCAGACTAGAGACAAACATTTTCACCATATATACAAGTTGTTTGAGAGACTGAAGAAGTACAGGCTGAGGTGGAATTTGAACAAATGCACCTTCGGGGTGAGATCCGGTGAGCTCCTGAGTTTCGTTGTTAGTGGTAAAGGTATTGAAGTTGATCCCGCCAAGGTCAAATCCAGCCAAGAAATGCCTGCTCCCCATACTTAGAAAGAAGTTAGAGTTTTCTTGGGGCGATTGAATTATATTGTCAGATTTATTTCTCATTTGATCTCTACTTCTGAGTCGTTCTTCAAGTTGCTGAAGAAAGATTAGGTAGTTAATTTTGAATGAAGATTGCTAGGAAATAGATGAGTACCTCTAAGAACCTTTAACTATAATGCCACAAGTTGAAGAGAGACCTCTGATCATGTACCTAACAATGTTAGAGAACTCAATAGGGTGTGTATTGGGGCAGCTTGACGAGTCTGGTTGAATTGAGCATGCAATATACTACATTAGCAAAAAATTTACCGACTATGAAACAAGATACTCACTGCTCGAGAAACACATGTTACACTTTGGCATGGGCTTCTCACTGACTAATACAGTGTATGTTGACTCATACCACTTTGTTAATCTCTAAAATGGATCCCATAAAGTACATATTCGAGAAGCCCGCTCTCTCCGAAAGAATAGCCAGATGGCAAATGGTTTTAACAGAATACAACATTCAGTACACTACCCAGAAGGAAATCAAAGGAAGTGTACTGACATATCATTTGGCTCATCAAGTTGTAGACGACTATCCGTTTATGAATTTCGAGTTCCCATATGAGAATATCATGCTAGTTACAGATTGTGAAGAACCTGGACAATATGAAGGACCTGAGCCTGGATCTCGATGGACTATGGTTTTTGATGGAGCTTCTAATACGCTTGGTAATGGAATCGGTGTTGTGATTATCTCTCCTAAGGGTTTCCATATTCAATTTACCACTAGATTATGCTTTGACTGTACCAATAACATGGTCGAATACTAAGCATGCATCATGGGTATCAAGGTTGTTATCAATATGAGAATCAAATTTGTGATTGCATACAGAGACTCAGCCTTGGTAATCAGTTTGATTAAGGGAGAATGGGATACAAAGGATCCAAATCTTATTCCTTATAGAGAGCATGTGTTGAAATTAATTTCGTAGTTCGAGGAAATAACTTTTGAGCATATTCCATGAGAAGAGAATCAGTTGGCAGATGCATTGCCTACCATGTCATCTATGTTCAAAGTCAGATGGGACAACGAAGCTCCTCAGATTAATATCGACAGACTAAACAAACCGGTACATTGTTATGAAGTAAATACTTATGAAGTAGAGGAAAAACCTTTGTTTCATGAAGTTAAAAGATACCTCGAAGATCAAGAGTATCCCGAGGGGGAATCTATCAACGACAAGAAATTCCTACAGAGGTTCTCTACCAAGTTCTTTCTGAGAAACAAAATTTTGTACAAGCGCAACCATGATTTGACTGTTCTTCGTTGTGTAGACAAGAAGGAGCTGAGAAAATTATGGAGGATATGCACGAAGGAATCTTTGGTACTCATTCTAGTGGGAACACGATGGCTAAGAAGATTCTGAGAGCAAGATATTATTGGTCGGCTATGGAAACTGTTTGCCATCATAACTCCAAAACCTACCACAAATGCCATATCTAAGCTGACAAAGTACATGTGCCTACAGTCCCTCTAAATGTTTTGACTTCTCTTTGGCCATTTTCAATATGGGGCATTGATATGATTGGAGAAATTAAGCCTACTGCTTCGAACAAACATCGTTTCATCCTGGTGGCCATTGATTACTTCACGAAATGGGTTAAAGCAGCCTCGTTTTCCTCTGTCACCAAGAATGTTATGGCTCGGTTCATCATGCATAACCTTGTCTGTCAGTATGAAATCCCCGAAAGCATTATCACAGACAATGGTATCAATCTTAACAACATTATGATCACTGAACTCTACATACAATTTAGGATTAAACACCACAATTCTTCTCTGTATCGACCGAAGAAGAGTGGCGCAATGGAAGTCGCCAATAAGAACATTAAAAAGATTATACAGAAGAAGATGAGGATATATAAAGACAGGCATGAGATGTTACCATTTGCTCTTCATGGCTATCACACTTCAATACGGACATCAACTTGGGCAACTTTGTTTTCTCTAGTCTACGATATAGAAGTTTCCCTACGTATCAAAGTCCATATTCCTTCTCTAAGGATTATGAAAGACGCAGGTTTAGACGAAGGCGAGTGGATTCAGACTAGGCTGGACCAGTTAAATCTAGTTGACTAGAAAATACTTGTGGTTATTTGTCATGGACAAATTTATAAGAAGCGTACGATCAAAGCCTTCAATAAGAAAATCAAATATCGGGTATATCATGCTGGTGACTTGGTGTTGTACCCCAAATTTTCCCTCTCATTTCTTAGGTAATTTCTCACAAGATCTTCTTTGGTTCAAGACTGTACAAGGGTTGATCAACTCAAGACACCTCCTCAAGCACTGATGACTGAAAATTAGGATTTGAGTTTGCACAAGGACAAATGGAATTTTAATTCCTCATATGACTTTCATGGATCATTTTGGACTCCCAAGATTTCTCATGTCAAGTTTCAAGTCTTGGATCATATTTTTGCTCAGTCAATTGATCAGTTAACCTAAAAATTAACTATACTGGGAAAAAGTCAATTATCGTCAATTTACAGTAAAACTTCATAATTTTTTATCCATACAAACATCATGAACTCAAATATGTCATTTGATCAAGTGTGGATCAAAATTCCTCAAGAAATTTGATCAGATCATCAAAAGGGCAAAATGGTTAAAATTAGGGTTTTTGACTTAGAAAGTGTAATTTCTAATTTTTGACCTAGAAAATGATTGATTGGATTAAGTTATGATCTCAAGGTTTCAAATAATTCATTTTGACCTAATGGAATGGCTCAAAACATCTCTCAAGATCAATTGGTTGACAGATGAATTTCAGTCAACTGATGAAAAGTCAACTGTACACTGAAAAGTCAAACTTTGACTTTTTGGTCCAAATCAAGTTTCAAAGATTACAATTCATCAATACATGTCAAAATATGAAGTTTGTTCATCAAGAAATCAAGAAAGTCAAAATTCATTTTGAAAAGTCAAACTTTTCAAGACTTAGAAATTTTTGTAAGTGTCTTTTATACATGATAATTTCATTACTTCATGCCATTCTTTCACCAAGATGCAAGATGATTCAAGGAAAACTTCCAACTCGAAAGTTGTATATCTCAATGAGATCTAAAACAATGTATAGAAGGACTTTTTCTAGAAATTCTTGGATTTTAAGTTATAAATTCATGAAGTTATGGCATTTTTGAATAAACACTTAGAGAAATTTTAAGCAGTTTTGGTCAGGTTTTTATCCCAACTTTTTTGTCAATTTTCATCAAGTTCCAGTTTGGTTTAACAAAAATGGTCAACATGAAAGTTGTAGAGGGTGTTTCAAGCTTTACAAAACATCCAAGAGAATGAATTTATCATATTTGAGCTAGGAGATTCAAGGGCCTGAAGTTGTGCCTTCATTCTTGAATTGCAAACCATTTTTGTTGAAGAACACATAATCCAATTGGCATGATGTGCTGCATAATCTTACTTTGCAGGACTTGTGACTTGAAAATATTACCATAATTTAATGTTTACACAAATTTTTGAGCTATTGTCCATTTGGTTTAAGCATTGTCCAAGTGATCTTTCCATTTTTGGCACAAAGTGAACATTGCCATTCTTGCAAAGTAGCTTTAATCACAAAGTCAGCTCTCCTTGAGCCTCTAACTTATTTCTTCTACACACACTCAATATATAAAATAAGAATGGCATGCTTAAAGTTTCCAACAACTCTATGCAACAAAGTACAAAGCATTAGAACTATGATCTTCAAGCTTGCTTCATATACAATCTAACCTAGCCATAACATGTGGTTCCAAATCTGAGTTTGTTTCAAGTCTCAAACCTTCTCTTTAAATAGAGAGGCCAATTGCAAGAGAAAGGGGAAAGAGAATAGAAGGAGAAACTAACACTCAAAATCATTTTTGCTGTCAAAAACCAGATTTGTCCATAAAACCTCCATTTTTTGAGCTTTGAAGTCCAAATCTTTGAATCGCATACCTTGCAAGTTTTCTCCAAACAAACCATCCAAACACTTCCCATACACCATATAGAAGTTGTTAAAACAAAAGAATAACTTCTGTAACATCACTATCACCATCTTCCAAACTCAAAAAACATACATTGCAACTTGACTTGGTTGGAGCGGTTCAACCATTTTCAGCACAAAAGGAAGATTGGAGCTACTTCAAGAAGGTTCAAAGGAGCTCGATCAATCACCACTTTGCGCCAGAAAACATTTGTATGTGTTCTAAAGCTTACGCTTCGAGAGATAAACTTTCTCAAACTGTGATCTCATTGTTCATACATCATTTTCTTTTGCGCTCAAAAGATATAACAAGACAAATCAAAGAGAAAAAACTAGCAAAAAAGTCAGACCAGAGGCTGACACGGTTTCCTGTGTCACACGACATGGCCCATGTCAGTTTAGTTGGGTTAAAAACATAATATAATGCAGGGACATTGGATGACAAAGGTTCCCGTGTCAAATGGAACGGCCCGTGTCGGTGTTACTAGTTTAGAAACAAGAAAAAAAAAGATGGGCAGGGGCTGACACGGCCGCCCGTGTCACGTGACATGGCCATGTCAGATTGGCTGGAACAAAAAATGCAGAAAAGTCATGGACAGATCCTGACAGGGTTGCCCGTGTCCACTAACACGACTCGTGTTAGCACGTGCACCAAATTTCTTGATTTTGTAGATTTTTTTAGTTTATTGGATTGCTTGGAAATGACCTAAAACTGTAAACCCTTCGCTTACAAAGGAAACCTCAAAAACATTTTTCTAAACAATTTTTTTTAAGTTTAACTTAGACTTAGTTTTTTCTTCAATGAAATTAATTACAAAACCTTTTCTATAAAAAACCCTAAAAAATAATTTCTCTCATTTTACATCTTCTTGCATATTTTACTATTTTTGCATTATAAATTATGTAATGGTCAAGCCTTGTAATAGTAATTAGGGTTTACTTTACATGGCATCCCCATTTGTAAATTTATACCCCCCATCACCAACTGATGTAAAAGCGTAGTAAATTTACTTTTCCGCAATTTATCGCTTTCATATCAATGCTAGTAAGCAAGGGTTTATATGGGAAGATAAAAATAAATAAGTAGATAACCCTAATTCAAGATAAAAAATGCATGCAAATCAAAGACAATATTCACACATGCACCCGTAAGGTTAACTCCACTTGTTTCCTAAAAAATGGTCATGTTATGCATGTGGGATGTCTTAGCAAAAACAATCAAAAATACAAGATCATAGTCCCTCGATGACGCTTCAAATGTTTCCTTTCAAAATGATATTAGTCCCTCAAAGAGAAATGCTAATATATCTCACAACATTGCTATCATGGTTATACGATAACCCACGCCCGTCCCTTTACATCCAAAGAAAAAACTTCTTAACAAATCAATGGTAAGATAGCAATATCAAAGGAAGGAAGAAATTAACAAAAGACTTTTGAGTAGGTAGATTTTTCCTAGTTGCTTGCTCACTTTCAAAACAAACATCCTTGCTTATTTTCAAAAAAACAAACACCAAACACTTTCAAAAATATAAAATATTTTCAAAAGTCCAACACTTTGTATACGTACTTACGAACGAGAACCATTACAAATTTTGCCTAAACGAAGCCCCCTTTTCAAAATACTTTCAAAACCACCACAAAGAACATTTTCAAACAAAATAAAGTGATCTAGCAAGCAAGTAAGAGCTCATAGATAACTATGGATGAAAATGATGCTAACACCTTCCCTTTTCATAATCTACCCCCCGAACTCCAGAAATAATTTCAAAGGTCTTTCCTGTTCTTTTCAACCTTTCCTTTTGGATAAAAGAAAAGTCGATGGCGACTCTTGCTAACCGCAACATTTACAATAAAATGCAAAACACCCAAGTTAGTTCTCCCACCGTATCATAGAACAGGCGACTCTGCTGGGGAGATACTTAAAAGTGGGGTTACCATAGGGCTAGATCACCTTTATTTGCTTTCATTGTTTGACTTGTTTGCTTTACATTTTGGTTCCTTGTTTGGGCTTGTTTTGAATCCTCTATTCGGATTTAGAATACCATATAGATAAGTAGCAATATGTTGTGGAAACTGTGCGGGGTATACCGACATGGTCTAAGCAATAGCTATGTTAGTGTGACATATTTGTGGGTACTAGTAGCCCTTGAGTAGTCAAGGAGAATACGGGGCCGTTGAGTGTTGTCATAAAAAAAACTAACTTTAGAACCTTTACTTGACCAACTTGGCCATTAGGACGTAGTGATATAACCGACTCTGGTGCAGTACGAAGTTGGTTGATAATCAATACTGCACTCATTGAGGTTTGATTTTCGGGATATATCGGTCGCCGTGAAAGAGGATTGCGCTGAAACAATGCCCGAGAAGACAAATCAGTGATATTGAGATCCCTTAGAACTCGGTTACTATTTATAACACAGGTTTGATCCAACTAAACTTCAATAGGGTACTTACCTATGAGACTCCATGCAAGCCTAAACCTAAGGACTTGTTTTCCTTATTTGTATATACTTACTTGTACATGACATCATAAACATCATAACAACATACTCATTCTCACTAACCATTTCAAGGATTTTCGGGATTTATCTTTGTTCTGTTTTGTCGGATATGGCTTCTATCCGCAAGAATACTATCCAAGTCAATATCGTAAGGATTCCTCCTCAACTCAAAGAGTTGGCATCAAGGGTTCCTGAGAATTTCTCCATTCACTGAAATACATGGTTGCCTCCTAAGCTTGGTTACTTCCAACACTGATGAAGATATGATGAAGGTGTTGTTTCAATTCTTTGATCCTCTACACCATTTCTTCACTTTTCCCAATTATCAACTTGTTCCAACTCTAGAAGAATTATCTCAACTATTGAGGATTCCTATTCTCAATCAACTACCTTTCAACGGTATAGAAAGAGATCCAAAACCTTAAGAGATTTCCTAAGCACTACACTTGCAACAATCTGATATCATAACTAATTGGGAAACAAGGAGTGGTGTCAAGGGTTTCTTAGGCAAGTTCTTGTTTGAGAAAGCTCAAGACTGTTGGAACTCTTTGGACTTACAAGCTTTTGAATATATCGTGGCCCTTCTCATCTATGGGATGGTTTTGTTCCCAAACCCTGATAAACTCATAGATGTCAATGCTGTCAAAATCTTCATGTCTCGCAATCTAGTGCCTACTTTGTTGGGAGATATCCTTCATTCCTTTCACTCTCACACTATGAGAAAGAGAGGAATCCTCATGTGTTGCACCCCTATCTTGGCAAGGTGGTTTATTTTGCATCTTCCCCGATTTGTATTGAAGAAATAGCAAGGTTCAACATGGTCCCATAGGTTGATGATGCTCAAACATTCAGATGTTCATTGGTGTTCCCAATCCTTGGAGAATGTTACTATCATAGACCGTTATGGTGAATTCCATAATGTATGTTTACTTGGCATTAGAGGAGGTATCACCTACAACCCTTGCTTAGCTTTACGACAGTTTGGTTACACTCAAAGGGATGGTCCACATGAAATGCTCATTCAAGGAGTGGTATTCGACTACGAGAACGACGATCAAAGCTACCGCCATAGGTTCATCTGAGCATTGAAGATGGTAATAAAATGGATAGCAAGACGCTAGGACACAAGAATTCCATTCCCCTCGAGCCTTACCTTAAATGGGTACGAGATCATGCTCGGAAACTGGTGATGCCTTATCCCTCCATCTTACCAGTCATCATGGAACCTTTGGTTGAAGGAGATGTTCCCTACACTGTCCTCCATCCCGACATGCCTACATCTCTCGAAGACTTGCAAAAAGGTTGGATTGAGCTAAAGAAAGAACGAGATACTTTCAAAGCTCAATTTTATGCTAGCGAGAAGAGGGTCTTGGATATTACTAAGCAGCTACAAGGAGAGCAAAGTGTGAACGCCTACCTTGCACCGAAGAGGATGCGTTAAATCTTTTTATATTAGAGAATTATTTTGTAATCCCAAGATGCATGTTGTAATCAATTTGGACTAATTAATGAAAATTGATGTTTGTTCATTCCTTTGTCTATGAAAATTTAACATGACAGGTTTTCATACAACAGGTTTCCTTATCTTTCTGCTATTTATTTCAGCAAGATGGATCTAGAGAAAACTGTGAAGGATCTTCAGGCACAAAACTCTTAATTCTAGGAAACTCTAATGGCCCTAGCCAAGGGGCAACATGATATGATGGCACTGCTGGCAGTCAAGAAGAAACCTAAGAAGAGAGCCCTGGTCAACATGGGCAGAAGGTTCAAAGAGCAAGTTTGTCAAATCCCGGTAATGGAAGACTCATCTGAGGAAGACGAGAACCAGATTGGTGAGGTATAGAGTACCCAGGCTGATTTTATTAATGATCAAGCGTATGATGATGATTATTTTGAAAAGCAGTATCCACCCGCCGATGTCAAGTATAATCAGTTAGAAGACATATTGAAGGCCATTGAGATCCTAGTTATCCCTGGTTTAGATTTTGATGATTTAGGTTTGATCTCTGGGGTAGTTATTCCCCACAAATTCAAAATACCAGTCTTTGCAAAGTATGATGGGGTTTCTTATCCAAAACTCCACCTGAAATCTTATGTGCGCAAGATACAGCTGCACACCGCTGATAAGAAGCTTTAGGTTCACGTTTTCCAAGAGAGCTTAGCCGGAATGCAGTTAGAATGGTTCTACCAGTTAGATGGTTCCCACATCAATACATGGGAAGACTTAGCTACCACAATATATCATCAGTACCAGTATAACGCTGACTTGGCACCAACAAGAGTTCAGTTGCAAGATATGACCATGGGAAAGAATGAAGTATTTAAATAATTTGCACAAAAGCAGAGAGACCTCGCCAGTAGGGTTCAACCCCCTTTGACTGATAGTGAGTACATTGACATGTTTATGGGCACTTTATCTGGTCCATTCTTTAATCTATTGGTTGGCTTCGCTTCTTCTAGTTTCACCGAATTAATCTTAACCGATGAAAGAGTTGAAAGCAGCCTCAAAAGTGGAAAGATTCCCATGGCATTTGCCTCCACTTCAAATCCTGTCAAGAAACCTTTTCCTACAAAGAAAGAAATCAATGTTCTGTACGGGGCAAGGGTCCTTACCTAGAAGAGTGATCATTCGTCTGTTAACACTGTCCGAATCTCCAATCCAACTCCTACTCCAAGACCATCTTCTAATCATCAATGTTTTGAAACTTCAAGAATACAATTTACAAGGTTAGGCATGTCATTATCTAAAGCCTTACAACACTAGCTCAAGGCTAATTTGGTTACATTACACGATCCTCCTGCCAATCCAGATACCTCTTCACCAAAGTATAATCTGAATGCTAAATGTGCTTACCACTCAAGCAGCCCTGGGCACGAGACTGACCAGTGCTGGGCCTTGAAGAATAAAATTCAGGATTTGATTGATAAGAAGACTATTGAGTTCGATCCTCCTCCAACTCCGAATGTAATCACCACGCCTATTCCATATCATGGAAAGGGTGTCAATGTTGTTGAAGATACAATTTTTGTTGCCTCTATTGAAGACTTGACTACTCCTCTGAACATCATCAAAAAGAACCTGTTGAAAGATGGGATTTTCCCTGGCGGTGTAAAAGACTGTGTGTGCTGTACAAGACAACTCAATGGATGCGAAGGACTGAAGAAAGGCATTCAATTCCTAATGGATATCCACGATATCTTATTTGAGAAGACCCCCACTTGCCAAAGGTTTGACTAACAAATGTGAAGATCTCTCCATTATTACCATCTCAAACAAGCCTCTTAGGATCACCTCCAAAGATCCTATTAGGATTTCAAATGAACCAACTGTTTCTCCCTTAATAATTACCAATCCTAGACCAATTCCCTATTCTTCAAACAAGGCAGTGCCATGGAACTATGGTGCTGAGGTGTTTTATCATGGGATTAAACAAGACGCTTGGATCGAAAAAGGAAAAGCTGATGATGTAGATAACATAAATGGTTCAAGCAAAGTAACAAGAACTGGGAGAATATTTTCACCCAATATCTCACCACCAATTGTTACAAAGGCGCCCATGCACACTACTGCTACCAAGCCAAGTATTGATACAAGTGGGAGGGAGAAGGTTGTTGAGCCTGTCGTGACTGAAATACCCACAAAGGACGTTGCTGATGGAGAACCCTTCGCTCGTGAGATGGACGAGATCTTGAAGATCATGAAAAGGAGCGACTTCAAGATTGTGGAACAGTTGGGGAAAACCCCTTCGAAGATTTAAATGTTATCATTGCTGCTCTATTCCGATGCCCATGCTCGGACATTAATCAAATTCCTGAAAAAGGCTCATGTCCCCCATGAGTTCATAACAAACCAATTTGAAAATTGCATGACTAGCCTGACGGTTGATAATGGCTTGGGATTTTCAGATGCTGACCTAACACCGCTTGGGAAGGACCACAATAAAGCTTTATATGTTCCTGTCAAGTGCAAAGGGACTACCTTAGCACATGTGTTGGTCGACACTGGTTCTTCTCTAAACATAGTACCCAAGGGGGCGTTAAACCGTCTAGACTGTGAAGGTTTAGTCTTGAAGCCAAGTGATATCATCGTAAGGGCCTTCGATGGATCAAAAAGGACAATTCATGGGGAGGTAGATCTTCCAATCAAGGTGGGTTCCCAAATCTTCAATTCCACCTTCTACATCATGGATATCCGTCCTGCCTATTCTTCTCCGTTGGGTCACCCGTGGATCCATAAAGTAGGGGCAGTAACCTCAACTCTTCATCAGAAACTTAAATAACCTGTCAAGGGAAGAATTTTTTCCTGTGGTGAGGAAGATTTTACGGTGAGCCACCATAACTCGTTCAATTACGTAGAGATGGATGGAGAATTCATTGAGACCCTGTTTCAATCCTTTGAAGTCGTGCCACCGATGGTTGCTGCTACCAAATTTTCCTCTGATGAGTCCAAAGCTGTTAAATTCTTACCGAAGATGGTTTCCATCAAAGATACTCGTGCTACAATTGAAGAAGGAATATGTTATACTTGGGGGAAACTCCTCGATATCCCATTCAAAGCAGAAAAGTTTGGTTTGGGCTTCACCGTCAAGGCTCAGAAGGAAGTGAGGCGTGCTCGTGCAGGAAAGCCACCTCTCCGCATTGGAAGCCATGAAGTTAATGTTGTGGGTGATTCAGATGAAGAAGTTGCATTTGAAGTTTGGGTGTATCTGTGGTACGGTGGGAGAACTGACTTGGAATTTTGCGTTTTGTGTTTGCAAATGTTTCGGTTTAGCAAGAGTCGCCACTGACTTTTTATTTTATCCTAAGGAAAGGCCAAAAAGCACAGGAAAGACCTTTGAGATGTTTTCTTGGGTTCGGGGAGTAGATTATAGAAAGGGAAGGTATTAGCACCCTTTCTATCCATGGTTATCCATGGGCTCTTAGTTACTTGCTTAGATCACTTATTTTGCTTTTCAATTGTTTGAAATGGTGCTTTGTGTGTGGTTTTGAAAGATGTTTTGAAAAGAGGCCATCGTTGTGGAAACCTTTGTAATGATTCTTGTTTGAATGTATACAAAGGTGTTTTTGTCTTTTGAAAAGTTTTCAATGTTTGAAGGTTGGGTTTTGAAATTGTGTGGAGAAGTGTGTTTTGAAGATAGCAAGGATGTTTTTGCAAGTTTTTGATCAAGTAACTAAGAGTTATCTACCCCATTTTACTCAAAGATCTTTCTTATGTTTTTAACCCTTTTAACAGTGTTATTTCACCATTGTATTTGGTGAACAACCTTGTGTTAGGATGTTTTACGGGACAGGTGCGGGTCATCGTATAGACCATGATAGCAATGGTGTCAAGTATTTTTGGAAATTTTCTTGAGGGACTTGATCATTTTGTTTAGGCAACTCAGATAGCATCATTGAGGGACTATGATATTTTGTTTTGTTTTTGTTTTGCCAAAGTACTTGACATGCATATCATGGCCCATTTTTGAAGGCAACAAGTGGATTGAAACCCTAGGGGTGCAAGTGTGCATGTGTGTTATTTTCGTGCTTTGTTTTCTTTTATTAGTGATTGTCTACTTGTTGATTTTATCTGGCCATACATATCCTATTTACTAGCAAGCATATAAAAGTAATAAAGCGCAGAAAGATAAAATCCTACACTATTACAACCATATTGAATTGCATGAAAATATAAAGGCAAAAATAAAATAAAAGCAAGAAAAATGAGGGTTTTTCGATTGAGGAAGAAGACCCTTCGATTCTGCACTTTTTGGCTCTCTTCGATTTGGCCTGAACATGACTTTCGACTGAGGCCTCACGGTCAGCATGTTGTGCCTTTCGATTGGGACCAGTGGGATAGCATGTTGTGCCTTTTGATTGGGACCAGTGGGACAGCATGTTGTGCCTTTCGATTGGGACCAGTGGAACCAATATAAGATATAATCTGCCTTTCTGCCTCCTTCGATTGGGCTTGGAGTCAGTGAGGAAGCCTGAGGCTTCGTTTCATACTCCTGTCTCCTGTTTATTTCGTTTGAGATAATAAATAGCAACATGGCCTAAGGCCATGCTATCATTACCTCAGGTCCAGGTTAGTTCTTAAAGCATTTGTAATAAACCAAAGAGCAAAACCAAAAGGAGAGGCAATAAAAACAAACTAAAAGGGTGGAAACGAAAAGGTAACAAACACTACGTACATGTTTGAAATGAAAAGGAAGCTTATTTACATGTTATGCTAGAAATGAAGGGTTCAAGGTTAAGAATGACTTACCTTGCTTGAGGCTGGAACGTGTGCTGGGCCTTTAAGTGGTTTCCTTGAATGCTTCTGGATTCGAAGGGAGGAACCAGGGGTTATGTCTTTGATACTGGATTCGAAAGAGAAGAACAAGTGTGAGGTTCTTCCTACTGGATTCGAAGGGTAACAAGGTATAGGGATGTTTCAGATTCTAAGGGGATAAGTGTTTGGATTTTGGGTATGTGTTTGATGAGTGTTTAAGTGTTTGAGAGCTTTATGGTGTTTGAGAATTTTTTGAAGATTCGTTCGCCTGGCCCTAAAAGTCCCCCTAAATATGTGTTGGAGCCTCTTATTTATAGGCAAAGTTGGCTGAAGCTTTTGGAGGGAAAACAAAATAATTTGAACAATTTGAGTAAACTGCTCTTTGTAGCCTTCGAGGGACAGTGCTTGTATGCTATTTCTGTGCAAGAATGGGGCAGTGTTTCAAGACTGTTGTGCAGCAGTTTTGGCCAGTGTACCATGGCTGAACTTGGCAGCAAGCATCTTTGAATATTTCATCCTTTCATTTTGACCCTCCTTCGACTAGATTCTTCTTCCAAACATATTGTTTGACTTTCCTCCAACAAGTGTCTTTCGAACGAATCACCTTTGTGCATCGTTTGAAGTGGCCAAATGTGTGCTTCGAATGGACTAGTAAGGTGTACCCTTCGATAGGGAATCATATGTATGCCCCTCAAGTCCACCACTATATGTCTTTTGAAGGGGCCATCAGCCATGTGTTGAAGTTTGTCAAGGATGGAAATGCAGCATACTAAAGAGAAATGTTGTCCAGTCGAAGCTAGTACAAACATAGTCAATGTCTTGTCGAAGCCTGCATGGAGGAGGTCTAAACTTTGTGACTCCAAGAAAGCACACAAAAGGTCAATGCTTAAACAAAGACTTGCACGAAGGGAGACACATGCCCAAACGAAAGAGGCATGCAGGAGGCAAAATGTCCAGATTCGAAATAGGCATACATGAGGCAAAAAAGTGCAAATCGAAGGACACCAAAAGGGAGCTTTTTGCCTTGGAATCGAAGGAAGTTATAGGAGGCTTTGTACCTTGTGCATGCTAGCAAGGGGGATGCCTTTTGCGTGCAAGTTGTGGCTCAAATGAAAGTTTGTATGTAACTAGTCATTACTTTATGATTCAAGGAAAGCATGGAGGGAAAGTTTGTATAGGCATGCAAGCATCAGACATCCAAACGAAACATGCAATAGGCATTCATGGCATTGTGAACCCAGTAACACAAGAGATGCAATTAAAGGTGGCATGTAGGAAACTACTGCCTTGTAAATCAAAGCCAGCGTGCCAGAGGCCATCGCCCAGTCGAAAGATACAACCAAAGCCTGTATCAAAAGAGGCCAAAAGACCAATCGAAGGAGTTGAAACAAAGAACACTTGTATTTCTCCAAATTTTGTCAAAATCATATTTTTATCTGTTTTCTCCCTTTTTGACAGTTTCCTTTTAATTTTGGTACTGGAAAATTCCAAAGTACTTGTCCAATCTTGAACCTTGAGAATCCTTGTGAGAAAGGCCTTGAAGAATGAGAGGGCAAATTTTGGGGTGAAACAGCTGCCCCTGTTCAATCTTCTTGAACTTGAAGAGTTAGATTGGCAAGTTTGCCTTTCGCGACTCGAAGGTAAAAGAGGATTGGACACTAGAGTGCCCGTAAATTTGCACTCGTCAAAATATAGTTGAGGAAATGGGCTTAAAGATGCCATTTGGAGATGGTGTAATCTTGCTGGAGATGGGCTTAAAGATTCCATCCAAGAATGTTTGTTGAATTGCAATGTTGTAGGTCAGAAGAATGAGCATCAAAATGGTATCCGTGTCTGGAATGCATTTGAACTGTATCTGGAGACTGAGTCTATATGAGCCAAAGAATGGCGTCCGTGTCTGGAGCGTAACTGGGTTGTAACTGTATTTGATTCTTTGAATGAATATCAGAATGACTGCCGTGTCTGGAGTGTATCTGTATTCTGAATGGGTAACAGAGAAAAATCTGTGTATGGAGCAACTGTGTGCTGAGAATAAGTTCTGAATGAGTGACAGAATGGAAACCGTGTCTGGAGCATATCTGGACCGTATCTGAAGTTGAGATCTGTATGAGTAGTAGAATGACTTCTGTGTTTGGAGTGTATCTGAAACTGTAACTGGGATTTGAATAAGTGACAGAATGACTTTCGTGGCGACTGCACTAAGGGAATCAAACTGCTGATGTAAGGGTCAGAATGGTATCCGTGTCTGGAATGCATATGAACTTGAGTTTTGATAATTGAATCTGAATGAGAGATAGAATGGCTACCGTGTCTGGAGCGTATCTAGTCGGTATCGGATTTCCGAAGTTTGAATGAATATTAGAATGACCGCCGTGTCTGGGGTGTATATGTACTGTATTTTGACTTGAAATTCTGAATGAGTAATAGAATGACCGCCGTGTTTGGGGTGTATCCATACTGTATCTGACTTGAAATTCTGAATGAGTAATAGAATGACTTCCGTGTTTGGGGTGTATCCATACTATATCTGACTTGAAATTCTGAATGAGTAATAGAATGACCACCGTGTTTGGGGTGTATCCATATTGTATCTGAATAATTGTTAATGATAGCCTTTCGATCTCATTATGAAAAGGATAAAATGTTAGCTAAACACAAAGTTATGTTGTATGATATGTATGATGCAATGAATTGTGTTTCATCAATGTTTATGATATATGAATGTAATGATTATGCATGTAAGCTGAGTAGTCGTCTTGCTGAGGAAGATAAATCCTGGTAGCTGGAGATAACAGAATCTTTGACTGCTGCCGGGGAAAATAAATCCATGATCGAAGCTGGGGATTCCAAAAATCTTTGATTACTGAAGATGAGAAATCCTTGCTGATTGCTTGGGGAATAAGGAAAACTTAGGAAATCTCTACTGGGAAGAAAAAACCTAGGAGACTTCTGTTGGAGAAATGAGACTGAGAATTTTCCCATCTGCTGGGGAAGCATCTCTGTGGGGAGAATGTTCACTATTCTGGTTCCGCTGGAGATAGGGTTTTCAGGGTTTTTGGGCTCCACTGGGAATCTTGAAACTTGACTCTGAGGGGAGTTAAGTTTTGGAATACACTGGCTCTGCTAAGGATTTTGAAGCTTAACTCCGCTGGGGAAATATACTCCAAATTTAGCCTTGTTGAGGGTCGGAATGATGTATCGCAGGGGATTTCTTCTGAAATGGAATAAAGATATCTTCCTATTCCTCCCACCTATCAGTAACTATCTTTTCTCCATTCGTTTTATTTGTAAGCAATGATTATATTCAAATGCATATGCCTATTTAACAAAACATTGGACGTTTTCAAAATAAACATAAGTGTAAAAAGAAAAGAAAGGCAAGTAAATTTCAACACTTGGAAGTGTATTTGTATTAACTTTTGTGAGTATCTTTGTACAAAGGAGACAGACATCCTAGTAAGAGAATGTTGTCGTAAAAATTGAAAAGAATTTATACAAAAGAAAGATGGCTATGTGTAACAATTACATGGGATTCCCATTTTGTTATGGCCTTCAAAACTCTGAATATCTTGTCCGTTCGTTGCTTTGTCCGCCGATGACTAAGTTGATCAGAAGCTCGGAGCTTGTTGATGAAGAGATTGTTCTTAAAGTGATCCGACGAGACACAGTCATACGCTTTAATTCCCTAACTTTTGCCTGAATCTCCCTTTCGGGTTTTCGATCTACCGGGAAACCCTTTTTTGCCTAAGTCGCCCTTTCAGGTTTTCAACTTGCCGGGTGTACATATTTTTTTTGTTTTTATCCCTAATTTTTTCCTGAACCGCCCTTTCCGGTTTTCGGTTCACCGAGATACCTTTTTTTGCCCAAGTCTCCCTTTCGGGTTTTCAACTTGACGGGTCATTTCATGCGTAGTATCTTTTGACTATGTCTGTGTTCGCAGGGTGTGGCAAGTCATCACCGTCCATGGTGGTCAGAATCATTGCCCCACCAGAAAAGATGCTCTTAATCACAAATGGTCCTTCGTAAGTAGGAGTCCATTTGCCCCTGGGATCACTTTGCGGCAAGATGATCCGCTTGATTACAAGATCTCCGACTTTATATACCTGACGCCTGACTTTCTTGTTGAAAGCCTTGATCATCCGTTTTTGGTACGTATGACCATGACAAAAAGTGGTAAGGCGCTTCTCGTCGATCAAATTGAGTTGATAAAGCCGGGTCTAAATTCAATCGTCTTCACTCAAACCAACGTCCTTCATAATCCTTAAAGAAGGAATCTGAACTTCCATAGGTAGGACAACTTCCATGCCATACACCAAAGAGAATGGGGTTGCCCCTGTTGAAGTATGTGCCATGGTACGATATCCATGCAGAGCAAATGGTAACATCTCATGCCAGTCTTTGTAGGTAACTGTCATTTTTTGAATGATCTTCTTGATAGTTTTGTTCGCGGCTTCAACAGCACCGTTCATCTTTGGCCGATAGGGAGATGAATTGTGATGATAAATCTTGAACTGTTCGCATAGAGCGGTGATCATAGTATTGTTCAGATTTGTACCGTTGTATGTGATGATCCTCTCGGGGACACCATACCGGCATATGAGGTTCTGCTTGATGAAGCGGGCAACCACATTCTTTGTAACTGAGGCATAGGAAGCTGCCTCGACCCATTTGGTGAAGTAATCAATAGCGACCAAGATGAAGCGATGTCCATTGGACATCTTGGGCTTGATCTCTCCAATCATGTCAATGCCCCACATTGCGAATGGCCAAGGAGCTGTCAGAACGTTGAGAGGAACAGGAGGAATATGTACCTTGTCGGCGTAGACTTGGCATTTATGGCAAGTACGGGAATGTTGATGACAATCAGCTTCCATGGTAGACCAGTAGTAGCCTTCCTTTAGAATCTTCTTTGCCATCGTATGTCCGCTCAAATGGGTGCCAAATGTGCTGTTGTGTATCTCAGTCATGATCAACTCTGCTTCAGCTTTGTCCACACATCGAAGTAGAACACAATCATGGCTACGCTTATAAAGGATGCCATTGCTTAGGAAGAACTTGGCAGCAAATCTCCTTAAGAACTTTTTGTCATTGACGGAAGCTCCTTCGGGATTTTCTCTAGTCTGGAGATACCTTTTGATTTCATGAAACCAGGGTTGTTCCACTACTTCTTCGGTATTAATCTCATGACAGTGCGCAGGTTCGTCCATTCGCTCGATGGTAATTTGGGGAGTCTCGTTATCCCAGTTGAGTTTAAACATGGAAGACATTGTAGCCAGAGCATCTGCTAGCTGATTCTCTTCTTGCAGGAAATGCTCGAAAGTAATCTGCTCGAAATGAGGCAACAAAGTCAGGACATGTTCCTTGTATGGGATAAGATTAGGATGTTTGGTGTCCCACTCTCCTTTGACTTGACTGATAACCAAAGCCGAGTCCCCAAATACGACCAAAGATTTGATCCCTAGGTCTATAGCAGCCTTGAGACCAAAGATGCAAGCTTCATATTCGACCATGTTGTTGGTACAGCTGAAACAAAGTCGGGAAGTGAAAGGTGTATGGCAACCTTCTGGGGAGTTGAGTACCGCGCCGATACTGTTTCCAAGTGCATTTGGAGCACCATCAAAGTACAGGGTCCATCGGGATCCTTGTTCAGGTCTGTCATACGGTCTGTTACCTTTGATGTTGTCCAGAGTCATGATGTCTTCGTCAGGGAAGTCGAATCTCATAGATTGATAATCTTCGACGGCTTAATGAGCTAGATGGTCAGCTAGTAAACTCCCTTTTATAGCTTTTTGAGTAGTATACTGGATGTCATACTCAGTCAGGATCATCTTCCATCTAACGATTCTTCTAGATAAAGCAGGCTTCCCGAAGATATACTTGATTGGATCCATTTTGGAAATTAGCAAAGTGGTATGAGTCAACATATACTGCCTTAGCCGGCGAGCAGCCCATACCAAAGCGTAGCAAGTTTTCTCGAGCAATGAGTAGCGAGTCTCACAGTCGGTAAACTTTTTGCTAAGGTAATAAATGGCATGCTCTTTTCGACCAGACTCCTCATGTTGGCCCAGTACGCACCCCATTGAGTTGTCCAAAACAGTTAGATACATGATCAACGACCTTCCTTCGACGGGTGGCATCAGAATAGGAGGTTCTAGTAAATACTCCTTGATTTTGTCAAAAGCCAACTGACAATCATTGTTCCATTCAACTACCTGATATTTCTTCAACAGTTTGAAAATTGGCTCACAGGTAGATGTCAGGTGAGAGATGAATCTGGCGATATAGTTCAAGAGTCCCAAGAATCCTCTAACCTCCTTTTCAGTACGAGGAGCAGGAATTTCTTGTATAGCTTTTACTTTAGCTGGATCAACCTCAATTCCCTTGTTGCTGAAAATAAATCCCAGAAGTTTACCAGATCTAACTCCAAAAGTGCACTTGCTTTGATTCAGTCTGAGTTTATACTCCTTCAACCTGGAAAACAGATTTTGCAAGTGTTCAAGGTGTTCTTATTCTATTTGTGATCGAGCTATCATGTCGTCTACGTAAACTTCGATCTCATGATGTATCATATCGTGAAACAAAGCTACCATGGTGCGTTGATAGGTTTCCCCTGTGTTCTTCAGTTCGAACGGCATCACCTTGTAGCAGAAGGTACCCCATTGTGTAACAAAGGTTGTTTTCTCCATGTCCTCAGGGGCCATTTTGATCTGGTTGTAGCCCGAGAATCCGTCCATGAAAGAAAATACTTTGTGCTGAGCTGTGTTGTCAACCAAAATGTCGATATGTGGCAGCGGAAAATCATCTTTAGGGCTAGCCCTGTTCAAATCCTGATAGTCCACGCACATTCTGACCTTGCCTTCCTTTTTGGGTACGGGCACAATGTTAGCAACCCATTGTGGATAGGTTGTAACAGCCAGAAAGCCGGCGTTGAATTGCTTCATTACATCAGCCTTAATCTTCTCAGACATGTCAGGCCTCATTCGGCGAACCTTTTGCTTGATCGGTGGACAGTCTTCTCTTGTAGGGAGACGGTGAACCACGATATCTGAATCTAACCCTGACATGTCTTCATAAGACCAAGCGAAGATTTCAACGTATTCATTTAACAACTGCACTAAGCGCTCCTTGACACTCGGTTCCAGGTTGGCACCCACTTTTACTTCTCTTCTGTCCTCCTCTGTCCCTAAGTTGATGGTTTCTAACAACTCTTCATGAGGTAGAATGGCCCTCTCTTCTTGTTGTAGAAGTCTGGCTAACTCTCCCGGCACTTCACAATCTTTGTCAACTTCGTACTCAGCGTGTTTGACCAAATCTTCAAAGTTATCGAAGGCTAAAACAGAATAGTCACCCATGGAATCCGGAGTGGATGGGTACCTGTATTTGTGAGTGTGGGTGTGTGTAAGGGATAGCCATCCTTAAACAAACAAAATGCAAAAGGAAAGGAAAATGAACACAACAGTTTATAGATGAAAAACGTCCAATGATTCATTAAAACATGGCATATGATTATGAAGGAAATCAAACCCTTACAAATGGACCTACATGCCCTAGGCAAGGCATGAGGTGAAAATAGTTTGCGAATTGTTTTAGTTATTACAAACCCTAAAAATGGGAAATTGTTCAAAGATAAAATTACTGGTTGATAAAGGTGATACGAACGAAATCCTTTGCTTCCCAATTACTCAAACCCCCTTCGACAGTCAGAAAAATCCAATCTTCAAAGTGGCTCTCCTCATCCTCCTCTTCTACAGCATTGATTCCGTGGTGAGAAATCTTGACAGGTGATCTTCCAATCTTAGAGCGACACATAACCTTTTGTCCTGCAGCAGTAAACCCTAAACCAAACTTGTCTGCCTTATGGGGAAAATCAGGAAATTGTCCCCATACTGTGCTCTTCCCCTCCTTAATCATAGCCTTTGCGTGCTTGAGGTATGCCATCTTAGCCACATGCTTGGGAATGATAGGTACCTCAACCGCTGTCTTCGCAACTGCTATCTCGGGAGAAACTTCTTCGAAATATTGAAAAGGTGTTTCGATGAACTCGCCGTCTAACTCCACATATCGAAAGGAATTGAGATGACTAATCATGTAGTCTTCCTCGCCATGCACAGTTATGATTTTACCCTTAACAGGATACTTCAGCATCTGGTGCAAAGAGGATGTAACTCCCCCGCCATAATGGATCCACGGTCTTCCCAGCAAACATGAGTACGACGGACGGATGTCCATCACGTAGAAGGTGGAGTTGAACACTTTGGTGCCTACCTTGATAGGAATATCAACCTTTCCATGAACCATTCTTTTGGAACCATCGAAAGCTCTGACGATGATGTTACTAGGTTTCAGGGTCAAACCCTCGCAATCCAAACGGTCTAAGGCCTTCTTTGGCAGCACATTTAGGGAAGAACCAGTATCAGCCAAGACATGGGCGAGGGTGGTCCCTCAGCACTCAACTGAAACATGTAACGCATCATTGTGTTTCCTTCCTTTGGGAGTTAGGTCAGCGTCGGAAAAACCCAGGCCATTGTCAGCAGTAAGACTGGGCACGCGATCCTGAAATTGGTCAGCCGAAGTCTCTTGGGGGTACATGTGCCGCCTTCAAGAATTTAATCAGGGCTTTAGCATGGGCCTCTGAACAGAGTAGGAGTGCTAACATTGAAATTTTAGAAGGGGTTTGCCCTAATTGTTCCACAACGTCGTAGTCACTTTTTCTGATTATTTTCAGGATTTCATCCATCTCCTTCTGAGTGGTTTCGGGGATAACCACAGCATGAGCCTTCGTCCTGACAGGCATTTCCAGTATCCCCTTACCTTCGTCGGTATTATCAGCAGATGGTCTTTCTTCAGGAGTGTTTAACTCTTCAATCACTGGGTCTTGCACAAAGGGTCCAACAGGTGCAGAAGCTTTTAAGGGTCCGAAGACTGCTCGGGGAGGAGCAATCTCCGGAGAAAAGATCCGGCCACTGCGGGTGATCTTGCTAGTACCCGCGATGTTTCCTATATTAGGGTCTTCTTCAGAGATTTCTTGGACTGTTTCGATTTGTTTGATGTCGTGGTAGAAGATTTCTCCCCCATAGTTCCACGGTATCATTTTGCTTGATTGGTACGGGACAGGTCCCGGCATGGTGATCTTTAGAGGTACACATTCAGAGTTGGGTGTAATCCTGACATGCCTTTTGCAAGCCTTGGGAGGATTGTCAGAAATGGTTATGATGGCAATATCATTGGTTGAGGTATCACAAGTATAAGGAGTAATCAGATTGGAAGTGTTAATAGGAGTTTTCTGGAAAAGTATTTCTTGAGTATTGTGATCGGTGGGAATAGAACTGACTGTTTTGGAATGCTGGTTCGCGTTTGCGTTTATTTTTGCAAAATGTTGCGGTAAGCAAGAGTCGCCACCGTCTTTTATTTTATCCAACAAGGAAAGGACAAAAGCACAGAAAAATTCCTTTTTGAGATATTTCTCGGGTTCGGGAGGTAGATTATAGAAAGGGAAGGTGTTAGCACCCTTTCTATCCGTGGTTATCCACGGGCTCTTAGGTACTTGCTCACTATGTTTTCAAAAGTTTGCTTTTCTTTTGTGTTTGTGGATTTTTGAAAAGAGTTTTGTTTTTTGAAGATAGTGGAGGTGCAAAAAGTTTGTTTTTGTTTTAAAAGGAGCAAGTACTTAAGAACATCTACCTTCTCAAAAAGGAATTAAACTGTGCAAATGTCCTTTAGACAGTGTTATCCCACTATTGAGGAGTAGGTAGCATCGTCGTTGGAGTTTTCGGGTCAATTCGATTTTAGGGATGTGTGGTCACTAAAGCAACGTCAGGACGCCTTAGCGGTAACCCTAATGTCTTAGATCATTTTTATCCGAGGCAACCGTTTCGAGGAAACTTTGATCTTTGGACAGGAGGGCGACCTCTAAAACTTCCTATACTCAATGACCACGTTCGAGGTAACCAAGTGAGGCGTACCCTAGGAGTGGCATGTGCAAGTGTGTCAATTTTCAGTTATATTATCTTTACATGTCATGGTGAGCTACTGTTGATTTTAAGTTAAGAGTTAATCTTGTCATGCATAGCCTAGTTAGCATACATCTAAACAGTTAATGGTTGCGGAAAATAAATTGCGGAAAATAAAGCTAAGCTATTACAAGGCGTCGGGTATTTACATCGCCAAAAACAAACCCTTGAAATTAAATGCGGAAAAATAAATAAAAGTGGTAAATAAATTCTAAGTTAACACTATTACATCCTCGGAGCAATTACATAAATATAGATTAAAATAATACGTGCAAGAGAAGTTGAATCAGATTTTCCTTTAGGGTTTTGACCCTTTTTATTTAAAGAAAACATATTTTGGTCTTTTTTGAATTAAGAATTAAGTCTAAATTAATAATGGAATTAATTAATAATAAAAAAAAATTTGAGTTTTATTTTAATTAAGGCAGTCAAATCGGAAATATTAAAAAAAACCTAATTCTAAGTCGATTTTAATTTATTGTAAAAAATGTTAAGATTAAACCTAATTAAAAAAAAACTAAATTAATTGGTTAATGGTTTATTTACAAAAATAATGAAATTAATGATGAAAATAATATTTTTTGATTTCTGGTTTTTTTTTTATGAAAAAAAAGGTTAGTTTGTTAATTAATTAGTTATGATAATAAAATAAAATAAAACAGTGAAAAGAAAAATAAAGAAACAAACTCAGGGGTGCTGGGCTCGTAAAGGGAGTATGAATTGCAATTTCCAGGCCCAAACGTCCAGCCTGTTGGATTTTCAGATTGCCTGGGCGTTTGTTGATCAAGGTTCATGGTGAACCTCATCCTGGACCACTAGATCTGAATCTGGAACCACCTGGCGCATGAGATCTGGAGGTATATGATGCTCCCTATCTGGAGCCCTGCATCTGAGTACCTGAAGAAAAAATGTAACAAAGTTTTGGGGGACCTGGGATTCGAATCCAGGTCCCAGGGGGTTCTGCAACGCACGCTTCACCAATCCAACTACATTGCATTATTGTTATTGAATTAAGAAACAAATAATATATGGGAAAATCAATGAATACGCTGGAAAATAAAAACAAAGCGCTAATATTTCAAACAGGCCAATCTGGCCATGCCACGTTATCGTCTTCCTCACAAAAGCCTGGTTCGTTTACCTGCAGATTTTGTTCTGCAGGGAGTTTCGTAGGGTCGTTCAAACGTCTCTCCTAGGCCATGAAAATAAAATCCAAGAGTACCAACGTACTCGTCTCTTCATCCTGGTTATCCCTGTAACCATGGTTTGCATTGATTTTCCCTGTGACATAAACGCCTAAAAACAAGAACAGGAACCCTAGGTTCTATATATGGGGTTAGAGGCCATGAAAATTAAATTGGATAATGCCAAAACATTCTAAATCAAATAACAATCACAAATATGTCAATATTTTAAAGAAAAGATGCAAGAATGGATGTTCTCGATTTCATGTTCAGAGCAAATTTCATGGAGACTTACAGCGCGTTAGAGGTAATGAAAGGCTTGGTTTTTGATTGGCCTCGCTTCAGGAGGTTGCTGGCAAGAGAGTTGTGTCTTTCTTTTGGTCTGAATTCGCCTCTAAACCAAAATCCGATCACCACTTGCTCAAGGTTTTTTGCAAAACTGTTATGGCCATTTCCACAGAGTGTTTGTGCGTTTTTTCTTTGTCTGCAGAGTTTCCGTGTGTGTTTTGTTTATGAGCATGAGCTTTATATAGACAAGGAATTTAGGTCAACAATTGTGTATCAAATCTTGGTCCATTATGATGAAGAGATTTGATTTGATTTTTTCATAAAGACTTGCTATATTTGATTCAATCAGGTGCCAATCTATTTTCAGGCGATACTGCCAGCCTGTTATGAGCTGTTTGGGCCTCCAACATGATGGAAATCAAAAGCTGACTTGCCCCTTCGAATTTGCTCTCTTCGATTGCTTCAAAGTCCCTATTCGAACTACTCCAGTCACAACCCCTTTGATTGAGACTCCCCCTGCTTCGATTGCATATTTGCAAGGGACACATGCCATTGTGAACTTTGGGTATTCTGGACAGGTTAGGATATGTGTTTTTTCTTATTCATGCCAGCCTACTTCATTCCTTCGAATCTGCCTTCTTTGCCAGCTTCAAAGTCCAAATCGAATCTATTTAGGACATTCCCTATTAGACAAATTCGCCCAACCCTTGGCCTTGTGATGAGTCTGAGTTCTTATTCGAAGTGTCCAGAACTTCCTTCATCAGAGCATCTTAGATCAAGAGAAAGTCTGCACTGAAATGCCATTCGAAGGTCATTTCGTTCTGATGTTCTGATTGAGGGAAACTCTGAACTAAAATGCCATTTGAAGGTCATTTCGTTCTTATGTTCTGATTGAGGTACAGTATGAAGATCCAGTCGAAGGACCCTCTGAAGTTCTAGTCGAAGCATTGTGAAATTGGCTTGATCAAAGGGGTCCAGCGCTCAATCGAAGACTTGCACATCAAAGCTTGATCGAATGGGGTCTAGTGCTCAATCGAAGACTCGCACACTGAGGCTTGATCGAAGGAGGTCCAGCGCTCAATCGAAGACTTGCAGACCAAAGCTTGATCGAAGGAGGTCCAGCGCCTAATCGAAGCTTACTAATCAAAGCCTGATCGAAGAGTGCTAAATGCCCAATCGAAGACTGGTGAGTCAAGCCTGATCGAAGAGTGCTACATGCCCAATCGAAGGCTGGTGAGTCAAGCCTGATCGAAGGATTTTGGATACCCAATCGAAGACTTTTCCCAGATGCCAATCGAAAGACACTTTGTTCATCTTCAAAAAAACTTTATTTTCCTTAGGCGAGGGTTTGTGACAAACCATGTAAGGGAAGACCTTTGAAAACATGAGAGGGAAAATTTTGGGGTACAACAGCTGCCCCTGTTTAATCTTCTTAAACCTGAGAATGTAGATTGTCTTGCGTGCCTTTCGTGATCCGAAGGTGGAAGATGATTGAACACTAGAGTGCCCAGAAATTTGCACTCGCATGGTGTAGTATCAGCATTGTGATGTCGGGAATGGGCTTACAGATGCCATTTGGAGATTGTTGGTAGGTGGTTTTGTCTTCGTTGACGGGTTGTCTCTTCTGACAGGGTGTCTCCTTTGATGAGTTGTCTCCATTGACAGGTTGTCTTTATTGACAGGTTGTCTCTATTGACAGGTTGGGCCACAGAAAAATCTTTAGGAATTGATTTAACTGATTTTGTCTCCATTGACTGGCTTTGCCTTAGAAAAACCTTTAGGAATCGATTTAACTGATTTTGTCTCCATTGAATGGCTTTGCCTCAGAAAAATCTTTAGGAATCAATTTAATTAATTTCGTCTCCATTGACTGGCTTCATCTCAGAAAAATCTTTAGGAATCGATTTAACTGATTTTGTCTCCATTGACCGGCTTTGCCTCAGAAAAATCTTTAGGACTCGATTTAAATGGTTTTGTCTCCATTGACTGAATTGGCCTCAGAAAAATCTTTAGGAATCGATTTAACTGATTTTGTCTCTGTTGACATAATTGGCCTCAGAAAAATCTTTAGGAATCGATTTAACTGATTTTGTCTCCGTTGACATAATTGGGAATTCAACTGCATCTTTCCTGAAAGGTAAAGGTCATTTATATGCAATACATGATATGGATCAAGCAATGATGTTCTCAACATAAATGAGATTGTATGATATGATGCGTATATGCATGTATCATGATGTATGCAAATGTGATGTTTTAGCTGGGGAAAATAAATCCCGAACGACTGCTGGAGAGTAAAGTTGAGTTCTTCGTTTCCGCGGGGGATGATGAACTAAGATGATGGTGAGAATAAACCTGCAGGAGAGGATGACTCCGTTGGGGAATAAACTGATGGAGAGATTACTCCGAGGGGAATTACTCTTTGGGGAAGAGATGTTCTGCTGAGATTTTAATGATAAACTTCACTGGGGATTCAGTTGATAATCTCTGGTGGGGATTTTGATGAACTCCGCTGGGGATAAATTACCGTTACTGGTGATATTGAACCTGTTGAGGATAGAAGTCCTGCTTGAGGAAAGAAAGAACTTCGCTAGGGATGATCTTTCAATTGCAACTTGCTGAGGATAACCCAGTTAGACTCTTGTGAGGATAACCTTCTGAATTTGGCTGGGGAGATTTATTTTGTACTCTGCAGGGGATAAGCTTCCAGAATCTACTGGGGAAGATGATTCAACTCCATTGGGGAAACCTTTTTTAGACTGCGCTGGGGAAATGACTCCACTGGGGGTATCTTGCATTCTGCCGGGGAACATTCTTATATTCCGTTGAGGAATTTTAAGACTGTCGGGGATACCCTTATGCTTACTGGGGAATATCCTTATACTCCACTGGGGAATATTAAGACCTTCTGGGGATACCCAACCCTTTTAGGGCTGACGGAAGATCAACTCTTCTTGAGGAGAGTATGGATGTTTCGTTCATAGGTGCAAGTCTCAGTGGGGAGAGCTACCATTACTGTTTTACTTTGCGGGGAGTGACGGTGTCTTGGTAACATTCTTCAACTGAACTAACCTTGGTACCTTGGTGGACAGAGCAACTAGACCGCTCAGACAATTCTTATTGCCCCTACTTCTGATATCACCCGTGATTAGTCCTTTGTTTCGCATGTAAATATTTATGAGCAGCAATTAATGTCAAATGCATATATCAAAAAAATGAATATTGGACGTTCTTTGCAAAACAAAACAGATAAAGGGAAAACAGTTTGAAATTTGTTTAAAAAATGAATTTGTATTGATTTTGAAGTTTGCCTGTAAATAGGCGTTTTTGTACAAGAGGCTGACGTCCTAGTAAGAGAACGCCGCCGAACAAATAGAATTTATACAATTCGTGAAAAGAAAACAAAACAGCTATGTGAATAGTCCCACTAGGTTCCAGCTCTGCTATTGCCTTTATATCTTCAAGCATCTCATCACTTTGCTGCTTAGTTGAAGATGAAACTAGTCGATTAGTGCTGTCTGAGCTTGATAGTTGATACCAAAGTCTGGATGCAAGGTGACCCAATGAGACATAGTATTACGCTTTGATCCCTAACTTTTTCCTGGACCGCCCTTTCGGGTTTTCAGCCCACCAGGATACCCATTTTTTCCCAAGCCGCCTTTTCAGGTTTTCGACTTGCTGGGTGTACAAATTTTTTTTATTTTCATCCCTTATTTTTGCCCGAACCCTTTTGGTTCACCAGGAAGCCCTTATTTTTGCCTAGGCCAGTCAACCTAGCGGGTCTTTGACTATGCGTAGTATCTTTTTACTATGTCTGCATTGACGGGGTGAGGAAGGTCATCACCATCCATGGTGGTTAGAATCATTGCTCCTCCTGAGAAGATGTTCTTAACCACAAATGGCCCTTCGTAAGTAGGGGTCCATTTGCCCCTGGGATCACCTTGAGGTAGAATAATACGCTTGATTACCAGGTTCCCGACTTGATACTCTTGTCATCTGACTTTCTTGTTAAATGCCTTGATCATCCGTTTTTGGTACGTCTGACCATGACATATAGCAGTAAGTCTCTTTTCGTCGATTAGATTCAGTTGATCAAGTCGGGTCTGGATCCAGTTGTCTTCGCTCAAGCCTGCATCTTTCATGATCCGAAGAGAGGGTATCTGAACTTCAATAGGCAAAACTGCTTCCATGCCATAAACCAAGGAATAGGGCGTTGCCCCTGTTGACGTCAGTGCTGAGGTACGGTACCCATGAAGAGCAAATGGTAACATCTCGTGCCAATCTTTGTAGGTCACTGTCATCTTCTACACAATCTTCTTAATGTTCTTATTTGCCGCTTCGACAGCCCCATTCATCTTCGGCCGGTAGGGAGAAGAGTTATGATGATTGTTGTACCCCAAAATTTGCCCTCCCATATTCTTCAAGATTTGCCAAGATCAAGGTTCAAAATCCCTCAAGGATTGCACAGTCCAATTGCCTCCTAACACAGTCAAAATTAGGGTTTTGGTTCTTGCAAAGAAATTGAGGTTTTCAAGGGTCCAATCAAGTCCCACATGCCTACAAACATTGTCAAGCATCCATGTGTCAAGTTTCAAGACTCACAGCATCAAATTGCACAGTCAAAAACCCTAAATGCTTCACAGTCAACTGCAGGGGAAAAATGGTCATTTGACAGTCAAAAGTCAAAATTTTGGTCAACACCTTATTTTGAAGCCACAAACATCATTTGATCAATTCTTGATCATGATTCTCAAAGCATGGCTCAAAAAGTCTCAAGATGCAAAAGTTTCTATTTTTGGACAGTTGAAAAAGTCAACTGCAAATTGACCAGGGCATAACTTCTTCATGGTTTATCATAAAAATCCCATCCAAAGCTCATTTTGAAGAGGATGACATTTCCTACAACTCATCTTCACACTTCAAGTCCAAGAAATGCTCTCACAAAAAGTTATCAATTTCAACATTATAGGTCACTTTCAAAAGTCAACAAAAAGGCACTTTAAGTCAAAGACCATAACTTGAGATTGGTCAAAATGACATGGGACCAAAGACATTGGTTAGAGGACTTCAAGACCTTTCCAAAATGTCCAAGAACATGATCATAGCTTCAAAATTGAGCAAGATATGCCTTGTAGAAGTTGGGAAATTTTTGGGAATTTTGAAAAGTCAACTTTGCTTCAAAAGCTTCAAAAATGCTAATGGGCCTCAATTTCTTTCATGAATCATTACCCAAAGGCTATGCACGACCCATTGACCTCAAAGGGATTTATTTTCTTATTTTTGATTAATTATTTGAATTTTTATTATTATTAATTCATTTAATTAAATTTAAATATGAAAAAATATCAAATAACACTTATCAAATCTTTTTGTGCAGCAAGTTCACTCATTATGAGCTAAATATTTCGTGCATCAATTAACAAGGACAAAATCATCCATATTTGGCATAATTGGCATGGAAAAGATTGAAAAAAAGATATGGAAAATCAAATATTCAAAACATTGATTCAATGGACTATGGGCTTGGTTTTTGACCTAGAAAGCTTCACATACAAAGGCACAAGATAACCTAATCCTAACAGACACGAAAAACTACATACAAGCTGCCTACCAATTTGCAATTTTTCATTGAAAACTTGAACACTGAAATCCTAGTTACAGGACTATTCAAGGCTTGAAAAGCATTCCAAAACATTGCCAAGACATCCAGGAACGTGTTGCAATCAAGAACGCATCTCCAGACCTCAAGAATTGGTAGAACAGCATTGCACTTTTCATGAACTTTTCTATTATCGTGTTTTAATTTTCAAGCATTGTTCATGAGTTTTAATGGTTGATTCTTACTAACAATGATGTTCTGAAGCTAATGGTACCATTTAATTGAACTAATAATGCCTATATCAAAATCTGCCATTAACGTTTTCTAGGGTTTCAGAAGCTTTGAGTTAGGGCTTTACACATATGGAAAAATTGGACAACCAAACCTATGCCAATGGATTCGTGACCTCAAGACGAAATCAATCCACACCTCGCGCCCTTTTTATATTTGCCCATGCTCTAATCACTATTTTCATGGTTTGAAGTTAGTGGGGGTTTAAAACCCCCGCTATTTGATTATATTTGTAGGTACAAAACGAAGAAGACGCATGTGTGTCATCTCCTGGTTGGACCATTTAAACCTTGGCGCGATTTTTCAATGTTCCAGCATAATATTCCTTTTTCATATATATTATTTGTTATCTATTAAGTATACAAAAGCGCGCGTTGGCTCAGATGGTTGGACATTCACTTAGTAAGCATTGGGACCTGGGTTCGATTCCCAGGTACCCCCACATATTCCATATTTTTTTCCTTAATGCGTTCCCATGCAGTTCTCTTCAAATCTTCCACCATGCATCCCAACGCTTGTGCCTGCCAAGTGGATCTGATGGTCAATCTGAAGACCACAATAGGATGTCTACCATACACGCTAGTCAACCACTCCACATGCAAGCTGGAAAGTCAACGCAGGCCTTGCAATCTTGGGCCCAAATTACTCTACAAAAACCTCCAAAAAGGGCCAGACACCCCTCCTTGTTTGTATTCCTTCTTTTAATTTTCTTTTCTTTTATTCTTTTCAATTATTCTTTTTAATTATTTTATTTAATCCACGTAAATTAATTTTCACAATATAAAATACAGAAAAATTAAAATATGTTTAATTATATTTAATTTCTATTAATTTATTTTGTAAATAAAGGTTAAATAATTAATTTAGTTAAATTAGGTTTTAAAACTTAAATCTTTTTCTTAACAAATTAAAATATGTAGAATTAGGGTTTTGATATTTTGTCACCTTTTCTTTTTAAATAATTTTCTCATCATTATTATTATTATTATTAATTATTAAATATTTTTGTAAATAAACATGTATATTAAATATTTAGTAAATTAGGTTAAACTTTAATATTTTTTTCATTAATAATTAAAAATAACTTAGAATTAGGGTCTCTCTTCAATTTTAATTTCTTTATTTCATAAATACAAAAAAAAACCTAAAAAATATTTCTTTTCTTTAAATAAATAATTAATTAGCTGTTAATTTAATTTAATTTCAAAAGGGTCCAACGCCCTCGAACGTTCTATTTTATTCTTTTCGCACGATATTTTATTTTCCTGTGAATATTATGTAATTGCTCAAGCTGTGTAATAGTAACTAGGTTTTACTTTCCGCACTTTTATTAAAACGGGTCTTTGTTAATTTGGTGATGTATAGACCCGCGCCTTGTAATAGCGTAGGATTTACCTTTCCGTCATTTAAATTTCCGCACTTTTAAATTCTAATTGCATGAAAGAATGTATGGCCTAAATTAAAAACAAGCGTAGATCACCATGATACATGTACAAGATAAATGCTAAACTAAAAACAACACACAAATTCACACACCACTCTTAGGGTACGCCTCACTGTTGCCTTACCTTCGAAACGTGGTCGTCGAGTATAGGACGTTTTAGTAAGTCCTTATGTCCATAATATGATCCAGTTGCCTCGAAACGGTTGCCTCGGAATTAAAAAGGATCAATGGCATAAGGGTAGCTTCTAAGGTGTCCTACTGTTGCTCTGGTGACCACCCTGTCCCTAAAAACGAATTGACCCGAACACCTCCAACGGTGGTGCTACCTACCTCTCAATGGTGGGATGGCACTACCTTAAGGACATTTACACAGCCCAATTCCTTAGGGTAGGTAGATGACTCGTAGATACTTTCTCTATTCAAAAATAATCCAAACTCTTTTCACACTGACACTTTTCAAAAAAAGCTTTCAAAACAATTTTTCAAATACTCTTGAGGACTGATACAAGAGTCGATCTGAAATCTTTAAACGAAACTTTTTCAAACCCACTCACACTTTGAAAAGAAAACACTTTTGAAAACACAAATGAGCAAGTATCTAAGAGCCCATGGATAACCATGGATAGAAAGGGTGCTAACACCTTCCCTTTCTATAAATCTACCTCCCGAACCGAGAAACTATCTCATAAGGAATTTTGCTGTGCTTTTGTCCTGTCCATGTTGGAGAAAATAAAAGACGGTGGCGACTCTTGCTTACCGCGACATTTCGCGAACCAGCGTTAAACAGTCAGTTCCAGATCCACCGATCACAGAACTGGCGACTCTGCTGGGGACTTTATAAAAGTGAGGTGTACCTTAGGATTAGATCATACTTATGTTTTTAATTGCTTGCTTTGATTGCTTTCATATTTGTGGGCATTGCATCAGAGTTACATAGATCCTAACCCGGATCTGGGGAATACCCTTTAGGTAGCATAAGCTGTGAGGGACCTATCCGGCGTAGACCGACACGGGTGAAGCAATGGCTACGTTGGTGTGGTACCTTGGTCTGTACCGATATCCCTTGTGTCGCAACGAGGAGAATATGGGTCTTCTGAAGAGTCATTAAGCACCAACCGACCTTAGAACCTTAAATGACCCAACTTGGCCAATAGAACAGTAGCAGTATGCTACGCCCATTGAGGCTAAACTCTCGTGATGGTTCTGGCCGCAAGAAAAGATTGCGATGCTGGAGTTATGACCGATTGAGGGTAGTCAGTGATATTGGGATCCTCTAGAACCCGGTTACTTCTGATAGGACAGGTCTTAACCAACGTAACTGAAAGAGGGTAATACCTAGACCCCATACTGGCCTAAACTCTAAGGGCTCTTTGTGTGACTTGTGTGCCTTCGAACTTGACTATGTGCATGCTTGTTATCTGACACTTGAGTTTCTTGCAGGTTTTGTTTATAGTCCTTAATCTGGACTCATAACAGGGTTACTTATATCACCCCATGCATAACATGACATCATACCATCATACCATTGCATACATCCTACATAAGGACTAATCCATTTCAAGGATCTCAAGGGGCTTGTGATGCAGGTCACGATGAACCAGAATGTCCAACAAGGGGCAAAGGGGATTTATTTTCCTCTAGCCAAGGTTGTCAGGGGCTATGACCCACTCGATATGGTGAGCCTTGACTCTTGAAGAAGGCCTCTCAACAACATGAAGTTCCTTAAATCAAGCTACTGGATCCAAATTCTAACAATGTTTCTTGTCTACCCTGCGAGATCCTTGAAAACATTGCATGCATATATGCACATCATTGCATTACAGGTATCCCTTTTACATGTTGCTTACCTTCTTCGCTGTTTATTTCAGCCGATCGTCATGGGTCCTGAATCATCTACCGAGCAGTCCATCAAGGCCCTCCAGGCTCAGAACGCCCAGTTCCAAGAGTTGATCATGAGTCTAGCCCAGGGGAAACAAGATCTGAAGACCCTGCTTTTGAAAAAGAAAAAGAAGAGGACGGTGTTGTTCAACCCTAGACGCAAATCTGGGAATGGATCACAAAATGAAGTTGAGCAGACTTCCCCATCTGTTGGGAAAGATAGTCCCCAAGAAAGGGAGGTTCCTAGTCCAGTGGTCTCCGACAACGAGACCGATTACAATGATGAGCAGTACCCTCCAGTTGAGGACAGGTATAAACAGTTGGAAGACCGGCTAAGTGCCATGGAAATACAAAAAGTGTCCGGCCTGGACTTCGAGGATCTAGGTCTGTCTTCTGGGGTGGTAATCCCACATAAATTCAAAGCACATGCTTTTGCAAAATATGACGGGGCTTCCTGTCCTAAGCTGCATCTCAGGTCATACATAAGGAGGATCCAGCCCTACACGGCTGACAAGAATTTGTGGATTCACTTCTTTCAGGATAGTCTGGAAGGGACTCAACTCGACTGGTTCTATCAACTGAATGGAGCCAACATCCGCAACTGGGAGGACTTGGCCACCGCATTCTATAAACAGTACTAGTACAACGCCGACCTTGCTCCCATGCGCACTTAGCTTCAGGGAATGTCTATGGGTGCAGGCGAAGCTTTTAAAGAATATGCTCAAAAATGGAGGGACCTTGCTGGAAGGGTACAACCACCTCTGACTGACCGCAAGCTTGTCGACATGTTGTTGGGGACCCTGTCTGGTCCATTCTTCAACCACCTGATTGGAAATTCTGCTGCTGGGTTTACAGATCTGATCTTGACCGGGGAAAGAATAGAAGCTGGCATCAAGGCGGGGAAAATACATAATGGTGATTCCTCAAACATTGAGAAGAAACCATCCAAGAGAGAATCTAGTGTTGTCAACGCGGTAGCTATTGCAAAGTCGGTCGGTGCTCCTCAGCGTCACAACCAACAAAGGGAAGAGAGACCTAAAAGGCAATTTACTCCCCTCGGCATGACCTTGTCACAGATATTGCCACAGCTGCTGGAAACCAAGTTGGTAACTCTCATTGACCCTCCAAAGAATCCCAACAGGACGCCTTCAAGGTATAACCCCAACGTTCGCTGCGCTTATCATTCTGACAGCCCGGGGCATGCTACAGATGACTGTTGGACTTTGAGAAATAAGGTCCAGGATCTGATTGACGCGAAGGAAGTCCAACTCGACTCTCCAGAGATTCCCAATGTGATCACTGCTCCCTTGCCAAAATATGGCTAGGACTGGATTTTTTGTTCATTCGAATGTTCAATTTGTAATTTTCTTTTGATTGCTCAAACATTTATTCATGTTAAACATTGTTATATCATTAATGCACTACACATGTCTGTTTTGAAGTAATTATTTCGTATTCACTATATGCAAACTGTTTTCATTTTTCTGTGATGATCAATTCTCGGTTAATAATTCTAAGCCTCTTGAGGGAGGATGACGAAAACGATACCACGATCTCTACAGTATGCTTTTGAACAGACCCCGCTGATGAGGCACAGGCATTGTTTCAATTCCTAAACACTAGAGTTATAAGGAAGATAATCCCTCGTCAACCCCTTTGAGCCAAAGAAGTAGGAGTTTTTCTTTTCGAAATTTAAAACCCTTAATCATAACCTGGGGCAGGTTAGTTCTCTCAGTTGATCCAAGTGCACAACGAATGGCACCAAAGAGGTCCTTACAAAACAAAAGAAAAGACAGTGATGGTTCCGAATAATTAAAGACAGGCAGTCATTACCAAAAAAACTAAAGCCCATTAAGTCAAAACCTAGGAAGGAGACTTACAAAACTGGGGCATCCCGCTGACTCTAATCGCAAAAGAAACAGTTCAGGCAAAACAGGGATGACGAAAAAAAAAAAAAGGTCCTATAAACCCTCAACAAAAAAAATGACTGTCTGTTCAAAATAAATTGTCAACATCCGAACCATCACCAGAATAACAGAGCAAAGACTCAAACAAGATCTGACGCACGATCAGCTGGGTTTAGGATTGAAGAACATCACGAAGAATGGGTGGGTACAAATAAAATTTGAGCCTTTATCCTTTGTTTCTTAAACCTTGAACCAGGCCACGCTACAACCCTTAAAAGTCCTAGCTGAAGCATGGGTTAGTTCGAAAGCATACTGTTACAAAGGTATCCCGACTCCTTAAAGCTTGCGGTAAAATAACGAGTTGACATCACAGTTACAAAATTCACTTGTTTTTATGAAAAACTGCATTTTCAAAAACTTCAAGACAGACATAAGCTTTGCATTTTTAAATAACTTTGTTTGCGTATGACTTTTTGTTCGAACAACATAGAAGTTCGCACGACGAATGTTTAATGAACAAAAGTACTTTCAACCAAGGGGCAGACATGATCATGGTCTATTATCTGGGGCAGTTAAGTCAAGATTCGGAGAATCTCTCAAAAGGCCAACCAACTTGGGGCAAATCTCCATCCGGATCATTTGAGGCATTGGACGATCAAACGAAGATATTCTGGTGGTATGGAAACAAAACACTTCTAACAGGGGAAACTCCCTACATTCTGAGAGCATGGACATAGT
This sequence comes from Vicia faba, assembly GCA_948472305.1. Lineage (NCBI taxonomy): Eukaryota > Viridiplantae > Streptophyta > Magnoliopsida > Fabales > Fabaceae > Vicia > Vicia faba. The sequence continues at coordinate 69,441,117 of OX451740.1, forward strand.
CGAAAAAAATACTATGCATAATCAAAGACCCGCTAGGTTGACACACCTAGGCAAAAATAAGGGCTTCCCGGCAAACCAAAAGGGTTCGGGAAAAAATAAGGGAAAAAATAAAAAAAATCTGTACACCCGGCAAGTCGAAAACCTGAAAAGGCGGCTTGGGCAAAAAAGGGTATCCCGATGGACTGAAAACCCGAAAGGGCGGTCCAGGCAAAAATTAGGGATCAAAAGCGTACGACTATGTCCCGTTATCCCGCCTACCAGAAGAAGATTTGTCAAGCGGCAGTCATCAAACACCTTCACAGGTACCTTCTTCTCCAACAGAAACTGGGGCAATAATGAGTTGTCTAAATGATCCGGTTGCCCTATCCATCGAAGTGCCAAGGTAAGCTCAGCTGAAGAATGCGACCAAGATACCTTCACTCCCTGCAGAGCGAACGCGTCTCCCCGGTTTTATTCAAAGGTTATTTCTCCACCAGAGCTTATAACTGGGTTATCCTCAGCTAAAAGCCACGGAAAGATCGTCCTCGACAAAGTTCTTCTTATTCCCCAGCGGAGTTCATCAAAACTTCCAACAGACCTCAACAACGGTATCCCCAGCGGAGTTATCCTCATCAACCTCAGCAAAGTACCTCTCTTTCCCCACAGAGTTACCTCCCCGCAGAGTAATCTATTCGCCAAGTTTATTCCCCAACGGAGTCATCTTCTCCTACCAGTATTCTTACAATCATCATCCCCAACGGAAACGCAGAATCTCACTCTTCAACATCAGCCCAGGATTTGACTTCCCGGCATCCGTCAAGGATCTATTTTCCCAGACGAAGATACATTCATAAACATCACATTATTATACATCATGATACATGCATATACGCATCATATCATACAATCTCATGTGTTGAGAACATCATTGCTTGATTCATATCATGCATTGCATATGACTGACCTTTACCTTTCAGGAAGGATACAGTTAAATGATCAGCTATGTAGACGAATACAGTCAAAAGAGACCAACCCAGTCAAAGAATACAAATCCAGTTAAATCAATGCCTAAAGATTTCTCTGATGCAACTCGTCGTTATAGACACTCGTCGTTATAGACACTCGTCGTTATAGACACTCGTCGTTATAGACACTCGTCGTTATAGACACCTGTCGTCATAGACATTCGTCGTTATAGACACTCGTCGTTATAGACACTCGTCGTCATAGACACTCGTCGTTATAGACACCCGTCGTTATAGACACTCGTCGTTATAGACACCCGTCGTTATAGACACTCGTCGTTATAGACACTCGTCGTTATAGACACTCGTCGTTATAGACACTCGTCGTCATAGACACTCGTCGTTATAGACACTCGTCGTTATAGACACTCGTCGTTATAGACACTCGTCGCTATAGACACTCGTCGTTATAGACACTCGTCGTTATAGACACTCGTTGTTATAGACACTCGTCGTTATAGACACTCGTCGTTAAAGACCACTCGTCCATGAGGATAACCTGTCAGTAGAGACAACTCACCAACCTTACTATATTCCAGACTCGATTCCTGTATCCTGCCAGGGCACGTCTGAAGAGTTCGAAGATCCGATTCCTGTATCTTGCCAGGGTGTATCTGTTGACGACTAACATTACCAGACTCAATTCCTGTATCCTGCCAGGGCACGTCTGAAGAGTTCGAAGATCCGATTCCTGTATCTTTCCAGGGTGTATCTGTTGACGACTATATTCTCCGGACTCGATTCCTGTATCTTTCCAGGGCACGTCCGAAGAGTTTAAAAATTCGATTCCTATATCCAGCCAGGGCACATCTACATAAAGAGTTTGAAGATCAACTCCTGTAACACGCCCGGTAATTATTTTCTTTCTCAGGTACGCAAGTTCTCGCTAAGGAATCTCTTACGCGATCGACATCCAGATGGCATCTATAAACCCATCCTCCTATCCATCATCTCTCCAAATGGCATCTGTAAGCCCATCCCCGCTATCACACTGCTGACATTCTACTATGTGAGTGCAAATTTCTAGGCACTCTAGTGTTCAATCATCTTCCACCTTCGGATTACGAAAGGCACGCCAGCCAATCTACATCCTCAGGTCTAAGAAGATTGAACAGGGGCAATTGTTGTACCCCAAAATTTGCCCTCCCATATTCTTCAAGATTTGCCAAGATCAAGGTTCAAAATCCCTCAAGGATTGCACAGTCCAATTGCCTCCTAACACAGTCAAAATTAGGGTTTTGGTTCTTGCAAAGAAATTGAGGTTTTCAAGGGTCCAATCAAGTCCCACATGCCTACAAACATTGTCAAGCATCCATGTGTCAAGTTTCAAGACTCACAGCATCAAATTGCACAGTCAAAAACCCTAAATACTTCACAGTCAACTGCAGGGGCAAAATGGTCATTTGACAGTCAAAAGTCAAAATTTTGGTCAACACCTTATTTTGAAGCCACAAACATCATTTGATCAATTCTTGATCATGATTCTCAAAGCATGGCTCAAAAAGTCTCAAGATGCAAAAGTTTCTATTTTTGGACAGTTGAAAAAGTCAACTGCAAATTGACCAGGGCATAACTTCTTCATGGTTTATCAGAAAAATCCCATCTAAATCTCATTTTGAAGAGGATGACATTTCCTACAACTCATATTCACACTTCAAGTCCAAGAAATGCTCTCACAAAAAGTTATCAATTTCAACATTATAGGTCACTTTCAAAAGTCAACAAAAAGGCACTTTAAGTCAAAGACCATAACTTGAGATTGGTCAAAATGACATGGGACCAAAGACATTGGTTAGAGGACTTCAAGACCTTTCCAAAATGTCCAAGAACATGATCATAGCTTCAAAATTGAGCAAGATATGCCTTGTAGAAGTTGGGAAATTTTTGGGAATTTTGAAAAGTCAACTTTGCTTCAAAAGCTTCAAAAATGCTAATGGGCCTCAATTTCTTTCATAAATCATTACCCAAAGGCTATGCACGACCCATTGACCTCAAAGGGATTTATTTTCTTATTTTTGATTAATTATTTGAATTTTTATTATTATTAATTCATTTAATTAAATTTAAATATGAAAAAATATCAAATAACACTTATCAAATCTTTTTGTGCAGCAAGTTCACTCATTATGAGCTAAATATTTCGTGCATCAATTAACAAGGACAAAATCATCCATATTTGGCATAATTGGCATGGAAAAGATTGAAAAAAAGATATGGAAAATCAAATATTCAAAACATTGATTCAATGGACTATGGGCTTGGTTTTTGACCTAGAAAGCTTCACATACAAAGGCACAAGATAACCTAATCCTAACAGACACGAAAAACTGCATACAAGCTGCCTACCAATTTGCAATTTTCCATTGAAAACTTGAACACTGAAATCCTAGTTACAGGACTATTCAAGACTTGAAATGCATTCCAAAACATTGCCAAGACATCCAGAAACGTGTTGCAATCAAGAACGCATCTCCAGACCTCAAGAATTGGTAGAACAGCATTGCACTTTTCATGAACTTTTCCATTATCGTGTTTTAATTTTCAAGCATTGTTCATGAGTTTTAATGGTTGATTCTTACTAACAATGATGTTCTGAAGCTAATGGTACCATTTAATTGAACTAATAATGCCTATATCAAAATCTGCCATTAACGTTTTCTAGGGTTTTAGAAGCTTTGAGTTAGGGGTTTACACATATGGAAAAATTGGACAACCAAACCTATGCCAATGGATTCGTGACCTCAAGACGAAATCAATCCACACCTCGCGCCCTTTTTATATTTGCCCATGCTCTAATCACTATTTTCATGGTTTGCAGTTAGTGGGGGTTTAAAACCCCCGCTATTTGATTATATTTGCAGGTACAAAATGAAGAAGACGCATGTGTGTCATCTCTTGGTTGGACCATTTAAACCTTGGCGCGATTTTTCAATGTTCCAGCATAATATTCCTTTTTCATATATATTATTTGTTATCTATTAAGTATACAAAAGCGCGGGTTGGCTCAGATGGTTGGACATTCACTTGGTAAGCATTGGGACCTGGGTTTGATTCCCAGGTACCCCCACATATTCCATATTTTTTTCCTTAATGCGTTCCCATGCAGTTCTCTTCAAATCTTCCACCATGCATCCCAACGCCTGTGCCTGCCAAGTGGATCTGATGGTCAATCTGAAGACCACAATAGGATGTCTACCATACACGCTAGTCAACCACTCCACATGCAAGCTGGAAAGTCAACGCAGGCCTTGCAATCTTGGGCCCAAATTACTCTACAAAAACCTCCAAAAAGGGCCAGACACCCCTCCTTGTTTGTATTCCTTCTTTTAATTTTCTTTTCTTTTATTCTTTTCAATTATTCTTTTTAATTGTTTTATTTAATCCACATAAATTAATTTTCACAATATAAAATACAGAAAAATTAAAATATTTTTAATTATATTTAATTTCTATTAATTTATTTTTTAAATAAAGGTTAAATAATTAATTTAGTTAAATTAGGTTTTAAAACTTAAATCTTTTTCTTAACAAATTAAAATAGGTAGAATTAGGGTTTTGATATTTTATCACCTTTTCTTTTTAAATAATTTTCTCATCATTATTATTATTATTATTAATTATTAAATATTTTTGTAAATAAACATGTATATTAAATATTTAGTAAATTAGGTTAAACTTTAATATTTTTTTCATTAATAATTAAAAATAACTTAGAATTAGGGTCTCTCTTCAATTTTAATTTCTTTATTTCATAAATACAAAAAAAAACCTAAAAAACATTTCTTTTCTTTAAATAAATAATTAATTAGTTGTTAATTTAATTTAATTTCAAAAGGGTCCAACGCCCTCGAACGTTCTATTTTATTCTTTTCGCACGATATTTTATTTTCCTGTGAATATTATGTAATTGCTCAAGCTGTGTAATAGTAACTAGGTTTTACTTTCCGCACTTTTATTAAAACGGGTCTTTGTTAATTTGGCGATGTATAGACCCGCGCCTTGTAATAGCGTAGGATTTACCTTTCCGTCATTTAAATTTCCGCACTTTTAAATTCTAATTGCATGAAAGAATGTATGGCCTAAATTAAAAACAAGCGTAGATCACCATGATACATGTACAAGATAAATGCTAAACTAAAAACAACACACAAATTCACACACCACTCTTAGGGTACGCCTCACTGTTGCCTTACCTTCGAAACGTGGTCGTCGAGTATAGGACGTTTTAGTAAGTCCTTATGTCCATAATATGATCCAGTTGCCTCGAAACGGTTGCCTCGGAATTAAAAAGGATCAATGGCATAAGGGTAGCTTCTAAGGTGTCCTACTGTTGCTCTGGTGACCACCCTGTCCCTAAAAACGAATTGATCCGAACATCTCCAACGGTGGTGCTACCTACCTCTCAATGGTGGGATGGCACTACCTTAAGGACATTTACACAGCCTAATCCTTAGGGTAGGTAGATGACTCGTAGATACTTGCTCTATTCAAAAACAATCCAAACTCTTTTCACACTGACACTTTTCAAAAAAAGCTTTCAAAACAATTTTTCAAATACTCTTGAGGACTGATACAAGAGTCGATCAGAAATCTTTAAACGAAACTTTTTCAAACCCACTCACACTTTGAAAAGCAAAAACTTTTGAAAACACAAATGAGCAAGTATCTAAGAGCCCATGGATAACCATGGATAGAAAGGGTGCTAACACCTTCCCTTTCTATAAATCTACCTCCCGAAACGAGAAACTATCTCATAAGGAATTTTGTTGTGCTTTTGTCCTGTCCATGTTGGAGAAAATAAAATACTGTGGCGACTCTTGCTTACCGCGACATTTCTCGAACCAGCATTAAACAGTCAGTTCCAGATCCACCGATCACAATGATGTATCTTGAATTGCTCGCAGAGCTCAGTGATCATCTTGTTGTTAAGATTGGTACCATTGTCTATAATGATCCTCTCTGGTACACCGTATCGACAGATCAGGTTGTGCCGAATGAACCGTGCCACGACGTTCTTGGTTACCGTAGCAAAGGAAGCTACTTTAACCCACTTCGTAAAGTAATCAATCGCTACCAGGATGAAACGATACTCGTTGGATGCCGTAGGTCTGATCTCGTCGATCATATCAATGCCCCACATTGTAAAAGGCCAAGGTGCTTTCAAGACATTCAGAGGAACTGGAGGAATGTGCACCTTATCAGCATAGACCTGGCACTTGTGACATGTCCGAGAATGTTGATAACAGTCGGCTTCCATTGTGGACCAGTAATATCCTGCCCGAAGGATTTTCTTTGCCATGGTATGTCCACTGGAATGAGTTCCGAAAGTACCTTCATGCAGCTCTGCCATGATCCTTTCTGCTTCAATTTTATCCACGCAACGCAGTAAGGTTGAATCATGGTTATGTTTGTAAATAATGTCGTTGCTGATGAAGAACTTTGCCGCGAACCTTCTCAGAAACTTCTTGTCATTAACAGATGCACCCTCGGGGTATTCTTGAGCTTCAAGGTACCTCTTTACTTCATGATACCAAGGCTTTTATGTTACCTCTTCGGTCTCAAGATGACAGCAATGTGCAGGTTCATCCAATTTCCAAATAATGATCCGGGGAGCCTCGTTGTCCCACTTGACTTTGAACATAGAAGACATTGTAGCTAGCGCATCCGCCAACTGATTCTCATCTCTTGGGAAGTGTTCAAAGGTTATCTCCTTGAAATGGGGAAGCAACGTCAATACATACTCCTTGTAAGGAATAAGATTTGGGTGTTTCGTATCCCACTCTCCTTTGATCTGACTGATCACGAGAGCGGAATCTCCAAAGACACTCAGAAACTTAATCCTTAGGTGAATTGCATCTCGAAGACCCATAATACATGCTTCATACTCCGCCATATTGTTGGTGCAGTTGAAACTTAGTCGGGCGGTAAGTGGAGTATGTGAGCCTTTAGGAGATATGATCACAGCGCCAATGCCATTACCCAAAGTGTTTGAAGCTCCATCAAAATGCATAGACCATCGGGATCCTTCCTCAGGTCCTTCATTCGGTCCAGGTGTCTCACAATCAGTCACTACCATGATATTCTCGTCTGGAAATTCAAAGTTCATAGACTGGTAATCATCCACTGCCTGATGTGCCAAATGGTCTGCCAACACACTTCCCTTGATTGCTTTTTGAGTTGTGTATTGGATGTCATACTCAGTCAAGATCATCTGCCATCTTGCTATTCTTTCGGACAAGGCGAGCTTTTCGAAGATATACTTGATTAGATCCATCTTTGAAATCAATAGAGTAGTGTGAGTCAGCATATACTGTCTCAGCCGGTGAGCAGCCCATGCCAAAGCGCAACAAGTTTTCTCGAGTAGTGAGTATCGGGTCTCACAGTCGGTAAACTTTTTGCTAAGGTAATAAATAGCATGCTCTTTTCGGCCAGACTCGTCATGCTGCCCCAGCACACACCCCATTGAGTTATCGAGCACTGTCAAGTATAAAATCAAAGGTCTCCCTTCAACTGGTGGCATAAGAATAGGTGGCTCCTAGAGATACTCTTTGATTCTTTCGAAAGCGGCTCGGCATTCATCGTTCCAACGTTCCACTTGATCTTTCTTCAACAGCTTGAAGATTGGCTCACAAGTAGCAGTTAGATGTGAGATGAATCAGGCAATGTAGTTCAGTCGTCCTAGAAAGCCTCTGACCTCTTTCTCTGTCTTGGGAGCTGGAATCTCTTGTATAGCTTTCACCTTGGCAGGGTCCACTTGAATACCTTTGTCACTCACGATGAAACCTAGCAGTTTGCCAGACCTCACCCCGAAGGTGCACTTGTTCGGGTTCAACCTCAGTTTGTACAACTTCAACCGGTCAAACAGCTTCGGTAGATAGTCATGGTGTTCCTCCTCAGTTTGGGACCTCACAATCATATTGTCGACGTATACTTCAATCTCATGATGGATCATGTCATGAAACAAAGAAACCATGGCACGCTGATATGTTGCCCCGACATTCTTCAACCCAAAAGGCATGACTTTGTAACAAAAGGTACCCCACTGGGTAACGAAAGTGGTCTTCTCCATGTCTTCAGGAGCCATCTTGATTTGATTATAACCGGAGAAACCATCCATAAAGGAGAATACCTTGTGCTGAGAAGTATTGTCAACCAGAACGTCGATGTGAGGTAGAGGGAAGTCATCCTTAGGGCTTGCCCTGTTCAAATCCCTGTAATCAACACACATTCTGACCTTACCATCTTTCTTCGGCACTGGAACCACATTGGCGACCCACTGAGGGTAAGATGTTACTGCTAGAAAACCGGCGTCAAATTGTTTCATAACCTCAGCCTTGATTTTCTCGGACATCTCTGGGCGCATACGGCGAACCTTCTGTTTTACGGGAGGGCAGTCTTCCTTCGTAGGCAGGCGATGAACCACAATGTCAGTATCCAACCCAGGCATATCTTCGTAAGACCAGGCAAAGATTTCCACGTAGTCATGCAGCATCTGAATCAACCGTTGTTTCACACTAAGCTCCAGATTTGCACCGATCTTGACTTCCTTTTTGTCTGTCTCAGTACCCAGATTCACTGTTTCCACTAGCTCTTCATGTGGCTGAATGGCCCTCTCTTCCTGAGTAGCAGTCTTGCAAGTTCACCCGGAACTGCGCAATCATCTTCACCTTCGTCTTCGGCTAAGTTGATCGGATTTTCGAAGTCATAACCGGCAGTAGCAGAGTCGTTACCAGTGAGATCCAGAGTGGATTGAGACCTGTATATGTGAGTGTGTGTAAAATAGTTGTTTTTGCAATATATAATAAAGAAAAACAAAGAGCGCAAGATTTGAAATGCAAAGACGTCCAATGCTTTTATTAATGATATATGAAAATGGCACACAAAAGTCCTCACAAATGAAGCCACGGTGCCCCGGGTAAGACACCGGGCCATAAAGTTTCACAATATTGTCTGTTACAAATTCAAAACAAAGAGTTCATTACTGGGTAACAAAAGTAATATGGATGAAGTCTTTTGCTGTCTAGTTGCTTGGTCCACTGTTGGTCGTAGGGTTGATCCAGCTGTCGAATTCAGACTCCTCCACGTCATCTTCGATGGCATTTACTCCCGAGTTGCTGATGAACACAGGAGGTCTTCTAATCCTTGCACTACGAACAGCTCTTTGAGCTTCTACAGTGAAACCCAAACCAAACTTGTTAGTCTTCTGAGTGAAATCAGGAAGTCAGCCCCAGTTTGCACACTCACCCTTCTTAATAACAGCCCGGGTATCCCTTAAGGAAGCCATCTTCATAGGAGAATCTTCAACCACAGTATCAGCTGATGCCAGTGTCTGAGGAACCTCTTCAAAGTGTTGAAATGGGGTCTCAATGAACTCCCCATCCATCTCTACGTATCTGAACGAGTTGAGGTGGCTGACCATATACTCCTCCTCCCCTTGAACTGTCACAATCTTCCCTCTGACCGGGTACTTCAGCTTCTGATGGAGTGTTGAGGTCACAGCTCCGGCTTTATGGATCCATGGGTGACCCAGCAAACAAGAATAGGATGGTCGAATGTCCATCACGTAGAATGTAGAATTGAAAACCTGAGAACCAACTTTGATTGGAATATCCACCTCACCATGCACCATCCTTTTAGACCCATCAAAGGCCCGGACAACAATGTTACTTGGCTTTAACTCCAACCCTTCGCAGTCCAACCTGTCTAGAGCTTTCTTGGGCAAGACGTTCAATGAGGAACCAGTGTCAACCAACACATGTGCAAGAGTAGTGCCCCTGCATTCAATGGAGACATGCATGGCATCGTTATGGTTCTTCCCTTTAGCAGTCAGATCAGCGTCGGAGAAACCCAAACCATTATCAACAGTTAAATTGGCCACACAATCGGTAAACTAATCAGCTGATGTCTCTTGTGGCACGTGGGCCGTCTTCAGGAAGGTAATCAGAGCCTTGGCATGGGCCTCTGAACACAACAACAATGATAACATAGAAATCTTGGATGGGGTTTGCCCCAGTTGCTCAACTACATTATAATCACTCTTCTTAATAATCTTCAGAATCTCTTCCATCTCCTGTTTGGAAGCTTCAACAGTGGTGGTCTTCGGTGCCTCCGTCTGGGCAGGCACATCAGTGGCGATCCCTTTGCCCTGAGAATCAGATGACTCGGTGACAGGGGTAAGGATAGGAACTTGATCAGGAACGGTAGTGGGTACACTTGCAGGCGTAATGACAACAGGTCTTTGGACAGTTGGTAGAGCAATATCAGGTGAGAAAGGCCTACCACTGCGAGTGACTTTAGCAGGCCCAGTAATGTTGTTGATGCCGGTATCAGCATCAAACTCTTGCTTAACTCCAAGAACATAAACATCTGCCCCATAGTGCCAGGGGACAGCTTTGTCAGAGATGTAGGGGATGGGCCCCGAAACAGTGATGATTATGGGTGCAATCTTTGGAACAGGCGTAATTCTAACAGGCTTCCTCGAGGGGGCCTTGGGAGAATTGTTGAAAATGGTAATGATGGAAACTTCTTCAGTAGGGGTGGAAGGAACAGCAATCTTCTCAAACAGGATCTCCTTGTTATCCATCAGGTTTTGGATGCCTGACTTCAAAGATGGGCAACCAGTAGGTGAAACAGAACACATATGGCAACCTTCACCACAGCCCGAAAATAAACCGGCTAACAACAGGTTCTTCTTGACAGTAGTCAGAGGGGTAACAATATCATCCACGGAAACAACAAACAAGTCTTCCTCTATAGCATTTACTCCATGTTTGGGCATGGGAGCAGTCACAACATTGGGCCTCTCGGGCGCCTCAAACTCAATCTCCTTTGCATCAATCAAGTCTTGGACCTTATTCTTCAAAGTCCAACAATCATCCGTATTATGTCCCGGGCTCTCAGAGTGATAAGCGCAACGAGCGTTGGGGTTATACTTTGATGACTTTGTATTTGGATTCTTTGGGGCTTCCCTCAGAGTCACCAGTTTGGTCTTCAGCAACTGTGGCAGAATCCGAGACAAAGTCATGTTGAGACGGGTGAATTGCCTTCGAGGTCTCTCGTCCCTTTGTTGGTTGTGATGCTGAGGAGCACCAGCAGGTTTTGAAATAACAACCGCATTGACAGCTTGGCGGTGTTCAGGTCTATTATGTCTTCTTGAATTGTAGACAACACTGGACTCTTTCTTAAATGGTTTCTTCTTGGTGCTCGATGAGGCACCCTTCTGTATTTTCCCAGCCTTGATACCAGCTTCAATCCTCTCACCAGTCAAGATAAGGTCTGTAAACCCGGCTGAAGAGCTTCCAATCAAATGGTTAAAGAATGGACCAGACAGGGTCCCCAAGAACATATCAATGAGTTCACGATCAGCTAAAGGTGGTCGCACCCTTCCGGCAAGGTCTCTCCATTTTTTAGCATACTCTTTAAATCCTTCACCCGTCCCTATTGACATACCCTGGAGTTGGGTACGCGTAGGAGCGAGGTCGGAATTATACTGATACTGCCTATAGAATGCAGTAGCCAAATCTTCCCAGCTACGGATACTGGCTCCATCCAGTTGATAGAACCACTCAAGTCGAGTCCCTAAGAGACTGTCTTGAAAGAAATGGATCCACAAGTTCTTATCAGCAGTGTAAGGTTGGATCTTCCTTACATATGACCGGAGGTGCAGCTTTGGACAGGAAGCTCCGTCATACATGGCAAAGGCAGGTTCCTTGAACTTATGGAGAATCACCACCCCAGATGATATACCCAAATCTCCGAAGTCCAGACCGAGCACGTTCTGTATCTCCATAGCGCTCAAGCGGTCTTCTAGCTGTTTGTACTTATCCTCAGCAGGAGGATACTGTTCTTCATCATAATCCGTCTCGTTGTCGGAGACCATAGGGCTAGGAGCCCTCCTTTATTGTGGGTTGTCTTTCCCTCCAGATGAGGTGGTCAGATCAACTTCGTTTTGCAGCCCGTTTCCAAACCTGCGTCCAGTGTTGAACAGGACGGTCCTCTTCTTCTTCTTCTTCCTCTCTTTCAGAATCAGGGTCTTCAAGTCCTTCTGACCCTTAGCTAGGCTCATGACCAACTCTTGAAACTGGGCATTCTGGGCCTGGAGGGCCTTGATAGCTTGCTCAGTGGACGGTTCAATAGACATGATGATTGCTTCAATAAACAGCAAAGAAGATAAGAGACCTGTAAAAGGATACCTATTATGCATATGATGAATGGTATGCTATTTATGTAATGCATTCAAGGGTTCAAAAATTCAAATTTGTTGTAGACAAAAAAGGAACACACGTCATACTAAGAATAAATTTAGTACATAAGTTCCCCATGGGCGAAATATTACAAAATTCTTAATGTAAAAAGACATTGCGCATCCTTTTTGGAGCGATGTAAGTGTTGAGGGTCTCCTCCTCGTGAAGTCGGAGGGTAAGCTCCAAAACCTTCTTCTCACTAGCATAGAAGCTGGCTTCAAAAGTATTTCGTTCTTCCTTGAGTTGGATCCAACTCTTTTGCATTTCTTCCCATGATGTTGGCATGTCAGGATGTAGGATGGCGTATGGAACCTCTCTTTCCATAACAGGCTCTTTGATCAAGGGGAGAATGTGAGGGTATGGCATCATAATTTTCTGGGCACGGGTTCGTACCCACCTGAGGTAAGGCTCAAGGGGGATGGAATTCTTGTGTCCCAGTGTCTTACTGTCCACTTTGTTAGGCATCCTCCAAGCTCTAATGAACCTTTGTCTAAGTCCTTGTGTATTGTTGTCGAAGTCAAAAACTAGGTCAGGAATCAGCATGTCATGAGGGCCATCCCTCCGAGCATATCCAAATTGTCTCAAAGCTAGACAAGGGTTGTAGGTAATGCCTCCCCTAATTCCAAGTAATGGAACATTAGGAAATTCTCCACAACGATCAATGATGGTGACATTTTCTCTGGACCGAGCACACCAATGTACATCAGAATGTGTGAGGGTCATCAATCGCTGTGACCACCTTAAACCCTGCTAATTCTTCAAAATTGATTGTGGAAGGTGATAAATAAACCACCTTGCCAGGAGAGGAGTACAACACATGAGAACACCTTTTTTCCTCATTGTTCGAGTGTAATATGAGTTGAGGATGCTCCCAAGCAATGTAGGTATGGGATTCCTGGATATGAAAATCTTGACAACATTCACATCTATAAGTTGATCAGGATTTGGGAACAAAACCAGCCCATATATAAGGAGTGCCACAATCTCTTCAAAGGCTTGTAGATCAAGAGAATTCCAGCATTCTCGTGCCTTCTCAAACAAAAACTTTTCCAAGAATCCCTTGATACCATTTCTGGTTTCCCAATGCCTCTTGATGTTGGATGGTTGCAGGCGTAATGCTTGAGCAACATCTTCAGGTCTTGGTTCCTTTTCCGTACCGTTGTAGGGTAGTTGAGTAAGAATAGGAATTCTCAAGAGTTGAGAAAATTCCTCCAAAGTAGGTACCAATTGATAATCGGGGAATGTGAAACAGTGGTGTAGGGGGTCAAACTGGAAGAGAACTTTCATCATGTCTTCTTCAATGTTGGTGTTGACCAAGTTGAGGAGTCTACCATGTCTTTCACTGAAGAGAGAGTTCTCGGGAATCCGGGATGTAAGCTCCTTGAGTTGAGGAGGGATCCTTACAAGGTTGACTTGAATTGTGTTCCTACGGAGAGACTCCATGTCCTGCAAAACAAGAACAAAGATGAAGATCTAAACCCTTGAAATGTTTAGCAGATGCATATGATGCTTTATGATGTTCATGAGTTATGCACAAACACATGTACAAGCAAGTCACACAAAAACCCTAGTTTCAGGCTTGCATGAGGTTTCATAGGTAAGTACCCTCTTGAGTGTAGTTGGCTCAAAACCTGTCCTAAGTAGTAACCGGGTTCTAAGGAGCTCAATATCATTGAATTGTTTTCTATGTTTATCTTTTTGGTTTAGCCACTTAACTAGCGACCAAAATATTCCAAGAAAATAATCATCAATGAGTGTAGTATCGAGTATCTACCAACTTCGGACTGTACCAAAGCCGGTCATCTCACTACCCCTAATAAAGGCCAAGATGGTCAAGTAAGGTTCTAGGTAATTAGTGCTTAGTGACATCACTCAGCGGCCCCGTACTCTCCTTGACTTAACTCAAGAGTTACCGGTACTCACAAATATGTCACACTAATATAGCTATTGCTTCAACCGTGTCGGTATACCCGGCACAGTTTCCACAACGTATTTCTATCTATGAATGTTTCCCAAATCCGGGTTAGGATTTATAGAACTCCGATACAAGCCCACAATTAAAAGCATACAAAGCAATACAATTGAAAACGCAAGTGATCCAATCCTAAGGTACACCTCACTTATAATTCCCCAGCAGAGTCGCCAGTTCTGTGATCGGTGGGAATAGAACTGACTGTTTTGGAATGCTGGTTCGCGTTTGCGTTTATTTTTGCAAAATGTCGCGGTAAGCAAGAGTCACCACCGTCTTTTATTTTATCCAACAAGGAAAGGACAAAAGCACAGAAAAATTCCTTTTTGAGATATTTCTCGGGTTCGGGAGGTAGATTATAGAAAGGGAAGGTGTTAGCACCCTTTCTATCCGTGGTTATCCATGGGCTCTTAGGTACTTGCTCACTATGTTTTCAAAAGATTGCTTTTCTTTTGTGTTTGTGGATTTTTGAAAAGAGTTTTGTTTTTTGAAGATAGTGTAGGTGCGAAAAGTTTGTTTTTGTTTTAAAAGGAGCAAGTACTTAAGAACATCTACCTACTCAAAAAGGAATTAAACTGTGCAAATGTCCTTTAGACAGTGCTATCCCACTATTGAGGAGTAGGTAGCATCATCGTTGGAGTTTTCGGGTCAATTTGATTTTTGGGATGTGTGGTCACTAAAGCAACGTTAGGACGCCTTAGCGGTAACCCTAATGTCTTAGATCATATTTATCCGAGGCAACCGTTTCGAGGCAACTTTGATCTTTGGACAGGAGGGCGACCTCTAAAACTTCCTATACTCAATGACCACGTTCGAGGCAACCAAGTGAGGCGTACTGTAGGAGTGGCATGTGCAAGTGTGTCAATTTTCAGTTATATTATCTTTACATGTCATGGTGAGCTACTGTTGATTTTAAGTTAAGAGTTAATCTTGTCATGCATAACCTAGTTAGCATACATCTAAACAGTTAATGGTTGCGGAAAATAAATTGCGGAAAATAAAGCTAAGCTATTATAAGGCGTCGGGTATTTACATCGCCAAAAACAAACCCTTGAAATTAAATGCGGAAAATAAATAAAAGCGGTAAATAAATCCTAAGTTAACACTATTACATCCTCGGAGCAATTACACAAATATAGATCAAAATAATACGCGCGAGAGAAGTTGAATCAGATTATCCTTTAGGGTTTTGACCCTTTTTATTTAAAGAAAGCATATTTTCGTCTTTTTTGAATTAAGAATTAAGTCTAAATTAATAATGGAATTAATTAATAATAAAAAAATGTTTTTTGAGTTTTATTTTAATTAAGGCAGTCAATTCAGAAATATTAAAAAAAAACCTAATTCTAAGTCGATTTTAATTTATTGTAAAAAATGTTAAGATTAAACCTAATTAAAAAAAAACTAAATTAATTGGTTAATGGTTTATTTACAAAAATAATGAAATAAATGATGAAAATAATATTTTTTGATTTTTGGTTTTTTTTATGAAAAAAAAGGTTAGTTTGTTAATTAACTAGTTATGATAATAAAATAAAATAAAACAGTGAAAAGAAAAATAAAGAAACAAACTCAGAGGTGTTGGGCTCGTAAAGGGAGTATGAATTGCAATTTCCAGGCCCAAACGTCCAGCCTATTGGATTTTCATATTGCATGGGTGTTTGTTGATCAAGGTTCATGGTGAACCTCATCCTGGACCACTAGATCTGAATCTGGAACCACCTGGCGCATGAGATCTGGAGGTATATGATGCTCCCTACCTGGAGCGCTGCATCTGAGTACCTGAAGAAAAAATGTAACAAAGTTTTGGGGGACCTGGGATTCGAATCCAGGTCCCAGGGGGTTCTGCAACGCACGCTTCACCAATCCAACTACACTGCATTATTGTTATTGAATTAAGAAACAAATAATATATGGGAAAATCAATGAATACGCTGGAAAATAAAAACAAAGCGCTAATATTTCAAACAGGCCAATCTGGCCATGCCACGTTATCGTCTTCCTCATAAAAGCCTGGTTCGTTTACCTACAGATTTTGTTCTGTAGGGAGTTTCGTAGGGTCGTTCAAACGTCTCTCCTAGGCCATGAAAATAAAATCCAAGAGTACCAATGTACTCGTCTCTTCATCCTGGTTATCCCTGTAACCATGGTTTGCATTGATTTTCCATGTGACATAAACGCCTAAAAACAAGAACAGGAACCCTAGGTTCTATATATGGGGTTAGAGGCCATGAAAATTAAATTGGGTAATGCCAAAACATTCTAAATCAAATAACAATCACAAATATGTCAATATTTTAAACAAAAGATGCAAGAATGGATGTTCTCGATTTCATGTTCAGAGCAAATTTCATGGAGACTTACAGCGCATTAGAGGTAATGAAAGGCTTGGTTTTTGATTGGCCTTCCTTCAGGAGGTTGCTGGAAAGACAGCTGCGTCTTTCTTTTGGTCTGAATTCGCCTCTAAACCAAAATCCGATCACCTCTTGCTCAAGGTTTTTTGCAAAACTGTTATGGCCGTTTCCACAGAGTGTTTGTGCGTTTTTTCTTTGTCTGCAGAGTTTCCGTGTGTGTTTTGTTTATGAGCATGAGGTTTATATAGACAAGGAATTTAGGTCAACAATTGTGTATCAAATCTTGGTCCATTATGATGAAGAGATTTGATTTGATTTTTTCATAAAGACTTGCTATATTTGATTCAATCAGGTGCCAATCTATTTTCAGGCGTTACTGCCAGCCTATTATGAGCTGTTTGGGCCTCCAACATGATGGAAATCAAAAGCTGACTTGCCCCTTCGAATTTTCTCTCTTCGATTGCTTCAAAGTCCCCATTCGAACTACTCCAGTCACAACCCCTTCGATTGAGACTCCCCCTGCTTCGATTGCATATTTGCAAGGGACACATGCCATTGTGAACTTTGGGTATTCTGGACAGGTTAGGATATGTGATTTTGCTTAGTCATGCCAGCCTACTTCATTCCTTCGAAACTGCCTTCTTTTCCAGCTTCAAAGTCCAAATCGAATCTATTTAGGACATTCCCTATTAGACAAATTTGCCCAGCCCTTAGCCTTGTGATGAGTCTGAGTTCTGATTCAAAGTGTCCAGAACTTCCATCATTAGAGCATCTTAGATCAAGAGAAACTCTGCACTGAAATTCCATTCGAAGGTCATTTCGTTCTGATGTTCTGATTGAGGGAAACTCTGAACTAAAATGCCATTCGAAGGTCATTTCGTTCTTATGTTCTGATTGAGGTACAGTATGAAGTTCCAGTCGAAGGACCCTCTGAAGTGCTAGCCGAAGCATTGTGAAATTGACTTGATCGAAGGGGTCCAGTGCTCAATCAAAGACTTGCACATCAAAGCTTGATCGAAGGGGGTCTAGCGCTCAATCGAAGACTTGCACACTGAGGCTTGATCGAAGGAGGTCCAGCGCTCAATCGAAGACTTGCAGACCAACGCTTGATCGAAGGAGGTCCAGCGCCTAATCGAAGCTTACTAATCAAAGCCTGATCGAAGAGTGCTAAATGCCCAATCGAAGACTGGTGAGTCAAGCCTGATCGAAGAGTGCTAAATGCCCAATCGAAGGCTGGTGAGTCAAGCCTGATCGAAGGATTTTGGATACCTAATCGAAGACTTTTCCCAGATGCCAATCGAAAGACACTTTGTTCATCTTCAAAAAAACTTTATTTTCCTTAGGCGAGGGTTTGTGACCAACCATGTAAGGGAAGACCTTTGAAAACATGAGAGGGAAAATTTTGGGGTACAACAAGTATCCATCAGGCGTTGGACACCCGACTTCAACATTGGACAATCACCTTGAATGTTCAAACAAAAATAGCAGTCTATATCACAACCAGGAAAGATCCCGGCTTTCAACAAATTTTCTTTAATCACAAACAATGGAGTCAACAGATCGGCAATATCAGTAACATGGAGATTTTCTAAAACAACATGCACATTGTGGCCGTGCTTGGGCATCGGCGCATATATAACATTCGGCTTTTCAGGAGCGTCAAATTCGACCTCTTTGGCGTCAATTAAATCCTGAATTTTGTTCTTGAGTGCCCAACAATTATTGGTATCGTGCCCAATACTGTCATAATGGTAAGCACACTTGGCTTTTGAGTTGTAGGATGGAGAGGTGGTATTTACATTCTTTGGAGCCTCTTTTAAATTAGCAAGGTTCAACTTCAGGAGATGTGGAAGTATCTGAGCAGGTGTCATATTTACTGGGGTAAACTGCCGTGGCGGCCTTTGCTGATAAGTTCTGGGCTGATCATTCCTCGATTGGCTGTTTCTAAGCTGGTCTGATGCGGACTTCTGTATTAATACGGCCCCCACCGTTGGTCGACGCTCCTCTCTTTCCCGAATTTTCTGTGTGTATACAGCGGATGCTTCTTTCTTGGCTGGGAAAGGTTTTCTAACAGCTGTGGATGCGGAAGCATCCTTTTGAATCTTTCCACTTTTGATACCGGCTTCCACCCTCTCGCCAGTCAAAATCAACTCAATAAATCCTGCAGAAGAGCTTCTGATTAGATGGTTGAAGTAGGGGCCAGACAGGGTTCCCAAAAACATGTCAACTAATTCCCTATCTGATAGCGGTGGCTGCACCCTTCCAGCCAGGTCGCGCCACTTCTGGGCGTACTTCTTAAACCCTTCATTTGAAGCCATCCCTATACTTTGTAGCTGAGTACGGGTAGGCGCCAAATCAGATTGTACTGATACTGACGATAGAAATCGGCTGCCAAGTCTTCCCAATTGTGGACCTCTGATCTCTCGAGCTGATAAAACCAATCTAACTGAGTGCCAGACAAGCTGTCTTGGAAAAAGTGCACCCAGAGGTCTTTGTCGGATGAATGTGGCTGGATCTTTCTAACATACGACCTCAAATGCATCTTAGGGCAAGACAGACCGTCGTACTTGGCGAATGTTGGCACCTTGAACTTAGGAGGGATAACAATCCCAGCTACAAGCCCCAGCTCCACAAAATCCAATCCGGGCACCCTCTGCAACTCCATAGCTGTCAATTTGTCTTCAAGGTTCTTATACTTGTCATCCGCTGGTGGATACTGTTGTTCTGAATAGTCCTCGTCTGCTTCCTCTTCCTCCTCTTCTACCTCAGATTCAGAAGGTACAGTAACTCCATTCCCCTTGCCAATCCCTTCATCGGACGTTGATGAAAACTCAAGAGTCCTTCTAGCATCACCCTCAAATCTTCTTCCGAAAGTAGCTACCCCTAGTCTCTTTTTCTTTTTCTTCTCTTTACTTTTCTCTAGCAGAACTTTGAGATCCTCTTGACCCTTTGCCAAGGTCATGAGGATTTGTTGAAATTGTGAATTTTGTGCCTGTAGGTCCTTCACTATTTGCTCCAAATCCATCTTGCTGAAATAAACAGCAGAAAGATAAGGAAACCTAGCTTGAAGACCTGTTTGTGCATATGATGAATGATATGTTATTCATGTAATGCATTCAAGGGTTCAAAAATTCAAATTCGTTGTAAACAAAAAGAACGCACGTCATATTACAAAATTCTTAATGTAAAAAGACGTTGCGCATCCTCTTTGGTGCGATGTAGGTGTTAAGAGTTTCCTCCTCGTGAAGTTGGCGGGTGAGTTCTAAAACCTTCTTCCCACTGGCATAGAAGCTGGCTTCAAAAGTATCTCGTTCTTCTTTGAGTTGGATCCAACTCTTTTGCATTTCTTCCCATGATGTTGGCATGTCAGGATGTAGGATGGTGTATGGAACCTCTCCTTCCTTAACGGGCTCTTTAATCAAAGGGAGAATGTGAGGATATGGCATCATAAGATTCTAAGAGCGGGTTCGTACCCATTTGAGGTAAGGCTCAAGGGGGATGGAATTCTTGTGCCCTAGTGTCTTACTATCCACCTTGTTAAGCATCCTCCAAGCTCTGATGAACCTTTGTCGAAGTCTTTGTGCATCGTTGTCGAAGTCAAAAACTAGGTCAGGAATCAGCATGTCATGAGGGCCATCCCTCCGAGCATATCCAAATTGTCTCAAGGCTAGACAGGGGTTGTAGGTAATGCCTCCCCTAATTCCAAGCAATGGGACATTATGGAATTCACCATAACGATCAATGATGATGACATTTTCTCTGGACCGAGAACACCAATGTACATCAGAATGTGTGAGGGTCATTAACCGTTGTGACCACCTTAAACCTTGCTCATTCTTCAAAACTGATTGTGGAAGGTGAGAAATAAACCACCTTTCCAGGAGAGGATTACAACACATGAGAACACCTCTTTTCCTCATTGTTCGTGTGTAAAATGAGTGTAGGATGTCCCCAAGTAATGTAGGTATGGGATTCTTGGACATGAAAATCTTGACAGCATTCACATCTATAAGTTGATCAGGGTTTGGGAACAAGACCAACCCATAGATGAGGAGTGCCAAAATCTCTTCAAAGGCTTGTAGATCAAGAGAATTCCAGCAGTCTTGTGCCGTCTCGAACAAGAATTTTGCCAAGAAGCCCTTGACACCACTTCTGGTTTCCCAATGCCCCTTGATGTCAGACGGTTGCAAGTGTAATGCTTGAGCAACATCTTCAGGCTTTGGTTCTTTTTCCGTACCGTTGTAGGGTAGTTGATTAAGAATAGGAATTCTCAGGAGTTGAGAAAATTCCTCCAAAGTAGGCACCAATTGATAATCAGGGAATGTGAAACAGTGGTGTAGGGGGTCAAAGAACTGGAAAAGTACTTTCACCATGTCTTCTTCAATGTTGGTGTTGACTAAGCTGAGGATTCTACCATGTCTTTCACTGAAGAGAGAATTCTCTGGAATTCTGGATGTAAGCTCCTTGAGTTAAGGAGGGATTCTCACAAGGTTGACTTGAATTGTTTTCCTGCGAAGAGATTCCATGACCTACAAAACAAGAACAAAGATGAAGATCCAAACCCTTGAAATGGTTAGTGGATGCATATGATGCTTTATGATGTTTATGATGTATGCACAAACACATGTACAAGCAAGTTACACAAAACACTAGTTTCAGGCTTGCATGAGGTTTCATAGGTAAGTACCCTCTTGAGTTTAGTTGCCTCAAAACCTGTCCTATAAATAGTAACTGGGTTCTAAGGAGCTCAATATCATTGGATTGTTTTCTATGTTCATTGTTTTGGTTTATCCACTTAACTAGCGACCAAAATATTCCAAGAAAACAACCCTCAATGAGTATAGTATCGAGTATCTACCAACTTCGGACTGTACCAAAGTCGGTCATCTCACTACCCCTAATGAAAGGCCAAGATGGTCAAATAAGGTTCTAGTTCATTATTGCTTAATGACATCACTCAGCGGCCCCGTATTCTCTTTGATTGACTCAAAGGCTACCGGTACTCACAAATATGTCGCACTAATATAGCTATTGCTTCAACCATGTCGGTATAACCCGCACAGTTTCCACAATGTATTGCTATCTATGAATGTTTCCCAAATCCGGGTGGAGGATTTCAAGCCCAAACAAGAGAACCAAAATGTAAACCAATCAAGGCAAACAACAATCATGCAAAAGGGTGATCTAAGCCCTAAGGTTACTCCACTTTTAGAATATCTCCCCAGCAGAGTCGCCAGTTCTATGATACGGTGGGAGAACTGACTTGGGATTTTGCGTTTTGTGTTCGCAAATGTTTCGGTTTAGAAAGAGTCGCCACCGACTTTTTATTTTATCCTAAGGAAAGGCCAAAAAGCACAGGAAATACCTTTGAGATGTTTTCTTGGGTTCGAGGAGTAGATTATAGAAAGGGAAGGTATTAGCACCCTTTCTATCCATGGTTATCCATGGGCTCTTAGTTACTTGCTTAGATCACTTGCTTTGCTTTTCAATTGTTTGAAATGGTGCTTTGTGTGTGGTTTTGAAAGATGTTTTGAAAAGAGGCCATCGTTGTGGCAACCTTTGTAATGATTCTTGTTTGAATGTATACAAAGGTGTTTTTGTCTTTTGGAAAGTTTTCAATGTTTGAAGGTAGGGTTTTGAAATTGTGTGGAGAAGTGTGTTTTGAAGATAGCAAGGATGTTTTTGCAAGTTTTTGATCAAGTAACTAAGAGTTATCTACCACATTTTACTCAAAGATCTTTCTTATGTTTTTAACCCTTTTAACAGTGTTGTTTCACCATTGTATTTGGTGAACAACCTTGTGTTAGGATGTTTTACGGGACAGGCGCGGGTCATCGTATAAACCATGATAGCAATGGTGTCAAGTATTTTTGGAAATTTTCTTGAGGGACTTGATCATTTTGTTTAGGCAACTCAGATAGCGTCATTGAGGGACTATGATCTTTTATTTTGTTTTTGTTTTGCCAAAGTACTTGACATGCATATCATGGCCCATTTTTGAAGGCAACAAGTGGATTGAAACCCTAGGGGTGCAAGTGTGCATGTGTGTTATTTTCGTGCTTTATTTTCTTTTATTAGTGATTGTCTACTTGTTGATTTTATCTGGCCATACATATCTTATTTACTAGCAAGCATATAAAAGTAATAAAGCGCAGAAAGATAAAATCCTACACTATTACAACCACATTGAATTGCATGAAAATATAAAGGCAAAAATAAAATAAAAGCAAGAAAAATGAGGGTTTTTCGATTGAGGCAGAAGACCCTTCGATTCTGAACTTTCTGGCTCTCTTCGATTTGGCTTGAAAAGGGTGAAGGCATGACTTTCGACTGAGGCCTCACGGTCAGCATGTTGTGCCTTTCGATTGGAACCAGTGGGACAGCATGTTGTGCCTTTCGATTGGGACCAGTGGAACCAATATAAGATATAATCTTCCGTTCTGCCTCCTTCGATTGGGCCTGGAGTCAGTGAGGAAGCCTGAGGCTTCTTTTCATACTCCTGTCTCCTGTTTATTTCGTTTGAGATATTAAATAGCAAAATGGCCTAAGGCCATGCTATCATTACCTCAGGTCCAGGTTAGTTCTTAAAGCATTTGTAATAAACCAAAGAGCAAAACCAAAAGGAGAGGCAATAAAAACAAACTAAAAGGGTGGAAACGAAAAGGTAACAAACACTACGTACATGTTTGAAACGAAAAGGAAGCTTATTTAGATGTTATTCTAGAAATGAAGGGTTCAAGGTTAAGAATGACTTACCTTGCTTGAGGCTGGAACGTGTGCTGGGCCTTTAAGTGGTTTCCTTGAATGCTTCTGGATTCGAAGGGAGGAACCAGGGGTTATGTCTTTGATACTGGATTCGAAAGAGAAGAACAAGTGTGAGGTTCTTCCTACTGGATTCGAAGGGTAACAAGGTATAGGGATGTTTCAGATTCTAAGGGGATAAGTGTTTGGATTCTGGGTATGTGTTTGATGAGTGTTTAAGTGTTTGAGAGCTTTATGGTGTTTGAGAATTTTTTGAAGATTCGTTCGCCTGGCCCTAAAAGTCCCCTTAAATATGTCTTGGAGTCTCTTATTTATAGGTAAAGTTGGCTGAAGCTTTTGGAGGGAAAACAAAATAATTTGAACAATTTGAGTAAACTGCTCTTTGTAGCCTTCGAGGGACAGTGCTTGTATGCTATTTCGGTGCAAGAATAGGGCAGTGTTTCAAGATTGCTGTGCAGCAGTTTTGGCCAGTGTACCATGCCTGAACTTGGCAGCAAGCATCTTTGAATATTTCATCCTTTCATTTTGACCCTCCTTCGACCAGATTCTTCTTCCAAACATATTGTTTGACTTTCCTCCAACAAGTGTCTTTCGAACGAATCACCTTTGTGCAACGTTTGAAGGGGCTAAATGTGTGCTTCGAATGGACTAGTAAGGTGTACCCTTCGACAGGGACTCATATGTATGCCCCTCAAGTCCACCACTATATGTATTTTGAAGGGGCCATCAGCCATGTGATGAAGTTTGTCAAGGATGGAAATGCAGCATACTAAAGAGAAATGTTGTCCAGTCGAATCTAGTACAAACATAGTCAATGTCTTGTCGAAGCCTGCATGAAGGAGGTCTAAACTTTGTGACTCCAAGCAAGCACACAAAAGGTCAATGCTCAAACAAAGACTTACACGAAGGGAGCCACATGCCCAAATGAAAGAGGCATGCAGGAGGCAAAATGTCCAGATTCGAAAGAGGCATACATGAGGCAAAAAAGTGCAAATCGAAGGACACCAAAAGGGAGCTTTTTGCCTTGGAATCGAAGGAAGTTATAAGAGGCTTTGTACCTTGTGCATTCTAGAAAGGGGGATGCCTTTTGCGTGCAAGTTGTGGCTCAAATGAAAGTTTGTATGTAACTAGTCATTACTTTATGAGTCAAGGAAAGCATGGAGGGAAAGTTTGTATAGGCATGCAAGCATCAGACATCCAAATGAAACATGCAATAGGCAGTCATGGCATTGTGAACCCAGTAAGGCCAGAGATGCAATCGAAGGTGGAATGTAGGAAACTCCTGCCTTGTAAATCAAAGCCAGCGTGCCAGAGGCCATCGCCCAGTCGAAAGATGCAACCAAAGCCTGTATCAAAAGAGGCCAAAAGGCCAATCGAAGGAGCTGAAACGAAGAACACTTGTATTTCTCCAAATTTTGTCAAAATCATATTTTTATCTGTTTTCTCCCTTTTTGACAGTTTCCTTTTAATTTTGGTACTGGAAAATTCCAAAGTACTTGTGCAAGCTTGAACCTTGAGAATCCTTGTGAGAAAGGCCTTGAAGAATGAGAGGGCAAATTTTGGGGTACAACAGTATCCAACTATAATGGAGCTGAAGAATTGGAATGCAAAGGACTTCGTGCCTATCTCTTTCATTGAGGAGTAATCTACTTATTTATTTCTTTTCTTTCCATTCAAGAACATTTTTTCTATAATATTTAACAATGACTTTTATATCATGTGCCTAGCCCGGGGAACTTTGGTCCATTTATCAAGGGTTTTATTTATGTTCATCTAATCATATGATCATTCAATACAAATCATTGGACTCTTTTGCATTCAAATCTTTGCGTTCATTGTTTTTATTTTCCTTCAAATACATTTTTCAAAATAGCCATGTATCTTACATGCACACACGCACATTCTTGCAGGTCCTCATCCACTCTGAATCTTATTGATAATGACTCTACTATTACCGAATATGACTTTGAATGTCCAATTAACCAAGCCTAAGACGAAGGTGAGGAAGATTGTGATATACCGAGAGAACTATCCAGACTTCTATTACAAGAGGAAAAAGCTATTCAGTCGCACGAAGAGTCATTTGAAGTCATCAATCTGGGTACTGAGATGGACTAGAGAGAGGTCAAGATCGGGGATAAATTAGAAGACAGTGTCAAGAGTAGGTTGGTTCAAATGTTGCATGATTATGTGGAAGTATTTTCTTGGTCTTATGAAGATATGTCAGGGTTGCATACCGACATCGTAGTTCATCGTCTGCCGACAAAAGAAGACTGTCCTTCTGTCAAACAAAAGGTTCATCGCATGAGGCCTGATATGTCTGAAAAGATAAAAGCTGAAGTGATGAAACAATTTGATGCAGGATTATTAGATATGACATCCTATCCCCAATGGGTTTCCAATGTGGTGCCACTGCCAAAGAAAGATGAAAAAGTTCGTGTGTGCGTAGACTATAGGGATCTGAATAGGGCAAGCCCCAAAGATGACTTCCCTTTACCTCACATTGACATCTTGGTTGACAACACTGCTCAGTATAAAGCCTTATCTTTCATGGATGGCTTCTCAGGCTATAATCAGATAAGAATGGCTCCCGAGGACATGGAGAAGAGCACTTTCGTTACGCAATGGGGCACCTTTTGCTACAAGGTCATACCGTTCAGATTGAAGAATGCAGGGGCGACATATCAAAGAGCTATGGTAGCTTTGTTTCATGACATGATTCATCATGAAACAGAGGTATATGTGGATGATATGATTGCCAGATCACAAACTGAAGAGGAACATCTCGATCACATGTATAAACTATTCGAGAGGCTGAAAAAGTACAAGTTGAGGTTAAACCCTAACAAGTGCACATTTGGAGTACAATCTGGAAAGCTTCTAGGTTTTGTTGTCAATAATAAAGGCATTGAGGTTGATCCTTCCAAGGTAAAATCCATCCAAGTAATGCCAGTCCCTCATTCTGAAAAGAAGTTAGAGGATTCTTGGGTCGTCTCAATTACATCACGCACTTCATATCTCACTTGACTGCTACTTATGAGCCAATCTTCAAACTCTTGAAGAAAGATCAGGTAGTTAGATGGAATGATGAATGCCAAGCTGCCTTAGACAAAATCAAAGAATATCTCAAGAGCCTCCTATTCTCATGCCTCCAGTTGAAGGAAGACCCTTGATCATGTACTTGACAGTACTAGAGAACTCTATGGGGTATGTTTTGGGCCAACATGACGAGTCTGGCCGAAAAGAGCATGCTATTTATTAACTGAGCAAAAAGTTTACCGACTATGAAACCAGATATTCACTGCTCGAGAAAACTTGTTACGCTCTGGCATGGGCTTCTCGTCGGCTAAGACAGTATATGTTGACTCATACCACTTTGTTGATTTCTAAGATGGACCCAATCAAGTACATCTTCGAGAAACCTGCTCTTTCGGGACGGATAGCAAGGTGGCAAATGATCTTGACTGAGTACGACATTCCATACACAACACAAAAACCCATCAAAGGAAGCATACTAGCAGATCATTTGGCCCATCAAGCTATTGATGATTATCAATCCATGAACTTTGACTTCCCTGATGAGAACATCATGCTAGTAACTGATTATGCAAAACTTGGACCGTATGACGATTCTAAACAAGGATCCCCATGGACTATCGTTTTCGATGGGGCTTCTAACGCCTTGGGTAACAAAATTGGTGTTATGATCATCTCTCCTGAAGGTTGCCACACTCCTTTCACTACCAGACTATGCTTTGATTGCACGAACAACATGGCCGAATACGAAGCGTGTATTTTGAGTCTGAAAGCTGCCATTGATTTGAGGATCAAGCATTTTAATGTGTTTGGGGATTCCTCTCTAGTGATCAGCCAAGTAAAAGGAGATTGGGATACTAAGAGCCCTAATCTAGTCCCTTACAAGGAACTTGTGCTATCTCTGATTCCCTCATTCCAAGATATCACCTTTGAGCACTTCCCTAGGGAAGAAAATCAGTTGGTTGATGCCTTGGCCACCATGTCTTCAATGTTCAAGGTCAGATGGAACAACGAAGCTCATATGATTATGATTGAGAGATTCGACGAACCTTCACATTGTTATGAGCTTGACATTGAAACGGAAAATCCTTGGTACCATGAGGTGATAAGATACCTTGAGGCACAAGAGTATCCCGAGGGATCATCCACCAATGACAAAAAGTTCTTACGAATATTTTCATCCAAATTCTTCTTAAGTAACGGAATTTTGTACAAGCGCAACCATGATTCTACTCTACTTTGATGTATGGACAATAAGGAGGCAGAGGAAATTCTGAAAGACATTCATGATGGTCTCTTTGCTACTCACTTAAGCGGACATACGATGGCCAAGAAAATCCTGAGAGTTGGCTATTATTGGTCAACAATGGAGACTAATTTCCATCAACATTCAAGAACTTGTCACAAATTCCAAATCTATGCTGACAAGGTCCATGTGCCACCTATATCTCTAAATGTCATGACCACTCTATGGCCATTTGCAATGTGGGGAATTGACATGATTGGAGAAATCAAGCCCACCACTTCCAACGGACACCGCTTCATTCTTGTCGCTATCGACTATTTCACCAAGTGGGTCGAAGCCGCCTCTTTTGCCTCAGTCACCAAGAATGTGGTAGCCATATTCATCAAACATAACCTCATCTGCCACTATGGTATCCCCGAAACAATCATCACCGACAATGGGACTAACCTCAACAATGTTATGATTACCGAACTTTACACTCAGTTCAAGATCAAGCATCACAATTCTTCTCCATATAGACCTAAAATGAATGGCGTAGTTGAAGCGGCCAACAAAATTATCAAGAAGATTGTGCAGAAAATGTTAGTGACCTACAAGGATTGGTATGAGATGTTACCATTTGCTCTTCATGGCTACCACACTTCAGCTAGAACATCAACTGGGGCAACTCCCTTTTCCTTGGTCTATGGCATGAAAGTTGTTCTGCTAGTGGAAGTTCAGTTTCCCTCACTAAGGATTATGAATGAGGCAGGATTAGGCGAAGACAAATGGATTCAGACAAGATTGGGTCAGCTGAACTTGATCGATGAAAAGCGACTAGCTGCTGTTTGTCATGGTCAGGCGTACCAAAAACGTATGATCAAGGCTTTCATCAAAAAGGTCAAACCTCGAGTATATCAAGCTGGAGACTTGGTGATAAAGCGCATTATTCTGCCACAAGGCGACCCTAGAGGAAAATGAACTCCCACCTACGAAGGGCCATGATGCTAACTACCATTGATGGTGAAGGCTTCCCACATCCTATAAACGTGAACATAGTTAAAAAAATAGTACGCATAAATGATTGGGCAAAAATTATGGATAGATGCAAAAGATTGTACACCCGGCAAGTTGAAAACCCGAAAGGGCGACTTGGGCAAAAATGGGTATCCTGGTGGGCTGAAAACCCGAAAGAGAGGTCCAGGTAAAATTTAAGGATTGGAAGCGTATGACTATGTCTCATAAAATTACCACAGTCAACTTTATCACCAAGGTTCGAGATCAAACGGTCCATGATCAATCCAATCAACTTCTATCAACGACAAGGAGAATTCGAAGAAATTGGGGCAATAGTAGAGTTGGAGTGCAACGAGATCATTTCCACATGGCTATTTCTTTTTGTTTTCAATCAGTTTTCCTTTCGACGATTTCCTCCTACTAGGATTTCCGTCTCTTTGTACAAAAAAATGCCTATTCATGGGCAAAATATTAATACAAATATACTTTGAAGTGCAAAATTTATATTTTTTGTTTTGAATGCAAACTTGTCCAATGACTAAAATTGAATGAACATATGCATATGAATATAATTAAAACTATTTGGCACATGTGTCCTGCTAAGCAGTAACAAGCATCTCTTTAATGTATATGGAATATCCCCACAGAGTTATTTCATTAGCATTATCCCCATAAGACGGCTACAATAAACCAATCCTTAACAGAGTTATCCACAAAGTTTCTTTGCCCAGATTGATCTCCAGCTAAAGTCCCAATCTCTTGGCAGCTTTCTCTCTCAGCTAAGTTAATCTTACAAGAAGAAGAACTCACCTCTTCAACAGTTCATCAACAAGGTTTATTTCCCCAACAAACAACGAGATATCATAACTCCCCAGCCCAGTTCAAATTTCCCCGACGTAGTCTATTTTCCCCAGCTGAGTATATCCTCCCCAGCTGAGGTTGTTATCCCCAAATAGAGTCTATCCTCCCCAGCTGAGCCTGTCTTCCCCAGGTTAGTTTATCCTCTCCAGCTTGAGTTTTCCTCTCAGACTATTGCAAATCATATGGCCACAACCCCTAATCCCTAGTGAATTCGTCAACAAAACCTTTACTATCTCCAAAAGATACTATGAATCCTGAACCCGACCAGATATTAGTACAATTTTTAAAATTACTATGAAGCATGGACATGACCGGATAATAGTAAACTTCTCAAGTCACTATAGAGCATGAACCCGACCAGATAATAGTGAAAACCTTTCAAAGCTAGTATGAAGCCTGGACCCAACTAGATAATAATACTACTTTGAGAATACTATGAAAGTTGGACCCGACCAGATAATAGTTTAATTCTCCAAAGATATAGAAGAACCTGGTCTCAACCAGACCAAGGTTTAACTTCTTTTCCCCAGTAGAGTTTGCCTCTACCCCAACAAGTTACTGTGAAGCCTGGATCTGACCAAATATCAGTTTTCAACTTCATCTTTTCAAGTAAGTTATTGTGAAGCCTGGAATCCGAGCATATGATAATTCCCCCTCAGAAGTTCGTTGTGAAACCTGGAATCCGGCCAGATAACAACTAATTCCCAAGCAAGTTACTGTAAAGCATGGATCCGACCAGATATATGTTTAACTTTCTCTTTTCAAACAAGTTTATTATGCAGTCTGGACCCGACCAGATAGAAATTAACTCTATCCACCTAAAAACCTGTGAAGCCTAGATCTGACCAGATATCAGTTCAAATTCGTCTATTCAAGAAAGTTATTTTAAAGCTTGGAGTCCGACCAAATAACAACTAGCTACAATCCCCACCAAGAAACTATGAAGCCTAGACCCAACCAAATAATAGTTACCATTTCAAGTTACTATGAAGCCTGAACCCGACCAGATATTAGTTCAACTTCATCCTTTCTAGCCAGTTACTGCAAAGCCTGGAATCGAACCAGATAACAGTTAACTTCTGTATCCCTAGCAAGTTGTTGTGAAGCTGAGAGTCTGACCAGATAGCATCTTAACTTCACTCTCCCCAAGAAATTTTTTGTGAAGCCTGGAATCCGACCAAATAATAGTCAATTTATTTCTCCCCCAGTAAGTTACCGTGAAACCTGGACTCCAACCAAATAGCAGTTAACTTCCTTATCCTCAGCAAATTGTGAAGACAGGATCCGGCCAGATAACAACTGACGTGCAAGAGATATTCCCCAGCGGAAGCATCCTTTCAACAAGGTTTAGATACTCTTCATCCCCAACGGCAATCCGAGATTTAGCTTCCCAAAATTCCTTAGCAGTAGTCAAGGATTTATTTTCTCGGACAAACGTACATCTCACATCCATACATCATAGCATAGACATACAAAATGCATTTAGCATGATCCCATTCATCTTGTGAGCATCATGCATACATCTACATTTTACTAACCTTTTTGTCTCGTAGCTGAAACATCAATTTTTTAGTATAAATCGACCAAATATTTATGCTGAAACTTCCTCCAGTGTTTACCATCATTCCTCCAAATGGCTTCTATAAGCCCATTCCCAATACATCTTCGAGTGTAAATCTCTAGGCAATCTAGTGTCCAATCATCTTCCACCTTCAAGTCACGAATGGCGGATCCGTCAGTCTAACTCTTCAGGTCTAAGAAGATTGAACAGGGGCAGCTGTTGTACCCTAAATTTTCCCTCTCATTTCTCAAGTAATTTCTCACAAGATCTCCTTTGGTTCAAGAGTGTACAAGGGTTGATCAGCACAAGACACCTCCTCAAGCACTAATGACTGAAAATTAAGGTTTGAGTTTGCACAAGGACAAATGGACTTTTAATACCTCATATTAATTTCATGGATAATTTTGGACTTCCAATATTTCTCATGTCAAGTTTCAAGTCTTGGATCATATTTTTGCTCAGTCAATTGATCAGTTGATCTAAAAATCAGTTGTATTGGGAAAAAAGTCAATTGTGGTCAATTTACAGTCAAACTTCATAATTTTTTATCCATACTAACATCATGAACTCATATATATCATTTGAACAAGTGTTGATCATAATTCCTCAAGAAATTTTATCAGATCATCAAAAGGGCAAAATGGTCAAAATTAGGGTTTTTGACTGAGAAGGTGCAATTTCTGATTTTTGACCTAGAAAATGATTGATTGGTTTAAGTTATGATATCAAGGTTTCAAATACTTCATTTTGACCTAATGGAATGGCTCAAAACATCGCTCAAGATCAATTGGTTGACAGATGAATTTCAGTCAACTAATGAAAAGTCAACTGTACACTGAAAAGTCAAACTTTGACTTTTTGGTCCAAATCAAGTTTCAAAGATTACAATTCATCAAGACATGTCAAAATATGAAGATTGTTCATCAAGAAATCAAGAAAGTCAAAAATTCATTTTGAAAAGTCAAACTTTTTAAGACTTAGAAATTTTTGTAAGTGTCTTTTATACATGATAATTTCATTACTTCATGCCATTCTTTCACCATGATGCAAGATGATTCAAGGAAAACTTCCAACTTGAAAGTTGTATATCTGAATGAGATCTAAAAATATGTAGAGAAGGACTTTTTCTATAAATGCTTGGATTTTAAGTTATAAATTCATGAAGTCATGGCATTTTTTGAATAAACACTTAGAGAAATTTTCAGCAGTTTTGGTCAGGTTTTTATCCCAACTTCTTGGTCAATTTTCATCAAGTTCCATTTTGGTTTAACAAAAGTTGTCAACATGAAAGTTGTAGAGGGTGTTTCAAGCTTTCCAAAACATCCAAGACCATGAATTTATCATATTTGAGCTAGGAGATTGAAGGTCCAGAAGTTGGGCATTCATTCTTGAATTGCAAGCCATTTTTGTTGAAGAACACATAATCCAATTGGCATGATGTGCTGCATAATCTTACTTTGCAGGCCTTGTGACTTGAAAATCTTACCATAATTTAATGTTTACACAAACTTTTGAGCTATGGTCCATTTGGTTTAAGCATTTTCCAAGTGATCTTTCCATTTTTGGCACAAAGTTAACATTGCCATTGTTGCAAAGTAGCTTTAATCACAAAGTTCGCTCTCCTTGAGGCCGGGTGTGCAAAATGATTTGTGCTTCAAGCATTGTTTATCTTTGATTAGGTTTAGATATCGTTTATTTTTAATCTTGCCATACAATCCTAATTACTATCAGTAATAGTAAAATAGGAAAGCGATAAAGTACGGAAAATAAACCCCAAGCTATTACACGAATTTGAGAGAGTTACATAATAGAAAATGAAAAAATTAAACCCTAATTACTATTAAAAACCAGGAAGTAATTACATAATCGTAAAAACGTAAAAAGAATAAACTACAAGAAAATGTAAAGAAAACAGAAAGGAAGTTGTTGTTTTCTTTGGTGATTTTTGATAGAAAAGGTTTTGATGATTAACCTAAAAACTATTTAATTTAAATTAATTAAAATGATAATCGATTAATTAAAAACTAAAAACCCTAAATTGATTTTCATTTTTTTTTAAAAAGAGTTAGAGAAAAAAACCTAAAAAAAAAACCTAAATTAGTGTTTATAATAAAAATGAGGTTTTGTTAAAGGTTTTTTTGATGTTTAGAGGAAAATAAAAGGAAAAGAGTAAAAGAATAGAGTATTATGGGAAAAAAATCAACATTGGCAGGGGCGAGTGTTGAAGCCATGTCCTCAACAATTTCAATAAACACGTTCACCATCAGGCCAGGCCCGCGCATGCGTCAAGGAGAGGGAACCAGTGCGCTAAGTAGTCTGCAAAATAGGAAAATATAAAAAACAAATCAAAATACCAAAAGGGAGGGATCGAACTCGTGCCTTGGTATAGTAAAGTCTTAGCGCGCCCGTTTTAACCACTTGTGTGGTGATACATCCAGTGTTTAAAACAAAACAGATTAAATATATTACAAAATCAAAAGCTTGGACCGGAGAGACGCCAGAGCCTTAGAATCGATTGTCTTCTCCGACGACTCCTGTTCTGCAAACCTGCAAATCAAACGTTGTTGGCAACCCAAAAGTACCCTACCCCCCTAAATCGAGGTCTGTGAGTTCAATGGGATGATTATTTTGGACTAAAACGCAACGGTTTGGGAGGTACAACAAAAATTATATGGATCGTACAAAACATGGTAATTTACATTTTTGATTGCATGAGACTCCTATGATGATCCAATCCTGTATAAATACATGTCAAAACCTATTAATGGCATTAGTATGACTTAAAACAAAATGAAAATCAAGGTATAAATTTTGTAAAAAAGTCATGAGATCGGAGATGGATGCATGTGATTTTTGTGAGCTTTGGACCATCAGGTTTGATCCATTCTTACTCCGTATCTTCTCAAGAATCGATTGGAAATGCAAAAATGCTTGGAAGAGGGCAGCAAACTAGGGTTTCAAGTTGCCCTAGTTTGATAACTTTTTGTGGTTTTTTTAGGGATGTTTTTGCTAAAGGTTTCGTGTCTAGGGTTTGTATGAATGAAGAAGAATATATAGGTTGAATTTAGATAAGAATATATGGCCTTGGACTCTTGTAATAAGCTTGCCTTGTTTTATCTTATTTTGACTTTTTAAATAATAAATAATAAAAAATAATAAACCAAAGAGAGGTGTTTGAACAAGTCTTGAGGTGCATATAGAGTGTAGAACATGTTTGGACTTTGAAATAATAGCCCAATATCCCAAAATATCAAGTTTGCTCATCTTGAACTTCATGCATTTGCTCAAAATTTCCCAACTTGCACTAATCATAACTCTCTCAATTTTTATCTTTCGAAGGTGATATTTGACTTTTTGGAAAGCTCGAGATGTCCTCTAAAATCTCTATGTTGATCATTTTAGCATTTGGATATATTATTTTGATGTAAGTTTCCTTGACAAAATGTGTCTTTTTGTTGACTTTTGAAATGACCTATAATGTATTGGCTCATATCTCTTTAATGAAGTATTTTTTGGACTTGAGCTTAGAGATTAAAAGTTGTACATAACTAAATTTCCTTCAAAATGAGCATTGGTTAAGGATAATATGATGAAGCATGTGAAAGTTATGCTTAGTCAAAGTTTAGTTGACTTCTCCTAAGAAAAACCCTAATTTGGTAACTTTTGACTTTTGATGAATCTTGAGTTTTCTTTATGAATCATAATCAACCCTTGAAAAAATGATGAATATGACTTCAAAATGTTTATGTTGACCATAAATTTTGATGTTTGACTGTATGTTGACCATAATTGACTTTTTACCCAATATAGTTAATTTTTGTCACTTGAGCAATTGACTGAGCAAACTTGTGATGTAAGGCATGAAACTTGGTATGAGCATCCTTGAAGACATATAAGAAACCATGAATCCCGTTTGAGACCTTAGAAAGCCAAACTTCCTTGTGAAAGATGAAACCCTAGTTATGAGTCCATTGCTTAGGAGGAGAATTTGTCTGTTCAATTCTTGAGCATCCTTGAGCATTTAAGAATCCTTAGAGAATGATAGGGAGGGAAAATTTTGAGGTACAACAGATGCCCCTATTCAATCTTCTTAAACTTGAAGAGTTAGATTGGCATGTCCGCCATTCATAATCTGAAGGTGGAAGAGAATTGAACACTTAAGTGCCCTGAAATTTGCACTCGCATGTGCAAGAGATAATATTGTTGATTAATAATATTTCTTGAAGGGGATTAAATATTCCATTTGAAGATGTGACAGAGTGTCAACGTAGATGGGATTATATATTCCATTCAAAGTAATTGTTGATAGAAGTATCAAAACAAGTCTACGCTTGACTGTATCTGAAGAATGATTTCCAAAATGATCCTCTGGGGAAGGTGCTTAGGTAGATGCTTATCAAATTTAGTCTCTAAAGGAATTTCTTGTCATATAGATTGTCGCCTCGTCCTGATTAGGGAATTGATATCGAATCCATTTTTTTGTTGGTAAATCAATCATGTTTCGTGAATTCATACTGCCTAGTCATATTGATAGTTTCTCCATCTTGTTTCGGGAGTTAATATTTGGCTGGTGTAATAAAGATAGTTTCCCCATCTTGTTTCGAGAATTAATCTTTGCTCGATCATACAGATAGTTTCCCCGTCTTGTTTCAGGAATTAATTTTGGATGTGATCATACAGATAGTTTCCCCGTCTTGTTTCGGGAATTAATTTGCAACCTGTTTGAGAATTGTTGATGATATTTGTCTTTTTGTAGACTTTACCTGAGAAGACAAAGTTAGTATTTATGCAATCTCGTGATGTATATAATGCATTACGTAATGATGTTCTCAAAGTAAACGAGAGTGTCATATGCGTGTCGTATGCATATTCTATTATATTTGTAAATGATGTATGAATGTGAAATGTCGTTGAAGCGTATTGGTAGCTTTGTATAACATCCTTGACTAGGGAAAACAAATCCCTGATGGTCATTATGGATGAAGAATATGTGTAATCTTCAATCTTGTTTTGAGTACTTCTGATGGGGATTCCAGCTTTCTGTTTGAGGAAACTTTGTTGGGGAATGTTCGACTTCTTCTTGGGGAGGAAGAGTTCAGGAACATTGGTCTTTCATCGCTCTACTGGAGAATTTAATTCTTATATACCCTGACTGGGGATAAAAGAGATGGATAACCTTATTAGGTGTTGTCTGACCGAGTTTCTGATATGGATGCCAACTCTTCTGGGAAGGACAAAGTTGAATAATATCTCGTCCGGTTTCATATCCTATAGAAACTCTCTAGGGATAGCATCTTGGACTACCCTTTGCTGGAGAGGGGAATTTTATCGGGAATTTGCCGTAATCGAAGAAATGAAATTTGCTTGTGAAATTAAATTCTGTTGGGGAAATAAACCATGCTGGAGAAATATGCGTTGTTAAGGAAATGAGCCCTGCTGGAGAAGAGAATTCTACAAGGTATTTTATGGTATTGGAGAAATAAACTCAGCTTGGGAAGAAAATTCCAGTGAACTATGCTGAGGAAATCTCAGGTGAGGGATGAAATTCCATAGGTTATGTGGAGGAAGTTTTTGTCGTATGCTGGGGAAATGATCAAACTCCTTTATTCGCTAGGGGGGTCTACTGGAGAGTATGGTTATGTTAATAGCTGGAAGGTGCCCCAATTTTTGTCTTGAAGGCATATTAGACTTGCGGGGAATATATCTTTGTTTGTGATGAGCTTGTGAAGGTAGCTTAGTAGGGATTTTTCTGTGGAGATTTTATGAACGACTTGAACATTATCCCAACTCCTAGAGTCTTGAATAAATGCTTATTCTGTTTTTTATGCATATATTTGTTAACAGTAATCATATTCATATGCATATGTTCATTTAATTTAGTCATTGGACATTTTTGTGAACAAAACAGAAAAAGTAGAAGAATATTTGAATTTTGAAAATGACTTGTATTGATAATTTGTCTATAAACAAGCGGTTATGTACAAAGAGACAGAAAACCTAGTAAGAGGAGATCATCGCGAAAATGAAGAAAAGTATAAAGTAAAGCAAAACATATAGTTATATGTAAATAATATCATCGAGGTTCAACTCTTCTATTGCCTATATGTCTTCGAGCATTTCATCCCTCGCTATCGGAAGAAGTTGACTGACTTGATCTGTACCATTTGAACTTGACGTTGGTAAGAAAGCTTGATGTAAGTAGATGATCCAATGGGACATAGTCATACGCATTAATACCTAAATTTTTGGTAGACTTCCCTTTCGGGTTTTCAGTCCATCGGGATACTCCTTTTTGCCCAAGCCTCCTTTTCAGGTTTTCGACTTGCCGGGGGACAATCTTGATATATATATATATATATATATATATATATATATATATATATATATATATATATATATATATATATATATATATATATATATATATATATATATATATATATATATATATATATATATCCCTAATTTTTTCCCGAACCCTTTTGGTTAGCCGGGATGCCCTTACTTTTTCCTAGGCTAGTCAACCTAGTGGGTCGTTTCCATGTGTAGCATCTTTTGACTATGTTCGCGTTCACAGGGTGCGGAAAATCTTCACCGTCCATTGTGGTAAGCATCATAGCGCCGCCAAAAAATATCTTCTTGATTACAAATGGCCCTGAAATGTAAGAAAGTAAACCCGAGCAATCCTCAAATGTAAAGTATACAAAGAAAACAAGGAAATCATTTAAAAGTGATCTATCACTAAGGTAACCCCACTTTTTTTAGTATTTCCCCTGCAGAGTTGCCAATTTTGTGATACGGTTGGAGAAGTGACTTGTTTTTTCATTTTATCGCAAATTTTACAGATAGAAATAGTTGCCACCGACATTTATTTTATCCAATAAAGAAAGGGTGAGAAGACCAGGAAAGACCTTGAGATTATTGAGTTCGGGGGGTAGGTTATGAAAAGGGAAGATGTTAGCACCCTTTTCATTCGTAGTTATCTACGGGCTCTTAGTCGCTATCTCACTTTTGAAAATTGCTTTGTGTTGTGTGTTTGAAAAGTATTTTGAAATGCCAATAGTAAGGAAATACTTTGTAATGATTCTCGTATCTGTCCTCGAGAATGCGTACAAAGTGTTTTGTTTGAAAATATATTTGAAGAGTGTTTGTGTGAAAAAGATGTTTTTGTTTTGAGATGTTTGTAAGCAAGCCATTATGAGGGATCTACCTTCTCAAGGTCATTATTTTAATTTCCTCCTCCTTTAGATAGTGCTATCCTACTATTAGTTAGTAGGAAACCTTATCGTTAGATGTGAAGGGACAGTCGCGGGTCATCATACAATCATCGAAGGAAACTCGTATGGGCGCTTTAGCCCTTTTGTAGGGGACTAGATCGTTTACCAAAGGCAACATTTGAAAGGGTCATCGAGGGACTACGATCTTTGATTTTTATGGACTATACTAAAGTGTCCCCACGTTCGATGGACATGACTGTTATTTGTAAGGTAGCAAGAGATGGTACCCTAGAGGTGTGGGTGTGCAAAGTGATTTGTGTTTCAATCATTATTTATATTTGATTAGGATTAGCTATAATTTATTTTTAATCTTGTCATACAATCCTAATTACTAACAGTAATAGTAAAATAGGAAAGCGGTAAAGTACGAAAAATAAAGGCAGAAAATAAACCCTAATTTATTACACGGTTTTAGGAGAGGTACATAATAGAAAATGAAGAAATTAAACCCTAATTATTATTACAAACCGGGAAGCTATTACATAATTGTAAAAACATGAAAAGAATAAACTACGAGAAAATGTAAAGAAAAGGGAAAGGAAATTGTATTTTTTGGTGATTTTTGATAGAAAAGGTTTTGATGATTAACCTAAAAAACATTTAATTTTAATTAATTAAAAAAATAATTGATTAATTAAAACATAAAAACCCTAAATTGATTTTAATTTTAAAAAAAGGGTTTGTGAAAAAAACCTAAATTAGGGTTTATAATAAAAATGAGGTTTTGTTCAAGGTTTTTGGGATGTTTAGAGGAAAATAAAAGGAAAAGAGTAAAAGAATAGAGAATTATGGAGAAAAAAAATCAACATTGGCAGGGGTGGGTGTTGAACCCACACCCTCAACAATTCTAACCAACATGGTCACCATCAGGCCAGGCGCGCGCCTGTGTCAAGGACAGGGAACCAGCACGCTAAGTAGTCTGCAAAACAGGAAAATATTAAAAAAAACAAATCAAAATACCAAAAGGTAGGGATCAACATTGTGCCTTGGTATTGTAAATCCTTAGCGTGCATTTTAACCATTGGGGTGGTGATACATCCAATGTTTAAAACAAAACAGACTAAATATATTACAAAATCAAAAGCTTGGACTGGAGAGGGGCCGAAGCTCTAGCTCCGGTCGTCTTCTCCGGCGATGCCTGTTCTTCGAACCTGCAAAACAAACGTTGTTGGCAACCCAAAAGTACCCTACCCCGTAAATCGAGGCCTGCGAGTTCAATGGGACGGTTATTTTAGACTGAAACACAACAGTTTCAGACGTGCAACGAAAATGATATGGATCAGACCAAACATGGAAATTCCTAGTTTTGATTGCATGGGACTCCTTTGATGATCCAATCCTGTATAAACACATCTCAAAAATCTATTAATGGCGTTAGTATGACATAAAACAAAATGAAAATCAAAGTATAAATTTTGTAAAAAATCATGAGATCGGAGATGGATGCATGTGAGTTTTGTGAGTTTGGACCATCAGGTTTGATCCATTCTTACTTTGTATCTTCTCAGGAATAGATTAGCAACGAAAAAATGCTTGGAAGTGGGCTGCAAACTAGGGTTTCAAGTTGCCATATGTAATATGGTTGGAGAACCGACTATTATACTGGTTTTGCATTTTTTATTTGCAAGTGTTGCGGTAAGCAAGAGTCGCCACCGACTTTTCTTATATCCAACAAAGGAAAGGGTGCAAAGAATTGAAAAAGACCTTTCGAGATTATTTCTGAGTAAGGGGGTAGATTATGGAAAGGGAAGGTGTTAGCACCCTTTCCATCCGTAGTTATCGATGGGATCTTAGTTGCTAGCTCATTTTGAAAATGTTTTGAGTTTGTGTGTTTGAAAAAGTATTTTTGAAAAGGTGCCTTAGTGCATTGAACTTTGTAATATTTATCGTTTCGTGTAGAAAGTATACAAAGTGTCTTTTAAAATAATTTTTAGAAAAGATTGTATGTATGGAAAATTGTTTTATTTGAGCAATCATCTAAGAACTATCTACCTACTCAAAAAGGTTTGTTCTTTTCCTCTTTTCCTTTAGACAGTGCTATCCTACTATTAGTGAGTAGGTAGCCCTACGTCGGATGTTTTTGAGGGACTAGCGAGGGTCATCGTACAGTCAAAAAGGCAACTTGGTGAGATACCTTAGTAACCACCCTAAAGTCTTAAGATCATACCGAGGAAACATTGAGAGGGTCATTTTTGTGATCTTTAAACCAGAGGGTAGCCACGAAAATCCCTCACATTCGAGAGTTATGACTGTATTATTCTGAAGGCAACCGAAGTGGGAGTACCCTAGAGGTGCGCATGTGCGAGTGTGTTGTATTCAATTATTTTTCTTTGATGTTAGGTTTGCTAACGTTTGCTTTTAGTTCTTGTCATGCAATCCTATTAGGCTTATATCTAACAGTTCAATATCAGTGTGAGAAATTAAAGTGCGGAAATTAAAACCTAACTATTACATGGCTTCGGGATGGGGAAAAATTACAAGTCCAAAAGGGGATAAAAGCAGTAAAGAAGGCCTAATTAATCTATTACAATCCATGGGCAGATACAATGATTTAAAAAAAAGTAATGATGTGAAAGTACTAAATGCGCGCGGAATAAAAAGAATGTTTAAAACCCTAAAAAAGTTCTAAGTGAATAAGAAAATTGTTTTTTGTTGTTTTTGTTTATTTTAAAAGGAATGTTTAAATTCAAATTAATTAGTTAAAGGAAAAAAGGTAATTAAAAACAATCCTAAAAAGGAAATTAATTATAATTTTTTTTGTATTTTTTATTATGAAAAAGAATTGAAATTAATTAAATCCTAGTTCTAATTTTTTTTTAAAAATTGAGGAAATAAGTCGAAGTAATTAACTAAATTAATTTATGAAAATTAAATTTTATTTAAAAAACTAAATCTATTTTTTTTATGATTTTTCTGATTTTATGATTATAATTAAAAAAAATTAAAAGGAATAAATAAATTAAAACAAAAAAGAAAGTAGCATGGGCCTGGTATTAGAAGCAATTTGGGGGGTGTAATTTGGAATTCGTTAGGCCCAAACCAAGAGGAGGCCCAGGTTGGGGCATGGCTTCAGTGAGGGAGGCCCCTTGAGGGTCCATGGTGAGTCACGCATCTGAGGCGCTGGATCTGGATCAGATGGTGATGTCATGGTAGCGCATGGTGCACACGCTTGGCCTGGTCACACTAGATCTGCAAGAAATGTATTAGAAACAATAAAACTCAAGACATGGGTATCAAACCCATGACCTTCGCTATTGCAAACACACGCTTCACCAACCAGCCAACCTGTTCATTCGTTATTACAACTGAACCAATAATATTATATATGAAAACAAATCAGAAAAATATTTAAATTCAAAAAACACGGGCGCTGAGTTGGTCCCCTATTGTTTGAATGAACGAATCACGCAAGCTCCGGGGAGGTCAAACCACCATCCATGGTGGTTGACCACCTTCTTCTCTGGCCATTCAAAAACCCTAACTGCAAAATAGTCAGATTCGAGACCAGAAATTTGGTCTACCCCCCTAAACCCTAGGCTGCGAATCCAACCATGGCATTGGTTTGGACTGAAAGTCCCTGCATCATGTCATTCGAGCGCTACGTCCAAATTGTTCCCTAACAATGGCAACCTTCGATTCCTGCATAAAACCTTAAAAAAAGGGTTCTAAAATATCCCTAACATCATTATGCATATATATGTATGCTTGCAATCAATTTTTAATGTAAAAAAATAGAGATTTAAGATCACGATACCATACCAAACCGCAGTGATTAGAAATAGTGGTTCCTGTGTGCTTTGGGATTTCCTAAGGATTGGGAATGACTCCTGAGACCTTCAGGAAGTGGATGGAACGCTTGGTTTGGATGGATAATGCTTGGAAGCTCAGTTTCAAATTTCACAAGTTTTGAACAATTTTGAGAATTTGAGAGCTTTTTCCAAGTGATTATTTTGTGTCCTTGACTTATGGTTGGCTTGTATGTTTATAGAGGAATGGAAATGTGAATAAAATGACAAGAATCCATGCATTGATCATGGTTTTGAAAGTAAAAATCAAGACTTTGAAGAATTGCCTTATTTGATGATTTCTTGCCCTTCTTGTCATACATTGAACCTGGTCTTTTACCTCATGACTTGCACAAATTCTAAAGCCCAATATCAACCACAAATCATCAGCCTGTGTGTCCATACTTTTTATTTATTATTTTATGCAATTTATTATGTGTTTATTTGAATAAAAACAAAATAAATATGAATAAAATAGAGAAAAAATTCAAAGCAATGTAAGAGTGAATTTAGGGGTCCTTGAGTAAGTCATAAACATATTCGAATCTCGCAAAATAGGTCTATGAACTTAAAAATGCATTTTTTTCTCAAAGTTATCTTTTTGCATTTTCACCAATTTAACCAATTTGTACTGGTCATAATTTGCTCAATTTTTATCTTTTGGAGATGATCTTGGACCTTTTAGAAATATCAAGATTTCCCCTACAATCTCTATGTTGACCATTTTTGCATTTGGAGATATCATCTTCATGTAACTTGCCTTGACAAAAAATGCCTTTTTGATGATTTTCAAATAGACCTGTAATGTATTGGCTCATATCTTTCCAATGATGCATTTTTTGAACTTCAGGACAAAACAAAAGTTGTAGGGAATTGAATTTTCTTCACAATGAGCTTTGGTTTGGGAAAAATGGATGAAGCATGTGAAAGTTATGTCTGGTCAAAGTTTAGTTGACTTTATCTAGGAAACCCTAATTTAGCAATTTTGACTCTTGAGGATTTGAGAGCATTCCTTGAGGAATCATGATCAACCCTAGATCAAATGATTTATATCACTTCAAAATGTTGATGATGGCCAAAAATCTTGAAGTTTGACTGTATATTGACCATAGTTGAGTTTTGACCTAATACAGTTGATTTCCAATCATCTGAACAATTGATTAAGCAAACTTGTAATGCGAGGCATGAAAATTGGCATGAGAATTCTTGAGTACATATTAAGAACCATGTAAATCACTTGAAGCCTTTGAAACCCAAACTTCTTTGTGAAAAGTGAAGCCCTAGTTGGAAGTCCATTGCTCAGGAGGATAATTTGTCTAGTCAATTCTTGGTCAACCTTGAGCACTTGAGGACCTCTAGGAGTATGTTTTGAACAAAATGAGAGGGAAATTTTTGCGGTACAACATCTGCCCCTGTTGAATCGTATTAAACTTGAGGATTTTATATTGGCTTTTTTGCCTTTCGTGATCTGAAGGTGGAAGATGATTGAACACTAAAGTGTCCAGAATTTTGCGCTCGCCAGTACACAGATTAATGTTGTCAACTGATAGTATGCTTGAATGGGCTTAAAAGATGCCATTCATAGAGATTATCGAGATTCATAGGAGATGGGCTTATAGATGCCATCCAAAGTAAACGTTAACTGCAAACTGGAAGAAGTACCAGAATAAACCCACAGTTGGTTTAATCTGAGCCAGAAAACTTACATATTCGTCTTTGACTGTAGAAGTATTAGAATAAACTATTGGTCAATTTAATCTGAGCCAGAAGATGATCTACTGGAAGAAGTATCAGAATAAACCATTGGTCGATTTACCCTGAGCCAGAAGATATTTATGATTATTTCATCTGGAAGAAATATCAGAATAAATATTTGGTTGATTTAATATGAGCCAGAAAAAGGTCAACTGGAAGAAGTATCAGAATAAATCACTGGTCGATTTAATCTGAGCTAGAAGATGATTTACTGGCAGAAGTATCAGAATAAATCATTGGTCGATTTACTCTGAGCCATAAGATATTTATGCTCGACTTCAAGTGGAAGAAGTATCAAAATAAATCATTGGTCGATTTAATCTGGGCCAGAAAAGGTCTCTGTTGTCTTTAACTGGAGGAAGTGTCAGAATAAATCATTGGTCGATTTAATCTTAGCCAGAACAAAGGTCTATTGGAAGAAGTATCAGAATAAATTGATGGTCGATTTAATCTGAGCCAACGACTTATATACGACTGTCTTCAACTTGGAGAAGTATCAGAATAAATCATTGGTCAATTTATTCTGAGCCAAAAGAGGTCTCTATATCTTTAACTATAAGAAGTATAAGAATGAATCATTG
Organism: Vicia faba; assembly: GCA_948472305.1. Lineage (NCBI taxonomy): Eukaryota > Viridiplantae > Streptophyta > Magnoliopsida > Fabales > Fabaceae > Vicia > Vicia faba. Next base: position 69,485,547 of record OX451740.1, read on the forward strand.
GTCGATTTAAACTGAGCCAGAAAAATATCTACTGGAAGAAGTATCAGAATAAATCATTGGTCGATTTAATCTTAGCCAACAAATATTTATGCTTATTTTTATCAACATATGCTCTTTGAGATCCTCAACTTGCCCAAGGATGCCTAAGGATTGACCAGACAAATCCTCCTCCTAAGATAATGAGCCTCAAACTAGGTTTTCAATCCTCATCAAGATGTTTGAGCTCCAAAGGCCTCATATGCTCTCCATAGTTCTAATATGTTCTCAAGGCCCTCCATGTAAAATTTCAAGCCTTGCACAAGAAGTTTGCTCATTCAACTGCTCAGATGCTTGAAAATAAACTGTATTAGGTCAAAAGTAAACTGTGGCCCACATACAGTCAAACTTCAAGATTTTTGGTCACCATAAATATTTTGAAGTGGTATCCATCATTTTATCAAGGGTTGACCATTATACCCCAAGGAATGCTCCTAACTCATCAAAACTCAAAAGTTGCCAAATTAGGGTTTCTCAGGAAAAGTCAACCAAACTTTGACCAAGCATAACTTTCTTATACTTTATTAGAAATTTCTCATCCAAGGCTCACTTTGAAGAGAATACAATTCCCTACAACTGATCTTCAACCCTCAAGTTCAAGAAATGCAGTCATCAAAAGATATGGATTCAGACATTATAGGTCATCCAAAAAAAGTCAACAAAAACACCTTTTGGGTCAAAGCTCCTTACAAGAACATGGAAGATCCAATTGAGATGAGACCAAAAGTTTGTTTAGAGGACATCCTAAGCTTTCTAAAAAGTCCAAGAACACCCTCTTAAGGTTAAAATTGAGAGAGATATACATTGTCAAAGTTGGCCATTTTTGGAAATTTGCCCAAAGTCAATAATGCTCAAAATTGCATTTTTTTGCCAAATGGGCCTAATTTTTTATGTTTGCATCTTACCTCTAACAATGACCATGACCCAAACACTTTTCCATATTTTATTGACTTTATTTATTTAATTTATTTTGATTTTAATCATTTAAAAATCAAATTAAATCAAATAAATGATTTAAAATATAGAAGATTTGTTTTTGATCTGATTTTGATTGAAATGCAATCCATTTATACAGCCAAAACAGAATCAAACCATGCCAAGGTTGATGGGAGTGAGAATGGAATGATTTATCCTGATTTGGAAATAAATAATGCAAGGTTGGAATGAAATCAAATCTTAATAATTGACAAGGATTTGAAGCTTTTTTGTTAACCTAATTCAAAGAGGTACATATACGCAACAAATCCAAGGCACAAGAGGGGGAAATCGTGTGAAACGGCCAAGAACACAGTTCACTTTTGTCAAAAAAAATTCAGATTGAATTCCATATTACAGCCATCCTCGAGGAGATTTAAGGGTTGCAACACGTTGCTGGCAACCTCCTGAAGCTAATTGCACCTTTTGCACGCACCAAAACACCTTGAATCATAAAATCTGCAACCCTTTTATCCAACTATTTTTTATTTTTGATTACGTGGATACATGATTTTTTGATGAAATTCAATCATATATTCTTGTTTATTACAAAGTCTCGATGCTTGCTAAATCGTTTAATTGAGTTTTAGGTGCAGGAATCATGGTTTGCCATTCTTAGGGTTTCTGAGCTTGTTTTAGGGCTTCCTTCTACAGGAAAATTAGGGCTAGGCGTGGACCTCATGATGTTCAGGGCTTCAAGCCTAGTTTATTCATGGTCTTCAATGAAATTTATATTGCTTGTGCTAGATTTTTGAGTAACGCGGGGTTATGGCTACAGTCGGCGTGTGTGGGTAAAAGGATTGGTGTCTAAAGCCACAGTCCAGGGAAGAAGAAGGTGGCGTGGCAGCCAACCACTGGCCAATTTAAATTTGCGCGCGTTTTTCAGGCATAATACGTGTGTAGTTATTATAATATTATTTGTCAATTATGTTACCAGATAAACATTACAGTGCATATGGCAAGGAGTATGGGCATGTGAAGTAAGGGACCTGGGTTCGATCCCAGGTCCAAACATTTTCTTATTTTTTGAACAATTCCTTACAGATCCAGCGTATCTCAATGCCTAGCGTCCACCGTGCGCCCCAGATCCCATCCCTAAGATCCATCATCATACATATCTCACGCTCCAGCTTTGAGGGACCACCATGAACCATCAAAAGAGTAATGCATGGGACCAAGCGCAGGTTCTGGGCCTCCAGCTTTGGGCCTAACATGGAATTTGGCATCACACCCCACTAATTTCTCATCATATCAGGCCCATTCTTTTTTTATATTTCTTTTCTTTAATATTATTTATTTATTGTTTGTTTGTTTTACAAAAATCACTTTTTTTATTTAATCATAAAGTCAGAAAAAATCATAAAAAATGTAGAATTAGGTTTTATTAAAATTAGTTTTATTTTGGAAAATTAATTAATTTTGATTTGTTTTTTTCATAATTAAAATTAACTAGACAAATTAGGTTTAATTCATAAATATTTAATTTTCTCAATAAAATATCAAAAATGTTTCTTTAATTAATTAGATTTAGGTTTAAATTTAAAATATTTTTCTCAATAGTAAAATACAAAAAAAATATATTCCTTTTAATTGATTAGATTTTTTTTAGGACCTCGACTTCATTCTCATATTTATTTCGTCGCGCGCGTCCTTATTTTCTTTATTCTTATTAAATATTGTAATTGTTCCCAAGTTGTAATAGTTAAATTAGGTTTAATATTTCGCTTATCATTTTTTCCCGGGTTTTTTGAATATGTAATCCCCTCCCCCAAAGCCTTGTAATAGTTAGGGTTTTTATTTCTTGCTTTTAATTTTTGCAACTATTTAACTGTTAGATGTATGGACAATAGGCTTGCATGTGAAAGATAAATGATTAATACAGTAGAAAACCCTAATTGCGCAAAGATAATTAATTGAAAAAACAAACTTGCACATGTCCACTCCTAGGGTTTTCCCCACTTGGTTGCCTCATAAATAATGGTCGTGTCCCTCGAATGTAGGGATACCTTAGCAATGACTCGCGATTCAAAATCTTCATAAAGATCATAGTCCATACTTGTCCCTCGAGTTGCTTACGAATTTATCTTATGACGATAGTCCCTTCGAAATTCTAAGGTATCTTTACTTGTTGCCTTCAGAGACCATTTTGTTCCTTCGAATGCCCCTTTACAAATCCAACGATAGGGCTACCTATTCCTTAAAGAATATGATAGCATTGTCCAAAGGAAAATGAACAGACCTTTTTCGAGTAGGTAGATAGTTCCTGGGTACTTGCTCAAACAAACAAACTTTACACAAACACTTTTTAAAACAATTTTTCAAAATAACTTTGTCACACTCTTGAGGACCGATACAAGGGTTATCACGAAGTAAAACTTTTTCAAAACAAGCACACACTAGCAATTTTAAAAATGAGCAAGTACCTAGGAGCCCATGGAAAACCACTGATAGAAAGGGTCCTAACACCTTCCCTTTCTATAATCTACCCCCCGTTCTCGGAAACATCTCGAAAAAGGTTTTTCTGTTCTTTTTCCCTTTTCCTTTGTTAGATAAAATAAAAGTTGGTGGCGACTCTTGCTTACCGCGACATTTGCGAACAAAAAACGTAAACCAGTATAACAGTCGGTTCTTCCACCGTATCACACGTAGAAAGTGAAGTCAAAAGCTCGGGAACCCACTTTAATTGGAATGTCCACCTCCCCATGTACCATTCTATTGGAACCATCAAAAGCCCTCACCACAATATTGTTGGGTTTCAATGTAAGTCCTTCACAATCCAATTTGTCTAAAGCACCCTTGTGTAGCACATTCAGAGACGGAACCGTATCAACTAAAACATGAGCCAGAGTAGTTCCCCTGCACTCAATAGAGACATGCAGGGCATCATTATGTTTTCTTCCCTTAGGAGTCAAATCAGCATCAGAGAAGCCTAGTCTATTGTCGACAGTCAGACTAGCAACACAATCTTCAAATTGGTCAGCAAAAGTCTCTTGTGGCACATGAGTGAACTTCAGGAACTTCACCAAAGCTTTATCATGGGCTTCAGAGCATAATAACAAGGCTAGCATTGAAATATTTTAGGGGGTCTGCCTCAATTGTTCCATAATATTGGAGGCCTCGAGAATGGCTTCTTTAGGTGCCTTTGTCCGGGAAAGCTCAATCGACACTTTTGTGCCCCGAGCCTCAGCTGACTAAGTAGTAGGAATAGCAACAACAAGAGTATTAGCATGAATAACAAAAGGAGTGGCAATAGTCTTTAGAGAGATTTCAGGAGAGAAAATCCTTCCACTTCTGGTAACTTTACTGGTCCCAATAATGTTGTCAATGTTAGGATCAATATCTTCAATAACTTCATTATTGATAGCCAATAGGTCTTACTTGACACCATGATAATAAACGTCAGCTCCATAATTCCAAGGAACGGCTTTGTCGGAGGAATATGTTATGGGCCTTGGAGAGGTAATGATCAAGGGAACAATTTTAGGGATGTCAGTAATCCGTATAGGCCCTTTGGAGGATACCCTTGTAGGATTATTGTAGATGGTAATAATTGACACATCTTACATCTTAACATAGGCTTTTCATATAAGGAGTCTTCTCAAACAGAATTTCCTTGTCGTTCATTAGGAGTTGGACACCTATCTTCAGCAATGCATAACCATTTGGAAGGGTTGCACAAAGGCAACAATCTTCATTACAGCCTGGAAATAAACTGGCTCGTAGGAGGTTCTTCTTAACAATTGGAAGAGGAGTAGTTCATTCATCCGCAGAAGAAATAAACAGAACATCATCAACAACATAGATACCCCTGTCATGCTTGGGTATTGGTGCAGTTATTACATTGGGGGTCCTGAACTTTATTCTTCAACTCCCAACAATCATTTATATCATGCCCCGGGTTGTTTGAGTGGTAAGTGTATCGTGCATTTGGATTGTAGCAGGGAGAGGAAGTGTTTGGGTTTTGGGGAGGATCCTTCAGAGTGACCAGGTCAGCCTTCAACAAATGTTGCAATGCCTGAGACAAAGACATGTTAATTCTGGTGAATTGTCTTCTAGGAGCCTCCTGACTGTGTTGATTATTTTATCGTTAAGTTGGTGCAGGGTTGGAGATCATTACAGCTCTTACCGTTGGATGGCGTTCAACTTTATCATGATTTCTTTGACCATAGGCAACATTAACTTCTTTCTTTCCACTGAAAGGCTTCTTCACAGTACTTGAAGATGTAGCCCCTCGGATTTTACCACTCTTGATACCAGCTTCCACTTGTTCTCCTATCAATATCAGCTTAGTGAATCCGTCTGAAGATCTTCCAATCAAATGGTTGAAAAATGGGCCTGTTAGAGTACCCAAGAACATGTCAACCAACTCCCTATCAGACATAGGTGGCTGGATTCCACCTGTAAGATCCCTCCACTTTTGGGCATAATCTTTGAAACCTTCACTAGAACCCATATACATGCTTTGGAGTTGTGTACGGGTTCGAGCGAGGTTAGCATTATATTGATACTGCTTATAAAAAGCAACAGCCAAATTTTCCCAATTGTGGATGTTGGTTCCTTCCAACTGATACAACCACTGACTCATCTGGGATACGAACAAGATAACATAAAATGGTTCAAGCATGGTAATGCCTCATCTGGGAATTATGGAACTCATGCAATGGTTCTATCCTGCATAGTTTCACCTAAGAAGTGCCTTAGTATTGTCAGTATGCATCAAAGCAACATAGAAATCCGAATATGAATTTACAAAAATTATGGGAATCAAAGATGCATGGATTTCTTATTTCATGCACTTTGGATCATCATGATCGATCCATACTTGCTCTATGAGAATTATAGAATTCATTGGGACGGATAGCATGCTTTGAGAAAGGCTTAAAATAGGGTTTGATGTTTTCCCTATTTTGGATAACTTTTTGAGATTTGGAAGGTGATTTTCTTGCAAGGTTTCCTGGTCCTCTTGTTTTCTGAATGTGAGGAATATATTGGCTATAAATTAGGTCAACAAAAGATGGGCTTGGACATTGTATGAAAGCCTTTGATTTTTGTTTAAAAAATAGAATTTGAATAAGACCAAACCTATGGAGATTTTATACAAAAAATAGCCTTCACACGATTTCTTCATGGTCTTCAGCATCCAAAATAAATCAAATCTTAGGCCTTTTAAGCATTGCACCTCCCTTTAATATTTATTTGATTTAATTTGAATTTAAATGAATAAAATCAAAATAAATGAGATTAAAAATTATTATAGTGCATGAATGAATTTGGAGGCTCATTATAAGGTCTAAAACACGTTTGGACCTTGAAAGATAAGCCCATTAGCCAAAAAAAATCAAGTTTGCTCAATTTGGGTTTCATGCATTTTCTCAAAATTGCCCAAATTGCACCAATTATAACTCTCTTAATTTTTATCATATGTAGGTGATCTAGGACTTTTTGGAAAGGTCAAGATGTCCCTTACAATCTCTATGTTTATCAATTTTTCATTTATAGAATTTATCTTGATATAAATTGAATTGACAAAAAGTGTCTTTTTGTTGACTTTTGAAATGACCTATAATGTTTTGGCCCATATCTCTCAAATGAAGCATTTTTTGGACTTGAGCTTAGAGAGAAAAAGCTTTAGAGAACTGAATTTCCTTTAAAATGAGCTTTGGTTGAGAAAAATATGATGAAGCATGTGAATGTTATGCCCGGTCAAAGTTCAGTTGACTTATCCATAAGAAAACCCTAATTTAGTAACTTTTGACTTTTGGTGAATTGAGAGTTTTCATGATGAATCATGATCAACCCTTGATAAAATGATGAATGTGACTTCAAAACCTTGATTTTGACAAAAAAAAACTTGAAGTTTGACTGTATGTTGACCATAATTGACTTTTTATCCAATAGAGTTAATTTTCAATCATCTGAGCAATTGACTAAGCAAACTTGTGATGCAAGGCTTAAAATTTGGAATGAAAATTCTTAGAGACATAAGAGAAACTATGGAATCCACTTTAGCAATTATAAGCTCAATTTTCCTTGAGAAAAATGAAACATTAATTGTAGGCCAACTGCTTAAGAGAAGGGTTTGTATGGTCCAACCTTGAGTTGCCTTGAGCAGTTGAAAACCCTAGGAGCATGATGAGATATCTTGAAGAAAATGGGAATGAGTCCATGCCTGACTATATCTAAACATATACCAAAATTAATATCAGAGTGGATCTACGTCTTGATCAAATCTGAAAGGTATCTGGAAGATGTACTGGAATGAGTATCAAAATGGATCTAAGTCCTGATCGTATCTGAATTGTATCTAGAAGATGTACTGGAATAAGTATTAGAATGGATTTATGTCCTAATTGTATCTGATTTTAATCTAGAATATGTATAGAAATGAGTCTATGTCTGACTGTATCCAAAAGATCATCTGAATGAATCATCGATTGATTGTATCTGAATGATGACAAATTGCTGACAATATTTATCTGTTTACGAACTAACCTGAAAGAAAATAAAGTTAGTTTTTATACAATGTCATGATGTATGTAATGCATTACGTAATGATGTTCTCAAAATGAATGAGAATGTTATATGCGTTCGTATGCATATGCTATAATATTCTGTAAATGATGTATGGATGTGATATGTCACTGGAACATATCGATATTTACTTTAACATCTTTGGCTGGGGAAAATAAATCCCTGACTATTATGGTGGAATTAAGAATATTAATCTTAAATCTCATTTAGAATGTCTACGTTGGGGATTCCTGCTTTCTGTTTGAGGATATTCCGCTGAGGACATTCTACTTCTACCTGGAGATAGGAAAATTCCAAGAACCTTGATCATTCATCGTTCTTTTGAAGGTCTTGATTCTTATGTACCCTGACTAGGGATAAAAGATATGGATAACCTTCTAATGCATTGTCTGATCAAGTTTAAGATATGGATGTCAACTCTTTTAGGGAAGACAAAGTTGAATGACATTTGGCCCAAGAAGAGAACGTCGGGGAATTGCAATAATTGGAGAAATAAACTTTTTTGGGGAAATAAACCCTGCTGGAGAAGAGAATTTTGTCGGGGATTTTACGTTGTTGGAGAAATAAACTCTTTTGGGGAAATAAACTCTACTGGAGAAGAGACTTTATGTAAACTTCGTTGAGGAGATAATCTCGGATGAGGATGAGCTTATGAAGACAGCTCTGTGGGGATTTTGAGAATAGGTGAAACTTTATTCCTATTCCTAGGGTCTTTAGTAAATGTTATTTATGTTTTTATTCATATATTTTGTTAACAGTAATCATGTTCAAATGCATATGTTCATTTAATTTAGTCATTGGACGTTTTTGCAAACAAAACAGAAAAAGTAAAATAATTTTGAATTTTGAATTTAACTTGTATTGATTTAGAAAATTTGAATTTGAATTTTGAATTTATTCATTGGCAGTTTTATATAAAGAGACATAAATCCTAGTAAGAGGAAATCATCATAAAACGAAAAGGGGTACAAAGAAAAACAAAGAAAACCAGTTATGTGGAAACAATCCCATCGAGTTTCAACTCTACTATGGCCCTTATGTCTTCAAGAATATCATTACTTGTTGTTGGAAGAAGATGATTTAATTAATCTATACCGTTTGAACTTGACGCTAGTAATAAAGCTGGTTGTAAGTAGATGGGTGATCCAACATGACATAGTCGTACGCTTTAATCCCTAACTTTTTCCTGGACCGTGCTTTCGGGTTTTCAGCCCACCGGGACACCCTTTTTTGCCCAAGCCACCTTTTCAGGTTTTCGACTTGCTGGGTGTATAATTATATATATATATATATATATATATATATATATATATATATATATATATATATATATATATATATATATATATATATATATATATATATATATATATATATATATATATATATCCCTAATTTTTGCCTAAACCCTTTTGGTATGCCAGGATGCCCTTATTTTTGCCTAGGTCTGTCAGCCTAGCGGGTCTCTTTTATGCGTAGTATTTTTTTACTATGTCCGCGTTCACGGGTGTTGTACCCAAAAATTTACCCTCTCATTTTTCTTCAAGATATTCTCATGAGATCCTCATTTTCTCAAGTTGGCTCAAGAATTGATCTAACAAATTCTCCTCCTAGGCAATGGGTCCACAACTAGGGTTTCATTTTTCACATGGAAGATTGGGTTCTCAAGGTCTCAAGTGGTTTCCATGGTTCCTCATATGTCTTCAACAATGCTCATGTCAAGTTTCAAGCCATTCATCACAAGTTTGCTCAGTCATTGCTCAGGTGATTGAAAATCAATTGTATTGGGTAAAAAGTCAATTGTGGTCAAGAAAAGCACTCAAATCATCAAAAGTCAAAAGTTGCCAAATTATGGTTTCCTTAGGAGAAGTCAAATGAACTTTGACCAAGCATAATTTGAGAGGAAATTCAATTCAATTCTCTACAACTTTGAATCTCTATGCTCAAGTCCAAAAAATGCATCATTTGAGATATATAAGCCAATACATTACAGGTCATTTCAAAAGTCAACAAAAAGACACTTTTTGTAAAGGCAACTTATATCAAGATAATTTCTTCAAAAGCAAATATGATCAACATAGAGGCTGTAGAGGACGTCTTGAGATTTCTAAAAAGTCCTAGATCACCTTCAAAAGATAAAAATTGAGTGAGTTATGACGATTGCAAATTGGTAAATTTTGAGCAAATGCATGAAGTTCAATTTGAGCAAGCTCGATATTTTAGACTATTCGGCCTTGGTTTAGGAGTCCAAACGTGTGTTATACTCTTCATGCACCTCAGAATTCATTCATACACCCTTTAGCTTTATTTTATTTTCATTATTTTAATTATTTTTTATTTAATTCATTAATAATATAAAATAAAATAAGATAAAATTATATCTTACTACAAGAGTCCAAGCCTATCATTTGGTTGCCTTAAATTTCTCTATATATTCAGACATCAAGATGGAACAAAAGACACGAAATCCTTGCCTCTCAAACTTGTCGAAATTTCCAAATATTTTTCAAGAACCCTAAAGTTCTCAAACCCTGTTTTCAAGCCCTTTCACCATAAAGCCTTTGTTCCATTCTCTTCCAGCAAGCATATAGAGTAAGTTTGGACTAAACATGATGGCCCAAAACATGTGAATTGCACTACATGGCATCGTCGGTCTCATCATGCTAATGACATTCATATCTTGTTATCTTATTTTCTTTAACATGTACTAACGTCCCTAACTTCTTTATGAGTATTGATAGTGCAGGTTTGAACAAACATGGAGGTCCCCTGCACCCTGAATCGTCAAACACCATGCTAGCATTGGTTTCATGTGTTGTCATTATAGTTCTCAATCCCTTGCGTTTTAGCCCATGAAAACACCACCATTGGATTCAGAAGGCTTGATTTAGGGGGTAGAGTCCTCTTCATGCGCTAATGTTTGCTATTTTTGCAGGTGTAAGAATGGGCTCGCCAGAGAAGATGACCGGAGCTAGGGCTCTGACGCTTCTCTGGCTAATGTATTTGTTTATGTATTATACATTTATCGTTTCGATGATATAAACAGATTAAACAACAACTATAGTTGTAGGAGCATGCGCGATAAAGCATTAGTCTCAAAGGGCCTGGGTTCGATGCAACCTTTTGACGTTTTATTTCTTTAATTTCTCATATTTTGTCAGGTTGATTACAAAGCGTGTTGGAAAGCGTATCCTAAAAACAAGTGTATGCTTGGCCTGGTGGCATGCATGTTGCATGATGGCCTTGAGGGCGTGGGTTCAACACCCACCCCTACTCATTTGTTTATTTTTCCAATTTTATGTTTCTCACTCTTTTACAAACCCTTTTTCAAAACCTTTTCTAACAAAACCCTAATTTTTTTAGGCTAATTTATTTTTTTAGGTTAATTTAATTTTTTAGGTTAATTTATTTTTTTAATTTAATTTAATTTTTAGGTTTTAATTAATTTTAGGTCTTAATTAATAAACTCTAATTTAATCCTTTTAGGTTATCTTTCTTAAATTAAAATAACCTAGACTTTAGGGTTTGTTTAATTTAATCACTTAATCAGTTTTTTCCAATTAAAATCAATTAATTTTAGGTTAAATCATCAATTATTTTTCATCAAACAATTTCTCTGTTGCTTTTCCTTTTTATCGTTTCGCGCGCTTTATTATTTTCGCATTAGTTTTTTCGTATTATGTAATTGCTATAGAATGTAATAGTCTAAATAGGGTTTTGTTTGCTTTCTATTTCCCCAATTTTTGTGGTTTGTTCCCCCTTCCCCGAAGCTTTATAATAGCGTAGGACTTTTAATTTCTTCCTTTACTGTTTTCCTTATAACTACTAGTAATTAGGTCATGTATGGCAAGATCTAAAATCAACCACTAGATAATCCTAATCAAGATAAAGTAACTGAATTCAATACACTATTCACACACTCGCCTCTAGGGTGACCTCACTTGTTTCCTTCGAATAAAAACAATCATGTCCCTCGAACGTGGGGATGCTTTATCAAAGTCCCTCCGATATAAAATATCGTATTCCCTCGATGACACTTCGAATGTTTCTTTCGGTGAATGATCTAGTCCCTTAAATACGAAATTACTAGAGTGCCCCTACGAGTTGCCTTTATTACTGTACGATGACCCGCACATGTCCCTTCTCATCCAACGATAGGGATTCCAACTAACTAATGGTAGGATAGCACTATCTAAAGGAGGAGGAAAATATGGAGAAATACATTTGAGTAAGGGTAGAATACTGTTAATCACTTGCTCATACAAAACATATTTTTCACACAAAACACTTGTTTTCTGAAATATTTTCAAAAAAGACAAACACTTTGTATGCATTCTCAAATGAATCGAGAATCATTACAAAGTTGTCGAACTTAGGAATTTTTCAAAATATTTTTCAAACACACGACGCAAAAAAGCATTTTCAAACAAAGTGATCTAGCAATTAAGAGCCCGTAGATAACTATGGATGAAAAGAGTGCTAACACCTTCCCTTTTCATAACCTACCCCCCGAACACAAGAAAATTCTCGAAGGTCTTTCCTGTTCTTTTCAACCTTTCCTTATTGGTTAAAATAAAAGTCGGTGGCGACTCTAGCTATCTACAACATTTGCAATAAAACGCAAAACTAAGTCAGTTATCCCACCGTATTATAGAACTGGAGACTTTACTGGGGATAAACTAAAAATTGGGTTACCTTAGAGTTAGATCACTTTTAAATGCTTTCCTTGTATGATTTGTCTGCTTTATTTTAAAGGTTTGTTGGGGTTATTTCTTGCAAAGATCCTATACCCAGATCTGGGGAACATTTTAGGTAAGTAGCAAGAGATTACGGAAACTATACGGCGTATACCGATATGGTTGAGATGATGGCTACGTTAGTGCGACACATTGGTTTGTATTCATATCCATCGAGTCAGTCGGGTAGCATACTAGGTTGCCGCATGGTGTCATAAGCACTAACTAACCTTAGAACCTTAATTGACCGAACTTGGCCATTAGAAGGTAGTGAGATAGTCGGCTTTGGTGCAGTCCGAAGTTGGTTGATACTCGATACTACACTCATTGATATTCGACTCTCGAGTTTTATTTGGTAGCAAGTCAGTTTCCAAGCTAGACGAAACTTGTGGGAAAGATTAGTGATATTGAGATCCCTAGAACCCGGTTAATTCTCTAGGACAGGTTGAGCCAACTAAACTTCAAGAGGGTACTTACCTTCTAACTCCATGCATGCCTAAACCTAAGGCCTTGTGTGCTTTGCTTGTGTTTGATTAACTATATGAACATGACATTATGGCATCATGACATCATTACACGTATCATTTTCACTGACCATTTCAAGGATCTCGAGGTCCTTGTGATGCAGGTTTATTATGAATCAAGCGTCTAGCAAGGGGATTTATTTTCCTCTAACCAATGTCGTCGAAGACCAAAGTACGTTATCTTAAATCAAAGGCTAAGATCCACTCGACGTGGTGAGCTTGACTCTCATAGAAGGACATTCAACGACCCGAATTCTTCAGTCAAAGCGGCAACCAGACTCAACTTCTAACAATTCACTTTTGTTTATCCCACGATATCCTTGAAAACATTGTATCTATATATCATGCATGATTATATAAATAGCTTTTCCCATGCAGGTTTTCTCATCTTCTTGCTATTTATTTTAGTAAAATATGGCTCTTGAACATACTGTTAAGGAACTCCAAGCACATAATGCCCAATTCTAGGAGATCCTCCTGAATCTTTATCAAGGACAGAAAGATATGATGGCACTCATCGCTAAAAAGAATACGACTCGGAAGCCAATTGCTATTTCTAACATGAGAAGAAAATTTACAGGTTCTGCTAAACCAGTTCAAACTACTGATATCACCTCTGATGAAGATGACAACAAAGAGGAGGATGGTAGAAGTGTCATGGCTGAAGGTGGAAACAACCTTAGTTCTGGTAAGATGCCTGAGGATAAAGACTATTATGATGAACAATATGCTTCTACTGATGACAGATACAAGTATCTAGAAGAACATCTTAAGGCTATGGAAATCCAAAAAGTTCCTGAATTGGATTTCGGAGAGTTGGGTCTTAATTCGGGGGTGGTTATCCCTAACAAGTTCAAAGTTCGTGTTTTTGCTAAATATGATGGTGTGTCTTGTCTGAAACTTTATCTGCGATCTTATGTTCGAAAGATCAAACCCCATACTACTGACAGAAAGTTATGGTTTCACTTCTTTCAAGAATGTTTGTCTGGTACACACTCAAGTGGTTCTATCAGCTGGAGGGAACCAACATTCGTACTTGGGAAACTTGGCTTCTGCTTTTTACAAGCAGTATCAATATAATGTTGATCTTGCATCAACTCGCATGAAATTACAAAACACGACTATGGGTTCGAATGAAGGGTTTAAAGAATATGCCCAGAAGTGGATATACTTAGCTGGAAGGGTGCAACCTCCTTTGTCTGACCGGGAGCTAGTTGATATGTTCATGGGCACTATAACTGGTCCATTATTTAATCATCTAATTTGGATTTCTTCATCTGGTTTTACTGAGTTGATTCTAACTGGAGAACATATCGAAAGTTGTATTAAGAGGAAAAATTCAAGTGGATGCGTCTTCAAGTGATGTAACAAACACAGTCAATAATAAAAATGAAACCAATGTTGTTTATGGCCACAAGGGCCGTGCTAAAAATAACTGCAATCAGTCTGTGGGAGCAGTACTAATTTCTAATCCTGCACATGTTCAACATCAACAACATGGAAATATGCGTAGGACAGATGCTCCGAGAAGATAGTTTACCAAGATCAGTATGCCAATGTCCTAAGCATTACAACATTTACTAAAAGCAGAGCTGATTACATTAAGGGATCCTCCTTAGAATCCCAACGCCTCCTCTCCTCACTACAATCCGAATGTGAAGTGTTCTTACTATTCCAATAGTCTTGGGAATGACACCAATAATTGTTGGGCCCTGAAAAACAAGATTCAGGATATGATTGACAACAAAGAGATTGAGTTTGATCCTCTGGAAACTCTGAATGTAATTACTTCGCCTATGCTGAAGCATGACAAAGACATAATTGAAATTGATGATGTTCTTTATGTTGCTGTTGTAAGTGAATTGGTGACTCCTCTACCAATAATCAAGATGAATCTGTTGTAGGCTGATTTATCTATGGGTTGTATTGAAAAATTTTACTGCTGTGCAGCCCAACCCAATGGTTGCATGTTACTGAAGGAAGGAATTTAATGCCTAATGGACAATCATATAATTCTGACCGAGAAGGTTCAGTCTACTGAGAATCTGTGTCAAGACTTATACGTAATTATTGGCCCTCATGTCAGGGTCACCTCCAAAGGTCCTATAAGGATTATTGCCAACCCGAAATCTTCTCCTCCGATCATCACTACACCTATACATATCCCATATTCTTCGAATAAAGCTATCCCATGGAATTATAGACCGACGTCTACTACCAGGGAGTTAAACAAGAGTTATCAACTGTTGAGGATGAAGTTACTGAAGTTTTCGATCCCGGTATTGACAATATTGGTGCAACCAGTAAGGTTACTAGAAGCAGAAGGGTTTTCTCTTTGAAAATATCTCCAAAGAGTATTGTTACACCTGCTGTTAAAGTTACTGCTACTGATCCAAATGCTAAGGCTTGGGGAAAATAGCAAGTGACAGAGACTTTCTAGACAGAGGCACATAAGGAAGCTACAATTGAAGACACCTCTAGACAAGAGTTGGAAGAGGTATTGAAGATTATTTACAAAAGTGACTACAAAATTGTTAAGCAGTTGGGGTAGACCCCATGCAAAATCTCCATGTTATCCCTACTACTGTGCTCTAAAGCCCATCCACAGGATTTAGTAAAAATTTTAAAGACTACTCACGTACCACAAGAGATTTTTGTCGATCTATTTGGAAGCCATGTTGCTAGCTTAATGACTAACAATGGATTAGGTTTCTCTGATGCTAATCTAACCCCTGAGGGAATAAACCACAACAAAGCCCTCTATATCTCCATTAAATGCAGGTGCACTACTTTAACTCATGTTTTGGTTGATATTGGGTCATCGTTAAATGTCCTACCAAAAGGCTCTCTTAACATACTTGATTGCAAATGGGTTATACTGAAACCCAGTGATATTGTAGTTTGAGCCTTTGATGGGTCCAAAATGATGTTACATGGGGAAGTGGATCCTCCGATCAAGGTGGGTTCGCATATCTTTCGATCCACCTTCTATGTAATGGACATTCATCCATCTTATTCTTGCTTAATGGGATGCCCCTGGATCCATGTGGCAGGTTTTGTCACCTCAACCCCACATCACAAGTTAAAGTATCCTGTGAACGGAAAGATTGTTACTGTCTGCGGTGAAGAGGAGTATATGGTCAGCCACTTGAACTCTTTTATGTATATAGAAATTGATGCTTCCTGACAAACTTTTGAAGTCATCCCTCCTGCCTCTACTTAAGAAGTCTCTGCCACTCCCAAAGTTAGTAGAGTTCTGCCTGGGATGGTTTCATTAAAAAATACTAAAGCTACCGTAGAAGAAGGTGGTTGTACTATTTGGGGTCAGCTTCATGACATCCCCTATAAATCTGAAAAGTTTGGTTTGGGTTTCATTACAGAAGGTCAAAGGGTTGTTTTTCGCGCTCGAGCTGGAAGCCCACCAATCCGCATCAGCAACAACGGAACCAACGTGATAGAAGATGCTGACAGTGATTATGACCTTGACAGTTGGATCTTTCCTACCGTTGGCAATGGGCTCAACAACTGGAAGGTCGAGGATGTTATCTCTATCTGCTTTAGTTAGGAGTAATAGCTACATTTATGTTTTTTATTGCTTTCATGTTTTGGCTTTGTAATATTTGAACAATGACTTTAAGCCTTGTGCCTTACCCTGGGCACAACGGTCGTTTGTTAAGGGTTATCATTTCATAAACATATTTTCATTTAATAAAGCAATTTACGTTTTGCATTAAAATTTTGTGCTCTCTTTCTTTCTTTTTACTTTTATCACTTTCAAATAGTTATGTGTTCTTACACACACCACACAATACATTGCAGATCCACATCCACTCTAGATCCCGTTTATAAAGATTATGCTATTGCCACTAATGACTTTGAAAATTAGATCTACCTAGCCGAGGACGAAGGTGAGGAAGATTGTGAAATACCAGGAGAACTTGCCTGATTGTTAATGTAATAAGAGAAAGATATTGAACCACATGAAGAGTTGGTTGAAGTGGTAAAATCGGGTATTGAAACAGACAGAAAAAAGGTCAAAATATGTGCCAACATAGAGGACAGTGTCAAGAGAAGGTTAATATAGATGTTGTTTGAATATGTTGATATCTTTTCTTGATCATACGAAGACATACCAAGGCTTGATACCAATATTTTGGTTCACCGTCTGTCGATGAAAGAGGTTTGTGCTCCGATAAAACAGAAGGTTTGTTATATGCGTCCCGAGATGTCAGAGAAGATGAAGGTTGAGGTTATGAAAAAATTCAATGCAGGGTTCTTAGCAGTGACATCCTATTCTTAATGGGTTGCGAATATGGTTATGGTACCAAAGTAAGACGACAAGGTATGTATGTGTGTAGACTATAGGGATTTGAACAGGGCGAGCGCCAAAATGACTTCCCACTTTCACACATTAATGTTTTGGTCGACAAAACTGCTTAGCACAAGTCTTATCCTTCATGGATGGTTTCTCATGGTATATTCAGATCAAGATGGCACCTGAAGACATAGAAAAACAACTTTTGTTACAAAGTGGGGAACTTTCTGCTACAAGGTTATGCCTTTTGGGTTGAAGAATACCGGTGCAACATATCAGCGTGATATGGTAGCTTTGTTCCATGACATGATTTATCACGAGATAGAGGTCTATGTTGACGATATGATAGCCATGTCACGGGCTGAAGAAGATAATCTAGACCATCTACATAAGTTGTTTGAGAGACTGAGGAAGTATAAGCTGAGATTAAATCCGAACAAATGCACCTTTGGGGTGAGATCCGGTGAACTCCTGAGTTTTTTTGTCAGCGGTAAAGGTATTGAGGTTCATCCCGCTAATGTTTAAGCTATCCAAGAAATGCCCGCTCCCTGCACCGAGAAAGAAGTCATAGGTTTCTTGGGATGACTGAACTATATCGTCAGATTTATTTCTCATTTTACCGCTACTTGTGAGCCGATCTTTAAGTTGTTGAAGAAAGATCAAGTATTAAAGTGGAATAATGACTTCCAGATAGCCTTTGACAAATTCAAGGAGTACCTACAAGAACCTCCCATACTGATGCCACCAGTTGAAGGAACACCTCTGATCATGTACCTAACAGTATTAGAGAACTCAATGAGGTGTGTATTCGGCTAGCATGACAAGTCTGGTTGAAAAGAGCATGCAATATACTACCTTAGCAAAAACTTTACCAACTTTGAGATAAGATTTTCACTGCTAGAGAAAACTTGTTGTGCTTTGGCATGGGCTGCTCGCCAACTAAGATAGTACATGTTGACTCATACTACTCTATTGATCTCTAAAAAAGATCCCATCAAATACATATTTGAGAAGCCCACACTCTCTGGAAGAATAGCCAAATGGCAAATGGTCTTGACAGAATACGACATTCAGTACACCACTCAGAAAGCGATGAAAGGAAGTGTACTGACAGATTATTTGGCGCATCAAGCTGTAGACAATTACCAATCTATGAATTTTGAGTTCCCAGATGAGAATATCATGATAGTTATAGATTTTGAAGAACCCGGACCGTATGAAGGACCTGAGACAGGAACCTAATGGACTATGGTTTTTGAAGGAGCCTCTAATGCACTCGGTAATGGAATTTGTGTTGTTATTATCTCTCCTCATGGTTGCCACATGCCCTTCACTGCCCATTTATGTTTCGACTGTACCAACAACATGGCGGAATATGAAGCGTGCATCATGGGCATTTGAGCTGCTATTCAAAGTTCAGTTGACTTCTCCTTAAGAAAACCCTAATTTAGTAACTTTTGACTTTTGGTGAATCGAGAGTTTTCTTGATTAACCATGATCAACCCTTGATCAAATTATGAATGTGACTCCAAAACCTTGATGTTGACCAACAACCTTGAAGTTTGATTGTATGTTGACCACAGTTAACTTTTTACCCAATAGAGTATATTTTCAATCATCTAAGCAATTGACTGAGCAAACTTGTGATGCAAGGCTTGAAATTTGGAATGAGAATTCTTAGAGACATATGAGAAACCATGGAATCCACTTGAGGCATTATAAAATCAATTTTACTTGAGAAAAATGAAACCCTAGTTATAGGCCAACTGCTTAGGAGGAGGGTTTGTCTGGTCCAACCTTGAGTTGCCTTGAGCAGTTAAAAACCCTAGGAGCATGAGGAGATTACTTGAAGAAAATGGGAGTACAAATTTTGTTGTACAACAATATCGCTATCTATTGGATGTGAAGGGACGAGTGTAGGGTCATCGCATGGTCATCGAAGACAACATGTAAGGATACCTTAGCAATTCGGAGGGACTATCATCATATTATTCGTAGGGACTAGATCATTTTTCGTACGAAACTCGAGGGACATCGAGGGACTATGATCTTTGTATCATAGGGACTATGATGCTTTGATCGAAGTTCTTTTGCTAAAGTATCCCCACTTTCGAGGGACGTGACAATTATTCGTAAGGCAACAAGAGAGGTTACCCTAAAGGTGCAAGTGTGAATAGTGTTTTGGTTCAGTTATTTTATCTTGAAATTAGGGTTTTCTAGGTTGTTTTTAATCTTTCCATACAAACCCTAATTACTAGCAATTGAATATGTACAGGAAAAATAAAGTGTGGAATTTAAAGTCCTAAACTATTACACGACTTTCGGAGAGGTACATAAGTATAAAAATTCGCGAGAAAGTAAACCTACGCTATTACATCCTGTGAGCGGTTACATAATTAGGAAAAAATGCGAGAAAAGAAATCTACGTTATTACAATTACATAATGCAACCTATACAATTTTCTATGAATTAAAAAAACAATAAGAAATAAGAAAAGATGTTAGAAAAAAATGTTTTAATGTTTTTTTTTGTATTTTTAGAAAATGATCTAGGGTTAGGATGATAATTAAAGCCTAATAGTTAATTAATTAAGTTAATTAAAAAAACAAAACCCTAATGTCTAATTAATTAAGAAGAATTATTTGTCTAAAACCATAAAACTAATTAAATTTTATTTAAAAACTATGGTCTAATTAATTAATTAATTAAAAGCCAAACCGTAATTCTAGTTAATTAGAAAAAATAGGCCTAATTTGGTTAAAGGTTAATGTTTAATGAGAAAAATAGATTATTAAAAGGGATGAAAAACAAGGGTTAGAAAACTGAGAAAATAAGATGCATGGGATGGGGATAGAGTTAGGAGAATATTAATTCTTTTGAATTTTCCCTAATGAAACAAACTAGAAAAGGATTTGAAATAATCTCTAAAAATTAATTTCTGGAAAAAAAAGTTTAATATATTATACAAAATATTAATCACTAATTATAACAAAGTTTAATAGATAATTATATAATAATATAAAAAGGTTTAAACTTATTATAATAAATCCCACAATAAATATTAGATCAACGAACCAACATAATCACACAAAAATTCAAACATATTCAAATATTCAGTCATACAATTAAAGATTCAATCTTACCAACCTAGAATGTAGTGACCCACTTAAGTTGCTTCCTCCCTTTGATCTTCGTGCTTTTTCTTTCCTTTCTCCAATGTAATTGTATGGATGAATACTAAATTCTGAAGGCTTGGAGCTTATTTGTTATTGTTCTTCAATGTGAAGAACAACAACTTTAGGAGAACTCTAGTGAGTAGTGGATGATTATGAAATTGTAGATGAAAAATAGTGTGAAAGAGTGGTCTATTTCTAGATTTAGAATTAGGTTAAAGACACCCAAAAAAAGGAAATAGTCCACGCCAAGAAAAACCCAAAATTTATGATTTTATCTTGGTCAGCAAGACTACAAACTCTAACCGATGAGAAATCAGTTTTGTCAACATGTGATCAATCAGAAAGTGACAAATCATGAGATTTTGTTGTTTTTATATTTTATATGACTTTTTAGTTATTTTTTAATTAAAAATTGAAAAAAGTGAGAAAAAAACTATTTTTAAAGATTTATTAATTAAAAAATACGAAAATAATAATTTAATAATAAAAATAGTGATTTTTTAGGAAGATTTATACCAATTGAGATTTGATTGAAATTTGGAGGACAAGATTATGAACCTAGATACTTTTGTGATTTTTTTCTCAATATTGTGATTGATTTGGTGATTAATAAAAATTGATTTTGAAAGATTTCAATTATTTTTAACAACTTGACTATTAAGTGTATAAAATCAAAGATTTAGAAAAATAAAAAATAATTTTAAAATACCCTTAAAATAGATAATGAAAATAATAATAAAATAATTGAAAATGATTTTTTATCCTTTTTTATTGAAAAAACACACAAAAGAAAATAAATACCAAAAATTAGTGTAACGAGACTTGAACTCAGAACCGTGTTATGCCATTCTATTCGAGATAAAAAGGCATATAGAAGCATATGAAGGTGGGAAAATATTTTGATATTTTAAAAATACAAATAATTTAAAGTAAATTATTATATATTTTAAATAAGCAAAATAAATTACTGTTAAACCAAATGTTATTAATACCCAAAAAAAATATGAAACCATGTTTAAAAATATTTTAAAGAATGGGGCAGACAAACTTGGGGCATAACAGTATCAAAGTTGCCATTGATATGAGAATCATGTTCTTGGATGTGTATGGGAACTCAACCCTGTTGATCAGTCAGATTAAGGGAGAGTAGGACACGAAGCATCTAAATCTCATTCCTTATCGAGAGCATGTGTTGATGTTAATTCCATGCTTCAAAGAATCATTTTTGAACGTATTCCATGAGAAGAGAATCAATTGGTAGACGCACTAGATACCATGTCATCTATGTTCAAAGAGATATAGAATGATGAAGCTCATCGGAATACTATTGAAAGGCTAGACGAACCGGTACATTGCTACGAAGTTGATACTGATGGAGTAGAGGAAAAACCTTGGTTTCGTGAAGTGAAAAGATACCTCGAGGCTCAAGATTACCCCAAAGGGGCGTCTATCAATGATAAGAAGTTTCTAAGGAGGTTCTCCGCCAAATTATTTCTGAGTAACTGAATCTTGTACAAACGCAACCACAATTCAACTTTGCTTCATTATATAGATAAGAATGAAGTTAAGAAGATGATGGAAGATATGCACGAAGGTGTCTTTGGTAATCACTCCATTGGTATCCTGTCCCTCTTAGTCCTTTCTTCTTATCTAGTCTCTTTAACACTGGTCTTCAGATAATTAAACAACATATGAGAAAGATTTATCTTTACCTTGGTTGCAATGAAGTACAATAGAAATTGTTGGTCAATGTTGATATAATCAGGAGAGCTTGTGGGCTTTGTGGTTAATGCAGCCCAAGATAATTTTTGACCAAATTTTGAAGTAGTCCTTCAGATCTTTAATTTTGTTTGATGGAAGGCCAGAAGTAAAAATCTCTTTTGAGATTGTTGTTAGGTTAGAGCATTTTTCTGCCATGTCGCTACAACGAATGCCTCCGCCGTCATGACCTATCAACCTTGCAATAACATATTCAGAAATTATTATCTTCTTCCCCATCACATAAGAAGTAACTTGATGATTTGATGAAGTAGCGTGAATCCATAATTCTTTGAACAATCTTGGAAAAACTGGACCCAGTAGATGATCAAAATATTTTGTCCACCCTTGAAATTCAACATCAGGAGTAAGATCACAGTCGTTTTCCTTTATACTTTCAAAGTCTATAATGAGTTCATAGAGAACTTCTAGTGAATCAATAAGAGTCAGTAGAGTTCTTAAAGGTTCTTCATATATTTCTACTATTGAAGAAGAAGAGCCAGGAACACATTGAGATCTTTGAGCGCTTGAAGACGAAGCCATTGTTCACATAGACTTGTTAAAGGTTTTTGAAAGAAACTTTTTGCACACAAAAAGTAGAGAGAAAATAGTAGCGAGAAGAAGTGAGAGTGAAAAAGTGAAAGTGAAAGTAAATGGTGTATTTATAACCAAATTGAAAACTTAATTAGCAAGAAAAGAGTGAAAAATAATGATTACATAGCATTAATGAATCCTGAAAGTAGGGAGATGGCATGGAGATATAGAATAATTACCAATACAATAGAGTCTCAATGCATCCAATCATAGCTTTAGTCCTTTCAGAATTTGAACGTGTGTTCAGCCTTAGAAGAACACTTGTGATAGGATGACAGATGTTGATGAAGTGAACTGCATGATTCTATCTTTGAAATGAATCATTTGGGAACTATTCAGATCTTCTTAGATAGATCCAGATGCAATTGTCCTTCTGACTTCTGAAGAATTATTGATCATATGTTCACCAAAGAAATATAAACTTCTGAGGGTTAAAGAATACATAAATAAAAGTATTGTTCTGGACATAATTTCATGCTGAGATATTTCAGAATGAAATTAAACCTATCTTCAGAAAGTGGTTTAGTGAAGACATCATCCTATTGATGGTCTGTGTCAATAAATTTTAAGGAAAGAATTCCTTTCTGAATATAGTATCTAATAAAGTGATGTTTTATTTCTATATGCTTAGCCCTATAATGTAAAATAGGATTTCTAGATAAACAAATTATAGAAGTATTACCACAGAGTATAAGAATGTTACTCTCAAATCTATTGAAGTCTTCAAGCTGACTTTTCATCTAGAGCATATGTGTGCTGCATCCAGCTGCTTCTATATATTCAGCTTCAGTGATTGATAGTGCAATTGTGGATTGCCTCTTGCTGGACCACGAGATCATATTTTCTCTCAGAAACTGGCAGCTTCCAAGAGTGCTTTTTCTTTCTACTCTGTCTCCAGCGAAGTCAGCATCACAGTACCCTACTAATTTGTATTAATTGGTTTTTCTAAAAAACAGACCAAGATTAGTAGTACCTTTCAAATACTTGAAAATTCGCTTAACAACTGTTAAGTGAGATTCTTTAGGATCTGATTGGAATCTGGAACATAGACATACACTATATAGAATATCAGGTCTTGAAGCTGTAAGATATAAGAGAGAACCAATCATACCTCTGTAGATCTTTTGTTCTACCTTTTTACTTACCTCTTCCTTCTCCAGAATGAATGTAAGATGAATTGGAGTTTTGGCTGGCTTACATTCTGATAGGTCAAATTTCTTCAGAAGTTATTTCACGTATTTGCTTTGGTGTATGTATGTTCCTTCTGGAGTTTGATTGATCTGAATGCCCAGAAAGAACTTGAGTTCTCCCATCAAGCTCATTTCAAACTCTACCTGCATAGACTTAGCAAATTCTCTTCCCAGAGAGGCATTAGTAGATCCAAAAATGATATCATCTACATAAATTTGACAAACTAGAATGTCATTTTTAAATGGCTTATAGAATAAGGTTGTGCCAACCTTTCCTCTAGTAAATCATTTTCTAGCAGAAAACTACTTAGTCTTTCATACCAAGCTCTGGGAGCTTGTTTCAGACCATATAGTGATTTCTTTAGTTTAAAAACATATTCTAGATGTTTTGAATTTTCAAAACCAGGGGGTTGGTGCACATAAACTTCTTCATTAATGTATCCATTTAAGAATTCACTTTTGACATCCATCCGATAGAGAGTGATGCGATTATTTATAGCAAAAGAAATTAAAAGTCTGATAGATTCTAACCTGGCGACTGGAGCAAAGGTTTTTGTATAGTCTATCCCATCTTGCTGACTATAAGCTTGTGCAACCAGTCGTGCTTTGTTTCTGATGACTTCTCCTTGTTCTTTCAGCTTGTTTCTGAATACCCATTTGGTTCCAATGATGTTGAACCCTTATGGTTTGGGAACCAGATCCCACATATCATTTTTGGTGAATTGGTTTAATTCCCCCTGAATTGCAAGTATCCAATCATTGTCCAGATGAGCTTCATCAATGGAAGTTGGCTCAATCAGAGACACTTATCCCATGAGAGATTCTTTAGAGTTTCTGAATGTGGATCTTGTTCTGATTGGGTCTTCTTTCTTTCCCAGAATTTTGTCTTCGGGATGAGCTAAGCTGCTTCTGGATTGTCTTTTCTGGAGAGGTTCTTCAGATGTTGTTGTAGTATTTGTGACATATTCTTCTAGTGTTGTCTATAATTCTTTGTGAGGAACTTCTGATGCAATGTCTTCAGTACCTGTAAATAGGACTTCTATATCTGCAAAAGATTTATCTAGCTTTGACTTTTGAGAGCCAAGCTTATCATGAAATTTAACAATGATTGACTCTTCTACAATATGTGTTTCTGTGTTGTATACTCTGTAGCCTCTTGAGAATTCAAAGTATTCTAACATAATACACTTTTATGCTTTAGAGTCAAACTTGTTCAAATGTTCTTTAGTGTTAAGAATAAAACAAATACATCCAAATGGATGGAAATATGAGATTTTAGGCTTTCTATTATTCCACAAATCATATAGAGTCTTCTCCAGAATAGGTCTTATAGAGATTCTATTCTGAATGTAACATGTTGTGTTAATTGCTTCTGCCCAGAAGTTCTTAGCAATGTTAGTCTCCTTGATCATGGTTCTGGCCATTTCTTGTAAAGTTCTGTTCTTTCGTTCTACAACTCCATTTTGTTTGGGAGTTCTAGGACAAGAGAAATCATGAGAGATGCGATTCTCATTAAAAATTAATTCAAATTTTTTGTTTTCAAATTCTCCACCGTGATCACTTTTGACTTTAACAGTTCTAAGATCTTTTTCATTTTGAACTTGGTTACAGAAGTAAAAAAACAGTGTCACTCGTCCTTGTGTCTTAAGAACTTTACCCATGTCCATCTGCTATAGTCATCTATGATCACTAATTCATACTTATTGCCACTAATAGATTTAGTTTTCACTGGTCGAAATAAATCTATATGCAAAAGTTCTAATGGTCTAGAGGTAGAAACAACATTTTTTGCTTTAAAAGAGGGTTTTTCAAACTTGCAAACTTGGTCAGGTTAGGAAGTCCTCTGACCAAATTGAGTTTGTTAATATGAGATATTCTTCTCATACTAACATGCTCCAATATTCTGTGCCAGACCCATTACTCATCGTTAACAAATGGATAAGGGCATAATCAGTTGTGTAAACCATTAATTATGGAGTGAAAACAAGTTTGAGGCCTGCAAAGTGAGGATTATGCAGCCTAGCATGGATTTGGTTCATGTGTTCATAAAAAATGGCTTGTAATTCAAGTGACAAAACCCTAACTTCATCTCTTCGATTCTCCCTACTCAAGAATGATCTCAAGGAGTTCTTGGACACTTTTGAAAGCTTGAAATGTGTTCTACAACCCATTTTTGAATGGCTTTTGAAGATTACCCTTGGAACTATATGAAAAAGTTCCATGAAGTTAGGTCAAAATCCTGACCAAATTAGGGCAAAATTTCACTAAGTGTTTAGTTTCATGACCCTATGTTCATAAAATTATAACTTGAGATACAAGCATTTTTGGAAGGAGTTGTGTAAAGAAAAGTTGTATATTTCATGGAGACCTACAACTTTCATGTTGGAAGTTTCTCTTGAATCATCTTGTATCATGGTGAAAATTTGGCTCAAAGTTATGAAAAAACATGAATTTTCAAAATGAAATCTTGAAATTTTGATTCCTTGATGAATAATTTTCATATTTTGACATGTTTTGATGAATTGTGATCTTTGGCACTTGAATTTGACCAAAAAGTCAAAGTTTGACTTTTGAGTATACAATTGACTTTTGATCAGTTGACTGCAAAATCCATCTGTCAATCCAATGGACTTGCAATGTTTTAAACCATGTCATTAGGTCAAAATGATGCAATTGGACTCTTGATATCATGACTTAAACCAATTGACCATTTTCTAGGTCAAAAACCGGAAATTGCCCTTTCCTAATCAAAACCCTAATTTTCACCATTTTGCCCTTTTGGAGATTTGATCTAATTTCTTGAGGAGTTGTGATCCAAACTTGGTAAAATGATACATATGAGTTTAAAATGTTGATGTGGATCAAAAATTATGAAGTTCGACTGTAAATTGGTCATAGTTGACTTTTTCCCCAATACAGCTGATTTTTAGGTCAATTGCTCAATTGACTGATCAGAAATGTGATCCAAGGCTTGAAATTTGACATGAGTAATATTGGGGGTCCATAATGATCCATGAAATTCATATGGGGAATTGGAAGTCCAAAAATCCTTGTGCAAACTCAAACCCTAATTTTGGTCATCAATGCTTAAGGAGGTGTCTTGAGCTGATCAAACCCTAGTGTAGTCTTGATCCCAAGGAGATCTTGTGAGAAAATTCTTGATAAGTGAGAGGGCCAAATTTTGGGTACAACAGCTGCCCCTGTTCAATCTTCTTAAGCTTGAAGAGTTAGATTGGCATGTTTTGCCATTCGTGACTCGAAGGTGGAAGATGATTGGACACTAAAGTGCCCAGAAATTTGCACTCAGCGATGTGATGGTAGAAGGAATGGGCTTAAAGATGCCATTTGGAGAGGTGATAGAAATTTGTTGGATATGGGCTTGTAGATGCCATCCAGGAGTGATTGTTGAATTGTAATTTGTAAGCTGAAAGAATGAGTATCAGAATGGCATCCGTGTCTGGAGCATATTTGAACTGTATCTGAGAAGATGGATCTGAATGAGTATCAGAATGGCATTCGTGTCTGGAGCATATCTAAACTGTATATGAGAAGCTGGATCTGAATGAGTATCAGAATGGCATTTTTGTCTGGAGCGTATCTGAACTGTATCAAAAGTTGAGTTTGAATGAGTATCAGGATGGCGTCCGTGTCTGGAGCGTATCTAAACTGTATCTTGAGAATTGCGTCTGAATGAGTATCAGAATGGCATACGTGTCTGGAGCATATCTGAATTGTATCTGAGAGCTGAATCTGAATGAGTATCATAATGACATCCATGTCTGAAGCATATCTGAACTGTATCTGAAAACTTTGAACATTGTCAATGGTATTTGTTAACCTTATCCTGAAAAGGGTAAAATGTTAGCTAAAATGCAAAGTCATGTTGTATGAAATGCATGGTATAATGCATTTGTGTTATCAATGTTTATGATATATGGATGCAATGTATGCGCATGTGAGCTAATCTGTTGTGTTGTTCGTTGGATTTGGGGAAAATAAATCCCTGACCACTGTTGAGGATATGTAAGTCTTCATGTTGTAAAGTTAAAGTGTTGATGAATTTCCACTTAGAGAAATAAATTGTGTTGTAAGGGGAATGTCGTGTACCGCTTGAAAAATCCTGCTTGGGGAATTTGGAGAAATTAGGTGACTTCAACCGGGGATTGATGACTGGGAGATTTGTTCCGCTGGGGATTAAACTGCATACTGCGGGGACTTATGGAAATAGCATAGAGAGATTTCCCTACCTCTTAAAGTTATCAGTGATTGTCTTTCTATTTTGTTTATTTGTAAATAGTAATTATGTTCGAATGCATATGTTCAAGAATTAATCATTTGGACGTTTTTGTAAACAAAACGTAAAAGTAAAGAAAAACAAATAGTTTTGCACTTTCAAAGGGATATCTTTGTATTGAATTTGAGTAAGTATTTTTGTACAATGAGACAAACATTCTAGTAAGAGAATTCCGTCGTAAAAAATAAATATTTTGATACAAAGAAAAGATAGCTATGTGTAATAATCCCATGGGGTTCCCATTCTGATATAGCCTTCGTATCTCTGATCATCTTATCTATTTGTTGCCTTGTCCGAAGTTGATTGAATTGATCAGAACCTATGAGTTTGCAGGTCGTTCGTAAAGTGATCCAACGGGACATAGTCATACGCTTTAATTCCCTAACTTTTGTCTGGACCGTCCTTTCGGGTTTTCAGTCCACCGGCAAACCCTTTTTTGCCCAAGTCTCCCTTTCGGGTTCTCAACTTGTCGGGTGTACAGATTTTTTTTGGTTTTATCCCTAATTTTTGCCCAAACCTTTTTGGTTCGCTGGGATGCCCTTGTTTTGCCTAGGCGTGTCAACCTAGCGGGTCTCTTATGCATAGTATATTTTGACTATGTTTGCGTTCGCAGGGTGCAGCAGGTCTTCGCCATCCATGGTGGTCAAGATCATCGCGCCACCAGAGAATATGTTTTTGATTACAAATGGTCCTTCGTAGGTAGGAGTCCATTTTCCCCTGGGATCACCTTGCGGTAGAATTATATGTTTGATCACCAGATCTCCGACTTGATACACTTATCGTCTGACTTTCTTGTTGAAAGCCTTGATCATCCATTTTTGATACATCTGACCATGACAGACAACAGTAAGCCTTTTCTTATCAATCAAGTTTATTTGATCAAGTCGAGTCTGGATCCAATCTTCTTCATTCAACCCCGCATCCTTCATAATTCTTAGAGAGGGGATCTGGACCTCAATAGGCAAGACAACCTCCATGCTGTATACCAGAGAATAGGGTGTTTCCCCAGTTGATGTGCGTGCTATGGTACGATACCCGTGGAGAGAGAATGGTAACGTCTCATGCCAGTCTTTGTATGTGACTGTCATTTTCTATATGATCTTTTTAATGTTCTTATATGCGGATTCGACAACACCATTCATCTTTGGCCGGTAAGGGGAAGAATTGTGATGCTGGATCTTGAATTGCTCACATAAGGCGGTGATCATAGTATTGTTCAAGTTCGTACCATTTTCTGTAATGATCTTCTCCGGGATACCGTAACGACAGATGAGATTTTGCTTGATGAACCGGGCGACAACATTCTTGGTCACAAAAGTGAAAGAAGTTGCCTCCACCCACTTTGTAAAATAGTCAATGGCCACTAAGATGAAGCGGTGTCCATTTGAGGCTGTTGGCTTGATTTCCCCAATCATATCAATTCCCCACATAGCAAAAGGCCAAGGAGCCGTCAAGACATTCAGAGGAACCGGAGGTACGTGTACCTTGTCAGTATAAATCTGGAACTTGTGGCAGATTTGAGTGTGTTGATAGCAATCTGCTTCCATGGTAGACCAGTAATAGCCTGCCAGTAGGATTTTCTTTGCCATCGTATGCCCACTGGAATGGGTGCCAAAAGTGCCTTCATGTAACTTAGCCATGATCCTTTCAGCTTCAACCTTGTCTGCGCACCGAAGTAACACATAGTCGTGGTTGCATTTGTAAAGAATGCCATTACTAAGGAAGAATTTAGCAGAGAATCTCCTTAAGAACTCCTTATCATTGACTGAAGCTCCTTCTGGATATTCTTGAGCCTCGAGATACCTCTTGACTTCGTGAAACCAAGGTTGGTCCACTACTTCTTTGGTATTAATATCGTGACAGTGTGCTGGTTCATCCCTTCGTTCAATGGTTATATAGGGAGCCTTATTATCCAATTTAATTTTAAACATAGATGACATTGTGGCTAGTGCGTCAGCTAGCTGATTTTCTTCTTGCGGGAAATGCTCGAAGGTAATCTTCTCAAAATGTGGGAGCAATGTCAAAACATGTTCTTTGTAAGGGATAAGGTTAGGGTGTTTAGTGTCTCATTCCCCTTTGATCTGGCTAATAACCAAAGATAAATCTCCGAATACATTCAAAGATTTGATCTCCAAGTCTATGGCAGCTTTGAGACCAATGATGCACGCTTCATATTCCACCATGTTATTTGTACAATTGAAGCAGAGTCTTGCAGTAAATGGAGTATGACACCCTTCAGGAGATATGAGTACTGCAGCGATACCTTTGCCGAGTGTGTTAGATGCCCCATAAAAAACCAGGGTCCATCGGGATCCTTGTTTAGGTCCGTCATATGGCCTGAATTCTTCACAGTTGTTTACCATCATGATGTCTTCATCTGGGAATTTGAACTTCATGGACTGCTAGTCTTCCACAGCTTGGTGAGCAAGGTGATCAGCTAGTACACTTCCCTTTATTGCTTTTTGGGTAGTATATTATATGTCATATTTTGTCAGGATCATCTGCCATCTCGCTATTCTCCCAGAGAGAGCAGGTTTCTCGAAGATGTATTTTATTGGATCCATTTTAGATATCAACAAGGTAGTATGGGTCAGCATATACTGTCTTAGCCAGCGAGCAGCCCGTGACAGAGCGCATCAAGTTTTCTTGAGCAGTGAATATCCTATTTCACAGTCGGTAAACTTTTTGCTCAGGTGATAAATAGCGTGCTCTTTTCGGCCAGACTCGTCATGCTGCCCCAACACACACACCATTGAATTTTCCAAAATCGTCGATACATGATTAATGGTCTTCCCTCGACTGGTGGCATCAAAATAGGAGGCTCTTCCAGGTACTCTTTGATTTTGTCAAAAGCAGTTTGGCATTAATCATTCCATTTGACTACTTGATCTTTCTTCAGTAGTTTGAAGATTGGTTCACAAGTAACTGTTAGGTGAGAAATGAATCTGGCAATGTAGTTCAAACGTCCCAAGAATCCTATGACTTCCTTCTTAGTACGAGGAGCAGGCATCTCTTGTATCGCTTTTACCTTGGCGGGATCCACCTCAATACCTTTATTGCTGACGACAAAGCCTAGGAGTTTACTAGACCTTACTCCAAATTTGCATTTATTGGGATTCAACCTCAGCTTGTACTTCTTTAGTCTCTCAAACAGTTTTTGTAAATGATCAAGATGCTCTTCTTCTATTTGAGATCTAACTATCATGTCGTCTACATAGACCTCTATTTCGTGATGTATCATGTCGTGAAATAGAGCTACCATGGCACGCTGATAGGTTTCCCCTGCATTCTTTAGTCCGAATGGCATAACCTTGTAGCAGAATGTGCCCCACTAGGTGACAAAGGTTGTTTTCTCCATGTCCTCAGGCGCCATTTTGATTTGGTTGTAACCTGAGAAATTGTCCATGAAGGAAAACACTTTGTGCTGTGCTGTATTGTCAACTAGGATGTCAATGTGGGGAAGTGGGAAATCATCCTTAGGGCTTTCCATATTCAAATCTTTGTAGTCCACGCACATTCGTACCTTGTCGTCCTTTTTGGGCACGGGAACAACATTGGCAACCCATTGCGGATAAGAGGTGACGGCCAAGAATCCAACATTAAATTGTTTCATGACATCTACTTTAATCTTCTCTGGCATATCTGGTTGCATTCGACGGACCTTTTGTTTTACTGGTGGACAACCCTCTTTTGTAGGCAGATGATGTACCACAATATCTGCATCAAGTCCTGGCATGTCTTCATACAACCATGCAAAGACCTTAACATACTCGTGTAGCAATTGAATCAGACGCTCTTTGACACTGGGTTCCAGGTTGGCACCCACCTTGACTTCTCTTTTGTCTTCCTCAGTACCTAGGTTGATTGTATCCACTGGTTCCTCGTGGGGCTGAATAGTTCTCTCTTTTTGTTGTAGCAATCTAGCAAGTTCCCTTGGTACTTCACAATCTTCCTCACCTTTTCTTCGGCTTGGTAGATTAGATTTTCAGAGTCACAGAAAGCCATAGCAGAAACGTTACCCATGGGATCCCGAGTGAATGTAGACCTGCATTGTGAGTGTGAGTGTGTGTAAGGGTATAGCTATCTTTAAAAGAAATAAAAAATGTAAAAATAAAAACAATGAGCGCAAAGTTTGTATGCAAAAACATCCATGATTCATTGATGTCATATGGAAATGAGATAATAACCCTTACAAATGGACCATTGTGCCTCGGGTAAGACACAAGGCTTTAAGAGTATGAATTGTTTTAATATTACAGATCCAACAAAATGTATAGACAAATTATTGTGGGATAAAAGTGATCGGGACGAAATCTCTAGACTCCCAATTGCTGAGCCCTCCATTGACAGTTGGGAAGATCCAATCCTCCAGGTTGTAGCCACCTTCATCATCCTCTATCGCGTTGACCTCACGGTTGCTGATCTTAAAGGATGGTCCTCTAGCACAAGCGCGGCGTACAACTTTCTGAGCACTTGAAGTGAAACCTAGGCCAAACTTGTCAGATTTGGATGGAATATCTGGGAGTTGTCCCTAAATAGTGCACTCACCTTCTTCTATCACTGCGTTGGCGTCCTTCAAAGATGAAATCCTGAGTGGAGGCCTTGTAATCTTGGGAACTGGAGACACAACCTTGGTCACTACCACATCTTGCGGGACTTCTTCAAAGTGTTGGAATGGAGTTTCAATAAATTCACCATCTAATTCCACATATCTGAAGGAATTGAGATGGTTGATCATATACTCTTCTTCTCCATGAACGGTGATAATCTTCCCTTGAATTGGATATTTTAGCATTTGGTGCAGCGTAGAAGTAACAGCACCAACATTGTGGATCCATGGTCGGCCTAGCAAGCAGGAGTATGAAGGGCGGATGTCCATTACATAAAAAGTTGAATCAAATGTTTGAGTTCCAACCTTTATGGGGATATCAACTTCCCCGTGCACCATCATTTTCGAGCCGTCAAAAGCCCTCACTACTATGTTGCTTGGCTTTAATGTCAATCCTTTGCAGTCAAGCCTATCAAGAGCCTTTTTAGGCAATACATTCAGAGACGAACTGGTGTAACCAATACATGAGCCAAGGTTGTGCCCCTGCATTCAACTGAGACATGCAAGGCCTCATTATGCTTCCTCCCTCTTGGCGTTATATCAGCATCCAAAAAACCTAGACCATTATCCGTAGTCAAGCTGGCTACACAGTCTTGGAACTGATCGGAAGATGTTTCTTGGGGTACATGGGCAGTTTTCAGGAATTTTACCAAGGCTTTTGCATGCGCCTTGGAACATAGTAGTAAAGTCAGCAAGGAAATTTTGGATGGATTTTCCCCAGTTGCTCAACTACATCGTAGTCGCTTCTTTTTATGATCTTTAGAATTTCCTCCATCTCTTTCCGGGAGGTCTTAGGGATAGCCAATGATTTTGCCTTCTTCCGGACAGGCTCAATCAGAATACCTTTACCTCGAGTCTCGGTTAACTCGGCAGTAGGAATGTCAGTAGGAGTGATAGCAGGGATTGTAACAGCTTTGTCAGTTGGAGTATTATTGGGGATGATTGTAGGACTGGGAACAACTTTTGGAGGAGTAACAACAGGAATGATTACGGGTCTAGAAACTGCTTTTGGGGGAGCAATCTTTCATATGAGTTTTATAACCCTAGAAAAGTACATAAATGTAAAACCAAATCAAACTAAGACGTCAGTTTGTTTGTTCTGATGTCGCTTGATCTCGTTTCTCCATCATATCTAAACAACATAAGTGTGATCGGTGGATTTGGAACTGACTGTTTAAAGCTGGTTCGCGAAATGTCGCGGTAAGCAAGAGTCGCCACCGTCTTTTATTTTCTCCAAATGGAAAGGACAAAAGCACAGAAAAATTCCTTATAGAGATTGCTCTCGGTTCGGGAGGTAGGTTATAGAAAGGGAAGGTGTTAGCACCCTTTCTATCCATGGTTATCCATGGGCTCTTAGATACTTGCTCATTGTGTTTTCAAAATGGTTTGTTTGCTTTTCAACTGTGGGTTTTGAAAAAGTTTCTTTGAAAATTCCAGTTCGACTCTTGTATCGGTCCTCAAGAGTGTTTGAAAAATTGCTTTTGAAAGCTTTTGAAAAGTGTCGGTGTGAAAAGATTTTTGTTTGTTTTTTGAAGAGAGCAAGTATCTACGAGAACCTACCTACTCTAAGGAATTCGTCTGTGTAAATGTCCTTTAAAGTAATGCCATCCCACCATTGAGAGGTAGGTAGCACCACCGTTGGAGGTGTTCGGGTCAATTCGAGGTTCGGGACATGGTGATCACCAGAGCAATGGGAAGATACCTTAGAAGCTACCCTCATGCCAGGTTCCCGGATCATGAGGACTTACTAAGACATCCTCTACTCGACGATCACCTTTCGGGGCAAGGCAACAGTGAGGCGTACCCTAGGGGTGGTGTGTGATTTGTGTGTCGTTTTCATTTGCATTTGTCTTGTCATGTTAAAGTGTTCTACGCTTGATTTTATTATGGCCATTCATTCTTGCGTGCTTTTGTTAACAGTTTAAAAATATTTGCGGAAAAGTAAATCTAAAACTATTACAAATGGCGCGGGTCCACATCGCCAAAATTAAACCGGACCCGATTTGACAGAAAATAAATAAAGCAAATAAGGGTGCGAAAAGTAAATGTTACAAAGCTTTGGGAGAGATACATAATTATTTAAACGAAATAAAATAAATACGCGAATTAAATAAATTACGAACGAGGGCGTTGGACCCTTTTGCAAAATATTAGATTACATGACTTAATTAATTAGAATTAATGAGGAATTAAAATTAAAAATTAAAAAGAAGAATGTTTTTGGTATTTTTAGTGTTTTTAGGAATTTGATGAAAAAAAGTTAATTAAAATTAAACTAAAAGGCAAACCCTAATTCTAATAGCTTTTAAATTTATTGTGAAAATATTAAATTGAAATCTAAATTAAACCTAATTTTTATGCACAATTAATTATGAAAATAAATAAATAAATAATATTAGGGTAAAAAAGGAAAATTAAAAAGAAATAAAAATTATCAATTAAACCTAATTCTATGTTTTTTTATGTTTTTATTGTGAAAAGAATTAATATTAAAACCTATTTTAAACTACTTAAATTCCAAGCATTTATTTACAAGAAAATATTAAACTAAAATATTTATTGCATTTTTTGTCTTTTCTGAATTTTTATATATTTTTGTATTTTTGTGAAAAAATATAATTAATTAAACTAAAACAATCAGGAAAATAAAATAGCAATTAAAAATAAAATAAAAAGATAAAAAGAATTGCAAACCAGGGGGGGTTCAGGCCCCAATAGGAGGTATGGGTCCAGTAATTTGGCCCAACAAGCTCTTAGATCCGTTTGACTTTGGCCATTAGCGTGTAGCGACGTTGACCTGGGCATAGCGTGTTCCTTGAATCCACGCCCTTGATCTGGTTCTAACGTGCACGTGGATGTTGAATCTTGGCAGCGCATGGTATGCCCATGTTATGGAACTGCACGTGAACACATGTAGAAAAATAATATTGAGAATAACACAGACCTGGGATTCGAACCCAGGTCTTGGCCATTGCAAAGGTGTATGTCTACCACTGAAGCACTTGAATTTCATTTAATATATAATGGTTAATAAATGTTAAAAAGGAAAAGAAAATCAGTGGCCCCAACGCGCGCGAAATTTGAAACTAGCCAGTCACGTTTTGCCACGATGTCATCGTCTCCATCATCCTGAAATACAAACAAAATAAGCAACGGTTTTGACACCGTTGCAGAAAAGGCCTTTACAGAAAATAGCGATTAGCATTAGGGCAATCATAAATTAGGCGCAATAGTTGGTTTGTGATCGTTGGAGCATTCTAAAACCAATGGTGGTGGTCTGGAGTCCTGATTTTACTTCGTTTCAAAATCCCCAAATTTGCAAACCTGTAAACCCTAGAAATCGCGCATGGTAAAACCTCATATACAGCATAAAAATCAAATTGAATGCATTGGTTAGTTTCAGGATAAGATGATAAACATGATTCAACAATTAAATCTCATAAAGAATGCCTAGAATAGGATATACGATTATGAGTTTCATGCTGTACAGTTTCAGTTTAATATACCAATTCTTGAGGTTTTGGTGGCTGTGCTTGATTGGAACGTGTTCAGGAGCCTTCAAGGAAGCTAATGGACTATGAATTATGCCTTGAATCCACCTCTAAGGTGGTTTTCAGTTTTGTGTTTTTTGACAATTTTTTCAAGTTCTTTAATGGCCTTTGAGCGCAGCTTCGAGTCTCTTTTGATTAGGTTTTGATTCATGCTTATGTACTGAGGCTATTAGGTTAACAAAAGTAGAACAAATCCATGGCATTGATAGTTTTCAATATTTGATTTTTCACCATTATGTTTCATATCTTTTTCACATGGTTTTTGTATCAATTATGCTCAAATCAAACCAAATCTTTCCTAATTAGCCTATGCACGAAATCTTGATGGCAAAACATGCATGAAAAGATTTTTTAGGTCAAGTTATATATTTTTCATGTATTTAAATAATTTAAATGAATTAATATAAATAATAATTCAAATAAATAAATAAAAAATGAGAAAATACTTCCCTTTGGGCCAAGTGGTCGTGCATATGCTTGGAATGATGAATCATGGAAGAAAAATGGGCCCATTAGCATTTTTAGGTTATTTGGATCAAAGTTGACTTTTCAAAATATCCAAAAATTTCCCAACTTCCACAAGGCATAACTTGCTCAATTTTTAAGCTTTTCTCATGTTCTTGGACATTTTGGAAAGGTCTTTGAGTCCTCTAACCAATGCCTTTTGTCCCATGTCATTTTGATTTATCAATATCAAGTTATGGCCTTTGACTTAAAGTCCCTTTTTGTTGACTTTTGAAAATGACCTATAATGTTGAAATTGATAACTTTTTGTGAGAGCATTTCTTGGACTTGAAGTATGAAGATGAGTTGTAGGAAATGTCTTTCTCTTCAAAATGAGCTTTGGATGGAATTTTTATGATAATCCATGTGAAAGTTATGCCCTGGTCAATTTCAGTTGACTTTTTCAACTGTCCAAATAAGGAAACTTTTGCATCTTGATGATTTTCTGAGCCAAATTTTGAGAATCATGATCAAGCATTGATCAAATGATGTTTGTGGCTTCAAAATGATATGTTGACCAAAAATTTGAATTTTTGACTGCCAAATGACCATTTTGCCCCTATAGTTGACTGTAGTGCAATTTAGGGTTTTGACTGTGCAATTTTGAGCTGAATGCCTTGAAACTTGATATGAGGATACTTGACCATATTTATAAGCACATGAGACTTGATTGGGCCTTTGAAAACTTCATTTTCTTGATCAGAACCCAAACCCTAGTTTTGACTGTATAGGAGACCTTTGCACTGTGCAACCCTTGGGGAATTTTGTGACTTGGCTTGGCAATTTCTTGAGGAATATGGGAGGGCAAATTTTGGGGTACAACAATAAGACCAACACAATAAAAGAAAAAACTCATTAAAACCAAAACAATAACAAACAAACAATATTCAGTGTATAAATTATCTATTCTCCTTTTATCTTATTACAAAAATTGCATTTTCATCTGATTACAAAAAAGGTACCTAGTTTTCTCCACGGGTCTGGCCATGTTTGAGTATTTTGTGCGAAGAAGATGATATAGAGAAAGGGTTTATAAATATTACAGGCATGATAAATTGGATGGTTGAATCATTATTTCATCATATCTCTTTACTCTATCTGATTTCCTCACCATGACAATTTTAATATTTTTCCCGTATTAAGATAAGTAGCACATATTTATTAAATCATTATTTCAATTACATAGATTTCAATAATTAACAATTTTTTTCATTTTTAGATCAATAATAAACATCACATTCTATTTCTCTCTTATTTTGATCATTAATATACTTTTATAGTATATATAAGATATTGTAATTTTTTCCCGATAAGTTATTGTAATATATATTTAGTTTATTTATTTTAAATGTTTTTGAAAAATCAATTTTATAAATATTTATCAATTTTAGACTTTAATGTAGCAATAATAATAATTTTACAAATAGAATTCTCAACAATTGAAACAAAAAATTATATTTTATGTCTCTCTTCTCTATAATTTAAATTATTTGAATAATAACATATAAGCAATTCCTTTTTTTCCTTTGTTTGTTTTTCTTAATTTCACTTTTCTTCTTTCTGAGTTGGATTTTGTTGAGATTTTTTATTTTTTATTTTATTTTTTTAAAGTACCTTTTAGTATAATCTATTTGGGTTAACATTTTTATAAAAAAATATTTTGAATTTAACTAAATATATAATTTATTAATGATAAAATTGTGATTATGCTCTCTTTGTGATTTGTAACATATATAGAAATAATAAACTAAATCAAAATTCATTAGATATAATGAGATATAATAGATTAAATTCAAAAACTGAGACCATATATCATCGCAATTCTAGAGGAACCGTTCAACAGTAAAGTTGGAAGAAGAGACTTATAAAAGTTTGGAATCATGTGTAATGTAGAAAAGTTGAGTCTTTTTTATCATTACCAAATCAAAAAATTTATTTCTTATGAACAATAAAGAGTCATGTATTGGTGGTAAACTCAAATTAAATAATATAATTTTTATTTTTTAATGAAAAAAAATGATGAGATGATCCATATTTTTATAGTCTATCTAAAAATTTCAAGATTTGGAATCACACATTCACACTGTAAGATACTTATTTAAAACTAATTTGTTCTGATTATCGTCATTTTCTATCCAATGTAGCTTGATCTGATTCTCTCAAAACAAAATAAGACCAAAACAAGAGAATAACAAAATGAAAAAGAAAACTTATTAAAACCAAAAAAAAAATAACAAACAAATCAACCATCATACTTATCACTATATAATTTATCTATTCTCTTTTCATCTTATTACAAAAATTTCACTTTCATCTGATTACTAAAATTGTACTTACATATGATTCCTACGTTCTTTACAAAAATTGTACTTACGAAAATTAAAGAAATCGAATAAAAGAAATTGATTTGGAAACCCTGATAGCAGTTTTTCACTTTTCAGATGAGTTTTATAACCCTAGCAAAGTACATAAATGTAAAACCAAATCAAACTAAGATGTCAGTTGGTTTAGTCTGATGTTGCTTGATCTCATTCCTCCATCATATAATAAACAACATAAGACCAAAATAATAGAAGAAGAAAAAAACTCATCAAAACCAAAACAATAACGAACAAACAACATCACATTTATTAGTGTATAAATTATTTATTCTCATTTTACATTATTACAAAAATTGCACTTTCATCGAATTACAAAAATGGTACCTAATTTTCTCCACATGTCAGACTATGTTTGAGTATTGGACGGTTGAATCATTATTTAATCATATCTCTTTACTCTACCTAATTTCCTCACCATGACAGTTTTAATATTTTTCTCGTATTAAGATAAGTACCACATATTTATTAAATCATTATTTCAATGACATAGATTTCAATAACATTTTTTTTCATATT
Organism: Vicia faba; assembly: GCA_948472305.1. Taxonomy (NCBI): domain Eukaryota; kingdom Viridiplantae; phylum Streptophyta; class Magnoliopsida; order Fabales; family Fabaceae; genus Vicia; species Vicia faba. The sequence goes on from OX451740.1 coordinate 69,525,237, forward strand.
TGGATCAATAATGAACATCACATTCTATTTTTCTCTTATTTTGATCATTATTCTATTTTTGCCTATGTTAGATATTGTAATTTTTTCAGTTAAGTTATTGTAATATATATTTACTTTATTTATTTTAAATGTTTTTGAAAAATCAATTATATATATATATATATATATATATATATATATATATATATATATATATATATATATATATATATATATATATATATATATATATATATATATATATATATATATATATATATATATATATATATATATATATATATATATATATATATATATATATATATATATATATATATATATATATATATATATATATATATATATATATATATATATATATATATATATATATATATATATATATATATATATATATATATATATATATATATATATATATATATATATATATATATATATATATATATATATATATATATATATATATATATATATATATATATATATATATATATATATATATATATATATATATATATATATATATATATATATATATATATATATATATATATATATATATATATATATATATATCAATTTTATACTTTAATATAGCAATAATAATAATTTTACAAATAGAATTCTCAACAATTGAAACAAAAAATTATATTGTATATCTCTCTTCTTTATAATTTAAATTACTTGACTAATAACACATAAGCAATACCTTTAGAATTTTTTTTTTTAAAGTACCCTTTTACTATAATCTATTTATGTTAACGTTTTTATTAAAAAACAAAATTTTGAATTTAACTAAATATATAATTTATTAATGATCAAATTTTTATTAGGCTCTCTTTTAGGGATGTCAGTTTGGACCTGTTAATGGGGATCCCCGCGGGGAACGCCCCATTCGGGGCCCCAAAGATGGGGAATTTTCCCCCGTGGGGGCGGGGGATGGGGAGAAAAATTCCTCCGAGAGCATTTCGGGGACGGGGAATACACCCCCCGACCCGTGGGGACCCCGCCCCGCCTATTATTTTAATATAGTTAATTTAATATATATATTTTAGATTAGGTTTTTTAGTCATTTCCTTTATGTTTATTTATAAAAATAAATAAATAAATATTCATGTATTTATTAAGAGAGAGAAATGTAAATATTAGACCCTAAAAAAGTTGAAGCGTTTCATTTTCTTCTGCCAGACATTTAGAGTCTCACACGTTAGACTCCTTTTTTTCTTCTCCAGTCAAATCTCCATTCATCTTCCTCTTCCAATTCCATCTTCTCTATTTGGTGTGTTTCCATTATTCACAGCTCTTACAATTTCATCAATAAGGTTTGATTTTCATAAATTTGTTCATGTAATTATTTATAGAAAAAAATAGATTATTTCTCTTTGATTCTCATAAATCTGTTTATATTATTGTTTATAGAAAAAAGTAGATTGTTTCTCCTTGATTCTCATAAACCTGTTCATGTAATTGCTTATAGGAAAAGTTGATTATTTTGATTAAATTTAAATTAAATTGTTTAGAAATTTTAGAGTTATCAAATCATTTGCATATTAAAAAAATATAAAATAATAAAAAAATTACTCATTTTTATCTCCTTTTAAATATTTTTGTGTTCATTTTTTATCTATACTATGCATTTGTAATTAAAATAATGTCGTCAGTTTTTTCTTAAAAAATATTAAAATATACTTTTCCTATTTTTTATTAATATATCACACTATAATTTAATTTTCTATATTAAACAAAAAAATATTACTTTTTAAATGAATCAATATATCATGCTATCACGGGATCACCCATAAAAAAAACCAAATATCTTATATTTCTAATTATTAGTGAAATAATAACATATAAACAATAATATATCATGCTATCACCCATAAAAAAAATATATATCTTATATTTCTAATTATAAAACCAAAGCCATTAAGTGAAATAATAACATATAACTTTTTACACGAGTAAATATATCATGTATATAGGTAAATAAATGTATTCTCAATGTATATAATTAATTAATATATGTTATTATTTCTAATTGAAAAGTTACAGTAAATAAGGCATATTTAGAAATATGTGTAATGCATCATATATTTAGAAATATAAGATTTTTCTTATTAATTATTTTTTGTGTGAATTTCATGTATTTACTATTTCATTTATTTATTATTTTTTCATATATTTATTATTTTTGTTCTACTTCCATGTAGCCTTTTAAAATTTGTGTTTGTGTGTGCCAGGTTTTTGGTAAAAGAATGGTTGGTGAAGTTCAATCATCTAATAGTCCTAATGTTGCTTTGGAAGGGAATGAAGTTCCTATAGAAAGTAGTGGAGTTTCACTCACACAGGAAGTTCAATCTACTCCAAATGAAATAAATATAGAAAATCAAGATCCTGAAACTCCCGTTGAACCCACTACAAGTCCTAACAAAAGGGGATTAAAATCAGATGCTTGGCCCTATTTTAAAAGGCAAAAAATAGGAGGCATTTGGAAGGCTATATGCAAATCTTGTGATAAAAAAATTGGTGGTGATACAAAAAATGGTACTAAACATTTATTTGATCATATTAGCATATGTCCAAAACGCACAGAGAGAGGTCCAAAACAAGCCATGCTTAAAGTGACAGAAAAAAATCCGGAAACAGACATGAATCATTTGTGGTTGGAAATTATACATTTAATCAAGATGTTTCTAGGAATGAACTCGTGAAGATGATTATATTGCATGAATATCCCATCATGATGGTTAACCATATTGGTTTTAGAAATTATAGCCATTCTCTTCAACCTTTGTTCAAGATAGTTTCTCGCAACACCATGAAGAGTGATATAATGAAGTTGTATGAAAGTGAGAAGTCAAAGCAAATGAAAATACTTGCAAAGAATAAAAGCTTCATTGCAATAACTACTGATATGTGGACTGCTAGCAACCAGAACAAAGGATATATGTCTGTTACAGCTCATTACATTGATGAAAATTGGATTTTGCAGAATCGGATCATCAGGTAACTTCTCCCTTACATTTACGTTATTATTATAATATAGTTATTTTATGTGATATTTATTATAATTTATTTTTAGGTTCATTTATGTCCCTACGCCACATACTGCTGAGGTCATTTGTGATTTTTTGGTAGATTGTTTGATGGATTGGAATATTGATAGAAAATTGTCAACATTAACCGTTGATAATTGTAGCACCAATGATGCTCTGATTGACCATTTGATTGATAAGATGTCACCTTCTTCTTTTATTTTAAAAGGGAAATTGTTTCATATGCGTTGTTGCGCCCACATATTAAACTTGATAGTGAAAGATGGCATGCAAACAATTTCTAGTTCAATTGAAAAGATTAGGGAAAGTGTCGGTTTTTGGGTAGCAACACCAAAGAGGGAGGAGAAATTTAAAGAAACTTGTAATCAATTGAACATGACTTATGAAAAGAAGCTTGCACAAGATTGTAGAACAAGATGGAACTCTACTTATTTAATTCTTGCTTCTGCATTGCCTTACGAACAAGTTTTTAAACGTTTAAAACAACGCCGTGATTCCCAATATAAGTGTGCACCAAGTGAAGAAGACTGGAAAATGGCAAGAGAAATTTGTGACAAGTTGAAATTATTTTTTAGTGTCACTGAGTTGTTCTCGGGTACTAAGTATCCAACATCAAACATTTATTTTCCCAAAGTTTGTCAAATAAGATTAGCTTTAAGAAAGTGGGAAGATTCTTCTAGTGATACTATACAAAGTATGGCAAGAAGTATGATAGTGAAGTTTGACAAATATTGGAGTTTGATTAATGGGGTGATGGCAATAGGGGCTATTTTGGATCCTAGATATAAAATAACTTTGTTGAATTACTTCTTCCCACTTATGTATGAGAATAATGCTCCCAAAGAATTGGAAAAGGTAATACAAATGTGTCAAGATTTAGTTGAAGAATATCAACCAAATAATGATATGGTTCCTACAAGTAGTGAAGTTGGTGCATCAACATTGGTAGATGACATTGATGTCACAAGTCAAGATTGGGAGAAGGCTTATTCGGAATATGTGATAGAAAATACTTCAACTACAAATGTTAAGTCAGAATTTACTTCCTACTTGGAAGATGGTGTCTTGCTTGATAAACAAAAAAAAGGAAAATTTTGACATCTTAGGATGGTGGAAACAAAATGGTTTGAAATTTCCAACTTTGCAAAAGATTGCAAGGGACTTTTTAGCAATTCCTATCTCTACTGTTGCTTCAGAGTCCGCCTTTAGTACTAGTGGTCGTGTTTTAAGTCAACAACGTAGTAGGTTGAAGGAAGACACTTTAGAGGCTTTGATGTGCACTCAAGATTGGATCCGAAAAGATATAAAAGGTAATATATTTTTATCTTTTACAAGATTAATTGAAAAGGATTTTTAAATTTTAATTTAGCTATTTGTTTCTTAGGTTATTCAAAAACGTTGACTCAATTCGAATGTGTGGATGAAGATATGGATGATGATGATGATGATGATGATAATAAGGTAATTTACATATTAGTGTTGATTACCTTTTAGTTTTTAAAGTATTTTTTTAAGTAAATATAATTATTGATTGTTTACTTTTCGTAGGAAAAAGAAAGTCATATCTAATTGTGGAATGAGGAAGAAGACCTTGCAAGGAGAAGGAAAGAGAGACATGATTGATCATTACTTGTTTGGATATTTTGCTTAATATTTTAGTTTATTTATATGTAACTTTGTTTTAAGTATTTTGATATTTCTACTTTACGTGTGTTATCAATTGAGCAAATAGAGATATGTTGACTTTTGCTTTTAGTTGACTTATTATGAAGTATTTTTTAGCTTTTCAAGCATACTCATGATGCTAAATTTTATAATTATCCCTTATTAGTTTTGATGAAGTATAGTTTTTTAAGCATAATTATGTTGTTGGATTTTTTTAGTTGTTTAGGCATATTGTTACTTTAAAAAGTATTATAGTTCATTTTTGTTGAATTTTATAGCATTTTATAGCATTTTATAGAAATTTATAAAAAAAAATATTATTATTTTGTGTTCCATTAGTATTTTTAATAAAAAATAATAAATATCAAATACTAGTATTTTTTAATAACATAATAAATATGTGAATTCTTTGTGTTTTTTATTTTTATAGAAAATATAAACATTTTAAAAAAATAAAATATTAATGAATAAATGTAGGATCTATGAGGATCCCCGCGGGGAACGGGGATCCGCGGGGAACGGGGATGGGGATAGAAATTCCCCCGTGACGGAGATCGGGGACGGGGAATGAATTTGATGGCGGGGAAAAAGATGGGGAAGTGTCCCCCCGGCCCCGCCCCGCCCCATTGACATCCCTACTCTCTTTGTGATTTGTAACGTATAGTATAAATAATAAAACAAATCAAAAGTCATTAGATATAATGAGATATTATGGATTAAATTAAAAAACTAAGACCTTTTATCATCGCAATTCCAGAGGAAGCGCTCAACAGTAAAGTTGGAAAAAGAGACTTATAAAAGTTTTGAATCATGTGTAGTGTAGAAAAGTTTAGTCTTTTTCACATTACCAAATCAAAAATTTCTTTCATATCAACAATAAAGATCCATGTATTGGTGGTAGACTCAAATCAAATAATATAATTTTTATTTTTAAATGAAAAAAAAGGATATGATTATATGATCCATATTTTTCTAATGTATCCAAAAATTTCAAGTTTTGGAATCACGATTCACACTGTAAGACTTATCTATCTCGGTTCAACAGTAAAGTTGGAAAAGTTTAGAACAATTTGTAATGTAGAAAACCAATTTGTTCTGGTTATCCTCATTTTCTATCCAATGTAGATTGATCTCATTCTCTCTAAACAAAATAAGACAAAAACAAAATAAGACTAAAACAATACAAGAAAAAAATGAAAAATAAAACTCATTAAAACCAATACAAAAACAAACAAACTATCATATTTATCACTGTATAATTTATCTATTCTCTTTTCATCTTATTAAAAAAAATAACTTTCATCTGATTACATCTTATTATAAAAATTCCAAAAATTGTACTTACAAAAAATAAATAAATCAAATAAAAGAAAATGATTTGGAAACCTCATAGCAGTTTTTCACTTTTCATATGAGTTTTATAACCCTAGAAAAGTACATAAATGTAAAACCAAATCAAACTAAGAAGTCAGTTGGTTTGTTCTGATGTCTCTTGATCTCATTTCTCCATCATATCTAAACAACATAAGACCAAAACAATAAAATAAAAAACTCATTAAAACCAAAACAATAACAAAGAAACAATATTCAGTGTATAAATCATCTATTCTCCTTTTATCTTATTACAAAAATTGCATTTTCATCTGATTACAAAAAAGTACCTAGTTTTCTCCACGGGTCTGGCCATGTTTGAGTATTTTGTGCAAAGAAGATGATATAAAGAAAGGGTTTATAAATATTGCAGGCATGATGAATTGGATGGTTGAATCATTATTTCATCATATCTCTTTACTCTATTTGATTTCCTCATCATGACAATTTTAATATTTTTCTCGTATTAAGATAAGTAGCACATATTTATTAAATCATTATTTCAATTACATAGATTTCAATAATTAACAATTTTTTCATTTTTAGATCAATAATAAACATCACATTCTATTTCTCTCTTATTTTGATCATTAATATATTTTTATAGTATATATAAGATATTGTAATTATTTCCCGATAAGTTATTGTAATATATATTTAGTTTATTTATTTTAAATGTTTTTGAAAAATCAATTTTATAAATGTTTATCAATTTTAGACTTTAATGTAGCAATAATAATAATTTTACAAATAGAATTCTCAACAATTGAAACAAAAAATTATATTTTATGTCTTTCTTCTTTATAATTTAAATTACTTGAATAATAACATATAAGCAATACCTTTTTTCCTTTGTTTGTTTTTCTTAATTTCACTTTTCTTCTTTCTGAGTTGGATTTTGTAGAGAATTTTTATTTTCTATTTTATTTATTTAAAGTACCTTTTAGTATAACCTATTTGGGTTAACATTTTTATAAAAAGATATTTTGAATTTCACTAAATATATAATTTATTAATGATTAAATTGTGATTATGCTCTCTTTGTGATTTGTACCATATATAGAAATAATAAACTAAATCAAAATTCATTAGATATAATGAGATATAATGGATTAAATTCAAAAACTGAGACAGTATATCATCGCAATTACAGAGGAACCGTTCAACAGTAAAGTTGGAAGAATATACTTATAAAAGTTTGGAATCATGTGTAAGTAGAAAAATTGAGTCTTTTTTATCATTACTAAATCAAAAAATTTCTTTCATATGAACAATAAAGAGTCATGTATTGGTGATAGATTCAAATCAAATAATATTATTATTATTTTTTAATGAAAAAAATAATGAGATGATCCATATTTTTATAGTTTATCCAAAAATTTCAAGATTTGGAATCACATATTTACACTGAAAGATACTTATTTAAAACCAATTTGTTATGATTATCCTCATTTTCTATCCAATGTAGCTTAATCTCATTCTCTCTAAACAAAATAAGACCAAAACAACATAACAACAAAATGAAAAAGAAAACTCATTAAAACCAAAACAATAACAAACAAACCAACCATCAGACTTATCACTATATAATTTATCTATTCTCTTTTCATCTTATTACAAAAATTGCACTTTCATCTGATTACATCTTATTACAAAAATTTCACTTTCATCTGATTACAAAAATTGTACTTACATTTATTTCCTACATACGGTACAAAAATTGTACTTACAAAATTGAAGAAATCAAATAAAAGAAAATGATTTGGAATGATAGCAGTCTTTCACTTTTCAGATGAGTTTAGTAACCCTAGCAAAGTACATAAATATAAAACCAAATCAAACTAAGATGTCAGTTGGTTTGTTCTAATGTCGCTTGTTCGTATTCCTCCATCATATCTAAACAATATAAGACCAAAACAATAGAATAAAAAAACTCATCAAAACCAAAATAATAAAAAACAAAAAATATCACATTTATCATTGTATAATTTATCTATTCTCCTTTTATCTAATTCCAAAAATTTCACTTTCATCTGATTACAAAAAAGGTACCTAATTTTCTGCACACGTCTGACCATGTTTAATTATTTTGTGTGAAGAAGATGATATAGAGAAAGGGATTATAAATATTACAGGCATGATGAATTGGATGGTTGAATCATTATTTCATCATATCTGCTTACTCTATCTGATTTCCTCACCATGAAAATTTTAATAATTTTCTCGTATTAAGATAAGTAGCACATATTTATTAAATCATTATTTCAATGACATAGATTTTAATAATTACCATTTTTTTCATATTTAGATCAATAATAAACATCACATTATGTTTTTCTCTTATTTTGATCATTAATATATTTTTATAGTATATGTAAGATATTGTAATTTTTTCCCGATAAGTTATTGGAATATATATTTAGTTTATTTATTTTAAATGTTTTTGTAAAATTAATTTTATAAATATTTATCAATTTTAGACTTTAATGTAGCAATAAAAATAATTTTACAAATATAATTCTCAACAATTGAAACAAAAAATTATATTTTATGTCTCTCTTCTTTATAATTTAAATTACTTGAATAATAACATATAAGCAATACCTTTTTTCCTTTGTTTGTTTTTCTTAATTTCACTTTTCTTTTTTCTGAGTTAGATTTTGTTGAGAATTTTTATTTTATATTTTATTTAATTAAATTATCCTTTTATTATAACCTACTTAGGTTAACATTTTTATAAAAAAATATTTTGAATTTAACTAAATATATAATTTATTAATGATCAAATTGTGATTATGCTCTCTTTGTGATTTGTAACATATATAGAAATAATAAACTAAATCAAAATTTATTAAATATAGTGAGATATAATGCACTAAATTAAAAAACGGAGACCATATATCATCGCAATTCCAGAGGAACCGTTCAACAGTACAGTTGGAAGAAGAGACTTATAAAAGTTTGGAATCATGTGTAATGTAGAAAAGTTTAGTCTTTTTATCATTACCAAATCAAAAAATTTCTTTCATATGAACAACAAAGAGTCATGATGAGATGATCCATATTTTTATAAACAACAGATGAAGAAACAATAGATGAAGAAAAAAACTCATCAAAACCAAAACATATAACAAACAACATCATATTTATTAGTGTATAAATTATCTATTCTCATTTTACATGATTACAAAAATTGCACTTTCATCAGATTACAAAAATGCTACCTAATTTTCTCCACAGGTCTGGCTATGTTTGAGTATTTTGTGTGAAGAAGATGATATAGAGAAATGGTTTATAAATATTAGAAGCATGATGAATTGGATGGTTGAATCATTATTTCATCATATCTCTTTACTCTATCTGATTTTCTCACCATGACAATTTTAATATTTTTCTCGTATTAAGATAAGTACCATATATTTATTAAACCATTATTTCAATGACATAGATTTCAATAAGTAACATTTTTTTCATATTTGGATAATAATGAACATCACATTCTATTTTTATCTAATTTTGATCATTATTATATTTTTGCCTATGTAAGGTATTGTAATTTTTTCCGTTAAGTTATTGTAATATATAGTTACTTTATTTATTTTAAATGTTTTTGAAAAATCTATTTTATATATATATTTATAAATTTTATACTTTAATGTAGCAATAATAATAATTTTACAAATAGCATTCTCAACAAATGAAACAAAAAATTATATTGTATATCTCTCTTCTTTATAATTTAAATTACTTGAATAATAACATATATGCAATACCTTTTTTCCTTTGTTTATGTTTCTTATTTTAACTTTTCTTCTTTCTGATTTGGATTTTGTTGAGATTTTTTATTTTTTATTTTATTATTTTCAAGTACCTTTTTCTATAATCTATTTATGTTGACATTTTTATTAAAAAAACATTTTGAATTTAACTAAATATATAATTTATTAATGATCAAATTTTTATTAAGCTCTCTTTGTGATTTGTAACGTATATAGAAATAATAAAACAAATCAAAATTCATTAGATATAATGAGATATAATAGATTAAATTAAAAAACTGAAACTTTTTATCATCACAATTCCAGAGGAACCGCTCAACAGTAAAGTTGAAAGAAGAGACTTATAAAAGTTTGGAATCATGTGTAGTGTAGAAAAGTCGAGTCTTTTTTATCATTACCAAATCAAAAAAATTCTTTTATATCAACAATAAAAATCCATGTATTGGTGGTAGATTCAAATTAAATAATTTTATTTTTATTTTTAAATGAAAAAAGGATAGGATTATATGATCCATATTTTTATAATCTATCCAAAAATTTCAAGATTTGGAATCACGATACACACTGTAAGACTTATCTGATCTCGATTTAACAGTAAAGTTGGAAACATTTGGAACAATTGTAATGTAGAAAACCAATATGTTCTGTTTATACTCATTTTTCATCCAATGTAGATTGATCTCATTCTCTCTAAACAAAATAAGACCAGCACAAAATAAGACTAAAACAACACAAGAAAAAAATGAAAAAGAAAACTCATTAAAACCAAAACAAAAACAAACAAACAAACCATCACATTTATCATTGTATAAATCACTTTCATCTGATTACATCTTATTATAAAAATTGCACTTTCATCTGATTACAAAATTGTACTTACGTCTATTTCCTATGTACTGTACTTACAAAAATTGAAGAAATCAAATAAAATAAAATGATTTGGAAACCTGATAGCAGTTTTTCACTTTTCATAATAGTTTTATAACCCTAGAAAAGTACATAAATGTATAATCAAATAAAACTAAGACGTCAGTTGGTTTGTTCTATTGTCACTTGATCTCATTTCTCCATCATTCCTAAACCACATAAGATCAAAACAATAGAAGAAAAAAAACTCATCAAAACCAAACCAATAACAAACATACAACATCACATTTATCAGTGTATAAATTATCTATTCTCATTTTATCTTATTACAAAAAATGCACTTTCATCTGATTACAAAAAAGTACCTAGTTTTCTCCACAGGTCTGGCCATGTTTAAGTATTTTGTGCGAAGAAGATGATATAGAGAAAGGGTTTATAAATATTACAAGCATGCTGAATTGAATGGTTGAATCATTATTTCATCATATCTCTTTACTCTGTCTGATTTCCTCACCATGACAATTTTAATATTTTTCTCTTATTAAGACAAGTAGCACATATTTATTAAATCATTATTTCAATTACATAAATTTCAATAATTAACATTTTTTCTTATTTAGATCAATAATAAACATCACATTCTATTTCTCTCTTATTTTGATCATTAATATACTTTTATAGTATAAATAAGATATTGTAATTTTTTCCCGATAAGTTATTGTAATATATATTTAGTTTATTTATTTTAAATGTTTTTGAAAAATCAATTTTATAAATATTTATCAATTTTAGACTTTAATGTAGCAATAATAAAATTTTTACAAATAGAATTCTCAACAATTGAAACAAAAAATTATATTTTATGTCTCTCTTCTTTATAATTTAAATTACTTGAATAATAACATATAAGCAATTCCTTTTTTCCTTTGTTTGTTTTTCTTAATTTCACTTTTCTTCTTTCTTAGTTGGATTTTGTTGAGAATTTTTATTTTATATTTTATTTATTTAAAGTACCCTTTTAGTATAATCTATTTGGGTTAACATTTTTATAAAAAAATATTTTGAATTTAACTAAATATATAATTCATTAATGATCAAATTGTGATTATGCTCTCTTTGTGATGAGTAACATATATAGAAATAATAAACTAAATCAAAATTCATTAGATATAATGAGATATAATGGGTTAAATTTAAAAACTGAGACCATATATCATCGCAATTCTAGAGGAACCGTTCAACAGTAAAGTTGGAAGAAGAAACTTATAAATGTTTGGAATCATGTGTAATGTAGAAAAGTTGAGTCTTTTTATCATTGCCAAATCAAAACATTTCTTTCTTATGAACAATAAAGAGTCATGTATTGGTGGTAGACTCAAATCAAATAATATAATTTTTATTTTTTAATGAAAAAAATGATGAGATGATCCATATTTTTATAGTCTATCCAAAAATTTCAAGATTTCGAATGACAGATTCACACTGTAAGATAGTTATTTAAAACCAATTTGTTCTGATTATCCTCATTTTCTATTCAATGTAGCTTGATCTCATTCTCCCAAAATAAAATAAGACCAAAACAACATTACAACAAAATGAAGAAAAATAACTCATTAAAACCAAAACAATAACAAACAAACCAACCATCACACTTATCACTATATAATTTATCTATTCTCTTTTCATCTTATTAAAAAAAATTGCATTTTCATCTGATTACTAAAATTGTACTTACATATGATTCCTACGTTCTTTACAAAAAATTGTACTTACGAAAATTAAAGAAATCGAATAAAAGAAATTGATTTGGAAACCCTCATAGCAGTTTTTTACTTTTCAGATGAGTTTTGTAACCCTAGCAAAGTACATAAATGTAAAATCAAATAAAACTAAGATGTCAGTTGGTTTGGTCTGATGTTGCTTGATCTCATTCCTCCATCATATAATAAACAACCTAAGACCAAAACAATAGAAGAAGAAAAAAACTCATCAAAACCAAAACAATAACAAACAAACAACATCACATTTATTAGTGTATAAATAATCTATTCTCATTTTACATGATTACAAAAATTGCACTTTCATCAGATTACAAATATGGTACCTAATTTTCTCCAGCGGTCTGACTATGTTTGAGTATTTTGTGTTAAGATGATATAGAGAAAGAGTTTATAAATATTAAAGACATGATGAATTAGACGGTTGAATCATTATTTCATCATATCTCTTTACTCTATCTAATTTCCTCGCCATGACAATTTTAATATTTTTCCCGTATTAAGATAAGTACCACATATTTATTAAATCATTATTTCAATGACATAGATTTCAATAAGTAACTTTTTTTTTCATATTTGGGTCAATAATGAACATCACATTCTATTTTTCTCTTATTTTGATTATTATTATAGTTTTGCCTATGTAAGATATTGTAATTTTTTCCGTTAAGTTATTGTAATATATATTTACTTTATTTATTTTAAATCTTTTTGAAAAATCTATTATATATATATATATATATATATATATATATATATATATATATATATATATATATATATATATATATATATATATATATATATATATATATATATATATATATATATATATATATATATATATATATATATATATATATATATATATATATATATATATATATATATATATATATATATATATATATATATATATCAATTTTATACTTTAATGTAGCAAAAATAATAATTTTACAAATAGCATTCTCAACAATTGAAACAAAAAATTATATTGTATATCTCTCTTCTTTATAATTTAAATTACTTGAATAATAACATATAAGCAATACCTTTTTTCCTTTGGTTATGTTTCTTATTTTAACTTTTCTTCTTTCTGATTTGGATTTTGTTGATAATTTTTATTTTTTATTTTATTTTTTTAAGTACCCTTTGACTATAATCTATTTATGTTAACATTTTTATTAAAAAACACATTTTGAGTTTAACTAAATATATAATTTATTAATGATCAAATTTTTATTAGGTTCTCTTTGTGATTTGTAACGTATAATGTAAATAATAAAACAAATCAAAATTCATTAGATAAAATTTATTAGATTAAAAAACCGAGACCTTTTATCATCACAATTTCAGAGGAACCGCTCAACAGTAAAGTTGGAAGAAGAGACTTATAAAAGTTTGAAATCATGTGTAGTGTAGAAAAGTTTAGTGTTTTTCATCATTACCAAATCAAAAATTTCTTTCATATCAACAATAAAGATCCATGTATTGGTGATAGACTCAAATCAAATGATATAACTTTTATTTTTAAAAGGAAAAATATATGATTATATGATCCATATTTTTCTAATCTATCCAAAAATTTCAAGTTTTGGAATCACGATTCACACTGTAAGATCTCGGTTCTACAGTAATGTTGGAAAATTTTGGAACAATTTTTAATGTATAAAACCAATTTGTTCTGGTTATCCTCATTTTCTATCCAATGTAGATTGAAATTATTCTCTCTAAACAAAATAAGACCAAAACAAAATAAGACTAAAACAACACAAGAAAAAAATGAAAAATAAAACTCATTAAAACCAAAACAAAAACAAACAAACAAACCTTCATTTATCACTGTATAATTTATCTATTCTCTTTTCATCTTATTACAAAAAAGTAACTTTCATCTGATTACATCTTATTATAAAAATTGCAAAAATTGTACTTACAAAAATTGAAGAAATAAAATAAAATAAAATGGTTTGGAAACGTCATAGCAGTTTTTCAATTTTCATATGAGTTTTATAACCCTAGAAAAGTACATTAATGTAAAACCAAATCAAACTAAGACGTCAGTTGGTTTGTTCTGATGTCGCTTGATCTCATTTATCCATCATATCAAAACAACATAAGACTAAAACAATAAAAGAAAAAACTCATTAAAACCAAAACAATAACAAACAAACAATATTCAATGTATAAATTATCTATTCTCCTTTTATCTTAATACAAAAATTTCACTTTCATTTGATTACAAAAAAGGTACCAAGTTTTCTCCACAGGTCTGGCCATGTTTGAGTATTTTGTGCGAAGAAGATGATATAGAGAAAGGGTTTATAAATATTACAGGCATGATGAATTGGATGGTTGAATCATTATTTTCATCATATCTTTTTACTCTATCTGATTTCCTCACCATGACAATTTTAATATTTTTCTCGTATTAAGATAAGTAGCACATATTTATTAAATCATTATTTCAATTACATAGATTTCAATAATTAACATTTTTTTCATTTTTAGATCAATAATAAACATCACATTCTATTTCTCTCTTATTTTGATCATTAATATACTTTTATAGTATATATAAGATATTGTAATTTTTTCCCGATAAGTTATTGTAATATATATTTAGTTTATTTATTTTTAACATTTTTGAAAAATCAATTTTATAAATATTTATCAATTTTAGACTTTAATGTAGAAATAATAATAATTTTACAAATAGAATTCTCAACAATTGAAACAAAAAATTATATTGTATGTCTTTCTTCTTTATAATTTAAATTACTTGTATAATAACATATAAGCAATACCTTTTTTCCTTTGTTTGTTTTTCATAATTTCACTTTTCTTCTTTCTGAGTTGGATTTTGTCGAGAATTTTTATTTTCTATTTTATTTATTTAAAGTACCTTTTAGTATAACCTATTTGGGTTAACATTTTTATAAAAAAATATTTTGAATTTAACTAAATATATAATTTATTAATGATCAAATTGTGATTATGCTCTCTTTGTGATTTATACCATATATAGAAATAATAAACTAAATCAAAATTCATTAGATATAACACTACGCCAAAAATAAGTTTTAGCAGCACATAAAAGAAAGCGCTTTTAGAAAAAGTGTTGTTGTAGGTTTTAAAAAAAATTCGCTTAAAAAAAGCGCTTTCAAAGGGTGCCTTAAGAAAGCGCTTTTCAAAAGCGCTGTTAAAGGTCACTCTTAGAAAGCGCTTTTTGGGAAGCGTTGCTAAAGGGTGCCTTTCAGAGGGTACCTTAAGAAAGCGCTTTTCAAAAGCGCTGCTAAAGGTCAGCCTTAGAAAGCGCTTTTCCAAAGCGCTGCTAATGCTGGCCTTTAGAAAGCGCTTTTAAAAGCGCTGCTATAGGATATGCTACGAAAGCGCTTTTACATTAAAAAGCGCTGTTATAGGTGACCTTTAGAAAGCACTTTTAAAAGAGCTTTCGTAGGTAGTTTTATAATAAATATCAAAAATTCGTATCATCACTTTTTTATTGTTCTTCACGATATCATCAAAACCCTAAACCAGAGCTCACGATCAAAACCCTAAATCAGATTTTCTTCACGATCAATGACTACCACTTTTCTATTTGTATCCTCTACGTCTTCTTGTTTCAGGACTACCGGGGCAGTTTCAGGACTTTTTCAGGACCTCTGCCTCCTTTAGCATCTGCAGAGAGAAAACGACTACCGCTTGATTTGTAGAAAAGAAAACAACAAGACCACCGCTTGCCACAGGAGAACCGCAAGGTGAAATCACAAAGTTTGCTGCATCAGAAATCACAACAATATACAACACAAAGTTACACAACTCAGCTCCAGGTATTTCAATTTCTAGTATAGTTTTGTATGAATAAATTGTTCTATGCTTGCTTTGATTATAATTTATTATATTTACATACAATTAATTTGCTTCCTTACGTGCTGTTCTAATCTGATTAAATTCTATGGTCCTGATATTAATAGAAAACAACACATTTTCATGTGCTTTTTATTTTATCAAACATCATTTATATTAACAAGTTGTGCATTGGTAAAACAAGCTAAGAGAGAAATAATAGAGAGCGTAACAAAATATTTAATAAAGGTAGCCATATTGTTAACTCTATTAATATATTGTTTTTTTTGTGTGCTTTTTATGATGGATTTTGAGCAATGATGGTTTCTTGTTTATGTGTTCTACTCGTCTCTTTTCTTGGTAGGAATGTATTATACTTGTGTACTAAAGTAGTTGATAGAATAAAATGAATTTAGTGAAAAGTTTTGAGTATTGGTTTTGTTATATGGTTGTGCAAGAGCAAGTGCAAGTTTTGAGTATTGGTTTTGTTTTCGAATTTATCATTTAGCTCAGATTGACTCAGAAACCGTAAACCATGGATAAGACATGGATGTATTCCAATCGATTGTCGAAGTACGAGAATGGGGTATCGGAATTCGTTAAGTTTGCTATTGCCATGCCAAAGACCCCAATCGAATGACATGTCCTTGTTTGTGTTGTTGTTATGGGAATCGAGTTGATGCAGTTCAGTTGGCATCACATTTAATACGGTATGGAATTGATAGAAGTTATACATGTTGGAATATGCATGGTGATAAAAGTGACGGGAATGATGAATCGGGGAATAATAGGACCTATGCTTCAAACGAAAATGGCACAGATACATACGATTATGATCGAATTGAAGAGATTGCAGAAGTGCTTGAAGAAGATCTTAATGATTGTCCCAAAATGTTCGAGAGGTTGGTAAGCGATGCAGAGAAACCGTTGTATAATGGTTGTACAAAATTCACAAGATTGTCTGCGGTATTAAAGTTGTACAACTTAAAGGCAGACAATGGATGGTCGGATAAAAGTTTCACAGAGTTATTAGCCCTTATGAAAGATATGCTACCAGAGGATAATGTTCTCCCCAATCGAACGTATGAGGCCAAAAAGATGTTGTACTCTATTGGCATGAGCTATGACAAGATACACGCCTGTCCAAAAGATTGTGTTTTGTTTCGAAATGAGTATGCATCGTTAAATGAGTGTCCTAAATGCGGTGCCCCTCGATATAAGAAAAATTTGTCTCCGGCAAAAGTCTTATGGTATTTTCCTATAATTCCGAGATTTAGATGGATGTATCATAGTGAAACCGATTCAAGACACTTAACTTGGCATGCAGATGAAAGAATTGTTGATGGAAAGTTTCGACATCCAGCAGATTCACCACAGTGGATGAAAATTGATAATGATTATCCTGAATTTGGAAAAGAAGCAAGAAACCTTCACTTGGCATTGTCTACTGATGGAATGAACCCACACGGTATTCAAAGTATCTCGCATAGCACATGGCCTGTGATTCTTATGATTTATAACCTACCTCTGTGGCTATGTATGAAGCGTAAGTACATGATGTTATCTATGTTAATTTCTGGGCCTAAACAACCAGGAAATGACATAGACGTATATTTGGAACCTTTAATCGAAGATTTGAAGATTTTGTGGGAGAACGGTGTGGAGGTTTATGATGGATATAGGAAAGAAAGTTTCAACTTGAGGGCGATGTTGTTTGGAACAATTAACGATTTTCCAGCCTACGGAAATCTATCCGGGTATAGCATTAAAGGTGAAAAAGCGTGTCCTATTTGTGAAGATGGAACCGATACGATGCGATTGAAACTTTGTAAGAAGAATGTCTTTCTCGGTCATCGTAGATTCTTAAATTCTAAACATCAATATCGTGGATGGAGAAAAGCGTTCAACGGAGATACCAAACAACGTAGAGCTCCGCCTGGATTGACAGGTGATCAATTATTTGAAAAGGTGAAATATGTGAGTATTCAGTTTGGCAAGCCTTTTGCACATAGAGTTGTCACAGGTGGGTGGAAGAAGAGGTCGATTTTTTTTGAAATGCCATATTGGAAATCTTTGTACGTAAGACATTTTCTTGATGTTATGCATATTGAAAAAAATGTATTTGACAGTGTTATTGGTACGTTACTCAATATAAAAGGGAAGTCTAAGGATGGTATTAAAGCAAGGGAGGACATGGTAGAGATGGGAATAAGAACTGAATTGGGACCCGTGGAAAAAGGAAGACGAACATATCTACCACTTGTTGTTTACACTCTATCCAGAAAGGAGAAAAAAAAATTGTGTAAGTTCCTAAGTGAGGTTAAAGTTCCAGAAGGCTACTCATCAGATATTAGAAGACTTGTGTCTATGCAAGAACTCAAGTTAAAGAGTTTAAAGACGCATGATTTCCATGTTATAATGGAACATTTTCTACCGATAGGTATACGTTCTATTCTTCCAGAAAAAGTAAGAAGCGCAATAACTAAACTGTGTTTTTTCATCAAGTCAATTTGCAGCAAGGTGATCGATCCTGAGATCTTACCAACATTGCAAAAAGAAATAGTTGTTACTTTGTGTGATCTTGAAATGTATTTCCCTCCCTCGTTTTTTGACATAATGGTTCATCTTGTCGTTCATCTTGTCAAAGAGACACAACTGTGCGGACCAGCTTATATGAGATGGATGTACCCTACTGAACGTTATATGAAAATATTAAAAGGGTATGTGAAAAACCGAAGTCGACCAGAGGGTTGTATTGCTGAATGATATATTGTTGAAGAAGCGGTTGAGTTTTGTACTGAATATCTGTCAAATGTTCAATCAATTGGACTCCCCAAATCTCATGTTGTTGAAAAAAAAGTAGGTAAGAAGCTAATTGGAAATAAAGTTGTGACAGTATCAATGGTCGAACGGGATCAAGTGCATTTGTATGTTCGGCATAATGAGCTTGAAGTTGAGTCGTATGTTGAAATGCACAAGGGTGTTCTTCGAGGTTTAAATCCGAATAGAAATGAGAATTGGATTGTACGAGAGCACAATCGAAGTTTCATACCATGGTTTAAGGAACATATTTATTCAAAGTATCGTTCAGATCATGCTTCAGTAACAGAAAGATTGAGATGTTTAGCATACGGTCCAAGTTTAGTTGTGTTTTCTTATAGCGCATATACAATTAATGGATACACATTTTATACCAAAGAACAGGATGAAAAAAGTACTATGCAAAATAGTGGTGTCACCTTGATCGCTGAAGCAATGCATATATCAAGTGTGAAGGACTTAAACCCAAAATTTGCAAATTTGTCATATTTTGGGGTTATCGAGCACATTTGGGTGTTTGATTACGAGAAGTTTCAGATTCCTATATTTGGTTGCAAGTGGGTTGAAAATAATAATGGCATACGAATGGATAAGTCAGGTTTTTTACAAGTGGATCTTAATAGGGTGGGGTACAAAGATGAGCCTTTCATTCTAGCCTCTCAAGCTAAACAAGTGTTTTATGTCAATAATCCGACAAGTACGAAATGGTCTATAGTGCTTTTATCTAACAAAGTAATTGATGAAAGCATTGGAGATCAAAGTGATATTGGTGTTGCATTGAATCTTTAACCATAACTGATCAAAATGATAATGAATTGTGTATTAGAAATGATCATAATGAGGGTATTTGGATCAATCCAACTGTCCGCGTTGTTAAGAGACGAGTAGAACACATTCCTACCAAGAAAAGAAAGAGACCTTAGTGAAAAGGGTAATAGTATATATAATTATAGCCTATATAATTCAATAAAATTTAATTTGTCATTTCATTTTTATTTGTCATTTCATTTTTATATTTGTCATTTCATTTTTATTTGTCATTTCATTTTTATTTGTCATTTCATTTTTATTTGTCATTTCATTTTTATATTTGTCATTTCATTTTTATTTTTTTTCATTATTACAGGTCAAATGGCTAGTAATCAAGAAAACTCACAAGATGCAAATGCTCGTGAAAATGCTCTTGAAAATACTCCAGAAAATACTTCAGAAAAGACTTCAGAAAAAGATATTACACGAGGTATAACTATTATGAGGGGAATCATCCGTGATAGAGATAGAGGAGTAACATATAATGTAGATTGGAATGATAATGACCAACTAATTGGGTCTAATGCTGCAAAGTTGACAAGCTACATTGGTACGCTTGTTCGTATACACATTCCGATCACCACTCCTAGATGGAAAAGAGGAGAGTTGGATGAGGCTAAAGAGAAAGTTTGGACTGAGATAAAGGTACATATATGGTTTTTGTTATTTGCTTTATCTTGACGATAATATGTGTTTAAATTGCTTTTACTAACACACTTTATGCGTATGTTTTTTTGTAGAGGTCTTTTAACATTGAAGATACCCGTAAAAAGTATATAATGGGTTTGGCTGGAAAAAGACACAGAGGGTGGAGAACATTTTTAACAAACAAGTATCTTAAAGATCATGAAGGAAATTTTCTTGAAGAGGATTCGGAACGTCCAAAGAAATATGAGAACTTCATTACACCTGAAGAATGGGTTGGTTTTGTAGGCCAAAGAAGAAACGAGAATTTCAAGAAAGTGAGTGCTATCAATCGCGAGAGAGCGTCAAAACCCGCATATCCATACAAAAAAGGGCGTTTGGGATATGCTCGCTTAGAGGAAAAAATTGTAAGTAAATATAAACTCTACGATCTTATTAATTCTCTCAATGTGTTATAATTGATGATCTTAAGACTTGTGTCAATGCGTAGTTAGAAGAGACGAAAAGTGACGCAACATCACTACCGGCACATTTGTTGTGGAAGGAAGCTTGTGTGGGCAAGGATCAAGCTGTTAATCCCGATATTCAACATGTGTATGATGAATGTGTAAGTATAAGATTGTGTCTTTAGTTAAATCAAATGTTTATTAATATTTAAATAATTTTTATCTCCACTAATAATTTTCGATATGTTACAGGAGACCTTGTCGCAATCGGTATCCCCAGGTGAGGATCATCAGGATACCAGGAGCGTACTTAGTCGAGCACTAAATATTGCTGAGTATCCGGGTCGGGTGAGGGGTAAAGGTCATGGTGTGACTCCAACCTCTTTGTATAAGCATCCAAGGAGAAGAAATCCTAGCAATGCAGGATGCAAACATTGCAGGATTTACAAGCTCAAGTCCGTGAATTGCAGAAGGATAAAGAGAGATATATGGCGGAAAAGAGCAGTTCACAATTGAAAAAAACTAGTGACAAAGCTAGTATCAACTGTCAGCATAAATTTCCTGAGGTAATTTTCAATATATATCTGTTATTATTATAGAATATTTTTAGTCACTTCTAACGGTTATTATTGGTTTAGGGAATTTCATCTTGCCAGCTATACCTATCGTCGCCGACTTATCGACTAGTTGGAAAGGGAAAAGTCCATAACACTTCGGGAGATTTACTTCACCATAGACCGCTTCCGGATGGACACATGAAAGTATCGGTTAACATTGCTTTAGATATGGATGCGTTGCTTCCGGTACCTGACATTGTTGCTGAGACCACATTGCTGCGAGATGCAATAGGATCTTTTGTTGCATAGCCATCGGACCTCATTTTCATAGATGATCAGGTATGTTGAAAACAATTATGAATCTTTAAGTCTTCAACTGTCAGTTCTGACCTCAGTTATTTCCACGGTAATTATAGACTCCTACAACACCTACATCTAAGGGTAAAGGGATTTTGCGGCACGACGAGTCTGATGTATCACAAAAAGAGGTACGTTTAAAGTGTTAATTATATGATCCGAATAAAAAACTGCATAATTTTATAATTTAACTGAGTCTATATGATTTTTAGGTACCTTTTTAAGGGTCACAACAAGTGAGCCAGAAAATCGTTGGCGTACCACCCAAGAAAAGGGTTCCTACTAGATTTTTCCCTCGATACCGGCAGTGTCTTGAAACAATAGTGGGAACAACAGATTTGATGGATGGTGGTATTCGTCAAATGGATATGGATCAAGGTATCTTTGGTTTTCCTTGCACCGAAATAATTGGACATGAGGACGTGGAACAAATTTTCCGTCATAAAGAATTAGGCGTCAGTATTATGCACGCATACATCCGGTAACCCCATCTTTATATTATGTAATTAGCTGAAATTTTTTTTAAACATTTCAATGAATATAGTATAATATTAATTATGTTTTTATTTAAGGCTGTTATATGACAAATTGATGTGCGGGAATCAATTGTCAAACAAATTCCATTTCGTGTCTTCCTCCAGTGTCAGCGGAGCGACAATTGGTAGGGAATCGGATTCAGTAAGAGAGCACTTAGTCGAAAGATTCATGGAAACTAGCAGTACAGAAAGCTTATATCTTTGGGCGTATAATACTATTCCTACAGGGTTAGATTTTCATTTTAAGTTCATTTTAATATTTGTAATTTTTGCGTAGAAAATTTTCTTCTAAACTGTTGTTTTAATTTATAGACGTCACTGGTTGTTGGTTGCTATCGATCCTATAAAAGAAGTGGTCTATTATCTGAATTCGGTTGACGGTGATTGGACAAATTATCCGGATATGAAGTTAATGATTGATACGTAAGTGATATTATTCTAAATATTTGTGTGTATTTATATATTTAATTATTTCTGTGACATTGTTCTAAATATATATTTTTATTTTGTTAGAGTGATACAAGTATTCTGGTGTCAAAGAGCAGCTCGAGTACGACGGTCTAAATCAAACAACATTAATTGGATCAAAGTGCAGGTATATTAATTTCCACTATTTTGCTTATAATATTTATGATATGTGATAAAACAATACAACTATATATTCTAATTTGTTTTTCCATGTAGTGTCCTCAACAACAAAATGGTATAGATTGCGGATACTTCGTTATGCAGTTTATCAAAGAAATCATTCAACTGAATAAAATAGAGATTCCAGTCACGGTATGGATTTATAACTTAGGATTTGTTTTATTATTTCTCGGATATTTCATATAATTTTTTACTTTTAACTAAATCATGCATATTATGTTTTGTTATGTAGTACTTCGATGAATACAAATGTGCATATTACACGAAACTTCAGTTGGAAGAAATCAAAGAGGAATTGTGTCAATATTTTATTGAGCAGAGAATCATATAAGGTATGAATACATTATTATGTGAAAATTAAGTGTTATGAATACGTTACATGTGAACATGGAATACCATATTGATTGTGTTATTATGTTCAAACCTCGCAAGACCAGGACCTTAATACATAATTGACTGTGTTTCTTTCATACATTAGGACTGTTTTAGTTGTTGTTAGGGTTGATTTTGTAAGACTGATTTTGAGTTACAATGCTGATAACAATGGTTTTATATATTTTGAGGTACAAAAATGGTGTATATATATTTTGGATTACAATGGTATACAATGCATTACCGCAGTTTATAAATTACAGGTTGTGGCAACTGGTTTATATAAATAATATGCTGCAAACAATGCAGGTATATGAATTATATAAATTATACCTCTAAAAAAAACACCCTATGAAAGCGCTTTTTTAAGAAAAACGCTGCCTTAGGTAACCTATGAAAGCGCTTTTTCACAAAAGCGCTGTCTAAGGTAAACATATGACAGCGCTTTTCCATGAAAAAGCGCTGCTAAAAGACCACCTATGAAAGCACTTTTGCAGAAAAAAGTGCCACCTTAGGTAGACCTATGAAAGCGCTTTTTCATAAAAAAGCGCTGCCAAAAGCCTACTTAAGAGAGCGTTTTTTAGAAAAAGTACTGCCAAAAGCCTACTTAAGAGAGCGCTTTTTAGAAAAAGCGCCGTCTTAGGTAGACCTACGAAAGCGCTTTTAATTAAACAAAAAGAGCTGCTAAAACCTATAGCAGCGCCACCTTAGAAAGCGCTTTTAAGCGCTTTTAAAGGCCAAAAAAAGCGCTTTCGTAGGTCTTTTTTGGCGTAGTGTAATGAGATATAATGGATTAAATTCAAAAACTGAGACCGTATATCATCGCAATTACAGAGGAACCGTTCAACAGTAAAGTTGGAAGAAGATACTTATAAAAGTTTAGAATCATGTGTAATGTAGAAAAGTTGTGTCTTTTTTATCATTACTAAATCAAATATTTTCTTTCATATGAACAATAAAGAGTCATGTATTGGTGGTAGACTCAAATCAAATAATATAATTTTTGTTTTTTAATGAAAAAAAATAATGAGATGATCCATATTTTTATAGTCTATTCAAAAATTTCAAGATTTGGTATCACAGATTCGAACTGTAAGATACTTATTTAAAACCAATTTGTTCTGATTATCGTCATTTTCTATCCAATGTAGCTTGATCTCATTCTCTCAAAACAAAATATGACCAAAACAACAGAACAACAAAATGAAAAAGAAAACTCATTAAAACCAAAAAAATAACAAACAAACCAACCATCACACTTATCACTATATAATTTATCTATTCTCTTTTCATCTTATTAAAAAAATTGCACTTTCATCTGATTACTAAAATTGTAAAGAAATCGAATAAAAGAAATTGATTTGGAAACCCTGATAGCAGTTTTTCACTTTTCAGATGAGTTTTGTAACCCTAGCAAAGTACATAAATGTAAAACCAAATCAAACTAAGATGTCAGTTGGTTTGGTCTGATGTTGCTTGATCTCATTCCTCCATCATATAATAAACAACATAAGACCAAAACAATAGAAGAAGAAAAACACTCATCAAAACCAAAATAATAACAAACAAGCAACATCACATTTATTAGTGTATAAATTATCTATTATCATTTTACATGATTACAAAAATTGCACTTTCATCGGATTACAAAAATGGTACCTAATTTTCTCCACAGGTCTGACTATGTTTGAGAATTTTGTGCGAAGATGATATAGAGAAAGGGTTTATAAATATTAAAGGCATGATGAATTGGACGGTTGAATCATTATTTCATCATATCTCTTTACTCTATCTAATTTCCTTACCATGACAATTTTAATATTTTTCTCGTATTAAGATAAGTACCACATATTTATTAAATCATTATTTCAATGACATAAATTTCAATAAGTAACATTTTTTTCATATTTGGATCAATAATGAACATCACATTCTATTTTTCTCTTATTTTGATCATTATTATATTTTTGCCTATGCAAGATATTGTAATTTTTTCGTTAAGTTATTGTAATATATATTTACTTTATTTATTTTAAATGTTTTTGAAAAATCTATTATATATATATATATATATATATATATATATATATATATATATATATATATATATATATATATATATATATATATATATATATATATATATATATATATATATATATATATATATATATATATATATATATATATATATATATATATATATATATCAATTTTATACTTTAATGTAGCAATAAAACTAATTTTACAAATACCATTCTCAACAATATAAACAAAAAAATTATATTGTATATCTCTCTTCTTTGTAATTTAAATTACTTGAATAATAACATATAAGCAATACCTTTTTTCCTTTGTTTATGTTTCTTATTTTAACTTTTCTTCTTTCTGATTTGGATTTTGTTGATAATTTTTTTTTTTTTTAAGTACCTTTTACTATAATCTATTTATGTTAACGTTTTTATTAAAAAGCTCATTTTGAATTCAACTAAATATATGATTTATTAATAATCAAATTTTTATTAGGCTCTCTTTGTGATTAGTAACGTATAATATAAATAATAAAACAAATCAAAATTCATTAGATATAATGGATTAAATTAAAAATACGAGACCTTTTATCATTGCGATTCCAGAAGAACCGCTCAACAGTAAAGTTGGAAGAAGAGACTTATAAAAGTTTGGAATCATGTGTAGTGTAGAAATGTTTAGTCTTTTTCATCATTACCAAATCAAAAATTTCTTTCATATCAACAATAAAGATCCATGTATTGGTAGTAGACTTAAATCAAATAATATAACTTTTATTTTTAAATGGAAAAAGATATGATTATATGATCCATATATTTATAATCTATCCAAAAATTTCAAGTTTTGGAATCATTATTCACACTGTAAGACTTATCTGATCTCGGTTCAACAGTAAAGTTGGAAAAGTTTGAAACAATTTGTAACGTAGAAAACCAACTTGTTCTGGTTATCTTCATTTTCTATCCAATGTAGATTGATCACATTCTCTCTAAACAAAATAAGACCAAAACAAAATAAGACTAAAACAACACAAGAAAAAAATGAAAAAGAAAACTCATTAAAAACAAAACAAAAACAAACAAACAAACCATCACATTTATCACTGTATAATTTATCTATTCTCTTTTCATCTTATTACAAAAAAATAACTTTCATCTGATTACATCTTATTATAAAAATTCCAAAAATTATACTTACAAAAAATGAAGAAATCAAATAAAAGAAAATGATTGGGAAACCTCATAGCAGTTTTACACTTTTCATTTGAGTTTTATAACCCTAGAAAAGTACATAAATGTAAAACAAAATCAAACTAAGATATCAGTTGGTTTGTTCTGGTGTCGCTTGATCTCATTTCTCCATTATATCTAAACAACATAAGACCAAAACAATAAAAGAAAAAACTCATTAAAATCAAAACAATAACAAACAAACAATATTCCGTGTATAAATTATCTATTCTCCTTTTATCTTATTACAAAAATTGCATTTTCATCTGATTACAAAAAAGGTACCTAGTTTTCTCCACGGGTCTGGCCATGTTTGAGTCTTTTGTGCGAAGAAGATGGTATAGAGAAAAGGTTTATAAATATTACAGGCATAATGAATTGGATGGTTGAATCATTATTTCATCATATCTCTTTACTCTATATGATTTCCTCACCATGACAATTTTAATATTTTTCTCGTATTGAGATAAGTAGCACATATTTATTAAATCATTATTTCAAATACATAGATTTAAATAATTAACATTTTTTTTCATTTTTAGATCAATAATAAACATAACATTCTATTTCTCTCTTATTTTGATCATTAATATACTTTTATAGTATATATAAGATATTGTAATTTTTTCCGATAAGTTATTGTAATATATATTTAGTTTATTTATTTTAAATGTTTTTGAAAAATCAATTTTATAAATATTTATCAATTTTAGACTTTAATGTAGCAATAATAATAATTTTACAAATAGAATTCTCAACAATTGAAACAAAAAATTATATTTTATGTCTCTCATCTTTATAATTTAAATTACTTGAATAATAACATATAAGCAATTCTTTTTTTCCTTTGTTTGTTTTTCTTCATTTCACTTTTCTTCTTTCTGAGTTGGATTTTGTTGAGAATTTTTATTTTATATTTTATTTATTTAAAGTACCCTTTTAGTATAATCTATTTGGGTTAACATTTTTATAAAAAAATATTTTGAATTTAACTAAATATATAATTTATTAATGATCAAATGGATTAAATTCAAAAACTGAGACCATATATCATCGCAATTCTAGAGGAACCGTTCAACAGTAAAGTTGGAAGAAGAAACTTATAAAAGTTTGGAATCATGTGTAATGTAGAAAAGTTGAGTCTTTTTTATCATTACCAAATCAAAAAATTTCTTTCTTATGAACAATAAAGAGTCATGTATTGGTGGTAGACTCAAATCAAATAATATAATTTTTATTTTTTAATGAAAAAAATGATGAGATGATCCATATTTTTATGGTCTATCCAAAAATTTCAAGATTTGGAATCACATATTCACACTGTAAGATACTTAATTAAAACCAGTTTGTTCAGATTATAGTCATTTTTTATCCAATGTAGCTTGATCTCATTCTCTCAAAACAAAATATGACCAAAACAACATAACAACAAAATGAAAAAGAAAACTCATTAAAACCAAAACAATAACAAACAAACCATTACACTTATCACTATATAATTTATCTATTCTCTTTTCATCTTATTAAAAAAATTGCACTTTCATCTGATTACTAAATTTGTACTTACATATGATTCCTACGTTCTTTACAAAAATTGTACTTACAAAAATTAAATAAATCGAATAAAAGAAATTGATTTAGAAACCCTGATAGCAGTTTTTCACTTTTCAGATGAGTTTTGTAACCCTAGCAAAGTACATAAATGTAAAACCAAATCAAACTAAGATGTTAGTTGGTTTGGTCTGACGTTGCTTGATCTCATTCCTCCATGATATAATAAACAACGTAAGACCAAAATAATAGAAGAAGAAAAAAAATCATCAAAACTAAAATAATAACAAACAAACAACATCATATTTATTAGTGTATAAATTATCTATTCTAATTTTACATGATTACAAAAATTGCACTTTCATCGGATTACAAAAATGGTACCTAATTTTCTCCACAAGCCTGACTATGTTTGAGTATTTTGTGTGAAGATGATATAGAGAAAGAGTTTATAAATATTAAAGGCATGATGAATTAGACGGTTGAATCATTATTTTATCATATCTCTTTACTCTATCTAATTTCCTCACCATGACAATTTTAATATTTTTCTCGTATTAAGATAAGTACCACATATTTATTAAATCATTATTTCAATGACATATATTTCAATAAGTAACATTTTAATCATATTTGGATCAATAATGAACATCACATTTTATCTTTCTCTTATTTTGATCATTATTATATCTTTGCCTTTGTAAGATATTGTAATTTTTTCGTTAAGTTATTGTAATATATATTTACTTTATTTATTTTAAATGTTTTTGAAAAATCTATTATATATATATATATATATATATATATATATATATATATATATATATATATATATATATATATATATATATATATATATATATATATATATATATATATATATATATATATATATATATATATATATATATATATATATATTTATCAATTTTATACTTTAATGTAGCAATAAAACTAATTTTACAAATAGCATTCTCAACAATTGAAACAAAAAAACAAAAAATTATATTGTATATCTCTCTTCTTTATAAAAAAAATTATATTGTATATCTCTCTTCTTTATAATTTAAATTATTTGAATAATAACATATATGCAATACCTTTTTTCCTTTGGTTATGTTTCTTATTTTAACTTTTCTTCTTTCTGATTTGGATTTTGTTGAGAATTTTTATTTTTTATTTTATTTTTTTAAAGTACCCTTTTACTATAATCTATTTATGTTAACATTTTTATTAAAAAACACATTTTGAATTTAACTAAATATATAATTTATTAATGATCAAATTTTTATTAGGCTCTCTTTGTGATTTGTAACATATAATATAAATAATAATGAGATATTATGGATTAAATTAAAAAACTAGACCTTCTATCATCGCAATTCCAGAGGAAGCGCTCAACAGTAAAGTTGGAAGAAGAGACTTATAAAAGTTTTGAATCATGTGCAGTGTAGAAAAGTTTAGTCTTTTTCATCATTACCAAATCAAAAATTTATTTCATATCAACAATAAAGATCCATGTATTGGTGGTAGACTCAAATCAAATAATATAATTTTTATTTTTAAATGGAAAAAAGATATGATTATATGATCCATATTTTTATAATCTATCCAAAAATTTCAAGTTTTGGAATCACGATTTACACGGTAAGACTTATCTGATCTCGGTTCAATAGTAAAGTTGGAAAAGTTTGGAACAATTTGTAATGTAGAAAACCAATTTAATCTGGTTATCCTCATTTTTCTATCCAATGTAGATTGATCTCATTCTCTATAAACAAAAAAAAAGACCAAAACAAAATAAGACTAAAACAACATAAGAAAATAATGAAAAAGAAAACTCATTAAAACCAATACAAAAACAAACAAACAAACTATCACATATATCACGGTATAATTTATCTATTCTCTTTTCATCTTATTACAAAAAAAAATAACTTTCATCTGATTACATCTTATTATAAAAATTCCAAAACTTATACTTACAAAAAATGAAGAAATCAAATAAAAGAAAATGATTGGGAAACCTCATAGCAGTTTTACACTTTTCATATGAGTTTTATAACCCTAGAAAAGTACATAAATGTAAAACAAAATCAAACTAAGATATCAGTTGGTTTGTTCTGGTGTCGCTTGATCTCATTTCTCCATTATATCTAAACAACATAAGACCAAAACAATAAAAGAAAAAACTCATTAAAATCAAAACAATAACAAACAAACAATATTCCGTGTATAAATTATCTATTCTCCTTTTATCTTATTACAAAAATTGCATTTTCATCTGATTACAAAAAAGGTACCTAATTTTTTCCACGGGTCTGGCCATGTTTGAGTCTTTTGTGCGAAGAAGATGGTATAGAGAAAAGTTTTATAAATATTACAGGCATAATGAATTGGATGGTTGAATCATTATTTCATCATATCTCTTTACTCTATATGATTTCCTCACCATGACAATTTTAATATTTTTCTCGTATTAAGATAAGTAGCACATATTTATTAAATCATTATTTCAATTACATAAATTTCAATAATTAACAATTTTTTCATTTTTAGATAGTAATAAACATCAGATTCTATTTCTCTCATATTTTGATCATTAATATACTTTCATAGTATATATAAGATATTGTAATTTTTCCCTGATAAGTTATGTAATATGTATTTAGTTTATTTATTTTAAATATTTTTGAAAAATAAATTTTATCAATATTTATCAATTTTAGACTTTAATGTAGCAATAATAATAATTTTACAAATAGAATTCTTAACAATTGAAACAAAAAATTATATTTTATGTCTTTTTTCTTTATAATTTAAATTACTTGAATAATAACATATAAGCAATACCTTTTTTCCTTTGTTTGTTTTTCTTAATTTCACTTTTCTTCTTTCTGAGTTATATTTTGTCGCGAATTTTTATTTTCTATTTTATTTATTTAGAGTACCTTTTAGTTTAACCTATTTGGGTTAACATTTTTATAAAAAAAATATTTTGAATTTAACTAAATATATAATTTATTAATGATAAATATATAATTTATTAATGATCAAATTGTGATTATGCTCTCTTTGTGATTTGTACTATATATAGAAATAATAAACTAAATCAAAATTCAT
This sequence comes from Vicia faba, assembly GCA_948472305.1. Classification (NCBI taxonomy): domain Eukaryota; kingdom Viridiplantae; phylum Streptophyta; class Magnoliopsida; order Fabales; family Fabaceae; genus Vicia; species Vicia faba. Next base: position 69,556,733 of record OX451740.1, read on the forward strand.
TAGATATAATGAGATATAATGGATTAAATTCAAAAACTGAGACCGTATATCATCGCAACTTATAAAAGTTTGAGTCTTTTTTATCATTACTAAATCAAAAAATTTCTTTCACACGGTAAGATAGTTATTTAAAACCAATTTGTTCTGATTATCGTCATTTTCTATCCAATGTAGCTTGATCTCATTCTCCCAAAACAAAATAAGACCAAAACAACAGAACAACAAAATGAAAATGAAAACTCATTAAAACCAAAACAATAACAAACTAACCAACCATCACACTTATCACTATATAATTTATCTATTCTCTTTTCATCTTATTAAAAAAATTGTACTTTCATCTGATTACTAAAATTGTACTTACATATGATTACTGCGTTCTTTACAAAAATTGTACTTATGAAAATTAAAGAAATCAAATAAAAGAAATTGATTTGGAAACCTTGATAACAGTTTTTCACTTTTCAGATGAGTTTTGTAACCCTAGCAAAGTACATAAATGTATAACCAAATCAAACTAAGATGTCAGTTGGTTTGGTCTGATGTTGTTTGATCTCATTCCTCCAAAACAATAAGAAACAACATCACATCACTGTATAATTTATCTATTCTCTTTTCATCTTATTACAAAAATTACACTTTCATATAATTAAATCTTATTACAAAAATTACACTTTCATCTGATTACATCTTATTACAAAAATTGCACTTACATCTATTTTCTACGTACTGTACAAAATTTGAAGAAATCAAATTTAAAAAAATAATTTGGAAACCCTAATAGCACTTTTTCACTTTTCAGATGAAATTTGTAACCCTGACAAAGTACATAAATGCAAAACCAAATCAAACTAAGATGTCAGTTGGTTTGTTTTGATGTCGCTTGATCTCATTCCTCCATCATATCTAAACAACATAAGACCCAATAGAAGAAAAAAAAAATTATCAAAACCAAAACAATAACAAACAAACAACATCACATTTATGAGTGTATAATTTATCTATTCTCCTTTTATCAGTATATAATTTTCTCCACATGGCTGGCCATGTTTGAGTATTTTGTTCGAAGAAGATGATATAGAGAGGGTTTATAAATATTAGAGACATGATGAATTACATGGTTGAAGGAGGACGTGAAATTGAAACCGTGTAACTGATTGATATGGGTGGAAACAAAAGACTGAAATTGTCACAACACAAAGAATTAAATGGAGAAGGAAATAATTATTTGGGATTTTTGGCCAAAGAATTGAGAAAAAAGATTAAGAAAAAAATATGATATTTGGAATTACAAAGAGCTTTGTTTATATGAAGCCACTTGGCAACATATGAAAAAAGTAATATCTGATTTTCTTAGATGATAGATGAGGGTGGTTAGATATCTGTTGTGGATTGAAAGAACCAAAAGACTGTCAACACTGAATCTCTTACATGGCTCACCAATAGAGAACTTTGAATGGAAAAACATATTCATTCACCATATCTAGGGGTGGTAAAACGGGCCGACTTCCCTGCCCCGCCTTCCCGCCTTAAACCCTCCAAAAAAAGACTAGGGCGGGCAAGCCCGCCAAGTGGGAATAAAATCTAGCTCGTTCCGCCAAAGTGGCGGGTTGGCGGGACGCGGACATGCCCGCCTATTTTTTTATTTTTCATTTTTTTAATAGTTTAATATGCTTTATTTTACATTTCAATTAGATTTTTCACTTATTTTTTAGAACAATTTTTTATAAAGCATCTTTTAAACAAATTTTACTTTAAGAAGTATTACATATATCCACAAATAAATATATAAAATAATATCATCAAGAATTGGAATTACTATAATTAACTAAAAAAGAGCGAGCATAAGGCATGACAGGCTAAAAGAATCAACGGAGCGGACTTTGGCGGACAACGAGTTTTGGCGGGTGACGGGTTTTGACAGAACGAATTTTAGTGGACCGCAGGCTCAAAATCCTAACCCAACCCGTCATTTTTGTCGGGAGTGCGACCCGGCCCAATACCCTAACCATATCTCGGGGCCATATTTATCATTCTACACTTTTGCTTTTTAGTTTTGAATGCATAGTACTGTAACACCATTCAGGGCCGGACCTAGGGGTAGGCCACCAAGGCTACCACCTAGGGCCTCACTTTTTATTTTATATTTTTATGTTATTAATTAATTGATTTTTTTATTTAAAAAATTACCTTTTTAATTTTGTTACATACCAGCTAAATAAAAATACTTAGAATATATATTGATAGCAACAATATTTTCTTATTTTGTTTGTTAGTTTAAAAACTATCCATATAAATAATAAATTTTTGAATTTTTTAACATAATAGAAGACTTAATATCTAAGTATTTTTTATATAATTTTGGCATTATTTTCAATTTTTAATAAAGAGATTAGTGTTTTAATTTTATTATCAATTAAAATAAAATATTAAATGAATTTTTAATAATAATTTAATTATTTTACATCCTAAAATATCTATAATATATTAATTTTAGATAAATATTTTATTATATTTAAAATAATTAATTTTAATTTTTGTCTCAGATTTCAAGATGTGTTAGACCAATCCTGACACCATTCTATTTAACCCATCTTAAAATCTATTTGATTTCTCTTTTCCTTTTCTCATATGAGATTATAATCTGAATTCTAAAGATGAAATGTTATTTTCCTCACGGAAAGGAATTTGGATCTTTTAAAAAAGCTTACTACACAATATATAAAAATTATTAGCATTAAAATTATTTATTATCAAAATCAATAAGATGACTATTATGATATTGAAAGATAAAAATTTAATGTGAAAGACAACATATTATCATCAATTCAAAAATAATATATTGAATAATAATTGGAAGATTTCAATCAAATAAATTAAAATATTCAAAATAGATTATAAGATCAAATCATTAAATTAAAAAATTGGAAACAAAAATCGAATTTTGAAATTATTTTGAAATTTTAAACATTAATATAGGATGAATGAGTGATTTCATTCATCTATTTGAAAAAATTATCTATTCTTCAACAATGCAACAACATCATAATGTAATAGGCTGGATTAAAACTGAAATTTATATATTCAAATTATAATAACAAATACAGTTTGAATAAAGAGCAATAAAGTTGTTATAAAAATATTCAACCTGACAGCTCTAAGTAGATAAACACCATTATTTCAAGAAATAATCAATTATTTCTAAAAACAATAAAACAGTTTTTAAAATAAAGAGCAATATTATCAATGCAATCAATTTAAATAAAATTAGTAAATCCCGAGTCTGATGAAAGAAACTGTACACCAAAACAATCACCATACACCAGATTAAGACAACTTTGATGTTTAAGACAAACTTAAATATATTTTTTTTTATAGATTTTTTTTGGTCTGAAAACACAATAAAATAAACCAAAACAACGTTATAATAATGAACTAAATCATAAAATTTAAACAATCAAACCTAAAAAAATAAATAAAGATGAAAAATTTTAAAATCTTGTTACCTTAATCTTAGGCCAAAGAAAGAGTTTCCAGCAAATCAAAATCACAAGAATAGATGAAAGAGGAAATTTAAAAGAACAAAAACAAAATAAAAAACAACAAAAAAATATTCTTCTAATTTTCAAATATTCTTTGATTTCACAAATATGAAAAAATATCAATCGTCTTTTTCACATATCTAAAAAGTATCAATGATCTGAAGCATTACCGATTAAAACTTGAAGAATAAAACCTAAAATGGTCATGAAACAAATGGTTCTCCATAAGACCCAAAAAAATATTTGAAGATTTAAAACAAAGAAAGAACAAATATATTTAAAAAAACAAATGAATGTGTGCAATATTGTTTCTGATTCTTACCAAAGTAGAAAAGGAATGAGATAAAACTAAAAAAAAATGTGGGAAAAGAGAGAACATGAAAAAATAAAGAGAGAGAAGGAGAAAGAAAAAGTAGTAAATTTTAAAAAGAGAAGGAGAGAGTGTGTTAAAAGATATAATGTAGATGAGAATGCATTAATGAGGAGTAGATGAAGCATTTCTTAAGAATGAGAGATGAAGAAATTTTAGAGAAGAAGAAATGATGAGAGAGGGTTTGAAAACTTTAATGTGATGATACATGGATAGAAGAGAAAAGTTGAAAAAGTAGGATTGAAATGGTTGATTTGGAATCAAATAATTGTATATGGATTGACAATTGAAAGAAAGTAGAAGAAATATAGTTTTTGCACCCCAAAATTTTCCCTCTCATTTCTCAAGATTTTTCTCACAGAGTTTCTCTTGGATCAAGACTGCACAAATTTCATGGATCATATTGGACTCTCAAGCATCAAATCGAAGAAGAGCAAGTTTGCTTTGATTCATAAGCTTCAATTGGGCATTGGGTCCCCTTCGAGCAAGCTTTAGTCCACAAGCATCATTTGGGCATATGACTCCCTATAGGTTTGCTTCGATTCACAAGCAGTAGCCTCCTACATGCTTGCTTTGATGCACAAAGCAATGGCCCCCTACAGATTGGCTTCGATTTAACAATGGCATCCTGCGGATTTGTTTTGATTCACAAAGCATTGACCTCTTGCATACAAGCTTCGATTGAGCATTAGCCTCTTACGTGTCTGCTTCGATCCAAAAGGCAAGTGCCTCCTTTGTGCTTGCTTTCGACCCACGGGGAAATGGCTTCTCTTGTGCTTTCCTTCAATGAACAAGGCAAAGGCTTCCTCTGTACTTGCCTTCGATTCACTAGGCAAATACTTCCCTCGTGCCTAATTCAATTCACTAGGCAATGGCCTCCTTTGTGCCTTCTTTTATCCACAAAGCAATAGCCTCCCTCATGCTAGCCACCACAAGGTATTGGCTTCCTTTGTGCTAAGCTTCGACTGGACAAATGGCTCCCTTTGAAATGGAATTCTTCGATTCCATCTCTGAACCCCTCAGCACATGATTTCTACATTATGAACACACATTGGTGGCCCATTTGAAGAACGCACAAGGGGTACATGTGGGCTATTTAAAGAAACTCACAGTGGTTCCTTTGAAGGACACACATTGGTGTCTCATTCGAAGAACACCTAAGTGGTGCATGTGGTCCATTCGAAGGACACACAACTGTTAGAAACAAGTTTTGTTTTGTCTTTTGATGAGTTTGGTTCAAGATGCTTGCTGGCCAAAGTCGTACATGCTGCCAAGCCCCAGCCTCCTGCATAATTACATTCGAATGAGATGACTAAAACAAAGTTTCGACAGGCCAGAAGGAAGTGTTCGATTGGGCTAGTTGGGTATTTTCAGATCAGGCGGCTAAGGCAAATAGGGGCTCAATCGAAGAAGACACAAGGATGAAACCCAGAGATCAATTCAGAGCCAATCGAAGAACGAGGCGTGAAGGCATTCGAAAGAGTCAAGGAGTGAAACATGTCCAGATTCATTTAAAACCCAAAAGGATAGAAAATCCTCAAAAAAGTCAACCTGTTTAAGGCTTTCGATTCTGCCTTCAAAGCCTGATTAATAATTGTTTCTTGCCATTTCCATTCACCATCACCCCTTATAAATACAGGGCTAAAGGCATATTGCAAAGGACGGAGAAAAATCAAAACCATTACAACAAAAGAAGGACGAAACATTGCCACAGAAAGATCTTGACTAAAACACACGTATAACTTGCCTCACTAAAAACTCCATAAAACTTTGAAATCATTTCAAGTTTTTTTGAGCACAACTCATTCACCTTCGATCCAGTTCAAGCCATCTCCATCCAAACCAAGCATTGTGATCATCTCAGTAAGGTTCAAAGAGTAAGAATGGATCGTTATTAACAGCAAAGATGTTAAAGACGCCCACATATGCACCACCGGTCCCCATAATCATTTGAATTCACATTTTTTATTTTTTATATGTTTTGATGCATACTATTAATATTATTGTGTTACTAAGGTCCAAATATGCAGTTTATCATATAATCATTTTGTTGTGTTTGAATCAACAAAAGAGAAAGAAGTTCATAGGGTGAAGAAGGACGTGTGTAGTCGAAAGGACCCGGGTTCGATACCCAGGTCATGTATTGTTGTTTTTTCTAAAATGTTTCTTATAGATCCAGTGTGATATGATCATAGGCGTGCATCATATTCCATCAAATCCACACTATCAAATCTCAACTGAACCAAATCCAAGCGCCTCAACGTGCAGGCCACAATGCACCTCTTGAAGGCCAGCAACATTAGATCCAACGCTAGCTTGGGTCATCTCCTAATTCACCCCTTGCTTACTGGTGCTGCCTGGCCTTTTTTATATGTTTATTTTTATTCTTTTTTCTTAGTTACTTTTATTTAACTATAAAAATTAGATTAAAAAATCACAAAAAAATAGATTTAGTTCTTTTCTCTTAACTAATTTAATTTTCATAAATAAATTCAATTTAACTTAATCATGTTTTAGTATTTATTTCATAGTTAATTTGTAATTAATTTAGACTTAGGTTTTAAATATTAAAATCAAACCACAAAAATACCAAAAATATTTTTCTTAATACTTATGTTTTTTTAGGACATTTGATTTTCTTTCTAAACAATCTCTTCTCATTTTATGTTCTATTTTTTCTTTTGTTATTTAAATTCTAGAAAGAATGTATAGGTCCCACATTTGATTTTGTAATAGTTAGTTTATCTTTTCACATTTTTTTTTTTAAATATTATAACTGCTCATGGGATGTAATAGCGTAGCTTTAAATTCCGCATTTTAAATTCCTGCAAATTATTAACTGCTAGATGTATGATTCATAGGATTGGATGACAAGATTAATAATTAAACACTAGAAAACCTAAACATCAAGATAAATAATTGAACATAACACACTCTCACATGCGCACCTTTAGGATACTTCCACTTTGGTTGCCTTCGAAAAATTAGTCATAATTCTCGAAACGTGAGACATTTTAGTGGCTACCCTCCGGTTTAAAAAGATCATAAGTCCCTCGATGACCCTCTCGACATTGTCTGGTCAATTCTTGATCAACCTTGAGCAATTGAGGACCTCTATGAGCATGTCTTGAAAAATAAGAGGGAAAATTTTGGGTTACAACAATCATCATCATCACAAGAGACCATATCCTATTTTGAGGGGTTAGTTTCATCGAAAGAAACATGCATAAATTCTTCTATAGTTAGAGTTCTTTTATTGTATATTCTATAAGCTTTACTTGAAAGAGAGTATCCAAAAAATATACCTTTTTCATCGAACTTACTGATATTGTCCTTATCATTGTTAAGAACAAAACGCTTACATCCAAAAATGCAGAAATGAGCAATATTCAACTTTTGATTATTGAACAACTCATATGGTATTTTCTTTAACATTGGTCGGATGATCACACGGTTGCTTACATAACGAGCTGTGCTTATCGCATCAGCCCAAAAGTACTTCGGTAATTTTGAATCGCTTAACATTGTGCGAGAAAGCTCTATGAGTGATCGATTCTTCCTTTCTACCACACCATTTTGCTGAGGAGTTCTAGGTGCTGAAAAATTATGGAAGATATCATTTTCTTCATAAAAATCTTCGAATGATGCATTCTGGAATTATCCACCATGATCACTTTGGATTGATGTAATCTTTAGTGATTTTTCATTTTGGACTTTCTTAGTGTATCTTTTAAAGGACTTGAATGCATCACTTTTCTGCACTAAAAACAAATTCCATGTATATCTTAAAAAATCATCAACAATAACAAGTGCATATACATTACCTCTGAAGCTTTTAGTTCGTGATGGTCCAAAGAGATCCATATGAAGTAATTAAAGTGGTCTTGTTGTATACACCATGTTTTTTGGTTTGAAATTTGGTTTTGTTTGTTTGCCTTTTTGACAAGCGTCACACAGTTTGTCTTTAATGAATTTTATTTTAGGCAATCCAATGACTAAGTCATGTTTGATAATTTTGTTCAAGTGCTCCATATGAATATGAGCAGTTCTCTTGTGCCATAGCCATGCATCATTGTTGTTTACCAATAAGCATTTTACCTTCAATGATAAATCCTCTAAGGCAATCATAAAAATATTGTTAGTTCGATTACCTTTGAGTTTTATCTCATTGGTGGTTTCATCCATGATCAAACATTTATCTTTGTTAAACTTGATCTTGAAACCTTTGTCACAAAGTTGGCTAATACTTAGAAGTTTATTTAATCTTGAATAACCAAGTCCACTTTTGTCATTAGAGTATCTTTGTTGGCTAAGTAATCCATCCAAACCAATTTGTCCCTTTTCATATTGTTCAATAACTCTCTTTAATTAAACAATTTGAAAAGTGTAGGATTCACAATCTTTGCATACAAAGTTTTGTTTTTCTATAAGAAAATTATGTTTTTGACATTCAAAATCTTTGTTCATAATGTCAATCTTTTCTTGAGAAGATAAGAGTTCATTTTCTTGCATGGACACTTTTTTATACAAAATTTTGCATTCATTTAGAAGTTTATCAACAAAACCTTGTGTATCAATATTATAAAGTGTAAAATTTGTACTAACCTCTTCGTCTTTATCATCTTCAGAATTGTGAGTAACCATTAATGCTAAATTTGCACATTCATCGCTTTCTGATTCGGATGATGAACTAACTTCATTCCCAAGCAATGTAGGATTTCTTGTACTTGGAATATTTATTTCCTTTGTATTCACTTTTCTTGGAGATATTTGGACAGTCCGGTTTGATATGGCCTTGCTTCCCACATTCATAACATGTGATGTTTTGTGTTGATGTGTAGGCTTCTTTATCTTTGTTCTTTGAAAATTTCTTCCTTTTGACAAAGTTAGAATTACCAAAATTATTTTTAGGGCCAAAGAATTTGCCTAACCTTTTCACAAGAAGCATGAAATTTTCATCTTCTTATAGATTATCATCAATAGTGACTTCCTTGGATTCTACCTTCAAAGCGATACCTTTTGATTTCTTTTCTTGATTTTCATGCTTAGCAAGTCTTCCAAGTTCCGTCTCGTACTATTAAAGTTTACTAAATAGAGTTGCGGATGACATATTGGATAAATTATTCTTTTCCAAAATAGCCATTACTTTCGGTTGTCATTCTCTAGTTAAAGATCGAAGCACCTTTAGGTTGAGTTCGTCATTGGTGAGAGTTTACCAAGAGCCTTAAATGATTCATCAAATGAACAAATATGTTCTGCATATTGATAATAGATTCTCTGGGTTGCATTCTAAACATCTCGAACTCTTGACTCAAGGTATTCAATCTTGATCTTTTGACTTCGACTGTTCCTTTGTGTGTCTTAACCAAAGTATCCCAAATTTCCTTTGTCATTGTGCATGCCGAAACACGAAAGAATTCATCCATGCAAAGTGCACCTTGAAGAAGATTGATTTCTTTCTTGTCATAAAGGACTTTTTTCTTATCATTGTCATCCCATGATGTTTTGGGCTTTGATGTTCCAACACCATTGACAACACATTTCTGAGTAAGCAGACCATTTTGGACAACATCCCATATTTCTTCTCCTTGTGCTTCTAAATGAGTCTTCATGCGAATTTTCCAAAAGTCAAAGTATTTATCACAAAACAATGGAGGCTTGTTGTTACTACCACCATATTTAAAAGTTGGTTGTGCGGAAGCCATTCTGGATCGAATAGGAATAAGTTACCTTAACTTGCTCTGATACCAAATGTAAGTTATTAGTGCGCCTAAGAAAAGGGGGGGGGGGGGGGGGGGGGTGAGTTAGGTGATTTGGAAATTCTCAAATTTTTATGGAGTTAGGATTATTTTTCTGGTTGTAATGAAGGTTATTAAAGCTGTAAATGGCAGAAAAATAAATGACACTAGATATATCCTGGTTCCCCTTACACTTCGAACGTACTTCAGTCCCCTTGCCAACACGGAAGATATTTCACTATAGTTAGAATTATTGTACAACCTATTCACACCAATTGTGATGCTTACTATATAATCTATAGAGAGAGATCAAAGGATCTTAAAACATTTAAGATATAAACACTAAGTGCAAGAAGAACAATCATCTTCAATGCACACACTTGCTTCCAATAATCCTGGACAGCAAGGGAAATAATAATGAATTATTGAATTTTTATAATGTTCAACAATCTTAATTAACACTATGGTTATCAAGAACTATCGAAAGAATAAATAGAAAGTTTATGATCAGTTTAAGTGCTCACTTATTCAGAAACTATGATGAGTATCAAAGTTGAGTTTCAAAGTTTCATGCAAATTCAGATTTTTCTAAGTTTGAAGATTTGTAGAAAAATTGAATTGAAAGTTTTAGAATGATGTGTTGTATTGTACACCAGAAGTGAAAATGACATTTATACATGTAATGCACCCTTTCAAAAAACTCTAAATGCATAAATGAGTGCAATGGTTCATGGCCAAAAGTTTTCATCCAACAACCATCATAACAAAAAATTTTTGCAAAATTGTATCAGTGGCAGCCAGTTACAGGTAAGCAGTACCCGATTACCCAGACTTTGTAACGTTCAAAATTTTCAAAAATGTGAAGCAGTAACTGGTTACCATTGAGTGAAAATAATTTTCCAGAAATAATTAAAAGGTTTGTAGCCGGTTACTTAACCTAGTAACCGATTACTACTGCTTTGAAAGTGAAAAATCAGTTTTAGAAAAGCTTGGAAATGTAATGGAAATGAGCTTAAGTTCATGAAACATGTACGCATGATAGTTAGACATATTATGAGCACTTAAAAATACTTAAACTTATTATTAATACTTGTACCTATGTAATGGTGATGAATCTTCAAAAGTCTTCATATTTAAAAGTAGTCTTCATATTTAAAAGTAGCTTGTAAACTTGAGAAGTCTTCATAACTTGATCTTTAAAGCTTGATATATATATATATATATATATATATATATATATATATATATATATATATATATATATATATATATATATATATATATATATATATATATATATATATATATATATATATATATATATATATATATATATATATATATATATATATATATATATATATATATTGAAGAGCTTATTTTACACATCCTTGATACTGCTTTGTATGGAGTCCATGGTGGTCTTCATCAAAACACATTGATAGAGTGCATGCATTCACACAAATAACTAGCTCATCCAACTAATCAATTCTAGAAGCACCATTATCTTCGGTACCTGAGCAATGTCGTACAAAGTATCATTCCAACAGAAGGTGAGAATTCACATTATTATAGAAATATATGATAATATGTAATGCATAACATACATACATCAATTGGATTCATCACGCTTCACATAATCATACACACAACATATTCCAATCTAATTCACATGTTTACTTATACAACATTGCTCAACAATCTATAATTCAAGGATAATCAATCACAAATACCACAAATGTAACATTCACATCAATATCACATATTTCACACCAATTCAACATTTCACATTGACACGTGTGACTCGAATGTGACTCTATGCAATATGCATGTGGTACCAATTGTTATCCTTAAAGATTTTTATGTTTAAACTATGTCCATACCTCATACAGATAACCACAAAAAAGCTCGTCCTCTAAGCTTCAAATCAATCCCCTAAGTTTAAGACAAGTCACTAACTTCTAAGAAACTAATAAACATTGCCTCTTGACAATAAATGATGCATGTACGATCTCAACAATCATATGTGTGATACGGTGGCAGAACCGACTGTTATATACTGAATTTTTGCGTTTGTGTTTGCAAAATGTTGTGGTAAGCAAGAGTCGCCACTGACTTTTCTTTTATCCAAATTAAGGAAGGGGTGAAAAGAACCGAAAAAGACCTTTTCGAGATTATTCTGAGTAAGGGGGGTAGATTATGGAAAGGGAAGGTGTTAGCACCCTTTCCATCAGTAGTTATCTACGGGCTCTTAGAGGTTTGCTCATTTTGAAAGTACTTTGTGCTTTGTGTGCTTTGAAAATGTTTAGAATATGCCTTAGTGCAGCGGTTTGCTTTACGTTAACTCTTGCAATAGTCCTCAAGAGTGTTAACAAAGAAAATGTTTTTAAATATTGTTTTTTTTAAAAGTACTATTTGTGTAAGTGCAAAATGTTTTTGAGAAAACTTCTAACAACTATCTACTTTTATACTCGAAAAGGGTCGTTCTTTTCCTCTTATCCTTTAGACAATGATATCCTACTATTAGTGAGTAGGTAGCCCTATCATTGGATGTATTTCGAAAGGGACATTACAGTCACGAAGGTAACTTGTGGAGACGCTTTAGCAATTTTGTTTAGGGACTAGATCATTTACCGAAAGGAAACTGTAGGGTCATCGAGGGACTATGATCTTTTGATTTATGGATATTTGCTAAAGCGTTCCTGCCTCATGATTGTTTTATTTCTGAAGGCAACCAAAGTGGGGTAACCTAGAGGTTTATATGTGCAAATGTGTTTAGTTCAAGTATTTATCTTGTATTAGGTTTGCTAACATTTGATTTCAGTCTTTTCATACACGCCTAGTTACTAGCAGTTAATATATATTGCAGAATATTAAAGTGCAGGAATTTAAATCTACGCTATTACAATGCTTTGGAGAGGGGATTTACACTATACAATAATGAGGGGGATAAAGTAGTAAATGTCCTAGTTTTAATCTATTACATCCAGTAGACAGATACAATAATATGGAAAAATATGAAAACAAATAAATGTGCGCGAAGTAGAAAAGATGTCTGAAAAATCCTAAGGTGAAAAGTATTTTTGTTTTGTTTTTATTTAAGTGTAACAAAAAATAAAGCCTAAGTCTATTTAATTTTAATTTTAAGAAAGATGTTAAAACAATTAATTAACTTATTTACAAAATTAATTTAATTATAAAAATAATAGCCTAATGTTTTTTTTGTGATTTTGATTTAAGATTAATTTAAATAAAAAGGATCAATAAAGAAATAACAAAAAAAGAACAAAAATAAAATATGAAGGAGTGAAGGGATCCTTCGACCCAGGGAGAATCATGGCTTCGATTCAGGGGAAGAAAGTTTCCTTTGATCTAGAGTAAGGTGACTTTTGATCCAGAGGGAAAAAAGGGTAGCCTTCGATCCAAGGAGGGATGTTTGTCCTTCGACCTAGGGGTGGATGTTGTGAGGGCACTGAATCTGCAAAGGTATGTTAGCAAAAAATGAAAAGCATGACCTGGGTGCCAAGCCCACGTCCTTTGATTATGTGCGCATTGGCCTTATTTATGTTGGATCTGCAACAAGCGTTAGAAGCAAAACAAAGACAGACCTGGGGTCGAACCCAGGTCTTTAGTCTTTGGATAACAAATCGAATGAAACTACAAATGTTTGATGTGTCATACAAATGTAGAGATTGATCTTTTTACCAAGTCTTACTAATGGTTGATGGATGAATCTGTGAAGATGGGTGTGGGTACCCCTGTTTGAGGATTGCTTCGATTTGGCTTCTGGACGTGTTCTTGCTTAGGGGCTAGTGATGATTTGAACAGCTTTTGGAGACCTCCAAGAATGTGTTTGCAACTTTGCATGACTCCCTCCCTGATTCTCTCCCCCCTTTGGGGTTTGCCAGTGTCTTCTTTATATAGAGGGGATGGAGGGGACAAGAGAACAAAGACTTAAACAGCCATAAACAAACATTTTCAGAGCCATGAATTATGTTTTGTAACATTGCAAAAGATGTGGAAACTTGTCCCTTTTTTGAAATTTGAATGTTTGTGGATATTTTGGTTCCTTCGAATGCTCTCTAGTGTTGCTCTTCGATTGGCCTATTTCCTCCTTCGATTGGACCTCTTGTATAACCTTTGAATGAGCCTTTGGTTGCCTCCTTCGAAGGGGTATTTTGGATAGACCATTTGCATCCTCTTCGAATGGGCCTTTGGTTGCCTCCTTCGAATGGACTTTTTGAGTGTCTTTCAAATGGTTCCTTCATTGGACCCATCTATTTTCCTTAGTTACTTGATTCCAATAGCCCAAGTGAGGACTTCATTCTGGCCAATCGAAGCCTCTTTTGTCATGAATGTAATGGTGAATGAGGCTTGGGTTGGGTAGCATGCAGGACTTTGGCCAGACGCATCAAAAGACAAAATAACACTTGTCTTCAACCATTATGTGTCTTTCGACTGGACCAAATGCATGCCCCTTCAAAGGCACCATTTGTGTGTCCTTTGAATAGCCCACATGCACTCCTTCGTGCTTTCTTCGAATGACTCTCCAATGCGTGTACTTCAACTAGACCCTTGGAATGCTCTTTCGAAGGGGCCATATTGTGCTATGGTGCAGAAACTTAGCTGAGGAGTCTTGGCCTTGTGCATTGAACGAAAACACAAACGAATTCTTTGTCTTAGTGAATCCAAGGAAGGCATGAAGGGGCTTTTGTCTTGATGAATCAAAACACGCTTGTAGGGGGTTCTTGTCTTGTGTATCAAAGGTAAGTCGAATGAAGCCTTTTTGCCTTGTGCGCTGAAGGCAGGCTGAAGAGGGATTATTTGCCTAGTCGAAGCAGGAATTAAGCATGATCTGAAGAGACCAAATGCCTAAAAGAAGCAGGAATCCAGTTTGCATGCATGTAGCCATTGTATTTGTGAGTCAGGCCAACATGCAAATCCAAATGTGAAATTGAAGGAGTACCAACAAGAGGCCCTTCCCCTTTGGATCGATGGAGGTTGTTTCAAAGGAAACACATGCCCAGTCGAAGCTTGTATACAGCTAAACAAGCAGAAGCTTGGAAATTTGAGGCAAGCTTGGAGGAGGTTAGGCGCTCAATCGAAGCCTGCCCAAATACCAATCGAAAGGCCTTTTAACATGCCAATCGAAGGATTTTGTCAAAATTCCAATCGAAGACCCTTGTTTATCTTCAAAAAAATTTATTTATCCTTTAATCAAATGTTTGTAATCACCATGTAAGAGAAAGATCTTGGGAAAATATGAGAGGAAAAATTTTGGGGTACAATAATATGCAATTAAGACCATCTCTCAATCTTAATCATACAAGCGTACATCACATAATTCATCACATTTAAATTATCACCACCATTGCACAAACATACATATCTCATGTTATCAATCACATACAATGCATTCTCATAATATTAATCAACTCGACGCACCACAATAACACATAGCAAACAATGTCCAAACATATTATTCTCATTCATCATCAATTCACAACATACATATACACAAAATCAAGTGTTATGTTTTCATCAAAAAATCATCCAAAACCCATCTAATACACATTTAATAAATTATTAAAATTTATAGAAGTCCTTTATAAATCATAAGCATACAAGACCCTCCTTCAATTAAATAAAATATAAAATTCTACATTGCATGTCACGCTAAGCACGCCCTTTGAAGCTAAGCACCCTCAAGTCAGTAGCTCCCACGCTAAGCACGGAAATCCGTGCTAAGCGTGCTCTACGATTTCTGCAGAAAAATCTATGATGGAAGCAACACACCAGTCCAAGTTTTGACTCCAAAAACCCATTTTATCACCCAAATTTCTATGATTTATGGAATTAAAACACATACTTAACATGTAGTTTCTATTTAGAACATCCAAACATGATTCAAACATCAATGTCATAGATTCCACTCAAAATCCTAACATGTTAAAATCTAGAAATGAAGAACAAAATCCCTAAATCATGTAGCTACCCATTACATACATCATATAATCCCATAATCAAATGAAAATCCATCCTTACCTTGGATGTAGATCCTTTTCTAGGATTCTATCTTCTTCTTTTCTCTTTTCTCCCTTTTCTCTTTTTTTCCTATTTTTTTCCTCTTTCTTCTCTTCTCTTGTTTTGACAACTTCTCTCTTACTAACTCTATTTTTCCTTGTTTTATCAAAACCTATGTTTCACTAATGTGCTTAATGTTTCATTCTCATACTAACTCATCATACCAAAGCCCAATTAACTAATAATGTTATTCTCACACTCAATAACTCAATACACATATAACACATATACTCACAAAATAAAACAATTTATTAATTAATATATTAAATAATGTTAATAAAATAAATAACTAATAAATAAAAATTGGGATATTACACAGATCTCGCAAACGAAACGATTCATTGCTAATAAAGTGTTAAGAGATAAAGCGATTACTTCAGCTTCTGGATCTGAAAAAGGAAGCCCTAGTTTACTTTGTGATGTTTTGGAATGAAGAGATGGTGTTGTGATTGCTTATTTATTTTAAAATCTTGGGACCCAAAGAGTTAGGCTTTGGGAATACGTAAAGAGAATTCAAATCATAGCATTTAGCATAGAAACTTGAGATATGCAGTAAAAAAATTAACAAATGGTAGTGTAATGATTAAAAGATTCCAATGGTTTAAATGTCATTGAATTAAGGATTCACATTAGCAGCTAATGACTGAAGTAACCCTGATTTCTAGAATGTAATTAGTTTTAAAATGATTAATTTTGTAAAAATGGTGGTGATCGATTTTTATATATTGATAGTAGATTGTCTGAATTTTATATCAATAAAACCATCGCCGCCAGCTCACCAAACTCAATCATTTTCATCATCTCAATTACCACCTTCCCATTTTGTCGCCATCTCTATATCTCACCTATTCTTCATCAATCAACTAACAATCCAATTTTCATCAAACACTTTGTTGTATTTCAATAAATTTTCATCAAACACTTAGTTTCATTATAATTTTTTGTAGTTTCATTAAATGGGTGAATTTGAAGAGAAATAGTAACCCTATACAAGAGCAAATGGTCTGTTTTTGTAGGAGCAATGTGGTTACAATCATGGGCGGGTATAGGGTACTTGTGCAGAAGTATTCGTCGGTGATTAAGAGTTTTTTTGGTTATAATCAAAAGCAACTTCCTATGTTGGGTATGGCGAAAGACCTTTTTGGGGATTGTGTTGGGTTTGTGACATGGATTTTGTGTGAGGTTTTGCCTATTTGGGGGGCTTTGCTTGTTTGGGCTTTGTTGAATTTGGTTAGGTATAGATGAGTTTGATTGATTGTTACTGGCCAACTTCCTACTCTTCCTTTACGGATTGTGAGTATTTTTTTAAAACTTTGTTTGGCATATTTTTTGGGTCAAATAGTCAAGTGGGATGGGATGGCGTGGGTTTGAACCTGCGCCTCTGCATTTGATGTCTATGCACAACTATCAACTGAGTTTGCTTAACGAAACATATTTGTAATTTTGATGATTGAATATGATTGAACTTTTTTCCTATTACTTTCATTCATAATATGATATCCCCTCTTAATTAGTTTTGTTGTTTTATTGATTCATTCTCAAATTATTTGTGTTTATTATTGATCATACTCTAGCCTACTTTACAATTAATGCAATTTTTTTTTCTTTTTTTCTTTTTTCTTTGTTGAGTAGTAACGGGTTCATGTAGTTTCGAAATTTGTGTGGCTGATCATTGAGTATGATTCATTTGACTCGGTGACACCGCTATTGGATCAAAGTCTCTGTGAATGATGAAGGATTTAGATTAAGGTAAATTTGATCCAACTCAGTATAAAAGATTTGTTGGATCATTAAGATATGGTTGTCACATAAGGCATGGTCTAACATACAATGTAGATATGGTGAGTAGATTCATGCAGAAGTATCTTTGTGTGAAGCTGGGTATATAGTTGCCTCTCTTGGTGCATGTCAAGCAACATGGATGGTGAACCAGATCAAAGAGATTACAGGTGAAAATCATGGAACAATGATCATGAAGATTGATAACATGTTTGCTATCAATTTTTCCAAGAATCCGATAACACATGAAAGAAGCAAACACATTGAGATGAGACTCTATTATCTTAGAGAGGAAGTAACAAAGGGAAAGTTGAACTTGGAACCCTCAAAAACCGAGAATCAGATTGAAGAGATCACGACAAAGGTTGTGCATATGGAATTGTTCAAGAGATTGAGAACTATGATGAATGTAGATAGCTTAGACACAATGAATTATGTAGTGTGATAAATATATAATTCTTTGTGTTCAGCATGCTTGTAAATTCGATAGAGTCGAAGTAGTATGTAGTTGATAGAGTCGAATTTAGTTCATAACAAACAAACCTATATATACTCGACAAAAGGTCAAACACAACTTGTAGTAGTCAAGTTGTGTGTATTCGATAGAAGTCGAATACAACAAGTAGAAAATGCGTGTATTCAATAGAGAACCGAATACAGTCTATCGAAGTTAGTGAGTTAGTTAGTTATTTTGAGACTACCTGATGCGCAAGTAATCTCATTATAAATAGGAGAGAACCTATTGTTTGTAATATAGTGAAAAATACACAAACAGAGAGAAACTTTGTATTTAATAGAATTGATCAATATATTCTTCTTCTCTTCTCTCAAAAACCTAATTTTCTCTCTTCTATTCCTTTTTCTCTCTTTCAAGTTATCTTTTCTCTTTTCAAATCTTTGTGCGAGAGAATCGTCTTGCAACCAAAGTGTTGTTGAATTACTCAAGTGAAGAGTGAAGAATAAAAATCTTAAATCAATCAAGAAAGTGATTAAATCTTGCTCTAAATAAATTCCAACATAATACACATATTTAAAATCAAATTGTAATATAATATCTATAATCAATTCATTCAACTGCTTTAGAAATATTTAGATATCTTAAAAAACAAATATTCTATTATTTCTATTGTTTAATTTCAAACATAACATATGAACCTTATATTAAATTTTATAATTGATAAAATATATTATTTATTATATATTTTACTACTACATAATATAATAATATTATATATAATAAACTCGGGCATTGTATTGGCCTAGTAGTGACTAAAAATGATTTCATTTTAAAGTATTTATAAGTAAGTAGTATAGAAATGCATCATGCCTCATGAATGTAGAATAATAAACAATTATTTTTATAATTATATAATTGAAAAAGAAAAGAAAAAAATACAATAATAACCACTAAGTTATTAATTGAATTATATAACTAAATTGAATTAAATCAAAAAATTTGAATAAATTAATTAATTTCTATAACAAAATTATATAATTATTAAATCAACAGAATCATATGATTCAGTCTCAAAAAAATATTACAATAAATTTCAAAATATTATAATTACATAAATTTATTATTTAAAAGTAAATTCTAAATATAATTATCATATATAATAAAATAATATAAAATACATAATTCAAATAAAATTTGAATAAAATCGAATTATAATAGATAGCTTATCTAAAAAATTTAACTGAAAAAGTAATTTTAAATAAAATTTGAGTCAAATTTATTTTTATTTTATTTTTTTTTATAAAAATATTAAAATAAGATTGTTATGTAAGAGAAAAGAAAAATTTAACCCGTTGAATTTTAAAACCGCTAACCTAAAATTTTTTATTTGTCTAGTTATGATTGATTTTCATTGATCCAATAACTTTTTCATATTAAATTAATAATTAATCTGATTTTTGATTCGATCAACCAATTTAACTCAATATTTAAAACATCCATAAGAACACAAAATATTTTTTGACTGTGAATGCTATATTTATTCGAATTTAATCAAACTTTGTTTATATCGAATGAGTTGTTGTTACTCTTTAACTACTCTGTGCTCCCATACTCTTTAACTAACCTCAGCACGCATATAGTTAATTGGATAGTAAACCAGTATAGAAGTTAATTAGTTAAATACATTATTTTTGGAAAACAAGTCGTTGCCACCGCCACCATTAATATATAAATTCATCTTGCACGTTTATATAAAAAAATATTTTCTTGACAAAATTGTCTCAATATATATCAATATAGCCATCGCTGCCAGCTCATCAAACTCAATCGTTCTCATCTAATTCACCTCCACTTTTTCGTTCCGTCACCATCTCTATATCTCACCTCCCTCTTCTTCATCAATCAATAACAATCCAATTTTTATCACACTTTGTTGTATTGTATTGTATTGTATTGTATTGTATTGGGTTGTATTTCTATTTAATTGTATTAGATGGGTGAATTCAAAGAGAAATTAGTAACCCTATACAAGAGCAGATGGTTTGTTTTCGTGGGAGCAATGTGGTTACAATCATGGGCGGGTATAGGGTACTTGTTCGGAAGTATTTCGCCGGTGATTAAGAGTTCGCTTGGTTATAATCAGAAGCAACTTGCTATGTTGGGTGTGGCGAAAGACCTTGGGGATTGTGTTGGCTTTTTGACGGGGATTTTGTGTGAGGTTTTGCCTATTTGGGGAGCGTTGCTTGTTGGGGCGGCTTTGAATCTTTTTGGGTATGGTTGGGTTTGGTTGATTGTTACTGGCCAAGTTCCTACTCTTCCTTTATGGGCTGTGAGTTTTTTTTTTTAAACTTCTTACTTTGAATATGTTGTTTGCATATGATATATGATGTCTCTGCATAACTATCGACTTAGATGATTAAATATCACCGTGATTTTGTTGATGCTTTAAGATAGAACTTTTTCTAAAGCAGGGTGATACATGTTGCGATTATGCGGAACTCATTGTTAATTTGAACAAGATTTATTCTAGGTTTGAATATCTAAATTGAAAGAAACTGAATGGAATAGAGAAGAATGAAAATTTCGTTCCATTGTTTGGATATTTTAAAACAGAACAATGCAATTTCTCGATTCTGTTCGAATTAGAGGGGAAGAAATATGGTGGTTAGAATGGAATGGAATCGATAGATATCACTTCGTTCTGCTCTGTTCCATCCAATTTTAACTAGTCCAAACAATGAAATTTAACTCTACTCTCTCAATCCAAACACAACTTTAATCGCTTTTGCCTCGGATTAAAATGAGTTTTCCAGATATTTTATTTTCTGCTATAATTTCTTTCTTTGATTTTGGTTGACCAGGGTTTTATGTCCACCAAAATCTATTATTTATGAAAATGTAACTTTTTCAATAAAGAAACTTTAGGACCTTAATACCTGGAATAAAGGCTTGTTTTGTTTCTTCAATATGGAAAAGAAGGGACTTTAAATCTAAAACGGACTAAAAGTATCATCCTTTACAGCCAAATCTTAAATGAATATTCTATTTTTCCTTTACTGAACTTTGGCTTGGGATTTCAATCAGTTTGTTTTCTCTTTTACTGAATATTCTTTATTTTCCATCTGTAGATTCCTGTTTATGCTACTTTAATTTGACTGTTTTACATTATTATACCAGTGTAGTGATTTGCAGCATACTTTTGAAAAAGTGAAAAAATTGCATGTTGAAACAATTTGTATCTTAAGCTGACCAGGCACTTTTATAATTAATTGAATTTAACTTTACTCAATTGGTTGTTGGCTTTATCTGTCAGCTGTCTCCCATGTGAGCATGTGAAATGATGCTAAATCTTGGTCACAAGATAGATAACTTTTCTTATTTTGGATTATTCTAGAATGTCTCTCTGGTGCTTTTTTTTTTGTAACTACACTTGGGAAATTGATTATGCAATAAATTTAATGAGTTATGTTTTGATTACTTTCCAAGATTCCTTTAGAAAGTTTTGATTTAATATGTCTCACTTGACAACATTGTACCTAAAAGTTGGACTTGGATCTATTTAAAATTTGGATTCTAGTAGTGTCCTCATTTTAAAATGGAGGATGTTAAAAAAATTTGGGGAGGCTTCTGGTTAAGGCATGTCTTGTTGAGGTTTCGATTGAATGTGTACTTTGGTGGTTGATCCAAAAACTCAATAAAGATTTTCGGTTTATTTTGACCTGAACACAGTATGTAGTGCTGTTAGATAGCAGTGATGGTTGAATGGTGTGGCGTATTTTTTTCCGGCTATCATAGGCAATTTATGATGAGCCACTTGCTACGGTTGCGCCATAAGTTAGAATCCCATGTTTTGAAAATATTTAAGTCTATTTGAGCTAAGCTCAGGAAAGTAGTGTTGCTAAATGGTGGCCATAATTGAATGATATGGTGGACTTTGAGCCAGCGATCCTAAGCAATTTGTGAAGCACACATACCATGGTGGTGCCATTAATCTCAATCCCATGTTTCAGCGTAATGATTTTGAGTTTATTTGACCCAAGTGCACCAAGTTAGCCTGTAGTGTTGGTGGAATGGTGTGGTGGATTTTGTGCCAGCTACCGCAGGTAGTTTGTGAGGTGCCATTCACCATGTTTGGCTTAACTCACAATCCCATTTTTATAAGGCGGAATTTTGTCCATGCTCCATAAACCTCCATCTGCCAATGACAACACTGTAATTCAGCCTAATACAGGCAAAGTAGTGGAGTTGCCCTTATCTAGATATCTGCTTTGAAACACTGGCATAGGCATGGACACTAGACACGACATTGATACTGGCACTAGACACCGGTAATAATTTAAGAAAAGGGAAGTGATTGAATATTATACACGTGTTAGTGTCGTGTCGGTGTCTGACACTCGATACACCTTCAATCTGAGGTGTTGGTGCTCCCCAGATTATTCTTAGTACTGACATCTTATAGTTGATGTCTCTTCAGGATCATAAGTTCGCTAATATCCATCACTCTCATTGATATGTCAAGATGTTCTTAGTGTATATTTCATGACAATGAAATCATCATAAGATAATAAGCATTTTAATTAAGAAGTGTCTTATTGGTATATTTATTTACCTTGCTGTCCAAATTTTCTGATTAGTTGTTATTGGTATGCAGATCTGTATTCTTATATTTATTGGAACAAACGGTGAAACCTACTTCAACACAGTTTCATTGGTGTCTTGTGTGCAAAATTTCCCGAAAAGCCGAGGTCCTGTCGTCGGTATTCTAAAGGGCTTTGCTGGTTTGAGTGGTGCAATATTGACACAGATATATGTACTTATGCATTCCCCTGATCATGCATCATTAATATTTATGGTTGCTGTTGGTCCATCCTTGGTAGCAATTGGTCTTATGTTCATTGTTAGACCGGTCGGAGGTCACAAACAAGTGCGTCCGTCGGATGGAAAATCGTTCACACTTGTCTATGGTGTATGTCTCTTGTTGGCTGCTTATATGATGGGAGTTATGATTGTTCAAGATTTAGTTGATCTGAGTGAAACTGTTATCACAATTTTTACCAGTATCCTCTTTCTGATTCTCCTCTCCCCGATTGTAATTCCTCTGTCGTTGACTTTCGGACCAGTTGAAAAACCTCTAGAGGAAGAAGCACTTCTAGAACCACAAGGACATTCACAACTTGATTCTGATGAAGTAATATTAAGTGAGTTGGAAGATGAGAAGCCTAAGGATATGGACTTGCTCCCTGCATTGGAAAGGCAGAAACGTATAGCGCAATTACAATCGAGACTACTACAAGCAGCTGCAGAAGGAGCTGTTAGGGTTAAGAGGAGGAGAGGACCACATAGAGGAGAAGATTTTACGTTGATGCAAGCTTTGATTAAAGCAGATTTTTGGCTTCTTTTTATTTCCATGGTTTTAGGTTCTGGATCTGGTTTGACCGTAATTGATAATCTCGGTCAGATGAGTCAATCTTTAGGTTATGACAACGCACATATATTTGTCTCCATGATCAGTATTTGGAACTTTCTCGGACGTGTTGGAGGCGGCTACATATCCGAGATTGTTGTCAGGTAAAAAATCAGTTCATATTCTTATTAAATATTTATAGCTTGTTTGGTTCCAAGATAACAAATTTTGTTACATAAATCTCACATTGTTTTATGTTTTCAAAGTTCTGTATTGAAAACCATGAAAACTTTTCAAGATCTCTAACATAGTTTTTTCAATTCCTTTGTGTTTCACTTGAGCAGGGATCATACATATCCAAGACCAGCTGCATTGGCTGCATTTCAACTAGTTATGACAATTGGTCATCTTTTCATCGGTATGGGATGGCCAGGTTCAATGTACGTCGGCACTTTACTAGTCGGACTTGGTTATGGCGCACATTGGGCAATCGTTCCAGCTACAGCCTCCGAGTTATTTGGTTTGAGAAACTTTGGTGCATTATACAATTTCCTCACACTAGCAAACCCTGTTGGAACACTTGTCTTCTCTAGTCTCATTGCTAGCAGAATCTATGATCATGAAGCAGAAAAACAAGCTCATGGTGGCCTACACTTGAATTTAGGATCAATCGTCTCTCAGGCTGTTAATAGTGGCGGCGAGCAGCTAAAGTGTGAAGGTTACATATGCTTCTTCCTGACTTCATCTATCATGGCAGGATTATGCATTGTTGCAACTGGCTTAAGCATGTTTCTTGTGTTCCGGACAAGGATTGTTTATGCAAGTTTGTATGGAAAATCTTCTATGAGAAACCTTCTATAATTTGAGATTTTTGGACCAAGTATTTTGGTGTCCATTATTATACTTTAGAAGTATTTGTAGCCGGTTTGAATCAAAGAAAGATTGAAGTTGCTGAAGCAAGAATCTGAATATGTTGAGTGTGGAAAACCAAATGGATTTGCTAGCTACTTCCTCATGATTGTGTGTATTTTTTTGTGGAAACCAAATGGATTTGCTAGCTACTTCCTCATGGTTGTGTATTTTTTGTAAGTTATTTTCAATGATACTATGCAATAAATTAAGAAATAGTAATTATTATATGGATCTTAAAATACATCATTCTCTTGTTCATAAACATTAAAATGTGTATTTTGTTTTATGATGACGATTTAAGACAGCTATAATTGACAGAGATCCAATGTATCACTTTCCAATTCGTATATTTTTAGAATCCTTTCTTTATGATTATTCGTATATTTAAATTATTTAGGGTTTATGACTTTCATCAAGTCACCACTATTTATACATATTTTTATTTTATATGGATAACACCCTTACAAAAACACCTTTACATGTTATTTGAATAACACCCTTACATGTTATTTGAATAACATCCATTCATTTTATTTATTTAATTTTATATTTTCTTACATTTTTCCACTTGACTCATGTGACTTAATAATACATAATGCACATTGGATAATCTTATATGCATTGATATTATCATTCATCATAATAAAGAATATAAATCAATAAAAGTCATGACAATTATATATCATTTAATAAATGTATTTCTCCTCAATATGATCTTAAGTTGAAAAGTCTTTAATGAGTTCAAAATAATGTTATTATCAATAATAAAATTTGTTCTCATTATCATTAATTGCATTAATACACAAATAGAAAACAAATCAAATCA
Source organism: Vicia faba (assembly GCA_948472305.1). NCBI lineage: Eukaryota > Viridiplantae > Streptophyta > Magnoliopsida > Fabales > Fabaceae > Vicia > Vicia faba. Next base: position 69,581,848 of record OX451740.1, read on the forward strand.
AAAACATTGCTTAAATGATTTGAGTGTCACATATATCAATAAAACATCATAATTCATTAACAGTTATAACACCCATGTTTTCTACATGGTCAACGAATATTTTGGGTGATAATCCTTATGTAAAATAGTTTGTATCATAAGATTGATGTCAATGTGATCAATTTTTTTGAGGGGAAAAGATTAACTCATTTCACTAATAATAATAATATTCTGGATACATGTCGGGATATCAACAAAATTATGAAAACTAGCAAGAGGTGGAGCCAACCGTGCCAGAGCATGAACAACCTCATTAGCTTGTCTTCTAGTGAACTTAACATGATAGTTCCTAAAGAAAAGAGTCATCAATCGGTTACACTCGCCAGTAATAACTCTAAAATACGAGTCATTGGATTTCGAATTGGTCACACTGTCCACAACTCGCTTTGCATCTAATTCAAAATTCATATTATCGTACCCCAGTTCATGAACCCACCTTAAGGATGAAAGAAGACCTAGAGCTTCTCCAATAACAACATCAGTGCAAGGCGAAAATTATTTTGTCGGGCTGTAATGAACTGACTCGCATCATCTCTGATACAAGCATAAATACCTACTGTAACACCTCATTTCTACCCGGCGAATGATAATAAAATCAGAGTTACAAAAGTTTGACATACAAATAGGATGCTACACTTACTACTTAAAAACACCTTGAGTGAATTGCATGTAAAACAAATACATAACACTTAAACTCGGATGAACCATTAAACACATGATTTAGTCTTTAAAATAAAATAACTTTCATAAATAAGTAGCGAAATCACAATTTTCAATTAAAATGATATAACATCTTTGTCCAACTGAAAACAACTTTAAAAACAACAAAGTACTTAATAATTCAATTTAAAATTCAGCAACCGAAGTAATCACAACAATAAAGCAACAAGCATTCATCCCCGAGTGTTACATATTAGAGCGACAACACCGACTCGAACTACTGAAGGTAAACAACCTTCACTCTGGATCACCTGCACGTTACCAACATATGGGTAACATTCAAACAGAAGGGGTGAGATATCGAACAATATAATAGAACATATGATAAATAATATAATAGAATCAGTTCATACAAAATCACCACTTCGCAGATCTTTAACAATATTTAAAACAATCAATTCACCCACACACGACTTAGGATGCAACATGAAATGCGACGTGTTTTTATGCACATACATGTAGTACGAACGGAGCATAACTTCCAACTTAATAATCTGCCAGTTAATAGAGGCATCAACAAGGAATAAGCCTTCAACTTTATATTTGTTAATCCAGGCCAACTTACCGAGCATGAGCTCCCAACTTGATATGCTATGTATACGACAACATGATTAAAAGCAACAGCAATAACAATAATAACTACACAATGACAACAATCATTCAACAACAACCCAACAACAATATCAACATTGACAATAAGCCTACCACTTGATATTTGCCAATAATTAGAGACATCTACAAAAAAAATTATCATCACCTAAATAAAGTATGCAATACACCGTATTAACCAAAATATGCTATGACGTTCCACGTAATTATTCGGGCAATTCGACTATATCCGGCTAAATAGTTTTCTGTTAAAATACTAATATTTTCGATTCTATTTTCAATTTCATACAGTTTACTGCTAGTCACTTATTAATTATTTCATCTTTGTTACTAGCTACTAATTTGTCCTCCTATTAATACTGCTACTGAAAACTCTACTAAATTACTTTTACTGATAACCTTATAATTAACTCTCTGCTAATTATTAATTCTACTATCTCTCTTGCTATTAACTTATATCTATTAGTAACTGATTAATCATCCAGGGGGTAAATTACCTTAAGAACTCTAATTATTATGCCAAGATTGTTAAATAAATAATTCACCAATTAGGATGCACAGGAGAAAAAAAAAAGAAATACATGTGCCCCTTGGCACAACAACCATGCCGCTTGGCACTCCCCCTTTTTGCCTCTGTGTCAGTCGACACACACTATCACCCTCAGCACTCCCCCTTTTTGCCTCTGTACTGGTCGACACACACTATGCCCCTCGGCACACCTTGCAACCTTGTTCCGCTCGGCATAAGCACATGTGCCCCTCGGCACAACGTGTCTTCCAGCCCCTCACAGACTTCAGTCTATTATTGATACTAACGCATAATTCTCCAAATTTCCTTTGATTACAAATCTCAGACCAAAACAACATTGATTAACACAACAACATAACAACTATACCAACCATGGGTTAATTTCCAACCTTTCATTCATCGATGGAATTAATGCAACGTTATCAGAAATTATGACAGTGATAACATGAAATTCAGAAACAACAACAATTTCACGCACGACAACAATTATTCACACAACCAATCCCTACATAATATTCATCATGATTCCCATTATAGATTCAGAATCCCACCCTTACTTTGGATTAAAGGTCGCTCTATAACTCTCCGATCGAAGACCTTGCTTTGCCTCTTCTCCCTATTCCTCTTCTATGCAACTTCTCACGATCAATTTCCAATTAACCCTATTCTTTATTTAAATAAAACTACACAATATTATTATTCTTAGTGGGCTTAACAACACACCCCACCTTACTACGTACTACCATATAACTAAGTCCAACAACTTAATCTTATATTATTCTAATATTATTGCTAATATTAATCAACTAAAATAGTCAACCAAATAACAACTTAGCAACATATAGAAATATTTCACACATTTCAACAAATAATTAGAAAATAATTTACTTAAATAACTAATTAAAGTAACGGGCGTTACAACTCTTCTCCACTTAGAATATTTCCGTCCTCGAAAATTTACCTTGTTCAAACAACTCGGGATAGGATTCCCGCATCTTGCTCTCCAACTCCCACGTCATGCTTTCTCTGGCAGCTCCTAACCAGACTACTTTTATCAAAGCAATCTCTTTGCCTCTTAGAGTCTTCATTCGATAATCCGCGATCCGTACATGGATCGTTTCCATAGTGATATTATCCCGTACTTGCACGACATCCATATGAATCACATGAGATAGATCTGAAATATACTTCCGAAGTTGTGACACATGAAACACATCATGCAAATTTGAAAGGTTAGTCGGTAAAGCCACTCTATAAGTAACATTTCCAACTTTGTCCGAAATCTGATATGGACCAATAAAACGAGAAGTGAGCTTCTTTTCTTAGACTTTAATGCTCGCCCAACACCGATCACATGCGTGACTCTCAAAAACACATGGTCACCCTCTTGAAATTCTAAATCTTTCCTTCACTTGTCATGATAACTCTTCTGTCTACTTTGGGAAGTTTTCATATTTTCTCGAATCAACTTTACCTTCTCAGTAGTCTCTCAAAAAATTTCAGGTCCAAGCACTACACTTTCTCCAGACTCATGCCAACATAAAGGAGTTCTACATCTCTGACCATACAACACTTCAAAAGGTGCCATTCCAATATTATAATGGTAACTATTGTTATACGTGAACTCTATTAATGGAAGATAAGTGTCCCACGAACCTCCCGTTCAAGAACACACGCTCTCAACAAATCTTCTAATGATTGAATAGTCCTTTCAGTCTGACCATCCATATGAGGATGATACACCAAACTCAACCTTAACTTAGAACCCAATGCCTCTTGAAGACTCTTCCAAAAATCATAAGTAAACCTCAGATCTCTATCCGTCACAATACACAAAGGAACACCATGCAACTTTATAATTACACTAGTATAAATCTATTCCAGCTTCGACACTGGAAAACTGATGTTAATAGGAATAAAATGAGTCGACTTCGTAAGCCTGTCAACAATCAACCAAATCGAATCATGTCCCTTTGAGGTATTAGGTAATCCTGTTACAAAGTCCATTGAAATGCTATCCCATTTCCATTCTGGAACTTCTAACAATTGCATCAACCATGCAGGCTTCTGATGTTCAACTTTTAACTTCTGACAAGTTAAACACGCATACACAAACTGTGCTACGTCACGCTTCATCCCAGGCCACAAAAACAAATTCTTCAAATCTTGATACATTTTTGTAGCTCCCGAATGAATACTCAAATTACTTCTATGAATTTCCTCAAGAATCATTCTCTTCATCTCTGTACCGCCAAGAATACAAATTCGATTACGAAATCTCAACACACCTTGCACATCTAACTTGAAATCACTATTCTCTGAATGATCGATTCCAACCATTAAATCTACCAATTTTACATCTAACTTCTGAGCTTCTCTGATACTATTCAGAAAATCATTATTAATCTTCAACATTTCCAATGTAACACTCCGTGATGTCACCTTGCAAACTAAACACATATCTCTGAACTGTTCGGTTAATTCCAATTCTTTAACCATCATTTCCGACATATGTAAGGTCTTTTGACTTAAAACATCAGCCACAGCATTATCTTTACATGGATGATAATTCAAATCGAAATCATAATCTTTTAATAACTCCAACCATCTTCTCTATCTCATATTCAACTCCTTCTGATCAAATAAATACTTTAAACTCTTATGGTCACTAAATACTTCGAATCTAGAACCATAAATATAATGCCTCCAAATCTTCAGCATAAAAACAACTGCAGCAAGTTCTAAATCATGTGTATGATAGTTCTTCTCATGAGTTCTCAACTGCCTTGACGCATAAGCAACTACCTTGTTGTTCTTCATAAGTACACCTCTTAAACCTAATTTAGAAATACCATAATGTACAACAAAAGGTTCTCCCGAATTGGGTAATGTTAAAATCCAAGACGATGTCAATCTCCTCTTCAATTCCGTAAAACTTTCTTCACATTGTACGTCCCATACAAAAGCTCCACCTTTACAAGTCAACTTAGTTAATGAAAGTGCCAACTTAGAAAAACCTTTGATGAGCCTTCTATAATAACCAGTTAACCCCCAAAAGCTTCGCATCTCGGTAGCCGACTTTGGAGTTTCCCATTGTAACACAATATCTACTTTAGATGGATCTATAGAAATGCCACTACCTGAGATAACATGGCTGAGAAAACTAAACTCCTTTAACTAAAATTCACACTTAGACAGCTTTGTATACAACATATTCTCTTTCAAAACTTACAATACCATTCTTAAGTGTTCTGCATGCTCTTCTTCCAATTTAAAGTAAATCAAAATGTCATCAATGAAACCACTACAAACCGATCCAAATAAGTATGAAAGATACGGTTCATGTACTCCATGAATACTCTCGGCGCATTAGTAACACCGAAAGGCATAACTGAATAATCATAATGTCCATATCGCGTCCTGAAAGCCGTCTTTTGGATATCCTCATCCTTCACTTTAATCTGATGATAGCCCGACCTCAAATCAATCTTGCTAAACACGCAAGCACCCACCAATTGATCCATCAAGTCATCTATTCTTGGAAGTGGATACTTGTTCTTAATCGTTACTTTATTCAATTGTCTATAATCAACACAAAGCCTCATACTTTCATCTTTCTTCTTTACTAGCAACACTGGAGCTCCCCACGGTGATACACTTGGTCTCACAAAATTCTTTTCGAGTAAATTTTCCAATTGCTTCTTTAATTCTGACAATTCAGATGCAGATTTCTTATATGGTGCCATAGAAACAGGTCTGGTTCCAAGTACAAGATCAATAGCAAATTCGAATTCTCTCTCTGGCGGTACCTCGGGAATTTCATCTGTGAAAACTTTAGGAAATTCGTGCACCACCTGCAACTCCTCAACTATAGTTTGATTATCGACATATAGCAACGCCACTAACGAGAACATCGGGGCCTCATCTTGCATCAACTGCCGCAACTGTCTAGCTGACAACAAATTAGCTTCCTCCTCTTCAGGAGTAGAAAACCTCGCAAACTTGTTATAACAGTTAATATGAACATAGTTATGCTCTAACCAGTTCATACCTAAGATCACATCTAACCCACTTAAAGGAAAACAAACTAAATCAACGACAAAGTCTCTGTCAGAGATCGGCAAAGGACACTTTAAACACACAAAAGAAGTAGTCACCGATCCCTTGGTTAGAGTATCGACGACCATCTCTCCATTCATAGAAGACAACATAAGACCCAATCTTTCAACACAGTCAGCAACAATAAAGCAATGAGTAGCAATGGTATCAATAATAGTAATTAAAGGAGTACTATTAATGAAACATGTACCTCTAATGGGTCTGTCCTTATTAGTTGTCTGATTCCCAGCCAAAGTGAACACTTTTCCACTGGTTTGCACCTCCTTTGGTTTCTGACACTGACTACCAATGTGTCATTCTTAACCATAATTGAAACAAATCATCTCTTTATGCTTGCACTCATATATAACATGCCCAGTTTTACCACAACGGAAATACCTCTTCACCTCAACAGTACATACATTACTCTTATGACCAGGTTTTCCATATTTGAAATAAACCACACCAGCAGGAGCATCTCCCCCACTAGTTCTTTGACCCTGAGCAACTTTCTGTTTACCCTTACCAACTGGGGCATCGTAGGGTTTACCACGGTTTTGTTGGTGTTTACCCCTCCTCTCAATGATAATCTTATAGTGAGCATTATTATCCTCTTCATAGATCCTGCAACTATCAACCAAATCAATAAAGACACGAATCTTCTGGTATCCAACTGCCTTCTTGATCTCTGGGTGCAACCCATTCTCAAACTTGATGCACTTAAAAAACTCAGCATTTACCTCGCTATAGTGCGGATAAAACTTAGCCAACTCAGCAAACTTTGTAGCATATTCTGTAACCGACACATTCCCTTGCTTCAGCTCAAGAAACTCAATTTCCTTCTCACCATGAACGTCTTCAGGGAATTACTTCCTCAACAATTTCCTATGGAACACAACCCAAGTGATATCTTCATCTACAACCTCCAATTTTTGACGAGTCTCTAGCCACCAGTCATCAACCTCAACTACTAGCATATAAGTACCATATTGAACCTTCTGCACTGGAGTGCAGTCCATCACATGGAAGATTCTCTCGATCTCGTTCAACCAATCTAGCACTCCATCAGGATCTTACTTACCCTTGAAGGTAGGCGGATTCTCCCTGTGGAAAGTTGCCAAACTACGGGATCCAGCATTCTCATCAGCATTCGGCTGGTTCTGCAAAGCACCATCCATTGCTTCCAAAGCAGCAGCAATTGCAGTGTCATTCTTTCCAGCCATCTCAAACTTCTAATCTCAACAAAAATAACGGTTAGAATTCAAATTAACAATACTCGACTGTTAAACAAACTACGACTTGACAACTTGGTTGGACAAACTGAATTGCTCTGATACCACTAATGTAACACCCCATTTCTACCCGGCAAATAATATTAAAATCAGAGTTACAAAAGTTAGACATATAAATAGGATACTACACTTACTACTTAAAAACACCTTTAGTGAATCACATGTAAAACAGATGCATAACACTTAAACTCGGATGAACCGCTAACCACATAATTTATTCTTTAAAATAAAACAACTTTCATAAATAAGCAGCGAAATCACAATTTTCAATTCATATGACATAACATCTTTGTCCAACTAAAAATTTAAAAACAATAAAGTACTTAGTAATTCAATTTAAAATTCAGCAACTGAAGTAATCACAACAATAAAGCAATAAGCGTTCATCCCCCGAGTGTTACGTATCAGAGCAAAGACACTGACTCGAACCACTAAAGATAAATAACCTTCACTCTGGATTACCTACACGTTACCAACATATGGGTAACATTAAAACATAAGGGGTGAGATATCAAAAAATATAATAGAACGCATGATAAATAATATAATAGAATCAGTTCATACAAAATCACCACTTCGTATCTCTTTAACAACATTTAACATAATCAATTCACCCACACACGACTCAGGATGCAACATGAAATGCAATGTGTTTTTATGCACATGCATGTGGTACCAACGGAACAAAACTTCCAACTTAATAATCTACCAGTTAATAGAGGCATCAACAAGGCATAAGCCTTCAACTTTATATTTGTCAATCCAGGCTAACTTATCGAGCATGTGCTCCCAACTTGATATGCTATGTATGCGACAACATGATTAAAAGCAACAACAACAATAAATACACAATGACAATAACCATTAAACAACAACTCAACAATAATTTCAACATTGTGTTTACCGTGGGAATTGGTAAACAACCGCTGATCCTCCAAAAGGTTACTTATTTGGTGACTCGCAGGATCGATCAGATTGATCCTAAGACATGGTTGATTTTTGGGGTTTTGACTAAGTTTAATGATGGTTAATGACAAGAGAATAAAGACGCTTTATGTAAATTGCATGAAGAAAACTTGATAGAATAAAGGAAAGCTTTAAATAAAGGGTTCGACTGGAAAAGTAAATGAAGAGCAATAAAGTTATGGAAAATAAATGACTTTGATTAATTTAAATGGCGTTTCACACATACATTCTCAACAATTCTTTCGCTCACACTGGGTACTTGAATCTAAATGAGTGACTTGTATATAATTGTGAACACACGCGAAAAACCACGTGAACTACTAGTATTTATACTAAACACATCTTAAGTAACCGTCGGGCAGTTACGCTGCTTCGAGATGACTCCACTTGGCATGCTCACAGCATTCGACGCTCCTGATCTTGGCACGTTGCACTTGGTAACCGCTGGGAACCGTTTTCCCTCAAAACATTTGAATCTCAAACCGTTCCACTCTGAGCATCGAATACCTTTGTTGAGAAGCACCTTCGACGTTGAAGGCAACAAGATTCCTACTTAGAAGAAATTCTCCAAGTACCTTGCCATCTTCTGATGAGCATTTCGACAGAATCAGCTGGTCGAAACTGTCCCTCATGATTAATGGTTTATATTAATAAAACAAGGGTGTCGAGTTTAGGAGCCAACAAATTGCCCCCCAAGAATGCCTTATTACGACGCTGAAAAGAAAAAGGCATTCTTTGAGATTCCACTCGACACCTGTCCTTCATTCTTAGCCACAGATTAACCTGTGCGCTTTTTGTCTTCTACCAACCAACTGACAATCCCAAGAAAAAGCCATCATTCCATCTGTACCTAAGACGTCACCTCAGTAAGGAGTTTAGCGTGCCCAATGTCTTTTCACAGATTGTCATCATGACAATTTCCCAAAAACGAGGGTGCACGCTGCACCATTTCGTTTATGCAGAACAGCTATGTCAGCGAAAGAGCGCCACGTGCCCCACTATCATCTGCAACATTAAATGGCCTCGAATTTTGTGATTTCTCAACCACTATAAATAGCGCTAAGTACCCATTGTGGCACTTTTTCACGCCATTCTGCATCCAAACCTTATTGTTGAACAAAATCTTCTGCAAACCTGCAAACACTTTGTTCTTCACTCACCTTCAATCTTAACCCAAAAATGGCTTCAGATTCCTCTAATGCTCCCAGTTCCAACATTCCTTCTAGAACTGCTAAACCAAAAATCTTCTCAATTGTTCTAACAGTTACCTCTACAGGCTTGCGAAGGGTTCCTGAACCCCTGGAAACTGCAGAGCGCGAAGCTTATTCTCATCAACTACTGATTCCGGTTGGATACTCCAACCAGATTTTCGCCATGTCTGGCCCGTTATCCCCATGCATTAATGAATCCACGAAGATCAAGAACTTCTTCCCGGTGCTTGAGGCACTCAAACCTGTTGGGTGCTCCAAAAAGGCTGCAGATGACAACGAAGATCCCGCTAAGGAAAAAATAGATCTTCGTTTCTTCAATAGAGGTGTTAGGGCTTTTAGGTCTAGCCCTAGCCTTACTCCAGACTACAGCGCTTGGCTAGAGAAGATGGAAAAAAGCCAAGCTTCGATCTGGAAGAACCTTGGAATATACGACCTAGTCATGCTGTCGAAAACTGGTCTCAACTACTCCCCTGAGATGCTGATAGCCTCTTTGCTTTTCTGGGATTATACTCACTTCACTTTCCACCTGCCTTGTGGAATGCTAACACCCACTCTTTTCGACGTGGCTGCCATCACCGGTCTTCGACCAACTGGGGATTATTTTGACCCAGAGGAAATGTCGGAGGATCAGATTGGGTTTTCAGCTATGAAACCCACCTATACCACCTATATCAACCACTACCATGATAGGTCGACAGCCAATGTGACGGATGTGGAGCACATTGCGTTTCTAGCCCTTTGGCTGTCACGCTTTGTGTTCTGTACGAAGTCTTTACAGGTGACAAAGAAAATGGTCACCCTTGCTACCCAGCTTCACCATGGCCAAAACATTTGTTTGGCAGAATTAATCCTAGCGAATCTGTATGAGTCGATCAGCAGTGGAGCGACTCTGTTAAAGGTCATCGAAAATAGAGCCAGTCTGTTGCTTGCAGGACCCTTCTGGCTACTTCAACTATGGCTAAATGCCACTTTTGAGTCTTTCTTACCTCAGAAAACTCAAATAAACGAACAAGCTCCTGAGATAGCCAAAAGGCGTATCGAAGGCACCAGATTGGCTTTACTGACCCCGACTGAAGATGGGCTGGAACTTCAATAGACTTTTTCAAACTTCGTCTTGATGTTTGCAAGAAGAAAAGAATTCACTTCGACCATGGCTCCTTTCGCTCGTCGAAATGTTGGTCCAGAATGGTTCACCAGGCCCCATCCCAAGTCGTCAGGTGACCCTCATGTCGAAGAACACACAATAATGTGGGAAGCATTTCTCACACCCAGAATAATGCCACTGCGCTTTAAGAGCTCCAAGAATAACCTGAGCTTGATCGCTTACCAGCCAAACTTGGTCTCTCGACAGTTTGGTATCATTCAATCACTTCCTTCTCCTATTTTTCCTAGGGAGAAATCAATGTTATATTTTTGCAATGACTATACTGAGGATGCTGCCACCAAGCATATTGGCAGGTACGCTGGTCGAACAGTACTTTCACTGTTCGACTATCAACTTAACTTCCTCTGTTCACCATCTTTCGAAGACTGGTGGAAGAGTTACTATGCTGAAGAGTTCTTCGACGAAAAAGATTTTGTGGACGAACTTCAGAAGTCCTTCGTTCTAGTCCTTGACAAAATAAAGAAATGTACGTTCACTCTCCAAATTACTTTTGTCTTTCCATTTCGACTTGTAACTTTTTAATTATAACTTGTGAACGCGTCTTCTTTCAGTTGTTCGAAAGCCTGCAGCAAAGAAAGCCGCAGAAGGCCATCAGGGAGGAGGTCCCTTGACAAAACCTTCAGCACCGGCGAAAACTACCGAAAGCCATCAGGGAGGAGGTCCTTCGATAAAACCTTCAGCACCGGTAACCAAAAATTTCCTTCTGGTTTTAACATCCTGATTTCCGATGTAGCGTTCTAAATCGAACTCCAATTGGTTTTCAGGAACCTTCACCCAAGAAACGACCTACACTAACGGTCGAATCTGGGAGTGACGACGAGGACGAATCTCCCCCCGCTCCTCTTAAACGGAGAAAACTGAAGAAAGATGCTCCTTCTCCTGAGTCTCGACCCATGATCAGAATAAAGGTTACAGGGAGAAGACCCAGGCCACCTCCCGTGATTATAGAAGAGCCCACAGAGGAGGAGCTAAATGTTTTGCTCAATAAACCCGTCGAAAGTGATAATTCCAGCCCTGGGGCTGAAATTCCTCTGCAGGTAGTTTCTCTGACCATTTTTAACTCAGGTGTCGATGCTCTCATTCGATTGTGTCTCTCTCTAAACCAAAAGATTCTTCCTCTTCTATTTTCAGGAGACCACCGAAAGTTCAGCACCAAAGACTTCAGAGACACTAGACTCTGCTGAATACAGTAGGCAACAAGAGGAGGAATTGGCGAACGATGAAGCCATTGCCGAAGCAGAGGAACAACAACCAAAGGAAATTCAAGTGGTTGATCTGTCAGAGGAACAACATGATGAAGGGGACCACGCTGATGCTGACACTACAGAACTGCATGTCGAAGAGAGTCATGTCGATGCAAACGCTACTCAACAACTTCAACCCCAAGCCAACGCTGCTGTAAGGGTTACCACCTCGACAAAGCCTAAGTCTAAAGAAGACTTGACACTCTTGAAGCAAACTGATCCCATTGGCTACCTGAATGCCATTATCGAGAGTAGGGGAAGTTCATCTGACCTTAGTCATGATGCTTCTACTGCATCGGGGAAGTCCACTTCGACTTCTCCTCTTGATGAGGCTTTGATGAAGGTCAAGGCTCAGTTCTTCAAGAAAGATCCGATGAAGGCTTTTGAGGGGGATCCTACTGCTCCGTCTTGTTTGGGAGTTGTTTTGAATGCAGTCGACTTGCTTACTGTGACTCCAGAGGTTTCGAGCTTTATCTTGGAGTTATACTCCATTGTTGATCAAGTCTCTGTGGACTATCGACGTCAGAGGGGCTTCAATAGCCAGCTCGAAGCGCTACATGGCAAAAGTTCTTCTGCCTGGACTGAGGTAGCTGAGACGACTTCTTGAATTGCAGAGTTGTCGAAGCAGAAAGCATCCAAGCAAGAAGAAATTGACGCCATAGATCGAGACAATGCCTCTATAAAGGCGCAAATCGAAGAGCTGGAGGCCAAGATAAATGCCAATACCAAACGCAAGGAGGAGCTTCTCTCGACTGTTTCAGACACAGAGAGTCAAGCTAAAGTTACACGAGGCCTAGAGTTTGCTGAGAAAGCCCAAGCCTTCGATGACCAGATTGCCAAGCTTTCCCAGGCGAATGCCTTGTGTAACAAAAGACTGGAGTTGCAGCAGGCCAAGTACCTTCGACTTAGAGATTCTATCCCCTTCTAATTTACTCATCCATTTATTAACCATGTATTGTAATATTTATTTGACAATGTAACCATTTTGGCTATTTATGGTTAATTTGGTCATTACTTGCTATTTATTTTGATCTCTTGGAGCATAGGTTTATACTTTTTCAAATATTTGCCGTTTACTCTCAAGAGTCTTTGATCTTCACCTAACTCTTCGACTTCATAAGCTCCACCAGAGAAAGTTTGGATAATTCTGAATGGTCCTTCCCATTTGGGTGACCATTTTCCCATGCTTCGATCCCTTCGATCCATGGGGAGAATCACCTTCCAAACTAATTCTCCAGGCGAAAATGCCTTAGGTTTTACTTTTTTATTGTAAGAGTCTTCTACTCTTTTCTTCTGAATCCTTAGTAGGTTGAGAGCGCGTAGTCTCTCTTCGTCTAAATCTACTAGTTCGTCTAACATCATATCCCAATAAACCTCAGAGGGGATATCATGATGTCTCTGAACCCTTGCAGATTGAAGACAAATTTCCGCTGGCAACACTGCGTCATGACCAAAAGTTAGCCGATACGGTGTTGTACCTATGGCTTCTTTTGGGGACGTTCGACAGGCCCACAAGATCTGGTCTAACGTCTTATGCCAATTTTTTGGCTTCTTCCCTACATGCTTTTTTATCAAGCCAATCACTATTTTATTTGCTGCTTCAACTTGACCGTTTGCATGTGCATAATAGGGCGTTGATGTTAGGAGTCTAAAGCCTGTTTCTTGAGCGAATTCTTGCATCTTTCGACCGGTGAAAACTGATCCTTGATCAGTCGTTATTGTTTCAGGGATTCCAAATCTAAAGATAATGTTCTTTTGAATAAATTCAATGACATTTTCTTGGTCTACATTGACTAAAGGAATAGCTTCGATCCACTTAGTGAAATAATCAATGCCTACCAATATGTACTTCTGACTCTTTGATGATGCTGGTCGAATCTCTCCAATAAGGTCCAACGCCCATCCTCTAAAGGGCCAAGGTTTCACTATTGAGTGAAGTTCGCTTGCTGGTACATGCTGGACGCCTGTACGGACTTGACATTCCTGACACCCCTTGGCGAACTCGACACAATCTTTCAAGATGGTGGGCCAGTATAGTCCTTGTCGAAACAACAACCATTTCATCTTATGGCCTACTTGGTGAGCCCCACATGCTCCAGCGTGCGTAGTCGAAAGGGCTATGTATGCTTCAGTTTCACTTAAGCACTTTAGCAATACCCCTTCAGGCGTCTTTTTAAATAACTCATTACCCATGAGTACGTAACTCAACGCCCTATATTTTATTTTCCGTTCTGTCGAAGCTGCTGGATTTTGTAGATAATCCACAATGGGTTTCCTCCAATCTTGCTCTGACAAATTGTCTATGAACGAAATTTCAAAGTTCCTTTGATCAGCATACCCTAGTCTTGTCGATTTCAAATCTGTTGGTGACAGACTAGTTGCTTTTATTTTTTCTCGAACTTCGATTGCTCTTTGTAATCTCGTTTTTGAAATTTTGTACCCAGATGCAATTTGTGCCAAATCGTTGGCTATTTGATTTTCCAATCTGGGTATGTGTCGAATGTTGACCTTTTCGAATTTTTTCAATAAACGATTTGCTATCACAAAGTACATAATAAGATTTTCTCTTATGCACTTATATTCTTTTGTGACTTGCTTAATGACTAACTCTGAGTCTCCCATTATTTCGACTCGAGTTGCCCCCAATTCTAACAATATCTCTAGGCCAGTAATTAGAGCTTCATACTCAGCCTCATTGTTCGAACAAGTACCTGATATCTTGTACTTGAATGTTGTTGGAATTTTTTCTGGAGAAATAATCAAGACCCCTACTCCTGTTCCATCTTTATGGCTGGAACCGTCGAAGTAGAATTTCCAAGGCTCTATCTCCACATAATTTATATTCTCAACCTGAATTGAGTGGTCGACTATAAAGTCTGCCACCACTTGTCCTTTCACTGCCTTAAGAGGCATAAAGGTCAAGGAGTACTCAGTTAACGCTAGCGCCCACTTGCCAATTCGGCTGTGCAGGATGGGTTTCGACAACATGTACTTGAAAACATCAAAATGAGACGAAACATACACATCAACTGGTTTTATATATTGTTTGAGCTTTGTACAAGAGAAATAAAGACATAGACATAATTTTTCAACTTCGCTATATCTAGTTTCTGCATCGTTTAAAACTCTACTAAGATAGTAAATGGGTCTTTCGACTCCATTTTCATCTTCTTGGGCTAAGATGCTTCCCGAAGTTTTGTCGGATGCAGCTATGTACAATCTCATACTCCTGTTGCTGCAAGGAGGCACCAAAATAGGTGGCTTTGTGAGATACCCTTTGATTTTGTCGAAGGATTCTTGTTGCTCTTGCCCCCATTCGAATCTTTCTTTGTTCAATCGAAGTAAGGGTGAAAAGGCTTGAGCTTTCCCACTTAGGTTAGATATGAATCTCCTCAAGAAATTTATCTTGCCTAGCAGAGATTGCAGTTCCTTTTTGTTCGCTGGCGCTTTCGCTGGCGCTTTCGCTTCCAGAATTGCCTTCGTCTTGTTCTGGTTGATTTCGATTCCTTTCTTGTGGACGACGAAGCCCAAGAAATCTCCAGCTTTTACACAGAATGCACACTTCAAAGGGTTTATTTTCAGACCATGTTCTCTCATTCTTTCGAATGATTGTCGAAGGTGGTCTATATGGTTCTTCCTGGAAACAGATTTTACAACAATGTCATCAATATATACTTGCATAAAAGTGTTAATAAAATCATGGAAGATAGAGTTCATCGCTCGCTGATATGTTGCACCAGCGTTCTTTAGGCCAAAAGGCATCACTACCCATTCGTAAGTGCCTAAAGCCCCGGGGCATCGAAAATCTGTTTTCGACACATCTTCTTCAGCAATGAATATTTGATTATATCCTGAATAACCATCAAGCATACTCAGGTACTCATAGCCAGCGGCAGAATCGACTAGCATTTCCGCCACATGCATAGGATATTCATCTTTGGGTGTAGCAGCATTCAAATCTCTGAAATCTATGCACACCCTCAATGTACCATTTTTCTTAATCACTGGCACAATGTTTGCAATCCATTCGACATACCTCGTGGCTCGTATGAATTTGCACTTCAGCAGTCTTTCGACTTCCGTTTTGATCTTCGACAGTATTTCTGGAGCGAAGCGTCTTGGACTTTGCTTGACTGGCTTCTTCCCAGGTTTGATTGGCAACTGAAGTTCTACCAATCCTCTGTCGAGACCAGGCATCTCGTCGTAATCCCATGCAAAGCAGTCCTTGAACTCCTTTAACAAATGGATCACTTCCAACCTGAGTTCTGGGTCTATTTTTGCGCTAATGTAAGTTGGCTTTTTCTCTAAACCTTCGCCCAAGTTGATTTCTTCTAAAGGATCCTACGCTAGCATTTTGATGTTGTTCGCTAAGGGGTCCTTTTCGAATCCCAAAGGCTCATCGTCGTAGATGGCGTCGAGCCTTTGTTCCTGCATTCCTTCTGGCATGATATCAGGAGGTTCTGGATCGAAATCCTTTCCAGGACCTGCAGAAGGTAACTCTTGATCATTGGCCTGTGTGGCCATATATTTTACTTCGGCTTCGAGAGCCGTTATCATCCTTGTTTCGGCTACGTAAGCCGAAATTCGCTGCAGTGATTGTGACTCAGTCATTGTCACTGAATTCACTTCCCCAACCAGTTGGCTGGATATCAGTTAGCCCACTAAAATCAATGTGGGACAAGTCTTCTCTGTCCCATTGAAAACCATGCTCAGGGTACAGGTATAAGGAACAAAAGGCATTTGGCGCTGGCGCTAAGTCGAAGTCAGGTGCTGGGCATGGCCCAATGTGAGCTAGATTTTTATCGAAGTCTACCATCCCTAGGTGATTTACTTCGCCCAAGTAATAACTTTGATCCGCTTCTATGTTTTCGACCATTCCATCAGGGCGCCATAGAATCAACCTTTGGTGCATTGTTGATGGTATAGCTCCAACACCATGTATCCATTCTCGGCCCAACAAAAGATTATAATTTGGTTTGGCCGATATGACCATAAACATAGTTGGTCGAATGATGGATCCCACCTTGATGTCCAGTTGGATCACACCCATAGTGGTCCCTATGCCGCCTTCATAATTCGACAGGACCATGTTGTGAGGCTTGATGTTTTCATCGCTCTTGCCTATTTTTCTCAGCATAAAGTGAGGGATGATGTTGATGGTTGCCCCACAATCCACCAAGATCTTATTTACTGTGGTTTCTTCGAGTTTAGTCCTTATAAATAAAGGCTTGAGGTGATT
The DNA here is from genome assembly GCA_948472305.1 of Vicia faba. Classification (NCBI taxonomy): domain Eukaryota; kingdom Viridiplantae; phylum Streptophyta; class Magnoliopsida; order Fabales; family Fabaceae; genus Vicia; species Vicia faba. The sequence goes on from OX451740.1 coordinate 69,598,960, forward strand.
TTTCATCGCCTCTGTAGGAGGTTCAAAGAACCCATTTTGCTCTTCAGTAGCGCCATTATCCATGACGAAGTAGCATACTGGCCTATGCTTGGCCATTTCTTGTTCAACTTCCCAATCGCTTGCTTCGACCTCCACCTGGCGGTTGAACTCTCTTGGTAAATCTGAGACTATGTTCACCATGATATCTAAGGTGTCATCAGACTCAGAGCCATCTTCGTTATCAACTTCACCCTGGTTAGGCCAGACTAGCCTATTGGTCACAGGTTGTCTTTCCAGAGGCTTCCTCTGCTTTATCTGAGGGACATTTGAACTTGATTCTGGCTTTGGTTCATTAGCAGCTTCCCTCTCAGCCTTTCGCCGCCTCTGGTATCTTTTCCATTGGGATCGGGACATGGGATTCTTTCCCTTGTAGTTGCTTGATACCTGGGTCACTTTAGGGGTAGCAACCTGAGATTCTTTCTTATGTGTAAAAGATGAACCTCTTGGCACTTCGAAGGAGTGCCATCTTTCCTCGCTTGGCCTCTTTCGACCTGATGTTTTGTACCATGTATCAACTGGCACATTGGTTGGAGGCCTGAAAGTCAGTGGCCTCTTTTCTTGATTTGAACCCTTGTGGTAGGTTCTTCTGGGGTCATGTCGAGTATCAACACTTTCCCTTTTTCTGTTTGCTGCTCTTACACCTTGGATATGTTCAGCAGCTTTTTTGTCGAAAATCGAGCTGCATCGAGGACACAACATCACTTCTGACTTCTTCTTCTGGCATCTTTGCAGGAAATCTGCCAGATTTTCATTTTCCCGAGGGAAAGCAGTTTTGTTGGCTTGTTCTTGCCTAATGGCCTCCTCTGATGCTTTTGGTTCAGAGACTTCGACCATGTTGACATTCATGGTGTCTTTGGTGGCAAGAGTCAACTGCTTCATCTGAGTCTCCAAGTCCTCTGTCTGGCCTTGAACTGCAGCCAAGTAAGAACTGGGTTTTGTTCCAGATTTTTGGGCTCCAACTGTCTCCAGCTTTGGGCTTTCGACCGCTTTTTGGACCGCTTCAATTGTCTTTCTAGATAGATTCCCAGAAAAACTGCTAAAGATTGGCATGTTGACATGATCCTTGGTGACTTCGACCATGGTTATTCCTGGCCTCTTCGCCTGGCTTCTGGATGCCTCGATCACGTTCATCTCTGAAGGTTCAGCATAATGGGCTTCAGCCTGCAAAGGGTTAGAGTCCACAGTCACGGGGGTCTTGTCAGCAAACTTCAACCTCCCTTCTTCGATAGCGTCTTGCACGAGATTCCTGAAAAGAAAACATTGAGATGTTTTATGGCCCAGAAAATTATGATATTTACAAAAGCCTCTTTTCTTTCTTTGATCAAGAGGAGGCACTTTTACCCCTGGGGGTACTATCATTTGGCCATCTTTTACAAGTAAGTCAAAAATTTCATCACATTTTGTAATATCAAAACTGTAAGTCTTTTTGGGGAACCTATCGTTGGTCCTTTCCGGACCAGTGGGATTTTTTCCACTTGAGGGGACTAACAGTTTGCAAGAGTATGGTGGCCCTTGTTTTAGTTCCGCTAAATCGACCTCGCTTTCTTCGACGGTCATAGTTTCGTCGAAGGTTTCTGGATCTTCATCATCCATTTCGACATACGCTATCCTCTCTCTTTTATGAGTTTTTTTCGCCTTGGCTTTTTCAGCCTTAAGGCGTTCTACCTATCAAACTCTATCGGCCAATTGGGCCATGTCTCTCAGGTATTGAGTGTCTAATTTCTTCCTAATGGAATAATCTAAGCCCCCTGCGGCTATTTCGACAAACTCATGTTCTGGCACTTGCGTAAAGCATCTTGCTTTGAGTAACCTAAACCTATTTAGATATTCGTCTATAGGTTCAGTGAAACGTCTCTTTACACTGGCCAATTCTTTCAGGCTTATCTTGGTTTGTCCCATGTAGAATTGCTCATGGAACAATCTCTCCAACTGGGTCCAATGATGGATCGAATTGGGGGGGGGGGGGGGGGAGAGTTGTGAACCAAGTAAACGCGTTCTTTGTTAAAGAACTTGGGAAATACTTAATCCTCAGGTTTTCGTTGTTTGAAATATCTCATGCTTCGATCAAGTATCTCGCCACATGTTCGACAGTAGATTCTGTCGTGTCCCCTGAAAATTTAATGAACTTAGGGACTTTACATCTAGGAGGTAAGTCTGTTTGTAACACATATTCTGACAGTGGGGATGTGAAGTTAGGCCTACGAAAGCCCATATTCATCCCATTTTGCGTCATGATTCTTTCGATCATGGCTGCCAGGTTATTTTCCAAACCCATATTCTGGTATTGGATGTGCTGAACTACTTCGTCAGCATTTTGGTTTCTGTTGACTATCCTTACCTCCGGGGCTATGATCCTAGGTTCTTCGACCCCGGGTTGCTCCAGTCGCGCCCTAAGGTTTTCTTCGACAGGCTGCTGGACTTGGTTAATAGTGGTTTCTTCCTCTAGAAGTATACCTTGGTTTCCCCTTATTTGCGCCCTTTGGGGCTGTCGAATAGGTTGGGGTACCCCAAAGAAATCAGCCAGACGCGTCATTTGCGCTGTCATCTGCTGATTCGACTGGGTGGTGTTTTGTATTAGAGGATTCAGCATTGTACTTAAAGTTTGTGCCAACATTTAAACCATATCGTGGTTGCTTTCGTCCATTTGTTGCCTCAAGACTGCTGCCGAGGCATTCGTAAGGCCATGCGCTACTTGGGACGTTCCTCCTAAGAGTTGGGTCCTATTTCTGTTCGCCATACCAACTCCAGAACCTTAGAGTGGCGAAGAGGCACTCACTAAAGGGTCTGAAAAAGTGGATGCAGTGTTCGTTAGGCTAGCCAATTCAGACGTTGGCATGCCATAGAGTGGTTCTCGATTTGGACCGCCTGTCATAAATCCTGGGGGAACATAAGGCCTAGTTCCTGGATTTCCCCTTGGTGGGGGAGTTCCCAAAGGTACTCTGGGGCCAGTGAACGGAGGCAATGGCCCTGTTTGTGTGACTGTTACTGCTGGTGTTGAACCAGCGGTTATCGCTTCACTTACGGTTGGGATAACCGTTGTTCCCACATTTGTTTGTGGGATTTCGCTATTGTTTGGCGGATTCGCCATCGCTTCTCTTCTTCTGGCAGTATTGGTATTGTTAGTGTATATTCTACCACTTCTCAATAACATGCAATAATTCTCGAAAAAGATGATATTCTGTATAAATACGGTTAACCTTCAAAATCAACACAAGGTCCCACAAGGTGTGCCAATTTGTTTACCGTGGGAATTGGTAAACAACCGCTGATCCTCCAAAAGGTTACTTATTTGGTGACTCGTAGGATCGATCAGATTGATCCTAAGACATGGTTGATTTTTGGGGTTTTGACTAATTTTAATGATGGTTAATGACAAGAGAATAAAGACGCTTTATGTAAATTGTATGAAGAAAACTTGATAGAATAAAGGAAAGCTTTAAATAAAGGCTTCGACTGGAAAAGTAAATGAAGAGCAATAAAGTTCTGGAAAATAAATGACTTTGATTAATTTAAATGGTGTTTCACACATACATTCTCAACAATTCTTTCGCTCACACTGGGTACTTGAATCTAAATGAGTGACTTGTATATAATTGTGAACACACGCGAAAAACCATGTGAACTACTAGTATTTATACTAAACACATCTTAAGTAACCGTCGGGCAGTTACGCTGCTTCGAGATGACTCCACTTGGCATGCTCACAACATTCGACGCTCCTGATCTTGGCACGTTGCACTTGGTAACCGCTGGGAACCGTTTTCCCTCCAAACATTTGAATCTCAAACCGTTCCACTCTGAGCATCGAATACCTTTGTCGAGAAGCACCTTTGACGTCGAAGGCAACAAGATTCCTACTTAGAAGAAATTCTCCAAGTACCTTGCCATCTTCTGATGAGCATTTCGACAGAATCAGCTGGTCGAAACCGTCCCTCATGATTAATGGTTTATATTAATAAAACAAGGGTGTCGAGTTTAGGAGCCAACACATTGGCAATAAGCCTACCACTTGATATTTGCCAATAATTAGAGGCATCTCAACAAAATTCATCATCACCTGTCAATTCTCAAATTATAATAAAGTATGCAATACACCATATTAACCAAAATATGCTACGACGTCCCATGTAATTATTCGGGCAATTCAACTATATCTGGCTAAATAGTTTTATGCTAAATACTAATGTTTTCGGTTATGTACTACTATTTCCAATTCAATACAGTTTACTACTAGTCACTTATTAATTATTTCATCTTTATTACGAGCTACTAATTTGTTCTCCTATTAATACTTCTACTGAAAACTCTACTAAATTACCTTTACTGATAATTTTATTATTAGTTCTCAGTTAATTATTAACTCTACTATCTCTCCTGCTACTAACTTATATCTACTAGTAACCCATTAATCATTCAGGGGGTAAATTACCTTAAGAACTCTAATTATTATGCCAAGACTGTTAAATAAATAATTCACCAATTAGGATGCATAGGAGAAAAAAATAGATGTGCCCCTCGGTACAACAACCCTGCCGCTTGGCACTCCCCCTTTTTACCTTTGTGCCAGTCGGCACACACCATGCCCCTCGACACTCCCCCTTTTTTCCTCTGTGCCGGTCGGCACACACCATGCCCCTTGGAACACCTTGTAACATTGTACCACTCGGTACAAGCACCTGTTCCCCTCGGCATAGCGTATCTTCCAGCCCCTCACAGACTTTATTCTGTTACTGATACTAACAAAGAATTCTCCAATTTTTTTTCCGATTACAAATCTCAGACCAAAACAACATTGATTAACACAACAACATAACAACCACACCAACCATGGGTTAACTTCCAACCTTTTATTCATTGATGGAATTACTACAATGTTATCAGGAATTATGACAGTGGTAACATGAAATTCAGAAACAACAACAATTTCACACACGACAATAATTATTCACATAATCAATCCCTACATAATATTCATCATGATTCCCATTATAGAGTTAGAACCCCACCCTTACCTTGGATTGAAGGTCGCTCTATAACTCTCCGATCGAAAACCTTACTTTGCCTCTTCTCCCTATTCCTCTTCTCTACAACTTCTCACGATCAATTTCCAACAACTTATCAATTAACCCTATTCTTTATTTAAATAAAACATCAGAATATTATTATTCTTAGTGGGCTTAACAACACACCCCACCTTACTATGTACCACCATATAACTAAGCCCAACAACTTAATCTTATATTATTCTAATATTATTGCTAATATTAATCAACTAAAATAATCAACCAAATAACAACTTAGCAACATATAGCAATATTTCACACATTTCAACAAATAATTCGAAAATAATTTAATTAAATAATTAATTAAATTAACGGGAATTATACCTACCCTATCATGAGTAAAATACGCATAAATATTTCACTTAAGGCGACCCCTCGAAGGTTTCTCCATCTGGTAATAGCTGACGAAGGGTTAATAATCTGATTATTGGAATGATACTGTTGGGCCTCTCTCTAACCTGTCAATAACTAAGATGTTCGCTTACAAATAAGAGTCGAAGATTATTCCTTCTGATTCTAAATATGATTATTTCTCCCTTTCTAGATACTCCATAAGATGATTTAGAATATTTCATGTTGGTCTTTATTGAACATCTGCAAAAAAGAAAAAACCACATACGCGAACAACTCTCCATTGCCACTGATTTGCTGCAACATAATCCAAAGGCCCATATTTTCCCAACATTCAATACTTTTAGGACACTGGAGAAAAAGATGATAATTGTTCTCTTCACCATCTCTACACCCAGCATAATTTGAAGGACAATTGATGCCTTTGTCCAACAGTCTCCTTTAGTAGGCACACAATCTCTAGACAAACGGCATAGGAAATTTTTTACTCCGGGGGGGGGGGGGGGTGTGATGTTCCACAACAAGTTCCAACTCTCACTAAATTCCAACTCTCACTAATTCTAAGATGAGAGGTGTCAATGGCATCATTGATACAAAATCTGTAAGCACTACGAATCGAGAATTTACCGATAGTTTCATGTTTCTAAACCAATTTATCATTATAGATCGCAGAAAAAAGAGGGTATTCTAAATCCTTTGGGCGGACTTTTCCCATACGAGCGAAGAAATCAACACTTGGTTCCAATGTTTACCATTTGGGCTCATCAAAACCGAAACTTAAAGGTTACTCACAACCAAGTTACGAGGCTAACGATTAATTAGAGAAGTACCATCCGACAACCAATTCTGATCCCACACCAAAATATTCTCTCCCGATCTTATACTCCTTTTTAGCCCACCTTTTACCACAAGTTTGGAGCTCCAGATGATACGCCATACATAGCTTGGATTGTGGCCAATAGTTGAATTAAGATAGTCGGAATTAGGAAAATACCTGGCTTTATAAAGATGGGACACAAGGGAATCAGGACTGGTCATGAATCTCCAAGCTTTCTTGCTTAACATCGCAAGGTTGAACACACTGATGTTTTTGAAACCCATACCCCCATCATATTTCGGCATAGATAAATGGTCCAAAGAAAGCCAATGTATAACTTTAGCTCTATCTCTTTTATGACCCCACCAAAACAAATTCATCATTTTCTCAATCTCATCAATTAAAGAAGAGGGAAGTACAAAGAGAATCATAATATAAGTTAGAATAGATTTTAGAATAGACTTTACCATGGTCTCTCTCCCTACTTCCGACAAACTTTTACTACTCCAAGAATTAATTTTCCTCCATATCCTGTCTTTGATAAAACTAAAAACTGCTCTCCTACTTCTGCCAATCATGGAAGGAACACCAAGATAAATACTTGTTCCCCAAAACTGATAAACTCCTAGTGAAGTAGCCAACCTATTCCTAGTATCATAATCAACATTCCTGCTACAATATGTCGCTACCACAAAAAATAACCGACAGACAATGAAGCCGTCATCGAATATTTATTTATCCCAAAGAAGGGAAAGGAAAACATTGAATAAAACCTAAAGAGGGAAAGATCATGATCTTGCAACCTAAAGAAAGGGTATGGGAGTCGATTACACAAGGGGAAGGTATTATCACCCCTCATGTCTGTTGTACTCGACGAGATCCACTCTTGTTGTTCTAATCAAAGGGTGTGTTTATAACTAAAGCTTAACTTGCTAAGGGAATGAATGCAAAAGTGAATTATTAATTAAGGAAAAAGAAAAGGTTTTTATTAGTGCACCTGCCATGGTTGCGAACCTTTGTACCTACGTACCCCCTTCGTACAATAGGGGATTAAGGCACCGTAGTTCTTCTAAAAAATGTTTTTGGTTTGTTGTATGTTTTTTATGAGAATGATGTGTTAGACATTCCAAACATTGGAACATTGACTTGCTTTGCTCGTACGAGAGGCCTAAGTCATTCGCTTTGTATTGGAATGGCTAAAACATATTTGTTTATGAAAAGAGTTTTAAAGGGAAAAGGTTCTCGAGAGCACAAAAAAGTTTGAATGAGTTGAAGTATTTTTTGTTGGAATGATAGAAAACGTATCCCACTAGAGGGACACTCACTATTTCTCCACTTATTTGTGAAAAGGGTTTGCAAATTGAATTGTAATAAAGTATGGAAATGGAAGAAAGAAAAAGGTTCAGTCTGTATCGCCTCATCCTACCCCAAAAGACTCAAGTGCATACGATTCACATGTTAACTTATTAAGTGTTTTGAGTTTTGATAAAGAAAAATAAGTTTTAGTTTTAAAGATGCAAAAGGGGAACGAAAAAGTCTAAGGGGAGACTAAATATCCTAATGTTGTCATGCAATGGTGGTCCTAAAGTTAGGATTGAAAAAGGAAATCTCTACCTAAGTTAGCATGCAAAGATGAACCTATGGTTGAGGATAAAAGGGTTATACCTAATGTTTATATGCTTGGATAAGAACCTAAGGTCTAATTGATTCACCTTGAACAAGACGGAATCAACATCCTAGGGGAACATGTTATTCACACAAGGATGAAAGAAGAGAAGATAACAAGAAAGCAAGTATCAAGGCTTAGCATACAAAGGCATATTGGAGCATACAAGATGGAGGACTAAATGGAGCAGCAATAACATCAAGTAGCACTTAAGAAAGAAATCCATGAAGATGGAAGAAGAAAAGTCAAGTATGGACCAAAGATAGGTCAAATAAGTCAAGCAAACAAGCAAATAAGTTCAAGAAGACTTAGACAAGTAATGATCAAACAATGAAAGCACAAACATGATGTTTAAGGAATGTATGAATTTTTCAAGAAGTTAACTCGATATGAAGTTCAAGAGTAACAAAAGAAGTTGATAGAACTCCATACAAATCAAAGTCAAACAATTTGATGAACAAACCACAACATCATCCAAGATAGGAATCATTTGTCCATTCAAAGTAAGTGGGCAAGAGATGAAAGAAGTTAAGGAAAAATACCAAGTATAAATGCAAGTGAACTACAATTATCAAGTAAATTATGGATCCTAAGCCCTTATAAGCTTCACCTATCACTCACATCAAAACCCGGTCAAGAAAAGAAGAATTTAGCTCCTAAAACATCATCATGATGAATTATCAATTGAATTCTAGCCAAAGAATCATAGGAGCATGTAATTAGAGTAATAAGACCAAGTAGGTTAGAAGAAAAGTAAAATTATTCACATTAATTTAGAACTATGATTATCAAGATGAATTTGCACAAGTGCGTTCCAAATCAAATTCTCAAAGGTGGACAAGTAAGCTTTAATTAAAGAACAAGCAAAGAAACAATGTTATGGTGCTTGAATGGTTCAATCAAAGTGAACTCAAGACCCATAACATGTTGTGATAATAGGAGAAAGAGGAAGGAATTTGATTCCTTATAGGTTTGCACTAAGTGCATACCTTATATCTCAAGCAAACAAACAATTAGATAAGAAGTATGATCAAATGATAAATGAATCAAATGAAGTCAAATGGTTATCAAGTTCTTGAAGAATTATCCTTTAACATCTTACCCTTCATACAAGGTCGTTGGATTCCAAGAATCCTCAAGATCAAACAAAAATTCATACAACTATGAAATTTATTGTTTTAAGAATGGCCAAACAAAGTCTCCAAGAAAATGATCATAAACAACTAAAAAAAAGATCAATAAAATTAATCAAATTTGATGTGATCTTAAAGAAAACGTATGATCATCACGTGTCCAAAGATTGACCTCTAATTAAGTTCACAAGTTGCCAAATGAAACTCAATAAAATCCTACAATACCAATGGAACATATTCACTATATAATTCAAGCAAAAATAGAAAGAAGTCTTTGAAATTCAAACCAAAATTAATTTACTATCCTTAAGACTTATAAAAGTCATAAATAACACTTAGGGTTCTTGGAAAGCTAAGGAAAGATGAAAATGATCCTCAATTATCAAGACTAGTTGAGAAAGTTACAAACTAGATACCTCAATCCAAATATTTCATGGAAATTGGAAAATCAGAGGATATAAATTATTAAAAATCACTTCCATGATCCTAAGACAAACACTAACCCAAGCACTAAGTCTCTCCAAGGAGACAAACAGTAACTAGACACAAACAAGACTCTATTAAAATTGACTCAATAAACAAAATAACTCCCTTTTTTATTTTTTATATTTTTATATACAAGATAGAAATCACCAGTTATCCAATTCTCTCTCCTGAGTCAATGAACTTCACCCAGTCATTATTAGCATCTGAATCTAAATCATGTATATGAACCTGATTCTTCATCAAGGATTTCATCTCTGTCATAGATGTTTTCCCTGTCTAGGATGCTCCAATTGATGTTCCAACATTTTTTGCAATGTTCAACCCAACCTTCTTTGGATCACTGCTCTTATCCTTGTTGAATTCCAACAGACGAACCTTCTTATTACCAACATCTCTAAAATATTTTCTCATGTTGAAACACAACAAATGAGGATGTTGAGGTAGACGTTATTTAAAGACAATAAGAGTTACTTTGATTGTAACGAAACCTTCCTTGTAACGATGAATCAATAAATGTAAACATTATCGGAAGTAGATAAAATCTTCTTGAGTAATAGTGCAACTTTCACAATGGGAGAGAGAGACACGTTCTTGTCTAACTTTTACTCTTTTCAAAACTTTGATTGTTGGTAATGTTACAACATTCTAAATGACATTCTTCATGCCATTGAAAATTCTTTTTCTCAGACCGCACGCTTCACAAGGATAGTAGGTAGAACCATCCAAATAGTTTCCACTAAAATTATTTAGTAGTGCAATACCAAAAATAGCCCTCATCTTCTCAATGTAACTTACACCTCAAGTTATGAGAAAACTTCCTAGAGCTTTTCAGACGTACCAGGTTTAGGAGTGCCAAACCTTGATTGTAACAAAACCCTTGACACAATGTTGACTTAAACCCATGCCTTTATTCTGTAAACAAAATAAAATCCTCGAGTATCTTGATTGTATTGGCTTGTCATAATGAAATGTCATGTCATTCAGGTTGACATTGTACTTTCTTAGTAACTAACCCAATTGAAAACACACCTTTCTTTAACAATGTACCTAATCTTCAGAATATACCAGGATTCAATTAATTCTAATCCAAGTGACCATAATATCCTCCACTAATACAATCTTCTTCAGACTTGGCCAATAGATTTTTACTCCAAGACTCATTGTCATTCAATATTTCATCTCTAAAACACCTGATGATCACAAACCAAAACAAACTCTAAATAATGACCTCCCTCTTAAAATGCTTTTATGGAGAGCTTCCTTATTCCGTGCCTCCTAGCCCTTTAGAATCTTACACACAATGGATTAATAAACCACTGTGATGATGTTCCAACATCTGGTTGAACATCAATATCTTTCTTAACGAACATATCACTGATTTTGATTATGAAGTTACTCATCACTAAAAGTACTTTTCTAAAAAAAGTAACTCAGAAACATACCTTATTCTCATTCAAGGAGTAGATAAAACCCTCTAAAGACTTCACATATAATAGATTCATTTTACAAAATAAAACCATATGTACCTTTCTATCCACCAGGACTTTCACCTTGCATTGACCCAACAGATCCATAGAGCAGGTTCTAGAGCTTTTGCAATTGTCCAATGTTGCACCCTCTTATGTGATATCTTGATTTCTTATTTCTCAAACACCAAGTAAAAGGATAAATAATTAAATATTTATAGAATCACAAATAACAATAGTTCTTAAATCCTCAGAGGAACTTCAATCATCTCATTAGAGACAAAACATTTTTCCTTGATGACATATACCTTCACACAACATACTTATGTTTATCACAATAGTCACCAGTCCTTAAGTAAAAAGAAAACCAATTACCAAAACTTAGAGAAACCATCTTGAATTCTTTGGTTATCCAATTCCCTTAATCATTCCTTTTGTATCAATCAACACAATAAACAATGACAAAATAAGAGTTAAACAAACCACCAGGAACAATTTTACTGTAGTTAAGTGTCTGGAACAATTGGTGTCAAAATGCATATCATCTTAGTTGATGATCTAAGAAAGGTATGAGAGATAAGGAAATAATCACCTTCCCTGAGTATTAACCACTGATTGGTTAAACAAAACTGAACTTGACCTTTGAGAAGGAAACCAAAAACTATTAAGATTAAATTTTCACAGAAGAGATATCTTCAGTGCAAGTATATGCCTTTTAACATGAGTAAACTGATGTCCAACATAATGTTAAGACATCCTTGAATCAACTTCCTTTTGATAATAACAACCTTTTATCACTTTGAGTTTTCCCTTTTCCAAACATAGCTTGAAAACCCAAACCCTTCCAATAATTTCTCCACTTGAGGAACCTTCTTCAATTCAAATTGAACTATCCTTTCAGACTTGATCTTTGATATCATGTTTTAGGATTGATAGAGTTACTTCACCTTACAAGTTATAAATGGTAGATAATCCTTCATTCTCTTAAGACATAAGATCAGAAATAAATCACCTCCTATTTCTTCATGGTTGATAACACCTTTTATTCTAGATACACAAATCTTTGAATAAAACATCCAGCACATCATGAGATTATTATTAAAAATGTAAGTCTTTATTAGAAGTCCAACTTCAGTCAAACTAGATATAGAAACATATACAGCTGCTCCTTGAGAAAGGTATGTGTAATATGGTAGGAGAAGTGATTATTATACTGGTTTTGCGTTTGTATTCGCAAATATTGCGGTAAGCAAGAGTCGTCACCGACTTTTCTTTTATCCAACAAAAGAAAGGGTGAAAAGAACAGAAAAAGATCTTTCGAGATTATTTCTGAGTAAGGGGGTAGATTATGGAAAGGGAAGGTGTTAGCACCCTTTCCATCCGTAGTTATCTACGGGCTCTTAGATGCTTAGCTCATTTTGAAAATACCTTGTGCTTTGTGTCTTTTGAAAAAGTATTTTGAAATGCCTTAGTGTGGCGATTTGCTTTATGATAACTCTTGTATCAGTCCTCAAGAGTGTTGATAAAGCTTTTGAAAATGTTTTGAAATTTGTTTTGTGTAGGTGTAAAAAGTTTGTTGAGCAAGCTTCTAACAACTATCTACTATACTCAAAATGATTGTTCTTTTCCTCTTTTCCTTTAGACAAGGCTATCCTACTATTAATGAGTAGGTAGCCATAGTCATTTGGATGTATGAGGGACATTCGTGGGTCATTGTACAATCATAAAGGCAACATATAGAGACGCTTTAGCAACTTTGTTTAAGGGACTAGATCATTTACCGAAAGGCAACACCGAAGGGACACCGAGGGACTATGATCTTTTGATTCGAGGGTATTTGCTAAAGCGTCTCTATTTTCGAGGGACATGACTGTTTTATTTTCCGAAGGCAGCCAAAGTGGGAGTACCTTAGAGGTGTATATGTGCAAGTGTGTTGTATTCAATTATTTTTGTCTTTTTTATTAGGTTTTCTAGTGTTTTGTTTTATTCTTTCCATACAATCCTATTACCATACATCTAACAGTTAATATTGTACAGAAAATAAAATGCGGGAAAATAAATCCTACACTATTACAAAGCTTCAAGGAGGGCATTATTACAAGTCCAAAATGGGGAGATAAAAGTAGTAAATGTCCTAGTTATTCTATTACAACCAATGAGCAGTTACAATAATATGAAAAGTGCGAAAGTAAATAAATGCGCGCGAATTGAAAATAACGTCTAAGTCTTAGGTGAAAGGAAATATTTTTGTTGTTTTTATTTATAAAAGAAAACAAAGCTTGAGTCTACTTAATTTTAATTTAAAGAAAATGTTAAAATAATTAATTAATTAATTTACAAAATTAACTTAATTAAAAAAATACTAACCTAATGTTTTTTTGTGATTTTATTTGTTTTTACTGATTAAGCAAAATAAAAAAAATTAAAAGAAGTAGATAATAAAGACAAAACAAAAATATAAACGAGCCTAATAGCAAAAGAAGTAAAGGGGTATGAAGTGAAATTCGCTGGGCCCATGTGAGAGAAGCCCAAATTTGGCCTTGGATTTAGTGGGGAGGTCCTCAAAAGAGTCCATGGTGAGGCTGTGTGCTCAGGGCATTGGATCCAGATCCGATATGCATCCGATGGCATGGAATTGATGGTGTATGGTGAGCATGCGTAGGACCTTCTAGTACTGGATCTTCATATGCCATGTTAGAAAAATATAATACATGATTTGGGTATCGAACCCAAGTCCTTTTGATTCCATATATTCCCTTTTACCATCTGAGCTGTTGGTCACTCGTTAGTACAAATAAAATCATAACATTCCTGTGATACGGTGGGAGAACTGACTTGAGTGTTTTGCGTTTGATCACAAATGTTGCGGTTAGCAAGAGTCACCACTGACTTTTCTTTTATCGAAAAGGAAAGGTGAAAAAGCACATGAAAGACCTTTGAGATTATTTCTTGAGTCCGGGGGGTAGATTATAAAAAGGGAAGGTATTATCACCCTTTTCATCCATGGTTTTCCATGGGCTCTTAGGTACTTGCTAGATCACTTACTTTTGTTTGAAATTGTGCTTTGTGTGGTTTTGAAAGTATTTTTGAAAAGAGGCCATTTGTTTAGGAAAACTTTGTAATAATTCTCGTTTGTAAGAATGTATACAAAGTGTTGATCTTTTGAAAATGTTTTAAAGTTTGTAAGATGTTTTGAAAGTGTAGGTGTTTGTTTTTGAAAATGGCAAGGATGTTTTATTTTGAAATTGAGCAAGTAACTAAGAACATTCTACATACTCAAAAGTCTTTCATGTTCATTTCCTTTCTCCTTTGACATTGTTATCTTACCATTGATTTGGTAAGTAACCCTATCTTTGGATGTAAACGGGACGGGCATGGGTCATTGTATAACCATGATTAGCAATGTTGCAAGGTATCTTAGTATTTTTCTTTAGGGACTAAGATCATTTTGAAAGGAAACTTTTGATAGCGTCATCGAGGGACTATGATCTTATATTTTTGCTTGTTTTTGCTAAGATACCTCACATGCATAATATGGCCACTTTTACAAGGCAACCAAGTGGATTTTACCCTAGGGGTGTGTGATACGGTGGCAGAATCGATTGTTTGACGTTGGTTTGCGTTTTGCGTTTTTTGTTTGCAAAATGTCGCGGTAAGCAAGAGTTTCCACCGAATTTTATTTCATCCAATCGGAAAGGAAAAAAGTACAGAAAAAAAAAATCCTTTTTTGAGATATTCTGAGTACGGGGGGGGGGGGGGGGGGGGGGGTAGATTATAGAAAGGGAAGGTGTTAGCACCCTTTCCATCCATCGTTTTCCATGGGCTCTTAGTTACTTGCTCATCTTTTTAAAATTGCTTGTGTATGTGCTTTGTTTTTGAAAAGTTTGACTTCGTGATAACCCTTGTATCAGTCCTCAAAGGTGTGACGAAGTTGTTTTGAAAATTTGTTTGAAAAGTCTAAGTGTGAAAGGCTTTGATTTGAGCAAGTACCTACTAACATCTACCTACTCGAAAAAAAGATTATTTCTATTCTCGTTTCTTTTAGACAACGCTATCCTACTATTGAGAAATAGGTAGCACCGTCGTTAGAGTTGTAAGGGTCAATTCGAAAGGGACGTACAATCACTAAAGCAATGTTAGGATACCTTAGCAATTACCCTAGAGTCTTAAGATCATATTCGAGGCAACATTTCCGAGGCAACATTCGAATGGGACGTTTGATCTTTTTAGACAGGAAGGAAACCACTAAAACACCCTATGCTTAATGATCGTTTACTGAAGGCAACCGAAGTGAGAGTATACCCTAAGAGTGATATGTGCGAGTGATTTGTTTCAATTATTTATCTTTGCACATTAGGGTTTTCTAACCGTATTAATTTATCATGCATTCTTGTCATACAATCCTATTAGCATACATCTAGACAGTTAAATATTTGTAGGAATTAAAAATGCGAGAAAGTAAATCTACGCTGTTAAAAGGCTTCGGGGAGGGGGATTAATTACATAGCCAAAAAACTGGGAATTTAAACAATAAATAAAACCCTAAATTAAACTATTACAAGCCATGAACAGTTACAAAAATATTGTCGAAATAAAAATAAGCGCGCGATGAATCAAATATGAAATGACTAGGGTTTTGACCCTAGATTAAACCTATCGACAATTGGTTAAAAATGCTTTTGTTTATTTAAGAAAATAATGACATAGTTAAATTGAAAAGAAAATCCTAAATTCTAATTGATTTTAAATTAAGGAAAATAATAAATTCGATCTAAAACCTATTTTTGTATTTTTATTTATTTGAGAAAAAGAGAAAAATAAAATTAAATCAAGAGTTTAACCTAATTTTCTAATTAGTTTTAATTATATAAAAAAACGTTAAATTTGCCCTAAGTTAAACTAATTAAATTAAATTAACAAAATTAATTTTGATAAAAAAAAGTCTAATTCTAATTTTTTGATTTCTTGATTTTATGATTTTATGAAAAAATAAGTAATTAATTATCAATTAAAATAATTAAAAGAAATATAAAAGAACAAAGAAAAAGAAAATTTAGAAATGGGTCTGGCATCATTAGCAATTCTGGGGGTGGAAACTGAATTTCTGGGCCCAACGAGGCTAAGGCCTGTTTGACTTTGCCAGATATGATGCGCACGTTGACTTGGGGTACATGGTGGACCTTCAATGGAAAGGTATTGGATCTGGCTGGAGAGGCGTTTGATGGTTGGATCTTGATGGCATATGGTGGACGTATGATAGTGCAACGCGCTTGATCACCTGTTGAAAAATAATATCAAACAAATATGGGACCTGGGGATCGAACCCAGGTCCTTATGCATGTTTCCAATACCTGCTTGCCAACTGAGCTGCCTTGCTTGTTTGTACATATAATAAGAATAAACAATATAATCAAATCACGTGGTGCATTAAAAAAAACGCGCTAAAATTCAAACCACCTAACCAGTGAGTGCCACGCATCGTCTTCTTCCCCAAACCGTCATTTTAGCCTAAGATACTTTTACCTACAGACACCTTGCTGTAGGTACAGACCTGTAGATCTCCAAAACTGCGTATGCTTAAGATAAATGACCATGGCTGGTACCAATCAACTCGTATCATCCTCACGAGCATCATGGTACCAGAATTAACGCCCAATTTTTCATGCGTTAAAAAACCCTAAACAAGAACACAAAACACTAACCATGGCAATTTCAAGTACAAGCATCAAAAATGAAATTAAATGGAATGATTAGCTTGCAAACACGATGATAAACATGAGTATGGCAATCAAAAGTGCTAAAGATACATGAATTAGTGAAATTAGAATCAAAATTCTGGACAAACCGTGGGAGGCGTGGATCACGATTCTGGGCTTTTCAAGACCTGGGAGTGATTGGAATCGCTTCCTGGGATGTCTGGGAAGGGATTGGTTCTCTAGAAATGCTCTGAAACTCCTTGTGGGTTGAAAAATAATTCCCACTTTTTCTTGAAATTTTCAGTTTTCTTTAGGTGTTTTCACGAATGCTTAACCTCTTCTCTTGCCTTGGCTATGTTCTGTATATGTAATGGACTGCATTAGGTCAACAAAAACGAGCTGAATCTTGGTCCATTATGAAGATTTGATTTGGTCTTTATCTTTGTATGATTTCTTTCTATATCAAGCCAAATCATGCCAATTTTGGTTCAATTTGTTTTGCACGTTTTGGATATGATTTTCCAGCATAATTGGATTTAATTCCACCCAAAATCTGATCACAAAACAAATCTTTGGTATTTTTTGCTATTTATTTGATTTAATTTGACTTTTAAATGATAAAAATCAAAATAAAATAAATAAACAAAGCAAAAGGTGTGTGGGTGCTGATTTGGATCGTGGACCATGTCATAAGCAAGATTCAATCATGAAAAACTAGGCCCATTTGACAAAAAATACAAATTTGAGCACATTTGTCTTTAGGCAATTTTGCAAAAAAGGTCAACTTGGCCAATGCACAACTCTCTCAATTTTGACCCTAGAGAGGTGTTCTTGGACTTTTTATAAAGCTTAGGATGTCCTCTAAGCAAACCTTTATGTATAATCTCAATTGAGTCTTCCATGTTCATGTATGAAGCTTTGACCCAAACGGTGTTTTTGTTGACTTTTCCAAAGGACCTATAATGTCAAAATTTATATCTTTTTGTGAGTGCATATTATGAACTTGTGAGATGAATATGAATTGTAGGGAATTGCATCATGTTCAAAATGAGGTTTGGATGGGTCATTTCTGATAAAGCATGAGAAAGTTATGCTTGGTCAAAGTTGAGTTGACTTTTCCTACAAAACCCTAATTTAGCAACTTTTGGGTTTTGATGAATTGTGAGCAATTCTTGAGGAATCATGATCAATCCTTGACAAAATGATGGATAATACTTCAAAATGAGGATGTTAACCAAAAATCTTGAAGTTTGACTGTATGTGGGCCACAATTGACTTTTGACCAAACACAG
The DNA here is from genome assembly GCA_948472305.1 of Vicia faba. Taxonomy (NCBI): domain Eukaryota; kingdom Viridiplantae; phylum Streptophyta; class Magnoliopsida; order Fabales; family Fabaceae; genus Vicia; species Vicia faba. The sequence goes on from OX451740.1 coordinate 69,616,969, forward strand.
TCGATTTTCAAGCCTTTGAGCAATTGACTGAGCAAACTTCTTCTGCAAGGCTTGAAACTTGATATAGATGATCTTGAGAACATGTTAGGACAATGGTGAGCATTTGGGTCCTTTGTGGTTCACACATCTTGATGAAAATGGAAACCCTAATTTGAGATAGACTGCCTTAGGAGAGAGTTTGTCTGGTCAACTCTTGAACTTCCTTGAGCCATTTGGGGACCTCACTTGCCATGTGTTGAGAAAAATGGGAGGGAAAATTTTGGGGTACAACAGGGTGCTTGTGTGCAAGTGTATTGATTTTGATGCTTTGTTTAGTCTTTGGTTAGGGTTTGCTACTTGTTGATTTTATCTTCGCATACAAACCCTAATTACTAGCATTTATATAAAACGATAAATTGCGAAAAGTAAAATTATTACGCTATTACATCATTAGGGGAGGGGGTGTACAAATTTACAAATGGGGATTGCAAGAAAATTAAACCAAATTATCTATTACAACCATATTGAATATTGTACAAAATTGAAAATAAAATGCAATATAAATGGAAAAAGAAATGATTTTTGTTGTTTTTATAAAAAGGGTTTTGTCTTGACCTAAATAAAGGGAATGGTTAATTAAAATTAAATAAAATTAACTTAAACTAATTAAGAAAAGAAATTAACTTAAAAAGTTTTTTTAGGGTTTTTTAATGAAAAGGGTTTTAAATTAAAGAAAATAAAATGAACATTAATTAATTAAAATAAACCTAAGTTCTAAATTAATTTTAACTAAGAAAATAAAATAATATATTAATTTAACCTAAGTCTAAAGATTAATTATTTAAGAAAAAAAAGAAATTAATTTGTTTAAGAAAGTGTTTTTTTATTAATCTTTTTGTTTTATAGAGAAAATATATAAGTATAAATAATAAATAAAAATAAATTTTGGTTTTTTATGATTTATGAAAATAATAATAGTAGTAATAATAATAATAATAATAATAATAATAATAATAATAATAATAATAATAATAATGAAGAAAAATAAAATAAAAATAAAAAATATAAAGAAAAGTCAGGGGGGTTAGAAAATGAAACAGGGAGTAAAAATAAGCAAAAAAAGGTTAGGCCCAACAAAGGGGAGCCCAACGCTGCAAAAATCCAAAAAAACTATAAAAATATGGAAAAAAACAAAACAAAAGGCAGCGCTGGGTCTTGAACCCGTGACCTTGAGGTTACCAGCATGCTGCCTTACCACTGGGGTGGCTATACATCCGTTAATATAACTGAAACGTTAATTTATAATACAAAACGAGTCATGAATACACTTCATCTTCAACCTCCAACCAAAGGATCTGTAACTCCATCATTTCTCAACCATTCATAAAACTTCCAACATCAAACTTGTTAGAAATTTTCTCACGATTCCGAATATGTAAATAACTTAAGCTAGTTCTCAAAAATGAGCATGAATTTCTAATGGTACCAAATCCTGACCTAAATATTTTCAGAAGTTCAGATTCAAAATTCTAATTACTCAAGCAACAATAATAAAATCTAAGGACATGGTTAGCTTCAGGACAATTATATCTACATTTTATCTTCACAAATGCAAGCCTAACAATGCCTAAATAAGAAGATAGAAGTTCAAGAAATATACCTCAAAACTGGAAATCGTGAAATGGATTTGAGCTTGTTTCAGGCAGTGGTGATGATCAGGCTAGCTTCCTCAAGTCCCCAGGAAGCTAATGCAATGGTTTGCTTGAGTTGAGAGTGGCTGAAATGGCCTGGAGAAGTCAAGTTGCAGACTCTGTTTTTTGGTTATGGAGGTTATGGTAAATCGTGTTACAGTTCTGGAATAAGGATGGGGATGAGTTGTATTTGATGTAAGGAAGCTTTAGGAATGAATTTGAGGAAGAACGCACGAGGGAAATGAGAGATACAAGTTTAAGGTCAGAACTGTGTATCAATGGAGTTTTTTGTACAATTTCTAGATAGAGGGAATTTGGGAGTGTTTCAGAGTGCTAAAACTCGTCCCTTAGCTCACAAATAGTGACTCTATTTATAAGAAACAAGTTTGGAGACTTCTTGTTGATCAGAATTCAAAATCACAAGTTTATGCATAACATGTGATTTTTTGAGAAATTCAAGTTTCAATGCCCTGTGTACTTTCTAAGATAGAGTGGTTATGCTTTAAACAAGCTTAATTATGACTTTATGGATGGATTGTGATCAGAGGGAACAAGTTAGAGGCTCAAGAATGGACTTTATGCAAAAAGCTTGCTTTACAAGAATAACAATGTTAACTTTGTGCCATTAATGGAAATACAACTTGGATAATAGCTCAATTGCTTGGATGAAAGCCCTATCAGTTGTGTAAACATTTAATTATGGAGTGACAAACAAGTTTGAGGCCTTAAAAGCAAAGATTATGCAGCCTAACATGGATTTGGTTCATGTGTTCATCAAAAAATGACTTGTAATTCAAGTTCGAAAACCCTAACTTTCTCTCTTCGATTCTCCCTGCTCAAGAATGATCTCAAGGAGTTCTTGGAAATTTTGGAAATCTTTTAATGTTCTCTACAACCCCTATTTGAATCACTTTTGAAAATTCCCCTTGGAACTATATGAAAAGTGCCATAATGTTAGGTCAAAATCCTGCATAAATTAGGGCAAAATTTCACTAAGTGTTTAGTTTCAAGACTATGACTTCATGAATCAATAACTTGAGATCCAGACATTTCTAGGAGAAGTTGTGTAAAGAAATGTTGTATATATCATTGATATCTACAAATTTCATGTTGAGAGTTTCTTTCGAATCATCTTGCATCATGGTGAAAAATTGGCTCAAAGTTATGAAAAAACATGAAGTTTTAAACACTTAGAAAAATTTCTAAGTTAGAAAACATTGACTTTTCAAAATGAAATCTTGACTTTTTTATTTATTGATGAATAAGTTTCATATTTTTACATGTTTTCATGAATTGTGATCTTTGACATTGGATTTTGACCAAAAAGTCAAAGTTTGACTTTTCAGTGTACAATTGACATTTGATCAGTTGACTGAAAATTCACTACCAATCCAATTGATCTTGAGAAATGTTTTAGGTCATGCAATTAGGTCAAAATTATGCAATTGAAATCTTGAAATCATGCTTCAAACCAATTGATCATTTGCTAGGTCAAAAATCTGAAATTGCCCCTTCTCAATCAAAACCCTAATTTTGACCATTTTGCACTTTTGATGATTTGATCAAATTTCTTGAGGAATTATGGTACAAACTTGATCATACATATGAGTTTATAATATTGCCGTGGATAAAAAATTATGAAGTTTAACTATAAATTGGCCATAGTTGACTTTTCCCCCAATACAACTCATTTTTAGGTCAACTACTCAATTGACTGAGAAAAAATGTGATCCAAGGCTTGAAACTTGACATGAGTAATCTTGGGGATCCATAATGATCCATGAAAGTCATATGAGGCATTAAAAGTTCAATTATCCTTGTGCAATCTCAAACCCTAATTTTGGTCATCAATGCTTAAGGATGTGTCTTGAGCTGATCAACCCTAGTGCAGTCTTGAATCAAGAGAGATCTTTGTGAGAAAATAATTGATAATTGAGAGGGAAAATTTTGGGGTACAACAGCTGCCCCTGTTCAATTTTCTTAAATATGAAGAGTTAGATTTGCAGATTTGCCATTCGTGACTTGAAGGTGGAAGATGATTGGACACTAAAGTTCCCAAAAATTTGCACTCGAGGATGTGATGGTTGATGGTATAGGGAATGGGCTTAAAGATGCCATTTGGAGTGGTGATGGAAAGTTGTCGGAGATGGGCTTGCAGATGCCATCCAAAAATGATTGCCAGACTGTATCTAAAAGAGAATCTGAATGATTATTAGAATGGCGTCCATGTCTGGAGCATATCTGAACTGTATCTGAAGGCTGAATCTGTATCAGAATGGAATCTGTGTCTGGAGCATATCTGAACTGTATCTGGAAGCTGAGTCTGAATGAGTATCAGAATGGCGTCCGTGTCTGGAGCGTATCTGTACTGTATCTGAGAGAGAATCTGAATGAGTATCAGAATGGCGTCTGTGTCTGGAGCGTATCTGTACTGTATCTGAGAGAGAATATGAATGAGTATCAGAATGACGTTAGTTTCTAGAGCGTATATGTACTGTATCTGAGAGAGTATCTGAATGAGTATCATAATGGCATCCGTGTCTGGAGCGTATCTGAACTGTATCTGGAAGTTGAGTCAGAAGAAACCCGTGTAGGATTGCTTCATTTAGTTATGTAGATAATTGTCCTGGCTTGTTTCAGGTATCAATCTCTAACCCTTCTGCAAATTGTTGATAATAGCCATCTGCTGACTGATCTTTCCTGAAGGGATAAAAGATTAGTTGTATGCAATGTCATGATGTATGAAATGCATTATACAATGATGTTCTGACAAATGAATGTAAATATATTGTATTCATCCGTGTCATAGATGTTTATGACGTATGGATGCGATGTATGGGTATGTAAGCTATGCTGCTGTAATACTATTGGATTAGGGAAAATAAATCCCTGACTGCTGTCAGGGACGTGGAGTGTAAGTCTTCATGTTTTGAAGTGCTTATGAGTTGATGAGCTTCTATTTGTTAGATAAATAAACTCTGTTGTAAGGGAAACACCGTGTATTGCTTTGTAAAATCCTGTTGGGGAATCCTGAGAAATTCAGCGACTTCTACCGGGGAGTGATAATTGGAAATTTTGGTCCGCTGGGGATTAAGCAGCACACTGTGGGGGATTTCAAAGGGATAGCCTAAAGATATCATCCCATTCTTTTAAAGCCATTAGTGACTGTCTTCCATTTTTGCTTATTTGTAAACAATAATTATGTTCAAATGCATATGCTCAAAAATAAATCATTGGACGTTTTTGTAAACATAACACAGAAATAAAGAAAAACAAATAGTTTTGCACTTTCAAAGGGGTATCTTTGTATTTACTTGAATAAGTATTTTGTACAGTGAGATGAACATCCTAGTAAGAGAATGTCATCGTAAAAAAAATGAAAATTTGATACAAAGAAAAGATAGCCATGTGTAAAAATCCCAATGGGTTCCCATTATGCTATAGCCTTCGTGCCTCTGAGCATCCTGTCCACTTACTGCCTTGTCCGAAGTTAATTGGATTGATCAGAACTGCTGAATTTGTCAGTTGAAGCCAAAGGTAGTCCGTAAAGGTGATCCAACGGGACATATCAGACGCTTTAACTCCCTAACTTTTGCCTGGACCGCCCTTTCTGGTTTTCAGTCCATCGGGATACCCTTTTTTGCCCAAGTCTCCCTTTCGGGTTTTCAACTTGCCGGGTGAACAGATTTTTTGGTTTTATCCCTAATTTTTGCCCGAACCTTTTCGGTTCACTGGGATGCCCTTGTTTTGCCTAGGTGTGTCAACCTAGCGGGTCTCTTATGTGTAATATCTTTTGACTATTTCCGTGTTCACAAGGTGCAGCAGGTCGTCGCCATCCATAGTGGTTAATATCATTTTTCCACCAGAGAATATGCTTTTGATCACAAACGGTCCTTCATATGTAGGAGTCCATTTGCCTCTGGGATCACCCTGTGGTAGTATGATGCACTTGATCACCAAATCCCCAACTTGATACACTTGGCGTCTGACCTTTTTGTTGAAAGCCTTGAACATTAATTTTTGATACATTTAACCATGACAAACAATAGTAAGCCTTTTCTCATTAATCAAGTTCAGTTGATCAAGTCGAGTTTGGATCCAATCATCTTCATTCAAACCTGCATCCTTTATAATTCTCAGAGAGGGGATCTGGACCTCAATAGGCAAAATAGCCTCCATGCCGTATACCAGAGAGTAGGATGTTCCCCAGTTGATGTGCGTGCCGTGGTACGGTAACCGTGGTGAGCGAATGGTAGCATCTCATGCCAGTCTTTGTACGTGACTGTCATTTTCTGTATGATCTTTTTAATGTTCTTATTTGCGGCTTCGACAACACCATTCATCTTTGGCCGGTAAGGGGAAGAATTATGGTGCTGGATCTTGAATTGCACACATAGTGCAGTGATCATAGTGTTGTTGAGATTCTTACCATTGTCAGTGATGATTCTCTCTAGGATGCCGTACCAACAAATGATATTCTATTTGATGAACCGGGCTACAACATTCTTGGTAACGGAAGCGAAAGAAGCTGCCTCAACCCACTTCTTGAAATAGTCAATGGCCACCAAGATGAAGCGGTGTCCATTAGAGGCTGTTGGCTTGATTTCATCAATCATGTCGATGCCCCACATAGCAAAGGGCCAAGGAGCCGTCAAGACATTCATGGGAACCGGAGGTACGTGCACCTTGTCAGCATAGATCTGACACTTATGACAAGTTCGAGAGTGTTGATAGCAATCTGCTTCCATGGTAGACCAGTAATAACCTGCCCGTAGGATTTTCATTGCCATCGTATGCCCACTGGAATGGGTGCCAAAAGTGCCCTCATGTAGATCATCCATGATCTTTTCTGCCTCAACCTTGTCTACGCAACAGAGCAAAACAGAGTCATGGTTGCGTTTGTAGAGAATACCGTTACTAAGGAAGAACTTAGTAGAGAATCTCCTTAAGAACTTTTTATCATTGACCGAAGCTCCTTCCGGATATTCTTGAGCCCCGAGATACCTCTTGACTTCGTGAAACCAAGGACGATCCACAACTTCTTCAGTATTAATCTCGTGACAGTGAGCTGGTTCATCCATTTGTTCAATGGTGATCTGCGGAGCCTCGTTATCCCATTTAAGTTTAAACATGGATGACATTGTGGCTAGTGCATCTGCTAGCTAATTTTATTCTCGCGAGAAATGCTCGAAGGTAATCTTCTCAAAATGTGGGATCAATGTCAACACATGTTCTTTGTAAGGGATAAGGTTAGGGTGTTTGGTGTCCTGTTCCCCTTTGATCTGGCTGATGACCAAAGCTGAATCTTCGAATACATTTAAGGATTTGATCCCCAAATCTATGGCAGCTTTGAGACCAAAAATGCACGCTTCGTATTCTGCAATTTTATTCGTACAGTTGAAGAAGAGTCTTGCCGTGAAGGGAGTGTGGCATCCTTAGGAGATATGAGTACAACATCAATACCATTGCTGAGTGCGTTGGATGCCCCATCAAAAACCAGGGTCCATTGGGATCCTTGTTCAGGTCTGTCATATGGTATGAATTCTTCGCAGTTGTTTACCACCATAATGTCTTCATCTGGGAATTTGAACTTCATGGACTGGTAGTCATCTACAACTTGATGAGCCAAGTGATCAACTAGTACACTGCCCTTTATTTCTTTTTGGGTAGTATATTGAATGTCATATTCCGCCAGGATCATCTGCCATCTTGCTATTCTCCCAGAAATGGCAGGCTTCTCGAAGATGTATTTTATGGGATCCATTTTGGATATCAATAAGGTAGTATGGGTCAGCATATACTGTCTTAGCCAGTGAGCAGCCCATGCCAGAGCACAACAAGTTTTCTCGAGCAGTGAATATCTTATTTCACAGTCGGTAAACTTTTTGCTCAGGTAGTAAATAGCATGCTCTTTTCAGCCAGACTCGTCATGCTTCCCCAACACACACCCCATCTAATTTTCCAAAACAGTTAGATACATGATCAATGGTCTTCCCTCGACTGGTGGCATCAAAATAGGAGGCTCTTGTAGGTACTCTTTGATCTTGTCAAAGGCAGTTTGGCACTCATCATTCCACTTGACTACTTGATCTTTCTTCATTAATTTGAAGATTGGTTCACAAGTAGCTGTTAAGTGAGAAATGAATCTGGAAATGTAGTTTAACCGTCCTAAGAGTCCTCTTACTTCCTTCTCAGTACGAGGAGCATGAATTTATTGTATTGCTTTCAACTTGGCAGGATCCACTTTGATATCTTTACCACTGACGACAAATCCTAGGAGTTTACCGGACCTCACCCCAAATGTGCATTTATTCGGGTTCAACCTTAGCTTGTATTTCTTTAATCTCTCAAACAACTTCTGCAAATGGTCAAGATGTTCCTCTTCAGTTTGAGATCTGGCTATCATATCATCCATATAGACATCTATTTCATGATATGTCGTGAAATAAGGCTACATGGCACGCTGATAGGTTGCCCCAACATTCTTCAACCCGAATGGCATAACCTTGTAGTAGAATGTGCCCTACTGTGTGACAAAGGTTGTTTTATCCATGTCCTCAGGTGCCATTTTGATTTGGTTGTAGCCTGAGAAATCGTCCATGAAGGAAAACACCTTATGTTGTGCTGTATTGTCAACCAAAATATCAATGTGGGTAAGTGAGAAATCATCCTTAGGGCTTTCCCTATTCAGATCTCTGTAGTCTACACACATTTGTACTTTACCGTCCTTTTTAGTTACGAGAACAAAATTGGAGATCCATTGCAGATAGGAGGTGACGGCCAAGAATCCTATGTTGAATTGTTTCATGACTTCGGCTTTGATCTTCTCTGACATGTCTGGTCGCATCCGACGAACCTTTTGTTTTACCGGTGAGCAGTCTTCTTTTGTTGGTAGACGATGTACCACGATATCTGCATCAAGTCCTGGCATGTCTTCATACGACTAGGAAAAGACCTTAACATAATCATGTAGCAACTGAATCAAGCGTTTCTTGACACTAGGTTCCAGATTGGCGCCCACCTTGACTTCTTTCTAGTCCTCTTCGGTACCTAGGTTAACTGTGTCCACTAGTTCTTCGTGGGGCTGAATGGTCCTTTCTTCTTGTTGTAGTAACCTTGCTAATTCCCCTGGCACTTCACAATCTTCCTCACCTTCGTCTTTGGCTTGGTAGATTAGATTTTCAGAGTCACAAAAGGCCATAGCAGAATCGTTTCCCATGGATCCCGAATGGATGTAGATCTGCATTTTGAATGTGAGTGTGTGTAAGAGTATAGCTATCTTTGAAATAAAATAAAAATGTAAAAAAGAAAGACAAAGAACACAAAGTTTGTATGCAAAAACGTCCATGATTCATTGATGACATATGAAAATGAGATAACAACCCTTACAAATGGACCATTGTGCCTCAGGTAAGACACAAGGCTTTAAAAGTATGAATTGTTTAATTATTACATATCCAACAAAATTTAAAGACAATTACTGTTGGATAAAAGTAATTGGGACAAAGTCTTTAGCTTCCCAGTTGCTGAGTCCTCCATTGATAGTTGGGAAAATCCATTCCTCTAGGTCGTAGCTATCCTCATCATCTTCCACTGCGTTGACTCTGTAGTTACTGATCTTCAAGGGTGGTCCCCTGGCGCGAGCACAACGTACAACTTTCTGGGCTCCTGAAGTGAAACCCAAACCAAATTTATCAGACTTGTATAGGGTATCCAGGAGTTGGCCCCAAATAGTGCACCCACCTTCTTCTATCACTACCTTGGCATCTTTTAGGGAAAACATCTTTAGCAGAGGCCTTGTAATCTTTGGGATTCAGGAAACAACTTTGGTTACTGCCACAGTTGATGGGACTTCCTCGAAACGATGAAATGGAGTTTCAATAAATTCGTCATCCAATTCCACGTATCTGAAGGAGTTTAAATGACTGATCATATATTCCTCTTCTCCATGGACAATAATGATCTTCCCTTTGGTTGGGTATTTCAGCATTTGATGTAACGTAGAGGTGATAACACCAGCATTGTGAATCCATGGTCGGCCTAATAAGCAGGAGTAGGAAGGGCGAATGTCCATCACGTAAAAAGTTGAATCAAAGGTTTGGGTTCCAACTTTTATGGGGATGTCCACCTCCCCATGCACCATTCTCTTTGAACTGTCGAAGGCCCTTACTACTATATTACTGGGTTTTAAGGAGAAACCTTCATAGTCGAGTCTATCAAGCGCCTTCTTAGGCAACATATTCAAAGATGAACCGATATCAACCAAGACATGGGCCAAAGTTGTTCCCCGACATTCGACAGAGACATGCAATGCCTCGTTGTTCTTCCTCCCTCTAGGTGTTAAGTCAGCATAAAAAAAGCCTAAACCATTGTCTGCGGTCAAGTTGGCCACACAGTCTTGGAACTGATCAACAGAGGTTTCTTGTGGTACATGGGAAGTTTTAAGGAATTTTACCAAGGCATTTGCATGAGCCTCGGAACACAATAATAAAGCCAGCATGGAAATCTTTGACGGATTCTGCCCTAACTGCTCGACTATGTTCTAGTCGCTTCTCTTTATAATCTTCAGAATTTCTTCCATCTCCTTTTTGGAGGCCTCGGGGATGGATACTGTTTGCGCATTCATCTGGACAAGCTCAACCAGAATGCCTTTTCCTCGAGTCTCGGTCGACTCGGCGGTAGGAGTGTCAACAAGTGTAACTATAGGAATTGTAGTAGTAGTAGTAGTGTGAGCTGGAACAAGAACATGGATGATTACTGGGCCGGTAACAGTCTTTGGAGGAGAAATCTCAGGAGAGAATACTCTGCCACTTCGAGTTATCTTGCTGGTTCCCAGAATGTTACTGATGTCGGGGTCAGCCTTCTCAAGAATTGAGTCTTCATCATCCACCCAATCTTGCTTGACACCGTGGTAGTAGATGTCGCCCCCATAATTCCATGGGACAGTTTTATCTGATGAATACGTGATTGGACCTGGCATAGTAATTATTAGTGGAGCTACTTTAGGAACTGACATAATCCTAACGGGTCTTTTGGTGGAGACCCCGGAAGGATTGGCGGAATGGTTACTATTGAAATATCTTTGTAAGAAACAACTGGAACATGAGTCTTTTCAAACAAAATCTCTTTGTCATCCATTAGGTGCTGAACACCTGCTTTTAATAAATGACAACCGGTTGGTAGGGAGTAACAGAGGTGGCGGCTTTCATCACAGCTCGAAAATAAACCGGCTTTTAAAAGGTGCTTCTTGACAGTAAGGAGAGGAGTAACAAGTTCATTAACAGTAGAAACAAACATATCATCTTCAACAGTGTTGACACCACGACCATGCTTGGGCATAGTAGCGGTGATAACATTCTGGATTTCAGGAGCATCAAACTCAATTTCATTTGCTTCAAGAAGGTCTTGCACCTTGTTTTTCAAAGCCCAACAGTTGTTAGTATCATGGCCCGAGCTTTCTGAATGGTATGCACAGCGAGCATTAGGATGGTAGTGAGGAGATATGGTGTTAGGATTCTTCGGAGCTTCTTTCAAAGTCACCAGATTGGACCTTAACAAATATGGAAGTACTTGAGATAATGTCATATTAATCTGAGTAAATTGTCTTACTGGTCTTTCTGTTCTAGGCTGATCGTTCCTTTGTTGAGTAGGCATATGCTTAGGGATCATGACAGCCCCTACCATTGGACGGTGTTCAGCTCTTTCTTGATTCCTTTGAGGATACACATCACCAACTTCTTTCTTCCCAATAAATGGTTTTCTTACAGCGGCGGAGGATGCGTCTTTCTAGATCTTCCCACTCTTAATCCCAGCTTACACTCTTTCTCCGGTCAAGATTAGTTTAGTGAAGCCTGCTGAGGAGCTTCCGATTAAATGATTAAAGAAAGGACCAGATAGGGTATCCAAAAACATGTCTACTAGTTCTCTTTCAAAAAGGGGAGGCTGGACTCTTCCTGCTAAGTCCCTCCATTTCTGAGCATAGTCTTTGAAACCTTCATTTGAAGCCATGGCCATACTCTGGAGTTGAGTACGGGTAGGAGCAAGGTATGCGTTATACTGATATTGTTTATAGAAGACAGCGGCAAGGTCTTCCCAATTATGGATGTTGGCCCTTTCTAGTTGATAGAACCAATCAAGTTGTGTTCCAGATAGACTGTCTTGGAAAAAGTGGACCCATAAATCTCTGTCTGCAGTGTGAGGCTGTATCTTCCTCACATAGGATCGGAGATGCATTTTAGGGCATGAAACTCCATCGTATTTATCAAATATCGGAGCCTGGAATTTTGGTGGAATGATAATCCCAGACACCAGACCTAGCTCCTCAAAGTCTAGCCCAGGAACTTTCTGGATTTCCATTACGCTTAGTCGTTCTTCCAGATGCTTGTATTTGTCATCGGCCATGGGATACTGCTCTTCAGAGTAATCCTCCTCTTCTTCCTCTTCGGACTCTTGCTGGACAACTGCTTCCTTGCCTTTCTCATCTTGATTGTCTTTCTCACCAAATGACGTTGCAAAGTCTAGGGTCCTTCTTGCTTGTCCTTGGAATCTTCTTCCCATATTCAGAACTCCGGTTACTTTCTTTTTCTTCTTCTTTTCTTTAATCAACAAGGTTTTCAAATCTTCTTGTCCTTTGGCTAGAATTAAGAACAACTGTTGAAACTGAGCATTCTGTGCTTGGAGGTCCTTTACCGTCTGTAGAGATCCATCTTATTGAAATAAACAGTAGAAAGATGAGGAGACTTGTCGTAAGAAACCTGCTTATGTTATGATGAATGGTAAATGCATATGCAACGATTTCAAGGAAATTAGAGATTTAAAATTGCTTTAGACAAAAAAGGAACACATGTTATATTAATAAATTAAAGCTTGAGTAAGTCATGCCTATTTTTAGCTTACAAAGAAGTACAAAAACTCTAAGATGAAAAAGTTGTACGTATCCTCTTTGGTGCGATGTAGGCATTCAGGCTCCGCTCCTCATGAAGTTGCTTAGTGAGTTCCAAAACCTTCTTCTTGCTGGCGTAGAATTGGGCCTCGAAAGTGTCTCACTCCCCCTTAAGCTGTATCTAATCCCTTTGTAAGTCATCAAGAGAAGTGGGCATGTCAGGATGCAGGATAGTGTATAAAACATCTCCTTCCACAACAGGCTCCATGATTACCGGGAGAATGGAGGGGTAAGGCATCATAAGACTTTGAGCACGAGCTCGTACCCATTTGAGGTAAGGCTCAAGAGGGATGGAATTCTTATGCCCCAGTGTCTTGCTATCTACCTTGTTCAACATCCTCCAAGCTCAGATAAATCTTTGGCGATGACCTTGATCGTCGTTCTTGTAGTCAAATACCAAACCTTGAATGAGCATCTCATATGGGCCATCCCTTCGGGCGTAACCAAACTGTCTTAAGGATAAACAAGGGTTGTAGGTGATACCTCCTCTAATGCCAAGCAAATGGACATTAGGGAATTCTCCACAATGGTCGACAATAGTAACATTCTCTATGGATCGGGAACACCAATGAATGTCTGAATGTTTGAGCGTCATCAACCTATGTGACCACCTTGAACCTTGCTCGTTCTTCAAAAAAGATTGGGGAAGATGCGAAATAAACCATCTTTCCAAAAGAAGAGTACAACACATAAGGATACCTCTTTTCCTCATAGTACGAGTGTGAAAGGAATGTAGGATGTCTCCTAGAAAAGTAGGCACCGGGTTACGAGACATGAAGATTTTGATTGTGCTCACATCTATGAGTTGGTCAGGATTTGGAAACAAAACCATCCCATAGATGAGGGGGGAGCCACAATTACTAAAAAGCTTGCAAATCCAAAGAGTTCCAACAATTTTGGGCTTTCTCAGACAAGAACTTTGCTAGGAAACCTTTGACACCACTCCTTGTTTCCCAATTAGTTGTGATATCAGATGGTTGCAAGTGTAGAGCTTGAGCAATCTCTTCTGGCTTTGGATCTCTTTTCGTACCGTTGAAAGGTAGTTGATTGAGAATGGGAGTCCTAAAGAGTTGGGAGAATTCTTCTAAAGTTAGCACAAGTTGATAATCGAGAAATGTGAAGCAATGGTGTAAGGGATCAAAGAACTGAAAGTGCACCTTCATCATGTCTTCATCAGTGTTGGAGGTAACCAAGTTTAGTAGGCGACCATGTCTTTCGGTGAATGGAGAATTTTCGGGAATCCTTGATGCTAGATCTTTAAGTTGAGGAGGGATCCTTACAAGATTGATTTGAATAGTTTTCCTGCGAATAGAATCCATGTCCTACAAAACAGAGCAAAGATAAATCCCAAGATCCTTGAAATGGTTAGTGAATGTGAGTATGATGTTATGATGTTTATGATGTTATGTACAAGTAAATATACACAAACAAAGCAAACAAGTCCTTAGGTTTAGGCTTGCATGGAGTCTCATAGGTAAGTACCCTCTTGAATCTAAGTTGGCTCAAACCTGTCCTAGTAATAGTAACCGGGTTCTAAGGAGCTCAATATCACTGGTAAAACCAAACCTCAATGAGTGTAGTATCGAGTATCTACCAACTTCGGACTGCACAAAAGCCTGTCATCTCACTACGTCCTAAAGGCCAAGTTGGTCAAGTAAAGGTTCTAAAAGTTCATTAGTGATTCATGACATAACTCAGCGGCCCTGTATTCTCCTTGACTACTCAAGGGCTACCGATACCCACAAATATGTCGCACTAACGTAGATATTGCTTAGACCATGTCGGTATACCCCGCACAGTTTCCACAACGTATTGCTACTTACCTATAAGGTATCCCAAATCCGGGTAAAGGATTCAAACCCAAACAAAGAACCATAATGTAAAGCAAACAAGTTAAACAAAGAAAGCAATTAAATGTGATCTAACCCTAAGGTAACCCCACTTTTAGAATTTTCCCCAGCAGAGTCGCCAGTTCTGTGATACGGTGGGAGAACTGACTTGGGTATTTTGCGTTTGATCGCAAATGTTGCGGTTAGCAAGAGTCGCCACCGACTTTTCTTTTATCCAAAAGGAAAGGTGAAAAAGCACAGGAAAGACCTTTGAGATTATTTCTTGAGTTCGGGGGGTAGATTATAAAAATGGAAGGTATTAGCACCCTTTTCATCCATGGTTTTCCATGGTCTCTTAGTTACTTTCTAGATCACTTGTTTTTGTTTGAAATTGTGCTTTGTATGGTTTTGAAAGTATTTTTGAAAAGAGGCCATTTGTTTATACAAACTTTGTAATGATTCTCGTTCGTAAGGATGTATACAAAGTGTCGGTCTTTTGAAAATGTTTTCAAGTATTTAAGATGTTTTGAAAGTGTAGGTGTTTGTTTTTGAAAATGGAAAGGATGTTTTGTTTTGAAATTGAGCAAGTAACTAAGAACATTCTACCTACTCAAAAGTCTTTCATGTTCATTTCGTTTCTCCTTTGACATTGTTATCTTACCATTGATTTGGTAAGTAACCCTATATTTGGATGTAAACGGGACGGGCATGGGTCATCGTATAACCATGATTAGCAATGTTGCAAGGTATCTTAACATTTTTCTTTAGGGACTAAGATCATTTTGAAAGGCAACTTTTGATAGCGTCGTCGAGGGACTATGATCTTGTATTTTTGCTAAGATGCCTCACATGCATAATATGGCCATTTTTACAAGGCAACCAAGTGGATTTTACCCTAGGGGTGCTTGTGTGCAAGTGTATTGATTTTCATGCTTTGTTTAGTCTTTGATTAGGGTTTGCTACTTGTTGATTTTATCTTCTCATACAAACCCTAATTACTAGCATTTATATAAAGCGATAAATTGTGAAAAGTAAAATTACTACGCTATTACATCATTAGGGGAGGGGGTGTACAAATTTACAAATGGGGATTGCAAGAAAATTAAACCTAATTATCTATTACAACCATATTGAATATTGTACAAAATTGAAAATAAAATGCAAGAATATAAATGGAAAAAGAAATGATTTTTGTTGTTTTTATAAAAAGGGTTTTGTCTTGACCTAAATAAAGGGAATGGTTAATTAAAATTAAATAAAATTAACTTAAACTAATTAAGAAAAGAAATTAACTTAAAAAGGATTTTTTAGGGTTTTTTATGAAAAGGGTTTTAAATTAAAGAAAATAAAATGAAGATTAATTAATTAAAATAAACCTAAGTTCTAAATTAATTTTAACTAAGAAAATAAAATAATATATTAATTTAACCTAAGTCTAAAGATTAATTATTTAAGAAAGAAATTAATTTGTTTAAGAAAGTGTCTTTTTTTAATCTTTTTGTTTTATAGAGAAAATATATAAGTATAAATAATAAATAAAAATAAATTTGGATTTTTTATGATTTATGAAAATAATAATAATAATAGTAATAATAATAATATTAATAATAATAATAATAATGAAGAAAATAAAATAAAATAAAAATATAAAGAAAAGTCAGGGGGGGGGGGTGTTTAGAAAATGAAACATGGAGTAAAAATAAGCAAAAAAAGGTTAGGCCCAACAAAGGGGATCGCAGCGCTGCAAAAATCTATAAAAAACTGTAAAAATATGAAAAAAAAAACAAAGAAAAAGGCAGCGCGGGGTCTTGAACCCGTGACCTTGAGGTTACCAGCGCGCTGCCTTACCACTGGGGGTGGCTATACATCTATTAATATAATTGAAACGATAAATATATAATACAAAACGAGTCATGAATACACTTTATGTTCAACCTCCAACCAAAGGACCTGTAACTCCACCATTTCTCAACCCTTCATATAACTCCAACATCAAACTTGTTAGAAATTTTCTCACGATTCCGAATATGTAAATAACTTAAGCTAGTTCTAAAAAATGAGCATGAATTTCTAATGGTACAAAATCCTGACCTAAATATTTTCAGAAGTTTATATTCAAAATTCTAATTACTCAAGCAACAATAATAAAATCTAAGGACATGGTTAGCTTCAGGACAATTATATCTACATTTTATCTTCACAAATGCAAGCCTAACAATGCCTAAATGAGAAGTTCAAGAAATATACCTCAAAACTGGAAATCGTGAAATGGATTTGAGCTTGTTTCAGGCAGTGGTGATGATCAGGCTAGCTTCCTCAAGTTCCCAAGAAGCTAATGCAATGGTTTGCTTGAGTTGAGAGTGGCTGAAATGGCCTAGAGAAGTCAAGTTGCAAACTCTGTTTTTTGGTTATGGAGGTTATGGTAAATGGTGTTACAATTCTGGAATAAGGATGGGGATGAGTTGTATTTAATGTAAGGAAGCTTTAGGAATGAATTTGAGGGAAACACACGAGGGAAATGAGAGATACAAGTTTAAGGTCAGAACTATGTATCAATAGAGTTTTTTGTGCAATTTTTGGCTAGAGGTAATTTGGGAGTGTTTCAGGGTGCTAAAACTCGTCCCTTAGCTCATAAATAGTGACTCTATTTATAAGCAACAGGTTTGGAGACTTCTTGTTGATCAGAATTTAAAATCACAAGTTTATGCATAACATGTGATTTTTGAGAAATTTAAGTTTCAATGCCTTGTGTACTTGCTAAGATAGAGTGGTTATGCTTTAAACAAGCTTTCTTCTGAATTTATAGATGAAGTGTGATCATAGGAAACAAGTTAGAGGCTCAAGAATGGACTTTATGCAAAAGCTTGCTTTACCAGAATGGCAATGTTAACTTTGTGCCATTAATGGAAATGCAACTTGGATAATAGATCAATTGCTTAGATCAAAGCCCTATCAGTTGTATAAACATTTAATTATGGAGTGACAAACAAGTTTGAGGTCTGCAAAGCAAAGATTATGCAGCCTAGCATGGATTTGGTTCATGTGTTCAACAAAAAATGACTTGTAATTCAAGTTTGAAAACCCTAACTTCCTTTCTTTGATTCTCCCTGCTCAAGAATGATCTCAAGGATTTCTTGGACATTTTTGAAAGCTTGTAATGTTCTCTACAACCCCTCTTTGAATCACTTTTTAAAATTCCCCTTGGAACTATATGAAAAAGTGCCATGAAGTTAGGTCAAAATCCTGCCTAAACTAGGGCAAAATTTCACTAAGTGTTTAGTTTCAAGACCATGACTTCATGAATCAATAACTTGAGATCCAGGAATTTTTAGGAGAAGTTGTGTAAAGAAATGTTATAGGTATAATGGATATCTACAACTTTTATGTTGAGAGTTTCTTTTGAATCATCTTGCATCATGGTGAAAAATTGGCTCAAAGTTATGAAAAAACATGAAGTTTTAAACACTTCGAAAAATTTCTAAGTTAGAAAACTTTGACTTTTCAAAATGAAATCTTGAATCTTTGATTTCTTGATGAATAAGTTTCATATTTTGACATGTTTTGATGAATTGTGATCTTTGACATTGGATTTTGACCAAAGAGTTAAAGTTTGACTTTTCAGTGTACAATTGACTGAAAATTCACTACCAATCCAATTGATCTTGAGCAATGTTTTAGGTCATGCCATTAGTTCGAAATGGTGCAATTGAACTCTTGGAATCATTCTTCAAACCAATTGATCATTTTCTAGGTAAAAAATTAGGAATTTCCCCTTCTCAGTCAAAACCCTAATTTTGACTATTTTGCCCTTTTGATGATTTGATCAAATTTCTTGAGGAATTATGGTCCAAACTTGATCCAATGGTACATATGATTTTATAATGTTGATGTGGAAAAAATTATGAAGTTTGACTGTAAATTGGCCATAGTTGACTTTTTCCACAATACAACTGATTTTTAGGTCAACTGCTCAATTGACTTAGCAAAACTGTGATCAAAGGCTTGAAACTTGACATGAGTAATCTTGGGGGTCCATAATGATCCATGAAAGTCATATGAGGAATTGAAAGTTCAATTATCCTTGTGCAATCTCAAACCCTAATTTTGGTCATCAGTGCTTAAGGATGTGTCTTGAGTTGATCAACCCTAGTGCAGTCTTGAATCAAGAGAGATCTTTGTGAGAAAATAATTGATAGGTGAGAGGGAAAATTTTGGGGTACAACAATTCCATTAGCAAATGAATCATATATATATATATATATATATATATATATATATATATATATATATATATATATATATATATATATATATATATATATATATATATATATATATATATATATATATATATATATATATATATATATATATATATATATATATATATATAAGTCGAAATCCCCACATGCATGCTGCACAAGCCATAAGGACAGAGATGCCATGATTGAGATTCGAAGGAATCTGTTTCACATGACTTAACAAAGGTATCCTGTTACTTAACAATCACATACATCATACAACAATCAAAATTAAATTACACGTGAGATGAATTTAAGATCGAAGGTTTGTTACCAATGGGATGCTTCATTTTGGATGGAGATGGCTTGCAAAGTTTGCTTCAATTTTGGCAACTTTGGTGTATTTCTTGCAGCCTTCCTGTGGCTCGTATGGGGAAATGTATGTGTACCTGGAGGCAAGGTTTTTGCCTGGCTGATGCGTGTATAGGCCAAAATGTTTCTATGGACGATCAGCCTGCAGCTTCGATTGGTAATAAGTATTATGTGTGATGCATCGTCTGGCTGGTGGTGTGAGTGTGGCAAGAGTGTTTTTTTCTTTACCCTCGACAATGTATCCTTAGGCATGTATTTATAGGGATGTGATATGCATGGAAATGACAAGGGATAACCATTAACTAGGCTTTGAAGGAAAAATCAAACACATTAAAATATTTCCATTTTTGAGGGATTCCTACCCTTTTGGGTCT
This sequence comes from Vicia faba, assembly GCA_948472305.1. Taxonomy (NCBI): domain Eukaryota; kingdom Viridiplantae; phylum Streptophyta; class Magnoliopsida; order Fabales; family Fabaceae; genus Vicia; species Vicia faba. The sequence goes on from OX451740.1 coordinate 69,636,397, forward strand.
TGGGATGAACCTGGACATGTTTGGATCCTTTGAATGCCCTCAAGCTTTGCTCTTCGATTGGCCCTGAGTTGCCTCTTTTGAATAGCTCCAAGCCTCATCATGGTGGCCTTTTCAATTGAGTCCCTATTTTCCTTGTTCTTTGATTGGCTCTGAAACTACCTAACTAGCCCAATCGAAAGACTACATTCTGGCCAATCGAAGCTTCCTTTGACATGAATGTACTTGTACAGGAGGCTTGAGCCTGGAAGCATGTAAGCTTTTGGGCCAGTAAGCAACTTGGACCAAGACTTATCATAAACTTATTTTCAATAATTATGTGTCTCCTTCGAATGGAACACCTGTACATCCTTCGAATGACCTTTATGCATTCTTCGAATGGAACACCTGTACATCCTTCGAATGACCCTTTTGTGTGTCTTTCTAATAGCCCCCATGTATGCCTTGTGAATTCTTCGAATGGGCCACCAATGTGTGCACATACTTTGGAAATCCTATGCTTGTGAAACAAAGGCAGACATGAAGAGGAAATCTTTGCTTGGTGAATCAAAGACCAGTTGAAGAGGAAGCCTTTTCCTTGTGCGCTGAAGGCAAGCATCTTGAACCAATACTCATCAAAAGGCAAAACAAGCTTGTTTCCCACAATTATGTATCCTTAGAATGTACCCCATGTATGTCCTTCGAATGCACCATTGGTGTGTCCTTCGAATGGACCTTACTAGGTGTCAAAATATGGAAAATTGTGTGTTGAATATTTTAGAGGTGGAGTCAAAGCTAGCATGAGGGAAGCCAACAACTTAATGAATCAAAGCACATATGAAAGAAAATCAATACTTTATGGGCGCTAGCATGAAGGGAAACCATTTCCTTGCGCATTGGAGGCAAGTCCAGAGGAAGTCATTTTTGTAGCGATAAAATCAATGAAGTCGCCACCGAGTATTTGTTTATCCAACAAAATGGAAAGGAAAATCATCGAAAAAAAACTTAAAGGGGGAAATCAAGGTCTTGCGACCGAGAGATTGGGTAAGGGAGTCGATTACGCGAGGGGAAGGTATTAACACCCCACACGTCATAGTACTCTACGAGATCCACTCTCGTTATTCTAATCAAAGGGTGTGTTCAATCTAATGCTTAAGCGTTATAAACTAAGAGGGAATACATGCAAAGTAAACATGGGGAAAAGAAGGAAGTATTTACAATTTTTGCTTGGCTGAGCCACGTGAGCAGATGCCTACACATCCCTTTTAAGGAATCAGAACACCGTAGTTCGACTCATATATTTTGTTTGTTTGTATTTTTTAAATGAACAATGTTGCATTCGATCATTCCACCGCTGCTCGACATTTGGAGACTTATGACCTGTAGTGGAAAGGAGCTAACATGCTCTTAGAAGAGAAAAGCCGAATGGCGAAAAGAAATGGATTGGTTTGTATTTTTTACCATGAAAAGAATTTTTTGTATGCTTAGCATTTTTTATTCATTTGCCAAGAAAAAAGCAGTTTTAGTTTTAAATGCAATTATGCAAAAATGGGAAGAAAACAACTCAGGGATACTAACCTATCTCTAACCTAATGTTATCATATAATGAGGGATCCTACCCAAGTCAGAATGCCGAAGAAAGTCTAACAAACTATCCTCTAGGGAACATACAATGAGAGTGAAGTCGTGATCCCAATTTCTAAATTGAGTGATTCATCGATCAAAAAGAAATAAAGGAAAGCGATAAAGTCCTATAGGGAACATGCACTGAGAGCGAAGTTGTGATCTCAATTTCTAAATTGAGTGGCTCATCGATCAACAAGAAAGGAAGAAAACACAAGCACAACACATATAATAAAAGAAGTGCAGAATGCTTGCTACAGGTCTTTAAACAGCGACTTCGAGCGCACGCTCTTTATTTCCTACTTCTCATGATATATATAAAAGCAATAAATGCGAAAATATAGCTTGGAAGCAGTATAATACCAAACGAACAATAATGTCTGCAAAAAGCGCAACCAAAGCAAAGAAACCCAGAATACTTCACGCGAGCTGGCATTAACAAACAAACTGTCAGAGATCGAATATTTGGAATAGGTGTTGAAACTTCATCGATGTGAAAATAAATCACAATTGGAATCCAAATGCATCCGCATATCAAATTATGATCCTACATAAGACTCAACTCAACATGCAAAGGTGAATCACAAGTCACAAGTAATCGAAAAATTAGGAATTAATTTTGTAAAAAAATCAAATGAGAAATCTAACAAATTTTATTGATCTTTGTAGTTTATTACCCTAAAAAATAAGAGGCAATCCTAAAAATATATACTTTTATTATTTTTTATGTGTATTTTGCTACTAATTTTATTATAAAAGGAATTTAAACTAAAACTTAAACAAAAATCTAGAAAACATAGGAAATATAATTGGTCAGGGGGTGTTAAATGGGATGGAGGTGTTCAGTTTTTTTTGGCAAGGTAGAAGCTTTTAAAAAATGGTGATGGGTTTAAGGGGCTTTCGGTTCATCCCACTCCAACATTTATTCCTTTTCAGCATAATTAATTATACAACACTGTCATTAATCTAAAGAAAAAGGAACAAAATAATAAAATTGAATGAGATGAGAGTATGATGACACGATGCTACTGTGAACTGAGTTAGGGTTGTGAATTGGGAATTTTCGTCCATCCTTTCCATCTCGAACACGAATAGCGCTGTTTCTTCTTGCTTACTGCCGTCTCTGATCGATTACCTCACCATCCTCCTCTGATTCTGATCAAGACCCCACTGACTCTCAACCGTTTTCTCCGTCTCACTCTTCTCTGTCATCTTCGCAGTCTCGCTACATTATCTTCTTTATTCTGATTCGCTTCATTCGTCTTTGCCGATGCAATTCAGTCTCAAACGTATCAGCATCAGCCTCACAACATATTCGTTTACGTCTCAAGATTCAAGGTTTCAAAATTGATAAAATCCGAAACAGGAATGAACAACAACAGATCTATACGCTCAGAAAAGTGGAAACGATAAAGTATTTTGAGCCTTACCTACCAGAGAACTTCGGTGGCTCTTTGACGGTGACGAAGGTGAAAAATCCAGAAAAAGCTCTATAAGAGGAAAATCAGGTACACTCGTGAGTTTTGTTTCTCTCCGTATCTTCTTCGAGTTTCATTTTCTTCTCCATTTCTGTATTGCGTTATTGATGGAGATGTTGTTATCATTGTTGCATATTGATGAAGTCACATTGTTGTTGCTCCTCACTAATGTGTTGATTCGTTGAGAAGTGCAGAATGAAGAAGATTGTATAGTGGAGGATGAAGAGAGAGGGTAATGCAATGATGATAATGCAGAGAATTTTATGAAGGTTTTTGCAGACGAGTCAAAATTATGGAGAAGAGGATGAAGATGAAGGTGATAAAACCAGCGTCGAAGAGACTCTCCCTCCGATAAAACTTTTCTGATTTCTTTTCTCCCCTGGATTCCCCCCTTCCCCAGAATTATGTTATCAAGCTGTTATCTAGCCCTGGAGGTTTTTTTTTGTTACAGATTCTATTATCCATTCCATTTTGTTAATTGACAATTCTCTTATTACGGATAGGGCCCCGTTACCTTTTCTGTTATAGGCAGTTATAGAATTCTATTATGGATCAATGGAGCGGATTGATTCAGTTATGAATCAGTCATGCTGTTAGTAAACAGTTACGGAAAAATTTTGGTCTTTTTCTGTTACGACCGTTATAGGACAATTAGAGCTTTCTATTAGGAGTTAGTTGGAAGTTAGTTATGGATTCTGATGTAATTGAATTTGTTAGTGGAAATTGGCTTATGTCACCCCTGTTTTTGAAATTGATCCCCATTCACACGGTTTTACTCTGCCTTTAGTAATTTCCTTTTTTTAAAATCTATTTTGGACATCAAGGCAGTTTATGATGTATCCGTTTTATTTGCTGAAAGTGTTTGATACTTGAACTGGTTTTCTTGCGGGGACAGACTTATGACGAAATCCTCTTTTCCTATATTTGATGCAGAGCTGGAGAGAAGAATGAAGCGAAAGCTCTGTGTATTTACCGTGATTGCGAAAATGTAACAAAATGAAGGGGAAAAGTTTATATAGATATTGGAGTTTTCTATTATTATGCTAAACTGATTTTCCATTTGAATTTGCTTTTGGACTATTATTTCTTTAAATTTATGAACCATTTCTATATTGATGCAGGGCTGCCTATGGTTTGAAAAAGTTGCAGCAGGGCACGATTATTTTGCAGTTGTGAAGTGTGAGGTCCTGGTGATTCTACTGGGAGACTGAAGAATGGAGACAAAGATCAGAATTTCAGCCTAGAAGTTCCGAGGTCAGCCCTGAGTTTTCTGTTAATCGGTTATAGGAGTTTTTTCTTGATATGCTACAGTTAGTGATCCTGTTTTCGAATGGTGCAAGGCCGATTTGGCAGCTGGTTTTATTGCACGATTAACCTCAAACTAATTTTTGCAGTGTGTTAACTCTTGGTTTGACTTATATTTTTTCTTCTATTTTGATTTACAACAGACTCTAGTATACTAAGGCATGAGCAGGGCAAGGCGAATCTGGGCAGCAGGTTGGCATCCGTCTTGATGCAAGTTTTGAATCTTGGACACATCACAAAGCTTTAGACCCAAATAAATCTTGGAGTTAAACCACTTGAAAAATAGAATTAGATTTTGTAGTATTTTTCCTTTTTACATTTCCCTTCCTGTAATATTTCATGACATAATGGACTGTATTTTGAAACTTGAATGGATATTCGGATAGAATTTGTAATAACAGTGGAACAAAGCCTTTTGTACTTTCTTGAATTCAATTGATGAAACTCCATAAATTCAAAACTTCTTCTTTCACCATGAACTTGAAATCTTCAACCTTATTTGATTTAATTTCCATATAAGAACTATCAATTATCTTGTGATTTTATGTATTGAAATGGCTCTTTTTCCTTGTAAGAGAAACTTTGTCTTGCAATTCGTTCTCTCTTTTTTTGAGTATTTCCACTTGTAATTATTTGAGGATACTAATGAGCAAAGCTTCCTCTGATTTGCATTTAGAAATTCGAAATATTTTCTTCGATTTGGAAATATAGAATGAACCATAAAGTTTGGCATCCCGAATAATGGATGATGAAGGTTTTGGATCCGTACCAATATGATGTTTGAATTAAGTCTTGAACAAGTCTTCCATCTTCAAAACATAGATCCATTTGACAAATTACGCCAAAATATTCAATTGAAAAGGATTTGAGTAGAGTCAGAATGAATGTGAAATGTCTTTAATTTCAAGTAATTCTTCTTTAAAGAAATACTCATAAGACGGACTTGAATTTGCATTGACTTTGAATGATATTTGAGTCACCAACTTTGAATTCCACGCAAACCATTATATTAATTTTCTTGAATTAATCGGGACTTGAATGCATTCCTTGAACGAATCTTCAAATTACCTCCAACGAAAACTCAATCCAAATCTCTCATTTAATCAAAGCCCAAGAAGCAAACCTACCTTGATTCACAGCTTGAGAACCAAGAATTATCTTGATGAAATTATCAATCAACCCCTAACCATGTAACAAATAATATCACAAGAAAGAAGTTGTTGATTCAGTCCTCTAGACTTCTTAAAAAGAATGTTTATTGGAGAAAGCACTTAGGAGAAACCCTAATTATTGCTTTTTTTTCTTCGAAAAATCTTGATGAAGATATCTTTGTATTCTGAGGAATTTCGTTAGGGAAGACGTCTGTGAGGCTGAAAACTCAAAACCCTAATCTCGTAGAAGGAATAATAAGCGCAATACTTGAATCAATTTTGAGTAAGAGAGCAATCCCAATTCATAGAGAGAAGCCCTAATGTCAATAGCTCTTCGAACCCGTAACCATCGAATCGATGATATACATGAGGTGTATATGATGTGACGAGGGATCTTAGGGGCAAAAATTGGGGTATAACAGCTTCCCTTATTTAAGTGTCTTATATCCGGAGATACGGAGATTAAAATCTTCGTTTCGACTCAATTGAAGATGCTTAAATACAAAACAAGCCCTATTTTTGGTCTTAAGATGCCATGCGATGCTTATGATTTTGGATGTAACATATAAACTTCATGCAGACGGGCAAGACACACACTGGAGAAGCAACAGTAAAATCAACAAATTAAAAAAAAAGAATTCAACCAGGATAATAAACCTTTGGATAACAACACGACTCCGAGGATAGAAATTTGAATCTATTGGAGACAAATTGACTCCACTGTGGAAAAGAAGACCGAACTTTACTGGGGTATGGTCCAGAGAGAAGACAAAATAACATAAACTCAAGGAAAAGTAATGGATGGCAACAATTAACCGATAGCTGTGAACTATCCACTCATAGAGGAGATAGCAAAAAGAGAGTAACATCAACACAGGGGATCGACAACTGCTAACCCGAAGGGAAGAACATAAATGGTTAGATAATACCAGCTCAGAGATGACGATAAACATCAACATCAAGACTAAAAAATGAATGATTTGTATCGATATTTATGACTGCTAACAACGGTTTAACGTCAGCACTTATGGATGGAAATAACTCAACTCAATCAGAGTAAGGTCCAATGAGGAGGAAGAGATAAATGTCGACTACAAATGACGATGAACTACCAACTCAAAGATAAAGGTAGAAAAACCATAGAATCAATACCGACTTTTATTGAAGATAAAGAAATAGAAGATTTAACGACATTTATTGAAGGTGAGCTACCGACTTCCACTGAAGGTAGGGATAAAAGAGAATACACCAGCTTTTACTGAAGGTAGAGACTCAAGGAACAATAACGAATTTCCCAAAATTCGGGTGTTTTACCTAGAATGAGTAAAAATACAAGTTATCTCAAATAAAGAGACTACTACTTGTAAATATTTCACAACAAACTTCTCTTGCGAAACTTCCTCGAAGAGATACCATTCGATGTAGGATTAGATAAACTTCCCCTCGATCTTGACTATAAGCCACGAAATGGTCTCAGTTTCTTCTTTAACCAAGATAATTCACCTGGAAATGGTAAAAACACAAGCTATCTCAAATTAAGAGACTACCACTTGTAAACATTTCACAACAAACTTCTCTTGCGAAACTTACTCAAAGAGATACCATTTGATGGAGAATCAGACAAACTTCCCCTTGATCCTGACCATAAGCCACGAACTGGTCTCAGTTTCTTCTTTAAACAAGATGTTTCATCTGGAAAGGGTAAAAATACAAGTTATCTCAAATAAATAGACTACCACTTGCAATGATTTCCCAACAAACTTCTTCTCTTGCGAAACTTCCTCGAAGAGATACCATTTGATGGAGAATCAGATAAACATCCCCTCGATCCTGACTATAAGCCACGAACTGGTCTCAGTTTCTTCTTTAACCAAGATGTTTCACCTGGAAAGGGTAAAAATACAAGCCATCTCAAATAAATAGACTACCACTTGCAATGATTTCCCAAAAAACTTCTCTTGTGAAACTTCCTCGAAGAGATACCATCTAATGGAGAATCAGATAAACATCCCCTCGATCCTGACTATAAGCCACGACATGGTCTCAGTTTCTTCTTTAACCAAAATGTTTCATCTGGAAAGGGTAAAAATACAAACTATCTCAAATAAAGAGACTACCACTTGCAATGATTTCCTAACAAACTTCTCTTGCGAAACTTCCTCGAAGAGATACCAACTGATGGAGAATCAGATAAACTTCGCCTTGATCCTGACCATAAGCCACGAACTGGTCTCAGTTTCTTCTTTAACCAAGATATTTCACCTGGAAAAGGTAAAAATACAAGCTATCTCAAATAAAGAGACTACCACTTGTAATGATTTCACAACAAACTTCTCTTACGAAACATCCTCGAAGAGATACCATTTAATGGAGAATCAGACAAACTTCCCCTTGATCCTGAATATAAGCCACAAACTGGTCTCAGTTTCTTCTTTAACCAAGATGTTTCACCTGAAAAGGGTAAAAATACAAGCTATCTCAAATAAAGAGACTACCACTTGTAAAGATTTTCCAACAAACTTCTCTTGCGAAACTTCCTTGAAGAGATACCATTTAATGGAGAATTAAACAAACATCCCCTTGATCCTGACTATAAGCCATGAACTGGTCTTAGTTTCTTCTTTGACCAAGATGTTTCACATGGAAAGGGTAAAAATACAAGCTATCTCAAATAATGAGACTACCACTTGTAAAGATTTCACAACAAACTTATCTTACGAAACTTTCTCAAAGAGATCCCATTTGATGGAGAATTAGACAAACTTCCCCTTGATCCTGACTATAAGCCACGAACTGATCTTAGTTTCTTCTTTAACCAAGATGTTTCACTTGGAAAGGGTAATAATACAAGCTAACTCAAATAAATAGACTACCACTTGTAAAGATTTCTCAACAAACTTCTCTTGTGAAACTTCCTCGAAGAGATACCATCTGATGGAGAATCAGATAAACATCCCCTTGATCCTGACTATAAGCCACAAACTGGTCTTAGTTTCTTCTTTAACCAATATGTTTCACCTGGAAAGGGTAAAATTACAAGCTATCTCAAATAAAGAAACTAACACTTGCAATGATTTCCCAACAAACTTCTCTTACGAAACTGTTGGTGTAAGCCCTAGAGGCCAATACTTTTGGTACTTGTATCAAATTATTTATTAATAATAAAAGGCATTTCTTTATTATGTTTGCTTTCCAAAATAATAAAGTCCCTAAAATGGTTTATTGGTTTAATGAAATGTTAAGTGTGACTTAATCATGAGATCCCATTAAACATAAGACATTATTCTTAAAGTATCCGTAGTCAAGCTTTAATGTGAAGTGGGATAATATTAAAGCATTAAGATTATTATGAAGATAGATTGATGATCACATCTCATGGATCATAGATAAGGAGTTATCAAGTCTTGACATAGGTATGAATATTAGGAGTAATACTTATACTGGATTGACCCGCTATGAGAATACTACATAGAATGTTATGCAAAGTGTCATAAGTTATTCTCATGATGATAATGGTGTATACCACCCTTCGACTTGAAACCACTATGGACCCTAGATGTAGAGTCAAGTACTTTATTGCTGATCAAACGTCATCCATAACTGGATGACTATAAAGACGGTTGATGGGTACTTCACAAAGCATACTAAGGGACATGAGTGACCTAGATGGAATTTGCTCATCCTGCATAACAGGATAAATGTCTAAGGGCCCAATATTGAACTGAAAAAGGGTGACACAGTGTATGCCTTGTGTTCAATATAGACATGAGGGCAAAAGGGTAATTGTACAACACAAATATTATCACGGAAAAGGTTTGGTCAGATCACATGACATTTTCGTGACTTGGGTAACAGTGATGTGTTGCTAGATACCGCTCACTGTTTATTATATTAAATGTGTGATTTAACATAATTGCCAACGTCGCAAAAACCTACAGGGTCACACATATAAGGACAGGTTGATGAGAGATAGAATAAATAAGGAACACCGTAAGGTACGGTGCACTTAAGTGTAATACGGAAATTGGTAAGGTACCACGTGGATAAGTGATATATGGTACATCATAAGGTATGATGTCCATAAGCTTAATTGGGCTTTTAGCTTATAGCCTTAATTGGGCTTTTAGCTTGTAGCCCACACGAGTGATTCTATAAATAGATCCCTTGTGATGAAGCAATTTCACTTAATGCAATTTCGTTTTTGATTCTCTCTCTCACTCAAAGTTTCCGTTCGTGATCAGCTAGCACTGTGACCGGAAGCGATCTGTTCGTGTGGACTGAGTAGAGGCGTTGTTCTTCATCAACGCTCGTGATCACAACATCAAAGGTATGAATCGCCACAAGAGGTAAATATTTCTATCACTGACCATGCTCATTCATAAGGATCGCTAAAGGAAAATTTTAAATTTCGCTGCGCTTTTGGTCGCAATTTTCCTTCAGTGGTATCAGAGCCACTTACGAAACCATGGATCTGATAGTTGTTTATGTTCTATATTTTCTGTTTTGATTGGATTAAAACCAGAATGAATTGAATAATAAATAATTAATTAAATTTGGCATCTGTTGTGTACGATTTGGATGATTGATGTTGACTATGCTTCGGAATCCGACATTAGTATGGAGAAGCAGCGATACGTCGATCGTCCATAGGTTACACAAATAAGATCGATCACATTTATATATGATATAAGTAAATCTGATGCAACGATGGTATATGGGATATACTGTTTTTGTTTCGTTCATTCAAACACTTGATGATTGTTATTCCTTTGACCGATCACTATTCATATGCTTCGGAATTCGACATTAGTATGGTGAAGCAATGGCATGTGATTAATCATACTGAATTATCAATCGAGATGTGTTTGACAGCATGAAACTGTTGCATTAGGGTTCATGACGGCACAAGGGTTGTGTTGTTGCAGAGTTATGCGATTAGGGTTGTGAATGCACAAGAGTTGTGCGAAAATGACGCCGATTTCAAATGAATTGTTCATTAAAATTTTGCACCGGGGCGCTGCCCCTCGCAACCCCGCAAAGGGGAGCTGCCCCCTTGACCCCCGTCTGCTGACCGGTCAGCGGAACCCCCGGCTAACTCTGCGTAGTGTGATCAATCGTCGAAATTTAATTTGCCTTTTTTTTAATTAACAAAATTTAAACTAATAATAAAAGTGTGTTTATTATTAATGTCTTGTGGTGATCAGTTATGGCCTTAGGTTTTTCCTTTATTTTGTTTTGGGATTGTAAAATACGGCCTGCGTGTCGTGCCTCTCTCTAAAATTCTTGATGTAACTTATTTTCTCATCTCACTCCCTCGTATGTAAAACGAGTTTCTTTTATGTAATATAATGTTATGAAGAAAGAGAAGAATATCAAAGGAGGATAACCTTGGAGATATTGCTTGGAGAAGTTTAGATCGTTATTAGGTTAGCTTAGGTTCTCTCATTGGCTTGGGAGAACAATTGCGCTAGGGGCCATAACTGTATCCTTTTATGTATATTGATGCATGTGTTTGTATGTTGATGCATGAGAGAGACGAATTGCATGTTAAGCCGGTGAGATCAAACTAATAACAAAATACCTCAAGTTAAATATTAAGTTCATGCTTTCCAAGTTTTAGCACTCATCAAGACTAGTATCGAACAATGTAGGTTTCACCTACGCGAGGTGCATGTTCTATATTAGTAAGGTGCGATGGGATAATTGTAATATCTAACTGCTAAAACAATGGGTCAAACTTAACTAAACACATTCTAATAAGATTATACATGTTTAGAAGCAAGAGTTGGGAATGATTCATATGATGAATTAGAATAAGGAGTTATTCACCCAACTGAAAATATTCGAGAGTTGTATGAGATACAATTGGAAGGAGTTCCTACCTAAATAACCTAGTTTTGTGTAATCAGCCTAACGCTGACTTAGAACGAAGTGAAATATGGATCTCGACCCACTAGAAAGTCTTCCAACGGGATTTTTCGAATCAAATGAAGAGGGTCATTTGGTTTGAGTAAAATAGTGGGAGCATATTTGATTAAAGGCCTAATTAAATATGTTATTTTAATGATACTTATATTTTCATTTTTTTTTGTAGATTACCATGACAACAAACAACCATATTTTGCAATCAATCCTAGATAAGGAAAAATTGTCTGGGACAAATTTCTTGGATTGGCACCGAAATCTGAGGATTGTCCTCAAGCACGATAAGAAGCTGTATGTCTTGGAGACACCTGTTCCTGAAGAGGAACCACCTAGTTCGGCACCTAAGGCAGAAAGAGATGCTTATAAGAAGCATCTTGATGATGCTAACGAAGTTGCTTGTCTCATGCTAGCTACTATGAACTCGGAGTTGCAAAAGCAACACGAGAATATGTCAGCGTTCGATATGATCAGACATCTGAAAATGCTCTATCAAGAGCAGGCAAGAAATGAGAGGTTTCAGGTTTCAAAGGCCCTTTTTAACATCAAGTTATCTGAGGGAAAACCTGTAGGTCCCCATGTACTCAAAATGATTGGGTATGTGGAGAACCTTGAAAGGTTAGGGTTTCCGCTTGGAAAGGAACTTGCAACTGATTTTATCTTGCAATCGTTGCCAGATAGCTTTAATCAGTTTGTCATGAATTTCAACATGAATGACATGGATAAGAGTCTTCCAGAATTGCTAAGCATGTTGAAAACTGCTGAGCAGAATATGAAGACAAAAGGGAAGTCCATTATGATGGTCAGTAATGGAAAGAAGCTGAACAAGAGGCCTACCAAGCAGGTTGGTAAAGGGAAAGGCAAGGAAGTTGCCAAGCCTAAACCTATTGTTCCTGCTTTGAAGCCTAGTGGAGGCATAGCAAAGGAGGGCACTTGCTTCCATTGCGGTAAGACCGGACATTTGAAGAGAAACTTCCCAAAGTACCTGGAAGATAAGAACAATGGAGTAGGGACTTCAAATTCAGGTATTTTTGTTATTGAAATTAATTTATCTACTTCTGCATCATGGGTATTAGATACTGGATGCGGTTCTCACATTTGTACTAATGTGCAGGGGCTAAAAAGGAGTAGAGATTTGGCAAAAGGTGAAGTTGACCTACGAGTTGGAAATGGAGCAAAGGTTGCTTCTTTAGCCGTAGGAACTTATGTTTTGACTTTACCTAGTGGTTTAATAATTCAGTTAGAGAACTGTTATTATGTACCTGCAATTAGTAGGAATATTATTTCCGTTTCTTGTTTGGACAAGTTTGGTTTTTCATTTATAATAAAGAACAATTGTTGCTCTATTTATTTGAATGATATATTCTATGCTTCTGCACAAATGAACAATGGACTATATGTCCTTGATCTTGAAATGCCAATTTATAACATTAATACTAAACGGATTAAACCTAATGAGTTAAATCCAAGCTACCTTTGGCACTGTCGCTTAGGCCACATAAATGAGAAACGCATTTCCAAACTCCATAAAGATGGACTCTTGGACTCTTTTGATTATGAATCATATGAGACATGCAAATCTTGTTTAATTGGAAAGATGACAAAGTCCCCATTCACAGGAAAAGGTGAAAGGGCTAATGATCTTTTGGCCCTCATACATACTGATGTATGTGGACCACTGAACATACCAGCCAGAGGAGGTTTTCAATACTTCATCACATTTACTGATGATTTCAGTAGATATGGTTATGTGTATTTAATGAAACACAAATCTGAAACCTTTGAAAAATTCAAGGAATTCAAGAATGAATTACAAAACCAACTAGGTAAGAATATTAAAGTTCTTCGATCAGATCGAGGCGGTGAATATTTAAGCCTAGAGTTTGATGACCATCTAAAGGAATGTGGGATTTTATCCCAACTTACTCCTCCCGGAACACCACAATGGAATGGTGTATCTGAGAGAAGAAATCGAACCTTGTTAGACATGGTCCGATCCATGATGAGTCACGCCGATCTTCCGAACTCCTTTTGGGGACATGCATTGTTGACTGCAGCTTACACACTTAACCGGGTTCTATCCAAAAAGGTTGAGAAGACACCATATGAGATATGGAGTGGTAAGAAACCACATATGTCTTACATGAAGATTTGGGGTTGCGAAGTTTATGTGAAACGACAAATTTCAACTAAGCTTGAGCCCAAATCTGACAAATGCTTATTTGTGGGGTATCCTAAAGAAACAAGAGGGTGTTACTTCTACAATCCTTCTGAGGGCAAAGTGTTTGTCGCTCGAACTGGAGTTTTTCTGGAAAAGGATTTTATTTCCAAAAGAATCAGTGGGAGGAAAATAGAGCTTGAAGAAATTCAAGAACCACAAAGCATTAATACACCTATGGAGGAATTAGAGCAGGAAACACAAGTAGTTGTGGAAGAGCAACCTGCTCAAGTAGAACAAGACCAGCGTAGGTCAAGCAGGATACGTCAACAACCTGAGAGATATGGATATCTCATAAGTGATCATGGTGATGTATTACTCATGGATCAAGATGAGCCTGTGACCTACCAAGAGGCCATAACTGGTCCTGAGTCCGAGAAGTGGCTAGAAGCCATGAAATCTGAAATGGATTCCATGTACACAAACCAAGTTTGGACCTTGGTAGAGCCTCCTATAGGAGTTAACCCTATAGGATGAAAGTGGGTCTTCAAAAAGAAGACTGACATGGATGGTAAGGTACATACCTATAAGGCAAGACTGGTTGCAAAAGGCTATAAACAAATTCATGGGGTTGACTATGATGAAACCTTTTCACCAGTTGCAATGCTTAAATCTGTTCGGATTTTACTTGCTATCGCTGCATATCATGATTATGAAATATGGCAGATGGATGTCAAAACTAATTTCCTTAATGGGAATCTTCTTGAGGATGTGTACATGACACAACCTGAAGGATTTGACATACCAGAAGAATCCCAAAAGATATGTAAGTTACAGAGATCAATTTATGGATTGAAGCAAGCTTCCAGAAGCTGGAATCTTCATTTTGATGAAACAGTAAAACAATATGGATTCATCAAGAATGAAGATGAGCCTTGTGTCTACAAGAAGGTTAGTGGGAGCATGATCGTATTCCTGGTATTATATGTAGATGACATATTACTCATTGGAAACGATGTCCCTACCTTGCAACAAGTGAAGACTTGGTTAGGGAAATGCTTTTCAATGAAGGACCTAGGTGAAGCAGCCTATATATTAGGAATCAGGATCTATAGAGATAGGTCACAAAAACTGCTTGGCCTAAGTCAGAGTACATACATAGAAAAAGTGTTGAGACACTTTAATATGCATGATTCCAAGAAAGGATTCATACCTATGCAACATGGCATGTGTCTGTCAAAAACACAATCCCCTTCAAGTAAGGAATAAAGGGATCGCATGGATAAGATTCCATATGCATCTGCAATATGATCTATCATGTATGCCATGCTATGTACTCGACCAGATGTCTCGTATTCTTTAAGTGCAACGAGTAGGTACCAGTCTAATCCTGGTGATGCTCATTGGGTAGCTGTCAAGAATATCCTTAAGTACTTGAGAAGGAATAAGGACTCATTCTTGATATATGGAGGTCAGGAAGAGCTTGCTGTAATTGGATACACCGATGCTAGCTTCCAGACAGATAAGGATGACTTTAGATCGCAATCTGGTTATGTGTTTTGTTTAAATGGTGGCGCTGTGAGCTGGAAAAGTTCAAAGCAAGATACAATTGCTGATTCTACAACCGAGGCTGAGTATATTGCTGCCATAACTGCAGCAAAGGAAGTTGTTTGGATCAAGAAGTTCATTAGTGAACTTGGCATAGTCCATAGCATTGTGGATCCCATTGATCTATATTGTGATAACAATGGTACTATCGCACAAGCTAAGGAGCCTAGATCTCACCAACGATCCAAACACATACTTAGGCGTTATCATCTCATTCGAGAGATAATCGATCGGGGAGATGTGAAAATATGCAGAGTACCTACACTTGACAATGTTGCTGACCCATTAACAAAGCCTCTTACGCAGCTGAAGCATGATGGACATACTAGATCTATGGGTATTAGGGGTATGCCTGATTGGCTCTAGTGCTAGTGGGAGATTGTTGGTGTAATCCCTAGAGGCCAATACTTTTGGTACTTGTATCGAATTATTTATTAATAATAAAAGGCATTTCTTTATTATGTTTGCTTTCCAAAATAATAAAGTCCCTAGAATGGTTTATTGGTTTAATGAAATGTTAAGTGTGACTTAATCATGAGATCCCATTAAACATAAGACACTATTCTTAAAGTATCCGTAGTCAAGCTTTAATGTGAAGTGGGATAACATTAAAGCATTAAGATTATTATGAAGATAGATTGATGATCACATCTCATGGATCATAGATAAGGAGTTATCAAGTCTTGACATAGGTATGAATATTAGGAGTAATATTTATACTGGATTGACCCGCTATGAGAATACTACATAGAATGTTATGCAAAGTGTCATAAGTTATTCTCATGATGATAATTGTGTATACCACCCTTCGACCTGAAACCACTATGGACCCTAGATGTAGAGTCAAGTACTTTATTGCTGATCAAACGTCATCCGTAACTGGATGACTATAAAGACGGTTGATGGGTACTTCACAAAGCATGCTAAGGGACATGAGTGACCTAGATGAAATTTGCTCATCCTGCATAACAGGATAAATGTCTAAGGGCCCAATATTGAACTGAACAAGGGTGACACAGTGTATGCCTTGTGTTCAATATAGACATGAGGGCAAAAGGGTAATTGTACAACACAAATATTATCACGGAAAAGGTTTGGTCAGATCACATGACATTTTCGTGACTTGGGTAACAGTGATGTGTTGCTAGATACCGCTCACTGTTTATTAAATTAAATGTGTGATTTAACATAATTTCCAACGTCGCGAAAACCTACAGGGTCACACACATAAGGACAGGTTGATGAGAGATAGAATAAATAAGGAACACCATAAGGTACGGTGCACTTAAGTGTAATACGGAAAGTGGTAAGGTACCACGTGGATAAGTGATATATGGTACATCATAAGGTATGATGTCCATAAGCTTAATTGGGCTTTTAGCTTATAGCCTTAATTGGGCTTTTAGCTTGTAGCCCACACGAGTGATTCTATAAATAGATCCCTTGTGATGAAGCAATTTCACTTAATGCAATTTCGTTTTTGATTCTCTCTCTCACTCAAAGTTTCCATTCGTGATCAGCTAGCACTGTGACCGGAAGCGATCTGTTCGTGTGGACTGAGTAGAGGCGTTGTTCTTCATCAACGCTCGTGATCACAACATCAAAGGTCTGAATAGCCACAAGAGGTAAATATTTCTATCACCGACCATGCTCATTTGTAAGGATCGCTAAAGGAAAATTTAAAATTCCACTGCGCTTTTGGTCGCAATTTTCCTTCAGAAACTTCCTCGAAGAGATACCATTTGATGACGAATCAGACAAACTTCCCCTCGATCCTGACTATAAGCCACGAACTGGTCTTAGTTTCTTCTTTAACCAAGATGTTTCACCTGGAAAGGGTAAAAATACAAGCTATCTCAAATAAAGAGACTACCACTTGTAAATATTTCTCAAAAAACTTCTCTTGCGAAACTTCCTCGAAGAGATACCATTTGATGGAGAATCAGAAAAACTTCCCCTTGATCCTGACCATAAGCCACGAATTCGTCTCAGTTTCTTCTTTAACCAAGATGTTTCATTTGGAAAGGGTAAAAATACAATCTATCTCAAATAAATAGACTACCACTTGCAATGATTTCCCAACAAACTTCTCTTGCGAAACTTCCTCGAAGAGATACCATCTGATGGAGAATTAGATAAACATCCCCTCGATCCTGACTATAAGCCACGAACTGGTCTCAGTTTCTTCTTTAACCAAGATGTTTCACCTGGAAAGGGTAAAAATATAAGCCATCTCAAATAAATAGACTACCACTTGCAATTATTTCCTAAAAAACTTCTCTTGCGAAACTTCCTCGAAGAGATACCATCTGATGGAGAATCAAATAAACACCCCCTCGATCCTTACTATAAGCCACGAACGGGTCTCGGTTTCTTCTTTAACCAAGATGTTTCACCTGGAAAGGGTAAAAATACAACCTATCTCAAATAAAGAGACTGCCACTTGCAATGATTTCCTAACAAACTTCTGTTGCGAAACTTCCTCGAAGAGATACCAACTGATGGAGAATCAGATAAACTTCCCCTCAATCCTGGCTATAAGCCACGAACTGGTCTCAGTTTCTTCTTTAACCAAGATATTTCACCTGGAAAGGGTAAAAACACAAGCTATCTCAAATAAAGAGACTACCACTTGTAAATATTTCACAACAAACTTCTCTTGCGAAACTTCCTCGAAGAGATACCTTTTGATGGAGAATCAGAAAAACTTCCCCTCGATCCTGACTATAAGGCACGAACTGGTCTCAGTTTCTTCTTTAACGAAGATGTTTCACCTGGAAAGGGTAAAAATACAAGCTATCTCAAATAAAGAGACTACCACTTGTAAATATTTCTCAACAAACTTGTCTTACGAAACTTCCTTGAAGAGATACCATTTAATGGAGAATCAGATAAACTTCCCCATGATCCTGACCCTAAGCCAAAAACTGGTCTCAGTTTCTTCTTTAACCAAGATGTTTCACCTGGAAATGGTAAAAATACAAGCTATCTCAAATAAAGAGACTACCACTTGAAATGATTTCCCAACAAACTTCTCTTGCGAAACTTCCTTGAAGAGATACCATCTGATGGAGAATCAGATAAACATCCCCTTGATCCTGACTATAAGCCACAAACTGGTCTCAGTTTCTTCTTTAACTAATATGTTTCACCTGGAAAGGGTAAAAATACAAGCTATCTCAAATAAAGAGACTACCACTTGCAATGATTTCTCAACAAACATCTCTTGCAAAACTTCCTCGAAGAGATACCATTTGATGAAGAATCAGTCAAACTTCCCCTCGATCCTGACTATAAGCCATGAACTGGTCTTAGTTTCTTCTTTAACCAATATGTTTCAACTGGAAAGGGTAAAAATACAAGCTATCTCAAATAAAGAGACTACCACTTGTAATGATTTCACAACAAACTTCTCTTATGAAACTTTCTCTAAGAGATACCGTTTGATGGAGAATCAGAAAAACTTCCCCTCGATCCTGACTATAAGCCACGAACTGGTCTTAGTTTCTTCTTTAACCAAGATGTTTCACCTGGAAAATGTAAAAACAAAATCTATCTAAAGTAAAGAGACTACCACTTGTAAATATTTCTCAACAAACTTCTCTTGCGAAACTTCCTCAAAGAGATACCATTTGATGAAGAATCAGATAAACTTCCCCTTGATCCCGACCATAAGCCAAAGACTGGTCTTAGTTTCTTATTTAACCAATATGTTTCACCTAGAAAGGGTAAAAATATAAGCTATCTCAAATAAAGAGACTACCACTTGTAAATATTTCACAACAAGCTTCTCTTGTGAAACTTTCTGGAAGAGATACCATTTGATGGAGAATCAGACAAACTTCCCCTCGATCCTGACCATAAGCCACGAACTGGTCTCAGTTTCTTATTTAACCAAGATGTTTCACCTGGAAAGGGTAAAAATACAAGCTATCTCAAATAGAGAGACTACCACTTGTAAAGATTTCACAACAAACTTCTCTTGCTAAACTTTCTCGAAGAGATACCATTTGATGGAAAAACAGATAAAATTCCCCTTGATCCTGACTATAAGACACGAACTGATCTCAATTTCTTCTTTAACCAAGATGTTTCACATGGAAAGGGTAAAAATACAAGAAATCTCAAATAAAGATACTACCACTTGCAATGATTTCCCAACAAACTTCTCTTGGGAAACTTCCTCGAAGAGATACAATCTGATGGAGAATCAGATAAACTTCCCCTCGATCCTGACTATAAGCCATGAACTGGTCTCAGTTTCTTCTTTAACCAAGATATTTCACCTGGAAAGGGTAAAAACACAAGCTATCTCAAATAAAGAGACTACCACTTGTAAAGATTTCACAACAAACTTCTCTTGTGAAACATACTCAAAGAGATACCATTTGATGGAGAATCAGAAAAACTTCCCCTCGATCCTGACTATAAGCCACAAACTGGTCTCAGTTTCTTCTTTAACCAAGATATTTCACCTGGAAAGGGTAAAAATACAAGCTATCTCAAATAAATAGACTACCACTTGTAAAGATTTCTCAACAAACTTGTCTTGCGAAACTTCCTCAAAGAGATACCATTTGATGGAGAATCAGACGAACTTCCCCTCGATCCTGACCATAAGCCACGAGCTGGTCTCAGTTCTTATTTAACCAAGATATTTCACTTGGAAAGGGTAAAAATAAAAGCTATCTCAAATAAATAGACTTCCACTTGTAAATATTTCACAACAAACTTCTCTTGCGAAACATCCTCGAAGAGATACCATTTAATAGAGAATCAGACAAACTTCCCCTCGATCCTGAATATAAGCCACGAACTGGTCTCATTTTCTTCTTTAACCAAGATGTTTCACCTGAAAAGGGTAAAAATACAAGCTATCTCAAATAAAGAGACTACCACTTGTAAAGATTTCTCAACAAACTTCTCTTGCGAAACTTCCTTGAAGAGATACCATTTAATGGAGAATCAAACAAACATCCCCTCGATCTTGACTATAAGCCATGAACTAGTATTAGTTTCTTCTTTAACCAAGATGTTTCACCTGTAAAGGGTAAAAATACAAGCTATCTCAAATAAAGAGACTACCACTTGTAAAGATTTCACAACAAACTTATCTTGCGAAACATTCTCGAAGAGATCCCATTTGATGGAGAATCAAACAAACTTCCCCTTGATCCTGATTATAAGCCACAAACTGGTCTTAGTTTCTTCTTTACCCAAGATGTTTCACTTGGAAAGGGTAATAATACAAGCTAACTCAAATAAAGAGTCTAACACTTGTAAAGATTTCTCAATAATCTTCTCTTGCAAAACTTCCTCGAAGAGATACCATTTGATGGAGAATCAGATAAACTTCCCCTCTTTCCTGACCATAAACCACAAACTGGTCTCAGTTTCTTCTTTAACCAAGATGTCTCACCTGGAAAGGGTTAAAATACAAGCTATCTCAAATAAAGAGACTACCACTTGAAATGATTTCCCAACAAACTTCTCTTGCGAAACTTCCTCGAAGAGATACCATCTGATGGAGAATCAGATAAACATCCCCTTGATACTGACTATAAGCCACGAATTGATCTCAGTTTCTTCTTTAACCAATATGTTTCACCTGGAAAGGGTAAAATTACAAGCTATCTCAAATAAAGAGACTAACACTTGCAATGATTTCCCAACAAACTTCTCTTACGAAACTTCCTCGAAGAGATACCATTTGATGGAGAATCAGACAAACTTCCCCTCGATCCTGACTATAAGCCACGAACTGGTCTTAGTTTCTTCTTTAACCAAGATGTTTCACCTGGAAAGGGTAAAAAAACAAGCTATCTCAAATAAAGAGACTACCACTTGTAAAGATTTCACAACAAACTTCTCTTGCGAAACTTTCTTGAAGAGATACCATTTTATGGAGAATCAGACGAACTTCCCCTCGATCCTGACTATAAGCCACAAACTGGTCTTTGTTTCTTCTTTAACCAAGATTTATCACCTGGAAAGAGTAAAAATACAAGCTATCTCAAATAAAGAGACTACCACTTGTAAATATTTATCAAAAAACATCTCTTGCGAAACTTCCTCGAAGAGATACCATTTGATGGAGAGTCAGACAAACTTCCCCTTGATCCTGACCATAAGCCACGAACTGGTCTCAGTTTCTTCTTTAACCAAGATGTTTCACCTGGAAAGGGTAAAAATACAAGCTATCTCAAATAAATAGACTACCACTTGCAATTATTTCCCAACAAACTTCTCTTGCGAAACTTCCTCGAAGAGATACCATCTGACGGATAATCAGATAAACATCCCCTCGATCCTGACTATAAGCCACGAACTGGTCTCAGTTTCGTCTTTAACCAAGATGTTTCACCTGGAAAGGGTAAAAATACAAGCTATCTCAAATAAAGAGACTACCACATGCAATGATTTCCTAACAAACTTCTCTTGCGAAACTTCCTCGAAGAGATACCATCTGATGGAGAATTAGATAAACTTCCCCTCAATCCTGACTATAAGCCATGAACTGGTCTCACTTTCTTCTTTAACCAAGATATTTCTCCTGGAAAGGGTAAAAACATAAGCTATCTCTAATAAAGAGACTATAACTTGTAAAGATTTCACAACAAACTTCTCTTGCCAAACTTTCTCAAAGAGATACCATTTGATGGAGAATCAGACAAACTTCCCCTCGTTCATGACTATAAGCCACAAACTGGTCTTAGTTTCTTCTTTAACCAAGACCTTTCACCTGGAAAGAGTAAAAATACAAGCTATTTCAAATAATGATACTACCATTTGTAAATATTTCTCAAAAAAATTCTCTTGCGAAACTTCCTTGAAGAGATACCATTTGATGGAGAATCAGACAAACTTCCCCTTGATCCTGACCATAAGCCACGAACTGGTCTCAGTTTCTTCTTTAACCAAGATGTTTCATCTGGAAAGGGTAAAAATACAAGCTATCTCAAATAAATAGACTACCACTTGCAATGATTTCCCAACAAACGTCTCTTGCGAAACTTCCTCGAAGAGATACCATCTGATGGAGAATCAGATAAACATCCCCTCGATCCTGACTATAAGCCACGACATGGTCTCAGTTTCTTCTTTAACCAAAATGTTTCACCTGTAAAGGGTAAAAATACAAGCTATCTCAAATAAAGAGACTACCACTTGTAATGATTTCCTAACAAACTTCTCTTGCGAAACTTCCTCGAAGAGATACCAACTGATGGAGAATCAGATAAACTTCCCCTCAATCCTGACTATAAGCCACGAACTGGTCTCAGTTTCTTCTTTAACCAAGATATTTCACCTGGAAAGGGTAAAAACACAAGCTATCTCAAATAAAGAGACTACCACTTGTAAAGATTTCACAACAAACTTCTCCTGCGAAACTTCCTCGAAGAGATACCATTTGCTGGAAAATCAGACAAACTTCCTCTCGATCCTGACTATAAGCCATGATCTGGTCTCAGTTTCTTCTTTAACCAAGATGTTTCACCTGGAAAGGGTAAAAATACAAGCTATCTCAAATAAAGAGACTACCAATTATAAATATTTCTCAACAAACTTGTCTTGCGAAACTTCCTTGAAGAGATACCATTTGATGGACAATAAGACAAACTTCCCCATGATCCTGACCATAAGCCAAAAACTGGTCTCAGTTTCTTCTTTAACCAAGATGTTTCACCTGGAAATGGTAAAAATACAAGCTATCTCAAATAAAGAGACTACCACTTGAAATGATTTCCCACCAAACTTCTCTTGCGAAACTTCCTTGAAGAGATACCATCTGATGGAGAATCAGATAAACATCCCCTTGATCCTGACTATAAGCCACGAATTGGTCTCAGTTTCTTCTTTAACTAATATGTTTCACCTGGAAAGGGTAAAAATACAAGCTATCTCAAATAAAGAGACTACCACTTGTAATGATTTCCCAACAAACTTCTCTTGCGAAACTTCCTCGAAGAGATACCATTTGATGTAGAATCAGACAAACGTCCCCTCGATCCTGACTATAAGCCATGAACTGGTCTTAATTTCTTCTTTAACCAAGATGTTTCAACTGGAAAGGGTAAAAATACAAGCTATCTCAAATAAAGAGACTACCACTTGTAAAGATTTCACAACAAACTTCTCTTGCGAAACATTCTCGAAGAGATACCATTTGATGGAGAATCAAACAAACTTCCCCTTGATCCTGACTATAAGCCACGAACTGGTCTTAGTTTCTTCTTTAACCAAAATGTTTCACCTGGAAAGGGTAAAAACAAAAGCTATCTAAAGTAAAGAGACTACCACTTGTAAAAATTTCTCAACAAACTTCTCTTGCGAAACTTCCTCAAAGAGATACCATTTGATGAAGAATCAGACAAACTTCCCCTTGACCCCGACCATAAGCCACAAAATGGTCTTAGTTTCTTCTTTAACCAATATGTTTCACCTGGAAATGGTAAAAATACAAGCTATCTCAAATAAAGAGACTACCACTTGTAAATATTTCACAACAAGCTTCTCTTGTGAAGCTTTCTCGAAGAGATACCATTTGATGGAGAATCAGACAAACTTCCCCTCGATCCTAACCATAAGCCATGAACTGGTCTTAGTTTCTTATTTAACCAAGATGTTTCACCTGGAAAGGGTAAAAATACAAGCTATCTCAAATAAAGAGACTACCACTTGTAAAGATTTCACAATAAACTTCTCTTGCTAAACTTCCTCGAAGAGATACCATTTGATGGAAAATCAGATAAACTTCCCCTCGATCCTGACTATAAGCCACAAACTGGTCTCAGTTTCTTCTTTAACCAATATGTTTCACCTGGAAAGGGTAAAAATACAAAAAATCTCAAATAAAGATACTACCACTTGCAATGATTTCCCAACAAACTTCTCTTGGGAAACTTCCTCGAAGAGATACCATCTGATGGAGAATCAAATAAACTTCCCCTCGATCCTGACTATAAGCCATGAACTGGTCTCAGTTTCTTCTTTAACCAAGATATTTCACCTGGAAAGGGTAAAAACACAAGCTATCTCAAATAAAGAGACTACCACTTGTAAAGATTTCATAACAAACTTCTCTTGCGAAACTTCCTCGAAGAGATACTATTTGGTGGAGAATCAGATAAACTTCCCCTCGATCCTGATTATAAGCCACGAATTGGTCTCAGTTTCTTGTTTAACCAAGATATTTCACCTGGAAAGGGTAAAAATTATTGTTGTAAGAATATTTTAACAAATTGTCTTTATCATTTAAGTACAATCAAACTCAACAACGAACTATCTCCCATAATGAGGAGACTACCATTCATTGGAGTATAGAACTAAACAACGAACTACCTCCCATAATGACGAGGATACCATTCATTGGAATAACAATCTTCATTGATGAACTATTTACCATAATGACGAGATTACCATTCATTGGAAAAAAACATCTTCTTGCATTAACAGACTTACTGGGAAGAACAGGTTGCTCAAATAAAGAGATTTGCTGTCTGTTGTTTAAGAAGGAATAATAATAAGACTAGCGAGAAATGAAGCTTGATTTCCTGGGGAAATACCAATACATTCTTGTTGAGGAGAAAAAAGTATTCGCGTGCAAAATAAATGCACATTCTCAAATTAAGGCTCGAAGCCTGCAGAAATCAGAATAATAATGTTGTCGGGAACTACAGATTTAAACCAGAAATAAACTGGAATGAAATAATCAACCAAGTCAGCACCCGATGAGAAATAAACTCCAAAGGGGATCATACTCCATCCAGATAATTAACTGAATAGGAAGGCTGAAGCAAAATTCTTCCACGAGGGATAACTCGGTGGGGAAATTGAAAGGATATACATTTTCTGTTTAACATTGACAACTCGATTGGAGAGAGAGTAATATAACTTTGCAAAGAGGATAATATGCTGACAAAACATTAATGAATGCAAATGAGTGATGAATTTTAAATCCATCTATGCATGATGTGTATGGATGTATGGATGTTATCATGTGCATGCTGACAAAACAACCATAATGCACTGGGGATAACCAGACAAATCTAACTTGGGTGAAGACAACACTTAGCCAAGTCACATGCAGGATGAAGATTAGATTCCACGAGAGGGTAAGCATCAACAGAGGAAACAAAGTCCTATTTCACGACTTAACTTCGCTGGGAAGAACATGGCTTGAAAACAATCAAAGAACCACCTGACTAGCAACAAGTAAAGTTGCAGGAATATCATAAACTCTTCTATGTTTCACCAGGGAATACCAATACGGACATTGATAAGGGAAGAGGAAGCTTAATCATCTAGACTTCAATGGAGATTCCAAAACTAACTTCACTAGGGGAAGATGAAAACCATGTCGTCAAGACTTCAACTGGGGATGTCAATACATACCTCACTAGGAAGATTAAAAACTACGTCCTTGATGCTTTGACTGGAGATTGTTATGCTAACGTCATTGGGGAAAAAGAAGCCGCGCACACCAAAGAGAGCCTGAATACAGTCTTAAATATCAGGCATGATAGTTGTGCAAAATTCTCTGGAGAGAGATCATGGAATTTCATGGGATAACAACTTCAGAGGGACGCATCATATTCGACACATATGGAGAATTAAGAAATTATCGTCACAGTAATAGGCCAGCTTATGGGGATTTTAAATCAAACTCAACACATAGCGAGAGAAACCCAAGGAGTAGACGCTTATCTCAAAACTTCTTAGAAGGTATATTTCCCTTGTCTGGTTTCTTATAGGCACACTACAACAACAATATCATAACTGGAGGGCGTAATACCCCTTAGTCGAAGAAATATGAATCAGGACCTGACTAGGGAGGATGGGATTACAAACCCAACATTAAGTAGCTGCTTGAAAACAATCTGAACTAAAATTTAACTGGGGAAAGATGGGAACATAAGCCCAAATGCCACGCCATAACCTGGAAGACACCCACCAGCTGGTCAGTTACTCTAGAGGGAATCATGCACATATCTACCATGCAGATCATCAAAAACAATATTGCTTAAGGAAAATCTTCGGCTCGTGGAAGAACCTAGTAATTGTCTTGACAAAAAATCTGGAAATTCCCTTGGAAACAATTTTGGTGTCCCAAGTTTACCGTACTGGTCGAGATATTTTTTTATGACTTGCCCTCGGCTGTCTGTTTTTAAGATAATCTGCCTGACTAAAAAGTTCCTAGAGATTCGTCGAATCTCGACGTAACTGCCCTAGATTAGCTGAATGTTGCATCTTCTTTACTCGACAACTTTTTCTTAGCTACATTCCCTTTGCTGATACTCAAATGTAAGCTTCTTTGATATCATGCAATGGTTTTACAAGCAGAACACTATTTATTTTGAGAATGATGATTCTAATGCAACAATTATGTAAGTCTTGAAGATTTTACTGAAGATATTTCACAAAACATTATGAATGAATCACTAGCCAGGACGCAAAATTGATTTTTTATTTTTATTTTTATCAAATATAACAAAAGCATATGGTACCAACACAAATATTTTAGCAAAATTCATGAGAGTCAGAAAACGCTATCTCGTTGAAGTATGCTTTCGAAATAAACTTTGTTTCAATTAGGAATTTTAAGGGTTGTAACGTGGCCTGGTTCACGTTTTTTTATAGAAAAAACGGATTTTAAGGCTCAAAGGTAATTTGTGACTGCCCCCTTCATGATGTTCTCTAGTCCTAAGTTCAGCTAACTCGATCTAAACATTCATCTCTCAAAAGAAATTTCGAGACAGTTGAGGAACCAACCAAGGTTTTCTTTGGATATAACAATCACTTGTTTTTTACTTTTATTGTATGATCACACAACATATTTCTTTGCTAAGGATATCCATTTTGTAATCCTTTTCCGCCTTTCAGGATTTCCATCATTTTCCCTAACTTTTGCTTGGAAAAAATATTTTTGAATTTGACTATGACGCCCAGCGGGATGCCCTGACTTTTGCCTAAGCGAGCTTTTTCCAATTTTTGACTTAGCGGGGATTTTTGTCTTTTTTTTAATCACTTCTTATTCATTTCATCTTTTCATTTATTTTTATATTACCTTTTCTTTCTTTTTGAACATGTCGCGTGATGTTGAGTCACTTTCGACTTGTTGGAAGAATTGTGACTGCCCTATTTCTTGGAAGATGAGGGATAGCCATTGTTGTATCATCATCTACTAACTTTCTGATGTGCGAGAGATACTCGTTGGGGTATCGACAATTGACAGACTCTCTTGATAAGTCAAGGTTAGGCATTACAATTTTGAATCTCCTCAACCTTTTAAAGGATAACCATTGTTGTATCCTTAGATGCGCATTTCTAATGAGTTCCAAACGCTCGATCAAATTAACTGAACACTACGCTGCCCCATGTTAAAAATGAGGGTTTTTTCTAAATAGAAAAGAAACTCCTGCTTCAAGGCTCAACGGGGTTAACGAGGGTTTCACTCCCTTATATCTCCGGTGTTTGGGAATTTCAAACAATGCTTGTACATCGTCAACAGGGTTTTATTCAAAAGCATAAAACTAGAAATTTTGCATTTTAAATTCATCATCCTCCCTCCAATCTATGCTTAGGAAAGAGAATGGATGACAAGTTGGTATCATAAAAAGCAATTTAAAATTAAGAATAAATACGAGTGAGGCGAATGGATTTCTTCAAGACAAACATATTCATTGTATTAAGATAACCATTCAAATGTAAACAAGTTCTTACATGAAAATCGTACAATGATTAACAAGAAAAATTACAAATGAGAAATCAGTAATATTTCTAGTAAACATGAGAAGACTAGTCATCCTAAAAATTTAGGGCATTCTTCAATCACATTTATTCTTCGACAAAGACTTGGATTGAACCTCAAGACAAGTATCTTTAAGTGATAAGATACCACTTCTGACCAATTTCTGGACTTCAGCTTTCAATAGATGACATTGTTCAATACTGTGCCCAGGGGCTCCCTGATGAAAAGCACGAGCCAAATCAGCTTTGTAGTACCAAGGTATCTTCTCAAGAATCTTCGGTGGAGGTCGAGTCTGAACCAAATTCATCTGCATTAGCATAGGAAACAACTCTATATAGGTCATTGGAATTGGATCAAACTGAGCTTTCTTCTGATCAGAAGCTTGTTGATTATGTTGACAAATTGGAGCAACAAGAGGTAAATTAAACACATGGATGACAAAAGAAACATGCTGATTCTGACGCTGATTGTTTCTTCTTCTGGTTCTCTTCTTAGAAAAATTATTATCAAACTTTTTCACACCACTAGTTGTGCCACTTTCTTCAGATAAACATTCCTTTCGGACCTCCTCTTCTAGAAGCACTCCCATATTCACCTTTTATGGGAACTCACAGGGTGCATTGACTATCACCTTCTCATGAAAGAATGATTTCAGAGTTTCTGTGAAGACTTGCCATCTCTTCTTCCTTCCTAGAAGGATTGACTTAGGCGGCAACCAAAGTTTTAACCAAAGCAGTTAGATATTCCATATTAGCCTTCAAAGTAGTTACCTCTTTGTGGAGTTCAAAGATCTCTTGCTTAACATTTCCATCTTCCCTTAGCACGAGTGTTATACTGATGAGACAGTTTGATTTTGGAGACCAGAGGACCTCGAGTAAGGCTTCTGGGAAACTCATGAAATGCATAATTAAATGTAACATGGTGCATGACATGCAATATGTGATACGGTGGCCAGAACCGGGACGTGTTTCCTTTTTTAAGGAATTACTGGTTTGCATTTTGCGTTTGTGTTTGCAAAATGTCGCGGTAAGCAAGAGTCGCTACCGTCTCTTATTTTATCCAACAAGGAAAGGAAAAAAGCACAGAAAAATTCCTTTTTCCAGATATTTCTGAGTACGGGGGGTAGATTATAGAAAGGGAAGGTATTAGCACCCTTTCTATCAGTGGTTTTCCACGGGCTCTTAGGTACTTGCTCATCATTTTCAAAAATATTTTCTTTGTGTTTGTGTGCTTTGAAAAGTTTTTTGTTTTGACTTCGATTTAACTCTTGCTTCTGTCTTCAAGAGTGTAATGAAGTGTTTTTGAAAACTTTGTTTGTAAAGGAGTGTAAGTGTGAAAAGGTTTGTTTTGATTGAGCAAGTACTTAAGAACTAATCTACCTACTCGAAAAAAGAATCGTTCTATGTTTGATTCCTTTAGACAGTGCTATCCCACTATTAGTGAGTAGGTATCACCGTCGTTGCAGAATTTTAAAGTGCGGAAATTAAACTAAGCTATTACAAGGCTTCGGGTATTTACATAGCAAAAAAAAAACCCTTTGAAAATAAAGCGATAAAAGTAAAGACCTAATTAACTATTACAACTAAATTGAAAGACAAGTAAAAATAAAGAAAAGAAAAGACTTCTTCGATCCATGCCATGGACTCGTTCGATTCACCCTTCTTTGGCCTTCTTTCGATTGAGCTAGGGAATGGGTGTGACTAGCCTTCGATTGGGCTTGAGAATTGACGGGGCAAGCTTCGATTTGCACCCTTTCCTGCCTCCTTCGATTGGGTTTGGGAAGGATATGGGTAAACTTCGACTGCAGGGAGAAAGGGGGGGCTTTGATTCAGAGGAAGAAGGCTACCTTTCGATTCTATGAAGGGTGTTGCTAGAAAGGCCTGAAGAATCACCTGTGGAGGCACTGCATCTGCAAAAATATGTTAGAAAAATAAAACGCATGACCTGGGTATCGAAACCCAGGTCCTTCGATCCTGCGCGCGCTGGGTCTTTTCAGGCTATATCTGTAGCAAGTGTTAGCAACAAAAAACATGACCTGGGTGCCAAACCCAAGCCCTTTGATTATGTCTAGAATGACAAATAGAATGAAACAACAAATATGGATGTGTTATGTAAATACAAAGTTTGGCATTTTACCCTCTCTTACCAGTAGTTTGAACCTTCGATTTGGCACTTTCTGGATGTGGGTACCTTCGATCTGGGATTTCTGTGCATGGATACTTTTGTTGAAGGGTTGCTTTAGCTTGGATTACTTATGAAAATGTTGACAACCTTTGGTGGGTTTGTGGGCAGCGTATCTCAAAATGTCCTCGTCCCCCTTGTAATGTGTCATTGACCTTGTATTTATAGGAGTGTGAGGGTGTATGAAAATGGAAAGGGACAACCATTTAACCAGGCCTTTAAAGCCAAGAGACAAGAATCAGACATATTAAAAGATTTCCTTTTTGAAATATTCATGTCTCTTTGGAATCTTGAATGAACCTGGACACCTTTGATTTTTGAATGCCTTCAGGCCATGCTCTTCGATTGGTCTTGAGTTGCCTCCTTCGAATGGAATTCTTATGTACCCTTCGAATGGGCCTTTTGAATGCTTCTTCAAATGGACCTTTACATGTTCTTTGAATGAGTCATTTACATGTTCTTCGAATGAGCCTCTTGCCTGGTGTGCTGACAAGTTGAAGGGCCTTTTCCTTTATGAATCGAAACAAACTTGTAGGAGATTCTTGCCTCGTGAGTCGAAGGTAAGCCTGAAGTAGTTAATGCATAGTAGAAGCATTGTGAAATTGACTTGATCGAAGGGGGTCCAGAGCTCAATCGAAGACTTGCGGACCAAAGCTTGATCGAAGGGTTCCAAACACCTAATCGAAGCTTACTAATCAAAGCCCGATCGAAGAGTGCCAAATGCCCAATCGAAGACTGGTGAGTCAAGCCTGTATCGAAGGATTTTGTATACCCAATCGAAGACTTTTCCCAGATGCCAATCGAAAGACACTTTGTTCATCTTCAAAAAAAACTTTATTTTTGTTAGGAAAGTGTTTGTGACCAACCATGTAAGGGAAGACCTTTGAAAACATGAGAGGGAAAATTTTGGGGTACAACAACTGCCCCTGTTCAATCTTCTTAAACCTGAGGATGTAGATTGGCTTGCGTGCCTTTCATGATCCGAAGGTGGAAGATGATTGAACATTAGAGTGCCCAAAAATTTGCACTCGCATGAAGTGGTATCCGTCTTGCGATGTCGGGAATGGTCTTACAGATGCCATTTGGAAATCGCTAACAAGGGGATGGGCTTAAAGATGCCATCCGAAGGAGTGCCGATCACATAAGAGATTCCTTAGCGAGAGTTTGTATGCCTGTTTGTTGAGGAAGATTCTGCTGGGGAATATCGATCTCTGTCTTGAGAGAAATAGAATTTTAGGAGCTTCAGTCGTCCGTTATTCTACTGGGGTATCATCTTTGTTTTGAGAAAGGTTGAATATTAGGAACTTCGGTCGTCCGTTATTCTTGTTGGGGAATCATCTCTGTTGAATTTTAGGACCTTCGGTCGTCCGTTATTCTACCGAGGAATCATCTCTATTGAAGAGGAAAGTTGAATTTTAGGAACTTCGGTCGTCCGTTATTCTACTGAGGAACCATTTCTGTTGAATTTTTAGGAACTTCAGTCATCCATTATTCAACCGAGGAATCATCTCTGTTGACATTTAGGAACTTCGGTCGTCCGTTATTCAACTGAGGAATCATTTCTATTGATATTTAGGAACTTCGGTCGTCTGTTATTCAACTGAGGAATCATCTTTGTTGACATTTAGGAACTTCGGTCGTCCGTTATTCAACCGAGGAATCATCTATGTTGACATTTAGGAACTTCGGTCATCCGTTATTCAACTGAGGAATCATCTCTGTTGACATTTAGGAACTTCGGTCGTCCATTATTCAACTGAGGAATCATCTTTGTTGACATTTAAGAGCTTCGATCGTCCGTTATTCTTGTTGGGGAATCATCTCTGTTGAATTTTAGGACCTTCGGTCGTCCGTTATTCTACCGAGGAATCATCTCTATTGAAGAGGAAAGTTGAATTTCAGGAACTTCGGTCGTCCGTTATTCTACTGAGGAACCATTTCTGTTGAATTTTTAGGAACTTCAGTCGTCCTTTATTCAACCGGGGAATCATCTTTGTTGACATTTAGTAACTTCGGTCGTCTGTTATTCAACTGAGGAATCATTTCTGTTGACATTTAGAAACTTCGGTCCTCCATTATTCAACTGAGGAATCATCTCTGTTGACATTTAGGAACTTCGGTCGTCCGTTATTCAACTGAGGAATCATCTCTGTTGACATTTAGGAACTTCAGTCATCCGTTATTCAACTGAGGAATCATCTCTGTTGACATTTAGGAACTTCGGTCGTCCGTTATTCAACTGAGGAATCATCTTTGTTGACATTTAAGAGCTTCAGTCGTCCGTTATTCTTGTTGGGGAATCATCTCTGTTGAATTTTAGGACCTTCGGTCGTCCGTTATTCTACCGAGGAATCATCTCTATTGAAGAGGAAAGTTGAATTTCAGGAACTTTGGTCGTCTGTTATTCTATTGAGGAACCATTTCTGTTGAATTTTTAGGAACTTCAGTCGTCCTTTATTAAACCGAGGAATCATCTCTGTTGACATTTAGGAACTTCGGTCGTCCATTATTCAACTGAGGAATCATTTCTGTTGACATTTAGGAACTTCGGTCGTCCATTATTCAACTGAGGAATCATCTCTGTTGACATTTAGGAACTTTGGTCGTCCGTTATTCAACCGAGGAATCATCTCTGTTGACATTTAGGAACTTCGGTCATCCGTTATTCAATTGAGGACTCATCTCTGTTGACATTTAGGAACTTCAGTCGTTCGTTATTCAACCTAGGAATCATCTCTATTGACATTTAGGAACTTCGGTCATCCGTTATTAAACTGAGGAATCATCTCTTAGTCGAGGAGGTGAGAATGAACTACTATCTGGTCGTGGTCCAGGCTTCATAGTAATAAGACCGACTGCTACCTGGTCGTAATCCAGGCTTTACAGTGACTTACTGGGGAAATGAGATTAAACTTGCTATCTGGTTATAATCCAGGTTTCGCAACTTCTCAATTCTTATCTGGTCGTAATCCAGGTTTCAGAAGGAATTCAAATGTTATCCGGTCGCATCCGGGATTTAACTTGAATTTAGGGCACACTAATATCCGGTCAACTCCGGGCTTCTTAGTAACTGTCCAGGTAAACTGCTATTCAGTCGAAATCCAAGCTTCACAGGGTCTCGTACTACTATCTGGTCGTAATCCAAGCTTCAGTCCTTTTATCGTTATCCGGTCGTAATCCAGGCTTCACGATGCTTTATACCATTACCTGGTCGAATCCAGGCTTCATGGTGTTCCGTACTGCTGTCCGGTTGTAATCCAGGCTTCACAATACTTTACTTCTTATCTGGTCGTAATCCAGTCTTCAAAAGAGATCAAATGGTTATCCGGTCATAATCCGGGCTTCCCTTTGGCTTTGGGCCTACTAATATCCGGTCGTAATCCGAGCTTCATAGTATCTGGCCGGGTGAACTGCTATTTGGTCGTAATCCAAGCTTCACAGTATCCCTTACTGTTATCTGGTCGAAATCCAGGCTTCACAGTGTCTTTAACCGCTATCTGGTTGTAATCCAGGCTTCGCGATGTCTCATACCATTATCTGGTCAAATCCAGGCTTCATGGTGTTCGGAGAAAATTAAGATACTATCCGGTCGTAATCCGGGCTTCATAACTTGTATTAAAGATATACCGCTATCTGCTTGTAATCCAGGCTTCGCGGCATCTTTGGTTGCTATCTAGTCGTAATCCAGGCTTCACAGGAACTTGCTGAGCTGTTATCCGGTTGTAATCCAGGTTTCACGGCTTGATGAGGATTTAAACTATTATCCGGTCGAATCCGGGCTTCATAGCTTGCTTTTAAGAGATACCACTATCTAGTCGTAATCCAGGCTTTGCGATAGTCTGATACTATTATCCAGTCGTAATCCGGGCTTCACTATGTACTCTATGAATCAAGATACTATCCAGTCGTACCCGGGGTTCATAGCCTGAACTTTTATGAGAATTTGATTCTATCTTTCCTGAAAGGTAAAGGTTAGTTGTATGTAATGCATGATATGTATCAAGAAATGATGTTCTCAAAATAAATGAGATTGTGTTGTATGATGCGTATGCGTATGTCATGATGTATAGGCATGTGATGTTTTCTGATGTTCGCTAGCTAGGGAAAATAAATCCCGGATTGCTGCTCGAGAAAAGAGTTGAATTCTTCGTTTCCACTGGGGATAGTGAATGAAGATGATTGTGAGAATAAACCTGCAGGAGAGGATAACTCCACTGGGGAATAAACTGACGAGGAAATGACTCTGTGGGAAGGACATATTCTGCTAGAGGACCTGCTGATTTGGAGAAATAAACTCAGCTGGGGATGAGTTACCGTTGTTGGCGATAGTGAACCCTGTTGGGGATTGAGTTTCTATTTGTGAAAGGAATGAACTCCGCTGGGATGATTTTCCAGTGGCGACTTCACTGGGGATAATCTTTCAGACTCCACTGGGGATGGTCTTCTAGACTCCGCTGGGGATAATCTTCCAGACTCCACTGGGGACAATTCTCCAAACTTCACTGGGGATAATCTTCCAGTGCTGGTGATAGATAAACTCTGCTTGAGGAGAATATCACCGACTCATTCGCGGTTGCGAGCCTCAGTTGGGGAGAGTGGTGTCCTGTTTTGGACAACTAACATTACTGTCTTTTTCTTATTCTGTGGGGAGTGAATGTTACTGGGACACGTGCTGAGGATATGACGATGGCTTTGCATCGATACTTTTCTGCCCCTGTATCTGCGGGAGAAGGTTCCTGCGGAGGCCTTGTGGATCGAGTATTATCCCAACCTATGAGGTGCTTGGCATCTTTCGATCGAAATGACAAGTCTTCTTCTGGTAGGCAAGTGACGAGATGACAAGACATAGTCGTACGCTTTAATCCCTAACTTTTTCCTGGACTGTCTTTTCATATTTTCAGTCCACCGGGATACCCATTCTTGCCCAAGCCTCCCTTTCGGGTTTTCGACTTGCCGGGTGTACAAATTTTTTTCTCCATTTTTTATCCCTAATTTTTGCCCGAACCTTTTGGTTCGTCGGGATGCCCTTATTTTTTCCTAGGACAGTCAACCTAGCGGGTCTTTATTCATGCGCAGTATTTTCTGACTATGTCCATGCTCTCAGAGTGTAGGGAGTTGTCACTGTCGGTAGTGTTGTGTTGCCATACTACCAGAAGATGTTTGTTTGATCATGCAAGATTTGTTGTTGGAATTTATGTCCAATTCCCCAAGTGATTCAGATGTAAATTTGCCCCTGGCTATTTGGCATCTTTGTGAGATTCTTTGAATCTTGACTTGACTGCCCCAGAATGATGGACAATGATCATGCCGTTCCCCTTGGTTGGAAGTTTTTTTTTCCACTTGAGGTGATCCTTTTTATTGAGAAGGTTTTTGTTCACTAGATATTTGTCATGCGAATTTCTCTGCTGTTGAATAAATAGTCATATGCAAACAATGTTATTTTAAGAATGAAAAGCTTACGTCTGTCTTGAAGTTTTGAAAATGCGTTTTTCAATAAAATAAGCAAATTTTATAAAATATGATGTTAACTCAGGATTTATAGCAAGTCCTACAGGAGTCAGGATACCTTTTGTAACAGTATGCTTTCGAACTAACCCATGCTTCAGCTAGGACTTTTAAGGGTTATAACATGGCCTAGTTCACGGTTTAAGAAACAAAGGATAAAAGCTCAAATTTTATTTGTACCCACCCGTTCTTTGTGATGTTCTTCGATCCTAAACTCAACTAATTGTGCATTTAGAACCCCAGTTAAGTTCTGGAATATTGACCTTGATGTTCCAGTAATGGTTCGGATACTGACAGTTTATTTTGAATAGGCAGTCATTTTTGTTGAGGGTTTGTAGGACCTCTTTCTTTTTTATTTTATTATCCCTGTCTTTTTCCTGAACTCTTTCTTTTTGTGATTACAGACAGCGGGAAGCCCCAGTTTTTTCTTAAGTCACCTTCATAGGTTTTGACTTAATGGGCTTTTATTTCGAGAGATAATGACTTCTTGCTTGGATGATTATGCAGAACCATCACCGTCTTTTGTTTTGGAAGGACGTCTTTGATGCCATTCATTGTGCACCTGGATTAACTGAGAAAACTACCCTGCCCCAGGTTGTGATTAAGCGTTTTAATTTGTGTGAAAGAAAAACTCCTACTTCTTTGGCTCAAAGGGGTTGACTAGGGATTATCTTCCTTATAACTCCATTGTTTAGGATTTGAAACAACGCCTGTACATCGTCAGCGGGGTCTGTTCAAAAGCATACTGTAGAGATTTTGATATCATTTTCGTCATCCTGCCTCTAAAGGCTTAGAGTTTTTTAATCGAGAGTTGAACATCACAAAAAGGAAAGCAATTTAAATATAGTGAACACGAATGGATTGATTCAAAACAGACATATGTAATGCATTGATAAAGTAACATAGTTTGACATGAATATTCGAACAATCAAAAGAAAATTACAAATTGAAAATTCTAATGAACAAAAAATCCCTCTCTTGTCAGAACTTGTCACTTCAAATGATGAGACTTGGAGGGATGGCAGAAGAAATCAACCTGACCGTCTTGTGTGAGTTCCAATGCTCCTTCATCAATCAGGTCTTGAGTTTTTCAACGCCCAACAGTTGTTGGTGTCATGTCCAGGGCTGTTGGAATGGTATGCACACCTAACATCAGGATTGTACCTTGGGGAGGCTATGTTGGGATTCTGAGGAGTGTCCCTTAATATAACCAACTTCGCCTTCAACAGGCATTGCAATGCTTGATCCAATGACATGTTGATTTCGGTGAAGTGCCTTTCAGATGTATTCTTCTTATACCGATTTCCCCGTTGTCGCTGGAGAGTTTGTGGTTGGGCCCGTGAGGTAGTAGCAACTTTGAGAGGTCTATTCTTCATCAAACCAAACCCTTGTCTTCTTGGAGGCTGATCAATGACTTGGTCCCCGGCCCCGACTGTTTGCTTCATGCTGTTGTATCTGCCTTGATGAAGCTGGTTGATAATGGTTCTCAACTCTTCTTGTTCTCGGGCTAAACCCTGGATAAGAGCCATCTGCCCTAGCATTTGGGCTCTTATTGCAACTACCTCAGCTTGCAGCTGTTCTAGCCGCTCGTCCTTATTGTCTCCAGGACTTTTCTTGACCAAGTTCCCAACGAGGAGTGTTTTCAACTCTTCCTGCCCCTTGGATAGGTTTAGGAATATTTCCCTGAACTGTGCTTCTTGAGTATGAAGATCTCTGTTGTCTTGTTTGAGAGCCATTTGCTGAAATAAACAACAAGAACATGAGAGACCTGCTTTGAAACCTTCTTATGCAATGATATGTATGATATGTATGCAATGTTTTCAAGGATCTCACGGGGTAAACAAGAAAGTGTCAGAAGTTGAATGCAACTTGATTGAAGAAATTTTTGTGTTGTTAAGAGTCCTTTTTCAAGAGTTAAGCTCACCATATCGAGTGGGTCGTAGCCACCGACTCAAGTCATCGTGTTTTGATCTCTAGACGACATTGGCTAGAGGAAAATAAATCCCCTTGCCCCTTGCTAGACGTATGATTTACCATAACCTGTATCATAAACCCTTGAGATCCTTGAAATGGTTAAGGAAATGTTTAGGCAATGGTGTTATGATGTGTATGCTATGCGTTTAAGAAAAAGTGAGATGTAATGTAAACAAGTAAATCCGGCAAGAAATCCAAGTTATTGGATAAGGACTGTAAACAAAACTTGCAAGGAACTCATGTTGTCAGATAATAAAACTGTGCAAGTAGTTCAAGTTTGAGTGCACACAAGTCACACAAACAACCTTAGGTTTAGGCTTGCATGGGGTCTAGGTATTACCCTCTTGAAGTTAAGTTAGTTCAACCTGTTATAATAATAGTAACCGGGTTCTAGAGGTTCTCAATATCACTGACCATCCTCGATCGGTTATAATTCCAGTCACACAATCTTTTCTTGCAGCCGGAACCATCTCGAGAGTATGGCCTCAATGAGTGTAGCATCCTGCTACTTTCTAAGGCGAAGTTGGTCAATTATAGGTTCTAAGGTCGGTTGATGCTTAATGACCCATATAACAACCCCATACTCTCCTTGTTGCTCCACAAGGGATATCGATACCAACTAATGTGCCACATCAACGTAGCTACTGCTTCAACCGTATCGATCTACGTCGTACAGTTCCCTCACAGTCTATTTCTACTTACCTAAAAGGTGTCCCCAGATCCGGGTTAGGATCTATAGTAACTTTGATACAAAGCCCACAAAGATAAAGCAAGCAAGTCAAACAATTGAAAACAATATGATGAACTAATCCTAAGGTACACCCCACTTATTAATTTCCCTAGCAGAGTCGCCAGTTCTGTGATACGGTGGCCAGAACCGGGACGTGTTTCCTTTTTTAAGGAATTGCTGGTTTGCGTTTTGCGTTTGTGTTTGCAAAATGTCGCGGTAAGCAAGAGTCGCCACCGTCTTTTATTTTATCCAACAAGGAAAGGAAAAAAGCACAGAAAAATTCCTTTTTTGAGATATTTCTGAGTACGGGCGGTAGATTATAGAAAGGGAAGGTATTAGCACCCTTTCTATCCGTGGTTTTCCACGGGCTCTTAGGTACTTGCTCATCATTTTCAAAAATTGTTTCTTTGTGTTTGTGTGCTTTGAAAAGTTTTTTGTTTTGACTTCGATTTAACTCTTGCTTCTGTCTTCAAGAGTGTAATGAAGTGTTTTTGAAAACTTTGTTTGTAAAGGAGTGTAAGTGTGAAAAGTTTGTTTTGATTGAGCAAGTACTTAAAAACTAATCTACCTACTCGAAAAAAGAATCGTTCTATGTTTGTTTCCTTTAGACAGCGCTATCCCACTATTAGTGAGTAGGTAGCACCGTCGTTGGAGTTTTGAGGGTCAATTCGAAAGGGATGTACGGTCACTAAAGCAATGTTAGGACGTCTTAGTAATAACCCTAATGTCCTAGATCAATTATCCGAGACAACAATATCCGAGGCAACTTTTCCGAGGCAACTTTGATCTTTGGACAAAAGGACGACCACTAAAGCATCCTATACTCAATGACCGTTTACTGAAGGCAACCAAGTGGGAATGTACCCTAGGAGTGCGCATGTATGAGTGATTCAATTTCAGATTATTTATCTTTGCACATGTTAGGGTTATCTAACTGTTTTAAAGTTTTTCACATACATTCTTGTCATGCATCCTTATATCATACATCTAACTGTTAAATATTTGCGGAATTTTAAAGTGCGAAAATTAAACTAAGCTATTACAAGGCTTCAGGTATTTACATAGCCAAAAACAAACCCTTTGAAAATAAAGAGATAAAAGTAAGGACCTAATTAACTATTACAACTAAATTGAAAGACAAGTAAAAATTAAAAATAAAGAAAAGAAAAGACTTCGTCGATCCATGCCATGGACTCGTTCGATTCACCCTTCTTTGGCCTTCTTTCGATTGAGCTAGGGAATAGGTGTGAGTATCCTTCGATTTGGCTTGGGAATTTACGGGGCAAGCTTCGATTTTCTCCCTTTCCTACCTCCTTCGATTGGGTTTGGGAAGGATATGGGTAAACTTAGATTGCAGGGATAAAGGGGGGGGGGGCTTCGATTCAAAGGAAGAAGGCTGCCTTTCGATTTTATGAAGGGTGTTGCTAGAAAGCCCTGAAGGATCACCTGTGGAGGCACTGCATCTGCAAAAATATGTTAGCAAAATAAAACGCATGACCTGGGTATCGAAACCCAGGTCCTTCGATCCTGCACGCTAGGTCTTTTCAGGCTATATCTGTAGCAAGTGTTAGCAACAAAAAACATGACCTGGGTGCCAAACCCAAGCCCTTTGATTCTGTCTAGAATGACAAATCGAATGAAACAACAAATATGGATGTGTCATGTAAATACAAAGTTTGGCATTTTACCCTCTCTTACCAGTAGTTGGAACCTTCAATTTGGCTCTTTCTGGATGTGGGTACCTTCGATCTGGGATTTCTGTGCGTGGATACTTTTGTTGAAGGGTTGCTTTGGCTTGGATTACTTATGAAAATGTTGACAACCTTTGGTGGGTTGTGGGCACGTATCTCAAAATGTCCTCGTCCCCCTTGTAATGTGTCATTGGCCTCGTATTTATAGGAGTGTGAGGGTGCATGAAAATGGCAAGGGACAGCCATTTAACCAGGCCTTTAAAGCCATGAGACAAGAATCAGACATATTAAAAGATTTCCTTTTTGAAATATTCATGTCTCTTTGGAATCTTGAATTAACCTGGACACCTTTGATTTTCGAATGCCTTCAGGCCATGCTCTTCGATTGGTCTTGAGTTTCCTCCTTCGAATGAACTTCTTATGTACCCTTCGAATGGGCCTTCTGAATGCTTCTTCAAATGGACCTTTACATGTTTTTCGAATGAGTCATTTACATGTTCTTCGAATGAGCCTCTTGCTTAGTGTGCTGGCAAGTTGAGAGGCCTTTTCCTTTGTGAATCGAAACAAACTTGCCTCGTGAGTCGAAGGTAAGCCTGAAGTAGTTAATGCATAGTCGAAGCATTGTGAAATTGACTTGATCGAAGGGGGTCCAATGCTCAATCGAAGACTCGCAGACCAGAGCTTGATCGAAGGGTTCCCAACACCTAATCGAAGCTTACTAATCAAATCCCGATCGAAGAGTGCCAAATGCCCAATCGAAGACTGGTGAGTCAAGCCTATATCGAAGGATTTTGGATACCCAATCGAAGAATTTTCCCAGATGCCAATCGAAAGACACTTTGTTCATCTTCAAAAAAAACTTTATTTTAGTTAGGCAAGTGTTTATGAACAACCATGTAAGGGAAGACCTTTGAAAACATGAGAGGGCAAATTTTTGGGTACAACACAATACAAATGCCTTGTCCTTATTTCCAAAAGTCCATACGCTTTGATTCCAGTTATTAAGCCACAATGTTATTATATATTTTTTTCATGTATTTATTATATATTATTTTTTATGTTTATTTTTCATCTTAACAATTGAATCAAGGAAGTAATGTTTGGAAACAAAAAACATGT
This sequence comes from Vicia faba, assembly GCA_948472305.1. Taxonomy (NCBI): domain Eukaryota; kingdom Viridiplantae; phylum Streptophyta; class Magnoliopsida; order Fabales; family Fabaceae; genus Vicia; species Vicia faba. Next base: position 69,677,569 of record OX451740.1, read on the forward strand.
ATGTTGATAATTATATTACCATGCTATGTATGCAAATATATGGGGTCAAAGCTTCTACGGTACTGGATAACTGGTGAACTGATAACAGAACCACTGTCATATGTAATAAGATCAAAGGTCCGGACCAATTCAGAATACCAAAGAGCCAAAGTCACCAACAGAACATAGTCACAAACAGAACATGTATAGTCACCATCTGTACCTGTAAAGATTATTCCCTCCCCACTCACGGGTAAAGAATAGGTCATGGTAAGGTCAATGTTAACTCATAATCGAGGGTACTCCTGAAAAACTATCGTCGTATCACCTAAGTGAAAACGATAACCCTAATTTGTACCTCATCTGAGTGTGGATGACATGACAGCATAGTGAAACCTAAGTCAACTAGCCGTTCATGTTCCACTCTATTCCTAGTGTTCCCGTGGTTGCCACTTGGCCTGGGTATTGGGCCTTTTACCTCATAGTAACACCCATCCAACAAAAAAACAGAGAAACCAGTACAACAACAAATAACAATAAAGATGCAATGCAAACATATGCTCAAACATATACAAATGAATAAGCTATAAAGCATAATGATAAACACCCTAAGAAAAGAAAACAGGAGCTAGGAGTGACTCACGGGATGGACCAGTAATTGGTCGATCTTTCCCCAGTGAAGTCGCCATTTTTCTGTAGTGGTAAAATCAACGAAGTCGCCACCGAGTATTTATTTATCCAATAAAATGGAAAGGAAAATCATCGGGAAAAAACCTAAAGGGGGAAATCAAGGTCTTGCGACCGAGAGATTGGGTAAGGGAGTCGATTACGCGAGGGGAAGGTATTAGCACCCCACACGTCCATAATACTCTACGGGATCCACTCTCGTTATTCTAATCAAAGGGTGTGTTTAATATAATGCTTAAGCGTTATAAACTAAGAGGGAATACATGCAAAGAAAACACGGGGAAAAGAAGGAAGTATTTACAATTTTTGCTCGACTGAGCCCCATGACCAGATGCCTACGTATCCCTTTTAAGGAATCAGAGCACTGTAGTTCAACTCATATATTTTGTTTGTTTGTATTTTTTAAATGAACAATGTTGCATTCGATCATTCCACCGCTGCTCGACCTTCGGAGACTTATGACCTGTAGTGGAAAGGAGCTAACATGCTCTTAGAAGAGAAAAGACGAATGGCGAAAAGAAATGGATTGGTTGGTATTTTTTACCATGAAAAGAATTTTTTGTATGCTTAGCATTTTTTATTCATTTGCCAAGAAAAAGGAGTTTTAGTTTTAAATGAAATTATGCAAAAATGGGAACAAAACAACTCAGGGAGACTAACCTATCTCTAACCTAATGTTATCATACAATGAGGGATCCTACCTAAGTCAGCATGCCGAAGAAAGTCTAACAAACTATCCTATAGGGAATATACAATGTGAGCGAAGTCGTGATCTCATTTTCTAAATTGAGTGACTCATCAATCAACAAGAAATAAAGGAAAGCGATAAAGTCCTATAGGGAACATGCACTGAGAGCGAAGTCGTGATCTCAATTTATAAATTAAGTGACTCATCGATCAACAAGAAAGGAAGAAAACACAAGCACAACACATATAATAAACAAAGTGCGAAATGCCTGCTACAGGTCTTTAAACAGCGACTTCGAGCGCATGCTCTTTGTTTCCTACTTCTCATGATATCTAGAAAAGAAATAAATGCAAAAATATAGCTTGGAAGCAGTATAATACCAAACAAACAATAATGTCCGCAAAAAGCACAACCAAAGAAAAGAAACCCAGAATACTTCACGCGAGCTAGCATTAACAAATAAACAGTCAGATATCGAATATTTGGAATAGGTGTTGAAACTTCATCGATGTGAAAATAAATCACAATCGGAATCCAAACGCATCTGCATATCAATTTATGATCCTGCATAAGACTCTACTCAATATGCAAAGGTGAATCACAAGTCACAAGTAATCAAAAAATAAGGAATTAATTTTCTAAAAAAATAAAATGAGAAATCTAACAAATTTTATTGATCTTTGTAGTTTATTACCCTAAAAAATAAGAGGCAATCCTAAAAATATATATTTTTTATTGTTTTTTTATGTGTATTTTTCTACTACTTTTATTATAAAAGGAATTTAAACTAAAACTTAAACAAAATCTAGAAAACATAGCAAATATAATTGGTCAGTGGGGTGTTAAATGGGATGGAGGTGTATAGACATGAGGCCTGCTGAATGAAGCCCAGACAGTTCAGTTTTTTTTGGAAAGGTAGAAGCTTTCAAAAAATTGTGATGGATTTAGGGGGATTTCGGTTCAGCCCACTCCAACATTTATTCCTTTTCAGCATTATAAATTATACAACACCATCATTAATCTAAAGAAAAAGGAACAAAATAATAAAATTGAATGAGATGAGAGTATGATGACACGATGCTACTGTAAACTGAGTTAGGGTTGTGAATTGGGACTTTTCGTCCACCCTTTCCATCTCGAACGCGAATAGTGCAGTTTCTTCTCCCTTACCGCCGTATCTGATCGATTACCTCGCCATCATCCTCTGATTCTGATAAAGACCCCACCAATTCTCAACCGTTTTCTCTGTCTCACTCTTCTCCGTCATCTTCGCAGTCTCGCTACATCATCTTCTCTGTTCTAATTGCTTCATTCGTCTTTGCCAATGCGATTCAGTCTCAAACATATCAGCATCAGCCTCGCGACATATTTGTTTACGTCTCAAGATTCAAGGTTTCAAAATTGATAAAATCCGAAACAGGAATGAACAACAACAGATCTATACACTCAGAATTGGAAACGATAAAGTATTTTGAGCCTTACCTACCAGAGAACTTCAGTGGCTCTTCGACGGTGACAAAGGTGAAAAATCTAGAAAAATCTCTATAAGAGGAAAACCAGGTACGCTCACGAGTTTTGTTTCTCTCTGTCTCTTCTTCGAGTTTCATTTTCTTTTCCATTTATTTATTGGGTTATTGATGGAGATGTTGTTATCATTGTTACAGATTGATGAAGTCACATTGTTGTTGCTCCTCACTAATGTGTTGATTCATTGAGAAGTGTAGAATGAAGAAGATTGTATAGTGGAGGATGAAGAGAGAGGGTAATGAAATGATGATAATGCAGAGAATTTTATGAAGGTTTTTGCAGCCGAGTCAAAATTGTGGAGAAGAGGATAAAGATGAAAGTGAGAAAACCAACCTCGAAGAGAATCTCCCTCCGATAAAACTTTTCTGATTTATTTTCTCCCCTGGATCCCCCCCAGAATTCTGTTATCAATCTGTTATCTAGCTCTGGAGTTGTTTTTGTTACAGATTCTATTATCCATTCCATTTTGTTAGCTGACAATTCTCTTATTACGGTTAGGGCCCCGTTACATTTTCTGTTATAGGCAGTTATAGAATTCTGTTATGGATCAATGGAGCAGATTGATTCAGTTATGAATCAGTTATGCTGCTATTAAACAGTTACGAAAAAAATTTGGGCTTTTTCTGTTATGACGGTAATAGGACAATTAGAGCTTTCTATTAGGAGTTAGTTGGAAGTTAGTTATGGCTTATGTCACCCTTGTTTTTGAAATTGATCCCCATTCTCACGGTTTTACTATGCCTTTAGTAATTTCCTTTTTTTAAAATCTATTTTGGACATCAAGGCAATTTATGATGAATCAGTTTTATTTGCTGAAAGTGTTGGATACTTGAACTGGTTTTCTTGGAGGGACAGGCTTATGACGGAATCCTCTTTTCCTATATTTGATTCAGAGTCGGAGAGAAGAATGAAGCGAAAGCTCTGTGTATTTACCGTGATTGCGAAAATGTAACAGAATGAAGGGGAAATTTTTATACAGAGATTGGAGTTTTCTATTCTTATGCTAAACTGATTTTCCATTTGAATTTGCTTTTGGACTGTTATTTCTTTAAATTTATGAACCGTTTCTATATTGATGCATGGCTACCTATGGTTTGAAAAAGTTGCAGCAGGGCATGGTTATTTTGCAGTTGTGAAGTGTGAGGTCCTGGTGATTCTACTGGGAGACTAAATAATGGAGATATAGATCAGAATTTCAGCCTAGAAGTTCCGAGGTCAGCCCTGAATTTTCTGTTAATCGGTTATAAGAATTTTTTTATTGACATGCTACAGTTAGTGATCCTGTTTCCGAAGGGTGCAAGGCCGATTTGGCAGCTGGTTTTATTGCACGGTTAACCTCAAACTAATTTTTGTAGTGTGTTAACTCTTGGTTTGACTTATATTTTTTCTTCTGTTTTGATTTACAACAGACTCTAGTATACTAAGGCATGAGCAGGGCAAGGTGAATCTGGGCAGTAGGTTGGCATCCGTCTTGATGCAAGTTTTGAATCTTGGACACGGCGCAAAGCTTTAGACCCAAATAAATCTTGGAGTTAAACCACTTGAAAAATAGAATTATATTTTGTAGTATTTTTCCTTTACATTTCCCTTCCTGTAACATTTCATGACATAATGGACTGTATTTTGAAACTTCAATGGATATTTGGATAGAATTTGTAATAACAGTGGAACAAAGCCTTTTGTACTTTCTTGAATTCAATTGATGAAACTCCATAAATTCAAAACTTCTTCTTTCACCATGAACTTGAAATCTTCAACCTTATTTGATTTAATCTCCATGTAAGAACTATCAATTATCTTGTGATTTTATGTATTGAAATGGTTCTTTTTGCCTTGTAAGAGAAACTTTGTCTTGCAATTCCTTCTCTTTTTTTTTTTAGTATTTCCACTTGTAATGATTTAAGGATACTAATGAACAAAGCTTCCTCTGATTTTCATTTAGAAATTCGAAATATTTTCTTCGATTTGGCAATATAGAATGAACCATAAAGTTTGGCATCCCGAATAATGGATGATGAAGGTTTTGGATCCGTACCAGTATGATGTTAGAATTAAGTCTTGAACAAGTCTTCCATCTTCAAAACATAGATCCATTTGACAAATTGCGCCAAAATATTCACTTGAAAAGGATTTGAGTAGAGTCAGAATGAATGAGAAATGTCTTAAATTTCAAGTAATTCTTCTTTAAAGAAATTCTCATAAGACGGACTTGAATTTGCATTGACTTTTAATGATATTTGAATCACCAACTTTGAATTCCATGCAAACCATTATATTAATTTTCTTGAATTAATTAGGACTTGAATGCATTCCTCGAATGAATCTTCAAATTACCTCCAACGAAAACTCAATCCAAATCTCTCATTTAATCAAAGCCCAAGAAGCAAACCTACCTTGATTCACAGCTTGAGCACCAAGAATTATCTTGATGAAATCATCAATCAACCCTTAACCATGTAACAAATAATATCACAAGAAAGAAGTCCTTGATTCAGTCCTCTAGACTTCTTAAAAAGAATGTCTATTGGAGAAAGCACTTAGGAGAAACCCTAATTATTGTTTTCTTTTCTGAAAAATCTTGATGAAATAGCTTTGTATTCTGAGGAATTTCGTCAGGTAAGACGTCTATGAGGCTGAAAACTCAAAACCCTAATCTCGTAGCAGGAATAATAAGAGCACTACTTGAATCAATTTTGAGTAAGATAGAAATCCAAATTCATAGAGAGAAACCCTAATGTCAATAGGTCTTCAATCCCGTAACCATGGAATCAATGATATACATGAGGTGTATATGATGTGACGAGGGATCTTAGGGGAAAAAATTAGGGTATAACAATTTCCTTGTGGGTCGAAAGAAAACACAAAGGCAATTTGAAGGGGCCTTGTCCTTGTGGATAAAAGGCAAGTCTAAGGCAGCCTTTTGTCTTGTAAATTGAAGACTAGGGAAATGGGCCTTTTGCCTTGTAGATCAAAGGAAAGTTGATGGGCCCTTGCCTTGTGAATCCAAGGCAAGCATGAAGAAGCTTTTGCCTAGTGGATCAAAGACAAGTATGAAGAATCCTTTTCCTAAACGAAGCTTGCATGCAGGAGTACACAGCTGGTGAATCGAAGTAAACTTCTAGGGGGTTCTTGCCTTGTGCGCTGAAGGCACGCACAGAGGGAATATTTTCCTAGTACGCTGAAGGAACACACAGAGGGCAGTGCTGGAATGATACTTGTGGGTCAAAGCTTGCTCGAAGGATGCCAAATACCCAATCGAAGTTTACTAATCAAAGTATGATCGAAGAGTTACAAACGCCCAATCGAAGTACCTTGTTCATATGCCAATCAAAAGACACTTGATTATCTTCAAAAATTTTATATTTTCTCTAACAAGTGTTTGTAACCACCATGCAAAAAGGGAAGATCTTGGAAAACATGAGAGGGAAAATTTTAGGGTACAACAATAGGGAAATATGTTCCATAAGAAATCCAAGGCCTTCACACTCATATTATTGAATGTTTAACATTAATTGGATTTTATTCCAGCTCCAACGTATCTTGAGCATCACAGACTTGTTGGTGTTAGTACACATGTTCTGAACATTTGGTCTAGACATCTTTTCCGTTCTTCTAAAAAATTAATTGAATTTCCTTCCAAGGAACACGATAGCAATAAGAAAATTTTAATTTGAGACAACAAAACAAGCTCCTAAAGAGTTGAAAGAAAAAATAAATTTCTCTTGTTTTTCTTCAATGACTTGTCGCTTTCATGTCAAACCACTAGAGTAGACACCTGATAATCTTCTTCTTGATCAGTCTCACATTTGAACACTTTTCTACCAAACACACTTAGATGTGCCTTTATGAGTGGAATTGAGAAATTTCCAAAGTATAATTGGCCACAATACAAGTGTTGTACAATCTTCTTTCTTCTAAAACATCAGGATTATTCCAACCTGATAAACTTCACAATTCTACAGTCCATTGGTTACTAGAATGGTATCACTCCAGCTTTCCCAAAAGACACATAATCCCAAAAATATACCTCCTTGAAACTCACCACTAGACTAAGGTGCCTGCTATAATACCAATTGAAATTCTGGTACAAGCAACACACAAATATCCCAACTTCAGAGTGATGTTAAGACAAATGTTACAACATCTAGTAGAAGACCAAATTAATTAAGCTATAAGTGATACAAAAATAAAATTGAAAAATGATAAATAACACGCAGAGTTGTTAACCAAGTCCGGTGAAACATCACCTATATATGGGGGCTACCAAGCTAGGAAGGAAGTCCATTATCAGCAGTATTAATTCAAAGCTAAATAGTTACAATTCACAACTTTCCTCCTAATCCTTATCTAATGCAACTTCAACCTAGGAACCTCCTAAATATGAGAAATCTCCATCCCACTTCCTAAATCACCTCACTGATATCTAACAATCCCAATCCCAATAACTATAACAAATACAACCTAATTTAGAAGATTATACTTCAAATACAAAGACTCAAACTCTTTCTTAAATGCTTCGAGTGAGAATAATAACTCGACTAACAGTCAAGTAACAATCGGTCGACCACATAATATCAAAAGATACATGGGTGACTTACAAACTACACAAGAGAATCTCAAAACATAAGACTTATGCTTCCCCTAATTTACAATTGTTGAAAAATTAACATACATTAGGTTAGGATTTCTCTTTAAATACACCTTTGCAATCCATAGGCTTCAAATTCTGAGTCCAGAGATTTCTTAATCCATAAGCTGAGTGATGCACCAATTGTGCATCAAGATCTCCTTAAATATTGGAACAACAAATACAAAGTTTCCTAAATTGTCTCAAGGCCTAATTTAGTAACTAATGTACAACTAGAGATATAAAACCTGTTCCAAAATAAATCTTCTTGACCTGCGAAAAACTCTGATATATATCAAAATAAAATATAACAGAATTAAATCAAATTTGTCAAGATTTAAAAACAACAACAACGCAAGCCTGCTACATAACAGACCAAGATGTCATGACATCTTGTTCGATATCTGGTCAAAACCAAGTTTTAGCAATAGTTTCCAATCTAAAACCATGGTACTAACAAATCTCACCCCCTCCCCCATCTTGTTTTTTTTAGATTTTTCTTTTAATTTCCCTTTAGATTTTCTTTTTCATAAATTTTTTACAATAAAAAAATAATAAAAATGGTAGAAAATATATACTTTTAGGTGAATTTTCTTTAGATTTTAATTAAACTTTTTATATTAATTTCTTCATCTTTTGGTCTTTTCTTTAATCAATTGTTAATGCCAATTCGTAATGCAATTTTTGTGTGACATTGTTGCAATAATGGTGCTTGATCCATGATACTTGCCGACATGATCGTATGTTAATTTTGTAATGAAATGGCATGATCCCTTAGGCTTTTTTAGGTCAATTTTAGTTAATTATTCTACTTGATTAGAGTTGAACTAGAATTAGTAAATTCTTGGCATGACAACATGTAGTTAGAATTCCATTTTCAAAACTCAACTTTAGGACTACTTGGCCTGATAACATTAAGAATAACTTCCCCTTTTTATTTTGCATTTCCTTTTGCATTGCATTCTCTTTTCTTTTCTAAAACAAAAACTTTTTTCTTTATCAAATACAAAAACACTTAATAAATACACATCTCAAATAATTTCAAAATTAAAGGAGATGTATTCAAGTACCCCCAGCTTTGAGGGATCACTTTAGGTATCTCCTAACAAAACACACCAACCAATTCAAACTTTTTTCCCTTTAGAGCCTTTTCTCTTTAATCTTTTTAAAAAGGGCATTTATTCCTTTTCTACCGCAATACAGGTAACACACGAGTCCCCACAGAACGAGCAGTTACACCTACTGCTAGAGTGTGAATGTTAACATTGTGCACTAAAAACACCAAAATACCAACATTTTTAAGAAGAACTACAGAGTTATAATTTCTTCATTGCACTATGAGGATACATATGGGTTGTGTGATACGGTGGGAGAACTGGCTTGGTTATTTTGCGTTTGATCGCAAATTTTGTGGTCATCAAGATTCGCCATTGACTTTTCTTTTATCTAAAAGGAAAGGTTGAAAAGAACATGAAAGACCTTTGAGATGTTTTCTTGAGTTCGGGGGTAGATTATGAAAAGGTAAGGTATTAGCACCCTTTCCATCCATGGTTTTCCATGGGCTCTTAGTTACTTTCTAGATCACTTGCTTTTGTTTGAAAATGTGCTTTGTGTGGTTTTTGAAAGTATTTTGTAAAGATGCCATTGTTTAGGCAAACTTTGTAATGATTCTCGTTCGTAAGAATGTATACAAAGTGTTTAATCTTTTGAAAATGTTTTCAAGTTTTAAAAGATGTTTTTGAAAGTGTTGGTGTTTGTTTTGAAAATAGCAAGGATGTTTTTGTTTTGAAATTGAGCAAGTAACTAGGAACATTCTACCTACTCAAAAGTCTTTCATGTTCATTTCCTCTTTCCTTTGACATTGATATCTTACCATTGATTTGGTAAGTAACCCTACCTTTGGATGTAAAAGGCACGGGCGTGGGTTATCGTATAGCCATGATTAGCAATGTTGTAAGATATCTTAGCATTTTCTTTAGGGACTAAGATCATTTTGAAAGGCAACATGGATAGCGTCATTGATGGACTATGATCTTGAATTTGCTTGTTTTTGCTAAGATACTTCACATGCATAATATGGCCATTTTTTAAGGCAACAAAGTGGATTTATCCTAGGGGTGTATGTGTGCAAGTGTATTAATTTACATGCTTGATTTGTTTTGATTAGGGTTTTCTATTTGTTGGTTTTAATCTTTCCATACAAAACCCTAATTACTAGCATTTGTATATAAAGCATTTAAATTGTGGAAATTAAAATTACAACGCTATTACATCATTTAGGGGAGGGGGTGTACAAATTACAAATGAGGAATTGCAAGAAATTAAATCTAAATAATTATTACAAACATATTGAATTTTGAATAAATGTACAAAATAAAGATAAAATGCAAGAATATAAAATGTAAGAAGAAATGTGATTTTTTTGTTTGGTTTTTCATGAAAAGAGTTTTTTGACCTAATTAATTAAAATAAAACATTAAACTAAAAAATAAGAAAATTAATATTAAGTTAGTAAAATAAATTAATTTAAAGAAAACAAGTTTTTTTAGGGTTTTGGTGAATTTAATTAAATGAGTAAAATAAAAAATAATTAAATAAAAATCCTAAATTCTAAATCGATTTTAATTTACAAAATAATATAATAATAATTAAAATTAAATTATCTAAGTATTTAAAAAATTAAATTAAAATTATTTAAAGGAAATGTTTTTGTTCTTTTGTTTTTGTGAAGAAAAATAAACTAAATAAATATAACTAATAAAATATAAATATTTTTTGGATTTTTTATTAATGAAAATAATAATAATAATAATAATAATAATAATAATAATAATAATAACAATAATAGTAATAATGATAATAATAAAGAAAAATAAAAAAATATTAAGGTCAGGGGTTATAAAGTAAAACAGGGAGTATGAAATAAGCAAAAAAAGTTAGGCCCTGGGGGTTGAGGCCCAAGCGCCTGATTCAGCCAAAAAAATGAAGAAAAATGTGAAAAAAAGAAAAAGGTCACGCTGGAGCTCGAACCCAGGACCTTCCTAATACGACGCGCTTGTTGTACCACTGGGGTGGCCTGTTTCATCCGTTCATTATACAACAATCAATAAACTTAAAACAAAACAAGTTCATGTTATAACTTCATCTTCAACCTCCAGCCTGAATATCTGCAACTTGCTCATTTCTCATCCATTTGCAAAAATGTAAACATCAAACTTGTTCCAAATTTCACAACGATTCCAGAAATATAAATTACTAAAACTATAAATCAAAGATGAGCATGAATTTTGAATGATACCAAATTCTGACCTAACTTTTCCAGGATGTTCAGATTCAAAATTCTAACTACTCAAGCAATATAAATGAAATCTAAAGACATGGTAAGTTTCATGATAATGATATCTACATTTTATCTTCGCAAATGAATCAATAATTATCCTTGTAGAGAGAGTTCAAAGTTAAGGAAACTTACCTAAAAATTGGAAATCGTAATATGAGTTTGAGCACTCCTCAAGGTGTTGTGATGATCAGAATAGCTTCAGTGACCCTCTAGGATGCTAATGCAATGTTTAGTTTGTACTGGAAATGGATGAATCGTGTTGGAGAAGTCCAAGTGCAAAGCTCTATTTTTGTAAATGGAAGACGGTGTTAATGGTGTTACAGTCTTGTAACAGGGTGTGGGATGAGTTCTAAGTGATGTTTAGAAGCTTTAGGAACCAAAAGGCTTGAAAACGCACGAGGGAGATGTGAGTTTCAAGTTTTTGGTCAGGTTATGCAAGAATGGAAGTATGTGTTACAGCTCTGAGTTCTTGAGAGTTTTTTAGGCTTGTGTATGCGTGTGTTTTGATGCAAATAACTTGTGCATAAGTAAGGAGAAGGCTTGAGTGCTTGAGGGGGTTAGAAGTACAAGATATAGGCTGATTGCTATGTTACTTGACTTTGAAGAAAAGTGAAAGTAAGGTTCCAAGATGAATTACAAGCATGGGATGAGTGATTGTGAGGCTTGAGACCAACTTCTTTTGAGTTATAGGTCGTGTATGATCAGAAGAAAACAATTCCAAAGCTCAAGAACAAGTTTTATGCATAAAACTACTTTTTCAAAATGGCATTGTGCACTTTCTTCCTAAAATGGACATAAAGCATGGGCAATGCATTAAATGCTTGAGTTGAAGCCTCTAACAGCTGTGCAAGCATTTAATTATGGAGTTCCAACCAAGTTTGAGGCCTGCAAAGCAAAGATTGTGCAGCATAGGTTTGAGATTTGAATTCTTGTTCATCACAAAATGACTTATAATTCCAATTTGAAACCCTAACTTCCTCTCTTCAATTATCCTTGCTAAAGAATGATCTCAAGGAGTTCTTTGACATTTTAGAAAGCTTGTAATGTACTCTACAACCTCTCTTTGAATCACTTTTGAAAATTCCCCTTAGAACTATATGAAAAATTGCCATGAAGTTAGGTCAAAATCCTGCCTAAACTAGGGCAAAATTTTCACTAAGTGTTTAGTTTCATGAACATGTATTCACAAAATCATAACTTGAAATCCATGAATTTCTAGGAGAAGTTGTGTAAAGCAATGTTGTAGATCTCATGGAGATCTACAACTTTCATGTTGAAAGTTTCTTTTGAATCATCTTGCATCATGGTGAAAATTTGTCTCAAAGTTGTGAAAAAACATGAAGGCTTTGACTTTTCAAAATGAAATCTTGACTTTTTGATTTTTTGATGAACAAGTTTCATATTTTGACATGTTTTGATGAATTGCGATTTTTGGCACTTGATTTTGACCAAAAAGTCAAAGTTTGACTTTTCAGTGTACAATTGACTTTTGATCAGTAGACTGAAAATCAACTATCAATCAAATGATACTTAGCAATGTTTTGAGTCATGTAATTAGGTTTAAATTATGAATTTGAACTATTGAGATCATGCCTCATACCAATTAACCATTTGTTAGGTCAAAAATTAAAAATTGCCCTTTCTCAGTCAAAACCCTAATTTTGACAATTTTGCCCTTTTGATGATTTGATCAAATTTCTTGAGGAATTATGGTACAAACTTTATCAAATGATACACATGAGTTTATAATGTTGACGTGGATAAAAAATTATGAAGTTTGACTGTAAATTGGCCACAATTGACTTTTTCCCCAATACAGCTGATTTTTAGGTCAACTGCTCAATTGACTGAGCAAAAATGTGATCCAAGGCTTGAAACTTGACATGAGTAATTTTGGGGGTCCATAATGATACATGTAAGTCATATGAGGTATTGAAAGTTCAATTATACTTGTGCAACTACAAACCCTAATTTCAGTCATCAGTGCTTAAGGAGGTGTCTTGAGCTGATTAACCCTTGTGCAGTCTTGAACCAAAGGAGATCTTGTGAGAAAATACTTGATAAATGAGAGGGAAAATTTTGGGGTACAACAGCTGCCCCTGTTCAATATTCTTAAACTTGAAGAGTTAGATTGGCAGATCCGCCGTTCGTGACTTGAAGGTGGAAGATGATTGGACACTAGAGTTCCCAAAAATTTGCACTCGAAGATAAAATGGGAATGGGCTTATAGATGCCATTTGGAGAAATTATGGAAAATTTCCGGAGATGGGCTTGTAGACGCCATCCAAAAGTGACCGTTGACAGAGATGTACTAAGTCTGAACTTGATTTCAACTAGAAAAGAATCAGAATAAATCTTTGTATGATTTATCTGAACCAGAGAAAGTGCCTATGGGGAAAGAATCCGAATAAATCGTTGAGAGATTTATCTGAACCCGAAATGTTCCTTTGGATAGTATCGGGATAAACCGTTGGGGGATTTAAACTGAACCAAAAGAGATCTTAAAATATTCTTCAACTGGAAGGAATCAGAGTAAATCTTTGTGTGATTTTCGGGAAAGAATCAGAATAAACCGTTAAGAGTTTTATCTGAACCCGAAGTGTTTCTTTTGGAAAGTATCAGGATAAACTGTTGAGGGGTTTAAAATGAACCAAAAGAGAACTTGAATATTCTTTAACTGGAAAGAATCATAGTAAATCTTTATGCGATTTATCTGAACCAGAGAAAGTGCCCGTGGGGAACGAATCAGAATAAATTGTTGAGAGATTTATCTGAACCCGAAATGTTTCTTTTGGAAAGTATCAGGATAAAGTGTTGAGGGGTTTAAACTAAACCAAAAGAGAACTTGAATATTATTTAAATGGAAAGAATCAGAGTAAATATTTAAGCGATTTATCTGAACCAGAGAAAGCGTCTGCGGGAAAGAATCAGAATAAATCATTGAGAGATTTATCTGAACTGGCAGGGATCTGGAGAAGAATCAGAACAAATTGTTAGGAGATTTATCTAGACCAGAGAAGACAGATGCAGGAAATGAATCAGAATAAAATGTTGAGATATTTAAACTGAACCGACAGGAGTCTGAAAGAAACATTTGTTGTATAAATGGTTGACCAATCCTTTCTATGGAATTGATCTATAATTGACTTGTTGAAAATATGATGACAATTTTCTGTTGATTGATCTTTCTTGAAAAAGATGAAAGGTTAGTTGTATGCAATGTCATGATGTATGAAATTAATGGTGTAATGATGTCCTCAAAATAAATGAGATTGTGTCATATGTATTTGTGTTGTCAATGTTATGACGTATGGATGCAATGTATGGATATGTTAATTGTTTTGCCGCAGTGTTGCTGGGAAAGGTAAATCCTTGAGTACCGTTGGGTACAAAGGGTGTAAGTCTTCATGTTTTGAAGTGCTAATGAGTTGATGAGCTTCTATTTTTTAGAGAATTAAACTCTATTGTAAGGGAAACGTCGTGTATTGCTTGTGAAATCCTGTTGGAGAATCTTGAGAATTGGGCGAATTTTACTGTGGAGTGATAAACTGGAAGTTTTGTTCCGCCGGGGATGTGAGAGAGCTTGATATCATTAAGCTGCACATTATGGGGTGTTTTATGGAATAGTCTAAAGACATTATCCTATTTCTTAAAGCCATTAGTGATTTTCTTTCTATTTTTCTGTCCCTTTTTTTGTTCATCCGTAAAGAGTTGTTACGTTCAAATGCATATGTTCAAAAATAAATCATTGAACGTTTTTATAAACAAAACACAAAAAAAGAAAAAAAAGATAGTTTTGCACTTTCAAAGGGATATCTTTGTATTTAACTTGAATAAGTATTTTAGTACAATGAGACAGACATCCTAGTAAGAGAATGTCGTCGTATAAAGATGAAAATTGATACAAAGAAAAGATAGATATGTGAAATAATTGCATGGGGTTCCCATTATGCTATAGCCTTCGTGTCTCTAAGCGTCTTGTCCACTTCTGCCTTGTCCGAAGTTGATTGGGTTGATCAGAACCACTGAGTTTGTCAGTCGGAGCTAAAGGTTGTCTGTAAGGTGATCCAACGGGACATAATCATATGCTTTAATTCCCTAACTTTTTCCTGGACCGCCATTTCGTGTTTTCAGTCCAACAGGATACCCTTTTTTGCCCAAGTCGCCCTTTCGGGTTTTCAACTTGCCGGGTGTACATATTTTTTTTTATCCCTAATTTTTGCTCGAACCTTTTTGGTTCATCGGGATGCCCTTGTTTTTCCTAGGTATGTCAACCTAGCGGTTCTCTTATGCGTAGTATCTTTTGACTATGTCTGTGTTCACAGGGTGCGACAGGTCGTCACCATCCATAGTGGTTAAGATCATTGCTCCACCAGAGAATATGCTTTTGATCATAAATGGTCCTTCATATGTAGGAGTCCATTTACCCCTGGGATCACCTTGTGGTAATATGATACGCTTGATTACCAAGTCACCAACCTGATATACCTAACGTCAGACCTTTTTGTTAAAGGCTTTGATCATGCGTTTTTGGTACATCTGTACATGACAGACAGCCGTGAGACTTTTATCATAAATTAGGTTTAACTGGTTAAGTTGAGTCTGGATCCAATCCTCTTCATTCAACCCTGTGCCCTTTATGATTCTTAGAGAAGGTATTTGGACCTCAATAGGTAAGACAACTTCCATGCCGCATACCAAGGAGAAGGGAGTTGCCCCTGTTGATGTGCATGTCATGGTACGGTAACCGTGGAGAGCGAATGGTAGCATCTCATGCTAGTCCTTGTAGGTTACTGTCATTTTTTGTATGATCTTCTTAATGTTCTTATTTGCGGCTTCGACAACGCCATTCATCTTTGGCCGGTAAGGGGAAGAATTATGGTGCTGGATCTTGAATTATGCACATAGTGTAGTGATCATAGTATTGTTAAGATTCGTACCATTGTATGTGATGATTCTCTCTGGGATGCCGTACCGACAGATGAGGTTCTGTTTGATGAAACGGGCTACAACATTCTTGGTAACGGAATTGAAAGAAGCTTCCTCAACCCACTTCGTGAAATAGTCAATGGCCACTAAGATGAAGCGGTGTCCATTAGAAGTTGTAGGTTTGATTTCTACAATCATATGGATGCCCCACATCGCGAATGGCCAGGGAGCAGCCAGGATGTTTAAAGGGATTGGAGGCACATGCACTTTGTCAGCGTAGATCTGACACTTGTGGCAGGTTCGTGAATGCTGATAGCAATCTGCTTCCATGGTGGACCAGTAATAACCTGCCCGTAGGATTTTCTTAGCCATCGTATGCCCACTGGAATGGGTGCCAAAAGTGCCTTCATGTAGATCATCCATGATCTTTTCTGCCTCAACCTTGTCTATGTAACGAAGAAACACCGAGTCATGGTTGCATTTGTAGAGAATGACATTACAGATGAAGAACTTAGCAGAGAATCTCCTTAAGAACTTCTTATCATTGACTGAAGGTCCTTCCGGATACTCTTGAGCCTCGAGGTACCTCCTAACTTCATGGAACCAAGGCTGGTCCACTACTTTTTCAGTATTGATCTCGTGACAGTAAGCTGGTTCATCCATCCGTTCAATGGTGATTCGGGGAGCCTCGTTACCCCACTTTAGTTTAAACATGGATGACATTGTGGCTAGCGCGTCTGCTAGCTAATTTTCCTCTCGTGGAAAATGATCAAAGGTAATTTCCTTGAAGTGTGGGATTAATGTCAACACATTTTCTTTGTAGGGGATGAGGTTAGGGTGCTTCGTATCCCATTCTCCTTTGATCTAGCTGATGATTAAGGTTGAATCTCCGAATACACTTAGAGACTTGATTCCTAAATCTATGGCAGCTTTGAGACCAAAAATACATGCTTCGTACTCTTCCATATTATTTGTACAGTTGAAGCAAAGTCTTACAGTGAAGGGAGTGTGACATCCTTCAGGGGATATGAGTACAACACCTATGCCATTGCCGAGCACGTTGGAGGCTCCATTGAAAACCATGGTCCATCGGGATCCTTGTTTAGGTCCGTCATATAGTTTGAGTTCCTCACAATTGTTTACCATCTTGATGTCTTCATATGGGAATTCGAACCTCATGGACTAATAGTCATCCACAACATGATGAGCAAGGTGATCGGCTAGTACACTGCCCTTTATTTCTTTTTGGGCAATGTACTGAATATCGTATTCAATCAGGATCATCTGCCATCTTGCTATTCTCCCAGAGAGGGCAAGATTCTCGAATATGTATTTTATTCGATCCATCTTGGATATCAATAAGGTAGTATGGGTCAGCATATACTGTCTTAGCCAGCGAGTAGACCATGCCAGAGCGCAACAGGTTTTCTCGAGTAGTGAATATTTGGTTTCACAGTCGGTAAACTTTTTGCTCAGGTAATAAATAGCATGCTCTTTTCAGCAAGACTCGTCATGTTTCCCCAACACACACCCCATTGAATTTTCCAAAACAGTTAGATACATGATCAAAGGTCTTCCCTCGACTGGCGGCATCAAAACAGGAGGCTCTTGTAGGTACTCTTTGATCTCGTTGAAGGCAGTTTGGCATTCATCATTCCATTTGACTACTTGATCTTTCTTCAGTAATTTGAAGATTGGTTCACAAGTAGCGGTCCAGTGAGAAATGAATATGGAAATGTAATTTAGTCGTCCTAAGAATCCTCTGACTTCTTTCTCGGTGCGAGGAGCAGGCATTTCTTGTATTTCTTTCACCTTGGCAGGGTCTACTTTGATACCTTTATCATTGACGACGAAGCCTAGGAGTTTACCGGACCTTACCCCAAATGTGCATTTATTCGGGTTCAACCTCAGCTTGTATTTCTTCATTCTCTTAAACAGTTTCTGCAAATGGTCAAGATATTCCTCTTCAGTTTGAGATCTGGCTATCATGTCATCCATGTAGACCTCTATTTCGTGATGTATCATGTCATGAAATAGAGCTACCATGGCACATTGATAGGTTGCCCTAGCATTCTTCAACCCGAATGGCATAACCTTGTAACAGAATATGTCCCATTGTGTGACGAAGGTCGTTTTCTCCATGTCCTCAGGTTCCATTTTGATCTAGTTGCAGGCTGAGAAACCATCCATAAATGATAACACATTATGTTGTGCAGTATTGTCAACCAGAATATCGATGTGGGGAAGTAGAAAAACATCCTTAGGGCTTGCCCTATTCAAATCTCTGTAGTCCACGCACATGCATACTTTACCGTCCTTTTTAGGCACTGGAACAACATTGGCGGCCCATTGTGGATAGGAGGTGACGAATAAGAATCCGGTGTTGAATTGTTTCATGACTTTAGCCTTGATCTTCTCTGACATGTCTGGCCGCATGCGACAGACTTTTTGTTTTACCGGAGGGAAGTCTTCTTTTGTCGGTAGACGATGGACCATGATATCAGCATCAAGTCCTTGAATGTCTTCGTACGACCAGGAAAAGACCTCAACATAATCATGTAACAACTGAGTTAGACGTTTCTTGACACTGGGTTCCAGTTTGGCACCCACCTTGACCTCTTTCTTGTCCTCTTCGGTACCTAGGTTAACTGTGTCTATTGGTTCTTCGTGGGGCTGTATGGTCCTTTCTTCTTGTTGTAGTAACCTGGAAAGTTCCCATGGCACTTCACAATCTTCCTCACCTTCGTCTTCGACTTGGTAGATTAGATTTTTAGAGTCACAAAAGGCCATAGCAGAATTGTTACCCATGGGATCCCGAATGGATGTAGATCTACATTTTGAATGTGAGTGGGTGTAAGAGTATAGCTATCTTTGAAAGAAATAAAAATGTAGAAAAAGAAAGACAAAGAGCAAAACTTTTGTATGCAAAAACGTCCATGATTCATTGATGACATATGAAAATGAAGTAACAACCCTTACAAATGGACCGTTGTGCCTCGGGTAAGACACAAGGTTTTAAAAGTCTGAATTGTTTAATTATTATAGGTCCGACAAAAATTTAGAGACAATTACTGTTGGATCAAAGTAATTAGGACAAAATCTTTAGCTTCCCAGTTGCTGATTCCTCCATTGATGGTTGGGAAAATCCAATCTTCTAGGCCACAACTGTCATCATTTTCATCCTCCACTACGTTGACTCCGTGGTTGCAGATCTTCAAAGGTGGTCCCCCAACACGAGCACGACGAACAACTTTCCGGGCTCCTGAAGTGAAACCAAAACCAAAATTTTCAAATTTGTAAGGGATATCTGGGAGTTAGCCCCAAATAGTACACCCACCTTCTTCGATTACTGCCTTGGCATCTTTCAGAGAAGACATCATTAGTGGAGGTCTTGTAATCTTCGGTACTTGGGAAACAGTCTTGGTAGCTTCCACTATTTGTGGAACTTCCTCGAATTGCTGAAAAGGACTTTCAATGAATTCAACATCCAATTCCACATATCTGAAGGAGTTCAAGTGACTGACCATATATTCCTCTTCTTCATGGACAATAATGATTTTCCCCTTGGTTGGGTATTTCAGCATTTGATGTAATGTAGAGGTGATGGCACCAGCATTGTGAATCTATAGTTGGCCCAATAAACAGGAATAGGAAGGGATAATGTCCATCACGTAAAAAGTTGAATAAAAAGTTTGAGTTCCAACTTTTATGGGGATGTCCACCTCCCCATGCACCATTCTCTTTGAACTGTCGAAGGCTCTTACCACTATATTTCTCGGTTTTAAGGTCAGACCTTCACAATCGAGTCTATCAAGAGCTTTCTTAGGTAACACATTCAAAGAAGAACCGGTATCAACCAAGATATGGGCCAAAGTTATGCCCCTGCATTCGACAGAGACATGCAATGCCTCGTTATGTTTCCTCCCTCTAGGTGTCAGGCCAGCATCAGAAAAACCTAAATAATTATCCGCAATCAAGCTGGCCACACAGTCTTGGAACTGATCAGCAGAGGTTTCTTGTGGTACATGGGCAGTTTTAAGAAATTTCACCAAGGCCTTCGCATGAGCCTCAAAGCACAACAATAAAGCCAACATGGAAATATTTGACAGAGTCTGCCCTAGTTGTTTGACTACGTTGTAGTCGCTTCTCTTTATAATTTTCAAAATTTCTTCCATCTCCTTTTGGGAGGCTTCAGGAATAGATACTGATTGGGCCTTTATCCAGACAGGCTGAACCAAAATGCCTTTGCCCCGAGTCTTGGCCGACTCTGCGGTAGGAGTGTCAGTAGGGGTGACCATAGGGATTGTAGTAGTAGTGTCAATGGGAATAGAAGCAAGGATGATCACAGGACCAATAACAGTTTTTGAAGGAGAAATATTGAGAGAGAATACTCTGCCACTTTGGGTTATCTTGCTGGTTCCCCTAATGTTATCGATGTCGGGGTTAGCCTTCTAAAAAATTGAGTCTTCTTCAGCCAGCCAATCCTTCTTGACGTCGTGATAGTAGACGTCGCCCCCATAGTTCCATGGGACAGTTTTATCTGAGGAGTACAGGACCAGCCCTTGAAAAGTAATCATCAGTGGAGCCACTTTAGGAACCGATGTAATCCTAATGGGTCTTTTGGTGGAGACCCTGGAAAGATTGGCGGAAATGGTTACTGTTGAAACATCATTGTAAGGAATGGTTGGAATGGGAGTCTTTTCAAACAAAATCTCTTTATCATCCATTAGGCGCTGAACACATGTTTTCAATAAATGATAACCAGTTGGTAGGGATAAACAGAGGTGACAGCCCGGAAATAAACCGACCTTCAATAGGTTCCTCTTGACGGTCAGGAGAGGAGTAACAAGTTCATCAATAGCAGTAACAAACATATCATCTTCAACAACGTTAACATCACGACCATGCTTGGGCATAGGAGTAGTGATAACATTTGGGATTTTGGGAGCATCAAATTCAATTTCTTTTGCTTCGAGAAGGTCTTGTACCTTATTTTTCAAAGCCCAACCGTTATTGGTATCATGGCCTAGACTTTCTGAATGGTAAGCATAGCGAGCATTAGAGTGGTAATGAGGAGATGCGGTGTTGGGATTCTTCGGGGCATCTTTCAAAGTTACTAGATTAGATATCAACAAATGTGGCAGGACTTGAGATATTGTCTATGATACGGTGGGAGAACTGACTTGGGTGTTTTGCGTTTGATCGCAAATGTTTCGGTTAGCAAGAGCCGCCACTGACTTTTATTTTATCTAAAAGGAAAGGTGAAAAAGCACAGGAAAGACCTTTGAGATTATTTCATGAGTTTGGGGGATAGATTATGAAAAGGGAAGGTATTAGCACCCTTTTCATCCATGATTTTCCATGGGCTCTTAGTTACTTGCTAGATCACTTGCTTTTTGTTTGAAATTGTGCTATGTGTGGTTTTTGAAAGTATTTTGTAAAGAGGCCATTGTTTAGGCAAACTTTGTAATGATTCTCGTTCGTAAGAATGTACACAAAAATGTTGATCTTTTGTAAATGTTTTTTAAGTTTGTAAGATGTTTTGAAGAGTGTAGGTGTTTGTTTTGAAAATAACAAGGATGTTTGTTTTGAAATGGAGCAAGTAATTAGGAGCATTCTACCTACTCAAAGGTATTTCATGTTAATTTCTTCTTTACTTTGACATTGTTATCTTACCATTGACTTGGTAAGTAACCCTATCTTTGGATATAAACGGGACGGGCGTGGGTCATCGTATAACCATGATTAGCAATGTTGCAATGTATCTTAGCATTCTCTTTTAGGGACTAAGATCATTTGAAAGGCAACATGGATAGCGTCATCGAGGGACTATGATCTTATATTTTGCTTGTTTTTGCTAAGATACCTCACATGCGTAATATGACCATTTTGTAAGGCAACCAAGTGGATTTACCCTAGGGGTGCTTGTGTGCAAGTGTATTGTTTTCATGCTTGATTTTGTCTTTGATTAGGGTTTTCTAATTGATTGGTTTTAGTCTTTCCATACAAACCCTAACTACTAGCATTTGTATATATAAAGCGATAAATTGCGGAATTTAAAATTACTACGCTATTACAATACTTGTGGGAGGGTGGTGTACAAATTATAAATGGGGATTGCAAGAAAATAAAACCTAATTATCTATTACAACCATATTGAATTTGTACAAGAATTGAATAAATAATGTACAAAATGAATAAATATACAAGAATGTAAATATAAAGTAAATGAATGTTTTGTTTGAATTTTTTAGGGAAAAAGGATTTTGTTTTAATCCAATTAAATAAAATAAAAATAATTTAGTAAATTAGTAAAAAGTAAACCTAAATTTACTAAGAAAAGATTTTAAATGAAACGCTAAATCTATTAATTGATTAAAAAAGGAAATTAAGTTTGTAAGAAGAATATTTTTGGTATTTTGTCTTGAAAATAATTTAAAGTATTATAGAATATTTTTGGTCTTTTTTTGTTTTAAAATAATATATTTTAATGGTGTAAAAGAAAATAACTAAAACCCTAGTTTTTAATTAAATTTACAAATCAAATTAGTAAAATAAATAAAGTATGATTAAATAAAAATATTTTTTTTGTGTAAAAAATAAATAAACTTTATCAAAATATTAATCTAATGTTTTTATATTTTTTCTCATTTTTTAATATTAGATAAAATATTTAAGAAAATAAATAAATAAAAATAAGAAAAAAAAATAAAAATGGGCCAGGGTGTAAATAGCCAACAGGGGGTCAGAAGTGAAAAAAACATAAGCCCAAGGAGATGAGGCCCAGGCGCCTGCCAAAAAGAAAGTCAGAATGCAAAACAAAATTTGAAAAATCCAAAAAGGTACCATTGGGCTCGAACCCGAGACCCTCCAGTCAAAGGCGCGCGCTTCTACCACTGAGGTGGCTATACATTCGTTTATATAATCAAAACAAAAAAATATGATAATAAACAAGTCCATGGCCTGAACTTCATCTTCAACCTCACGCCCAGCCAGAGCCTCTGTATCTCATTCAAATCTCAACAAAAATGAAAACTGTAAACAGGAAACTTGTAGCAAACTTCTTCACAATTTCAGAAATGCAAAGCAATAAAATTATAAATCAAAGATAAGCATGAACTTTAATGGCCCTAATCTGAACCCTAAAAATCTCAGAAACTTCAATCTTAAAATTCTCTAAGTTCAAGCAAAATTAATGAAAACTATGGACATGGTTAGCTTTAGGGCAATGATATCTACATTTTTCATTCACAAATAAACCATTAATGATATCTGTATGAAGAGTTCAAAAGTCAGAAAACTTACCTTGCAAGAGGGTATCGGGTTTGGAGGTTGAGAAGCTTTCAGTGAGTTCTAATGATCGGATTAGCTTCCTCAAGTTCCCAGGAAGCTAATGTGATCCTTAGCTTGAGCTGAAAGTACCTGAGGAGTTCTGGAGAAGTCAAGGTGCAAGGTGCTGTTTTTGAAAATGGTGGATGATGATGGATGTGTTACAATGGTGTTGTAGGTGTTGGGAATGTTTATGTATGTTGTTTAGAAGCTTTTGAAAGTGAAAGGCCAAAAAATGCACGAGCAAATTTGGAGGTCAGATTCAAAACTCAGAAATGACATGTTTTGAAGTGTATTTGGTGATTCTGTGTTCTTGGGGTTTTCAGGGCTTGAGCATGCGTGGATTTGTGGCAAATGGCTTGTGTATGTATAAGCAACAAGGTTGGAGTGCTTTGGAAAATCAGAAGTACAAGTTTCAAGCTATTTGCTAGGTTACTTGATTTTGTAGAAAAGTGGGAAAACAAGTTTCAAGAGGAGGTACACGCACGGGCTGAGTGATTGTAAGTTTCTAACAAGTTTCTCTTGAGTTATGAGACATGTATGATCAGAAGAGAACAAGTGCAAGGCTCAAGAACAAGTTTTGTGCAAAAAAGCACTTTATCAAAATGACATTGTGCACTTTCTTCCCAAAATGGATATAAAGCATGGCCTTGCATTGAATGCTTGAAATGAGACCTCTAACAACTGTGCAAGCAATTAATTATGGAGTGCCTAGAAAGTTTGAGGCCTGAAAAGTAGAGTTTATGCAACATAAGTTTGAATTTTGAACTTGGTTCATCACAAAATGACTTGTAATTCAAATGATAAAACCCTAACTTCATCTATTCGATTCTCCCTACTCAAAAATGATCTCAAGGAGTTATTTGACATTTTGGAAATCTTACAATGTTCTCTACAACACATCTTTGAATCACTTTTGAAAATTCCCCTTGGAACTATATGAAAAAGTTCCATGAAGTTAGGTCAAAATCCTGACCAAATTAGGGCAAAATATCACTAAGTGTTTTTGTTTCATGACCATGTATTCTTAAAATTATAACTTGAGATCCAATCACTTTTGGAAGGAGTTGTGTAAAGAAAAGTTGTAGATTTCATGGAGATCTACAACTTTAATGTTGGAAGTTTCTTTTGAATCATCTTGCATCATGGTGAAAATCTTGCTCAAAGTTGTGAAAAAATAAGAAATTTCCAACACTAAGAAATTTCTAAGTTTATAAATTTTAACTTTTCAAAATGAAATCTTGAATTTTTTATTTCTTGATGAATAATTTTCATATTTTTCCATGCTTTGATGAATTGTGATCTTTGACATTTGATTTTGACCAAAAAGTCAAAGTTTGACTTTTCAGTATACAATTGACTTTTGATCAGTTGACTGAAAATTTATCTGTCAATCCATTGGACTTGAGCAATGTTTTGAGACATGTCATTAGGTTAAAATGATGCAATTGGACTCTTGAGATCATGCCTTAAACCAATTGATCAGTTGCTAGTTCAAAAATCTGAAATTTCCCTTTCCCAGTCAAAACCCTAATTTTGACCATTTTGCCCTTTTGAAGCTTTGATCAAATTTTTTGAGGAATTGTGGTCCAAACTTGATCAAATGATACATATGAGTTTAAAGTGTTGATGTGGATAAAACATTATGAAGTTTGACTGTAAATTGACCATAATTGACCTTTTCCCAATACAACTGATTTTTAGGTCAACTGCTCAATTGTTTGAGCAAAATTGTGATCCAAAGTTTGAAAGTTGACATGAGTAATATTGAGGGTCCATATTGATCCATGAAAGTCATATGGGGCATTGGAAGTTCAAATATCCTTGTGCAATCTCAAACCCTAATTTTGGTCATCAGTACTTAAGGGGGTGTCTTGAGCTGATCAAACCCTAGTGCAGTCTTGAGCCCAAAGGAGATCTTGTGGGAAAATTCTTGATAAATGAGAGGGAAAATTTTGGGGTACAACAGCTGCCCCTGTTCAATCTTCTTAAGCCTGAAGAGTTAGACTTGCGAGTTTTGCCATTCGTGACTCGAAGGTGGAAGATGATTGGACATTAGAGTGCCTAGAAATTTGCACTCGGTGATGTAATGGTTGATGGTATAGGGAATGGAATTAAAGATTCCATTTGGATGGATGATGGAAAGTTGTTGCAGATGGGCTTGTAGATTCCATCCATAAATGATTGCTGAAACATGTCTGTAAGCTGAAACTGAATGAGTATCAAAATGGCGTTCGTGTCTAGAGCATATCTGAACTGTTTGAGAGTTGTATCTGAATGAGTATCAGGATGGCATTTGTGTCTAGAGCGTATATGAAATCTGAACTTGAATGAGTATGAGGATGGCATCCATGTCTGGAGCGTATCTGAACTCTATCTGAGAGTTGTATCTGAATGAGTATCAGGATGGCATCCGTGTTTGGAGTGTATCTGAACTATTTCTGAAAGCTGAACTTGAATGAGTATGAGGATGGAATCCGTGTCTGAAGCGTATCTAAACTGTATCTGAGAGTCGAATCTGAATGAGTATCAGAATAGTGTCCGTGTCTGGAGCGTATCTGAACTGTATCTGAAAGCTTAACTTAAATGAGTATCAGGATGGCATCCGTGTCTGGAGCGTATCTGAACTGTATTTGAGAGTCTTTCCCCATTGTTAATGGTAGCTATTGATTAACTTTATCCTGAAAAGGGTAAAATGTTAGCTAATATGCAATGTCATGTTGTATGAAATGCAAGGTATAATGTATTCGTGTTATCGATGTTCATGATATATGGATGCGATGTATGCGTATGTGAGCTAATCCACTGTACTGCTTGTTGATTGGGGAAAATAAATCCCCGACTGTTGCTGAGGATACGGAGTGTAAGTCTTCATGTTGTGAAGTTGAAGTGTTGATGAATTTCCGCTTAGAGAAATAAACTCTGTTGTAAGGGAAATGTCGTCTGCAGCTGGTAAAATCCTGTCTAGGCGACTTCTACCGGGGAGTGATAACTGGAAGTTTGTTTTCGCTGGGGATTAAACTGCACATTGTGGGGGATTTTATGGAAATAGCTTAGAGAGATTTCCCTATCTCTTAATGCCATCAGTGATTGCCTTTTTATTTTGTTCATTTGTAAACAGTAATTATGTTCAAATGCATATGTTCAAAAATAAATCATTGGACGTTTTTGTAAACAAAACACAAGAGTAAAGAAAAACAGATAGTTTTGCACTTTCAAAGGGATATATTTGTATTGACTTTGAGTATGTATCTTTGTACAATGAGACAAACATTCTAGTAAGAGAATGCCGTCGACAAAAATGAAAATTTGATACAAAGAAAAGATAGCTATGTGAATAATCCCATGGGGTTCCCATTCTGCTATAGCCTTCGTGTCTCTGAGCATCTTATCCATTTGTTGCCTTGTCCGAAGCTGATTGAATTGATCAGAACCTCTGAGTTTTTTAGTTTGAAGCAAAGGGTTGTCCGTAAGGTCATCCAACAAGACATACTCATACGCTTTAATTCCCTAACTTTTGCCTGGACAGTCCTTTAGGGTTTTCAGTCCACCAGGATACCCTTTTTTGCCCAAGCCGCCCTTTCAGGTTTTCAGCTTGCCGGGTGTACAGATTTTTTTATTTTATCCCTAATTTTTGCCTGAACCTTTTTGGTTTACTGGGATGTCCTTGTTTTTTCTAGGTGTGTCAACCTAGCGGGTCTCTTAGGTGTAACATCTTTTGACTATGTCTGCGTTCACGGGGTATGGCAGGTCGTCGTCATCCATGGTGGTCAAGATCATTGCTCCACCAGAGAATATGCTATTGATTAAAAATGGTCCTTCATATGTAGGAGTCCATTTGCCCCTGGGATCATCTTGCGACAGTATGATACGTTTGATCACCAAATCCCCGACTTGATACACTTGGCGTTTGACCTTTTTGTTGAAAGCCTTGATCATCTGTTTTTGATACATTTGACTATGACAGACAACAGTAGGCCTTTTCTCATCAATCAAGTTCAGTTGATCAAGTCGAGTCTGGATCCAATCGTCTTCGTTCAGCCCAGCATCCTTCATGATTCTCAGAGAGGGGATTTAGACCTCAATAGGCAAGACAACTTCCATGCTGTATACCAGAGAGTAGGGTGTTTCCCCGGTTGATGTGCGCGCCGTGGTATGATAACCGTGGAGAGCTAATGGTAGCATCTCATGCCATTCTTTGTACGTGACTGTAATTTTCTGTATGATCTTTTTAATGTTCTTATTTGCAGCTTCGACAACACAATTCATCTTTGGCCGGTAAGGGGAAGAATTGTGATGCTGGATTTTGAATTGTTCGCACAAGGCAGTGATCATAGTATTGTTTAGATTCATACCATTGTCTGTGATGATCCTCTCTGGGATACCATACTGACATATGAGATTCTATTTAATGAACCGGGCTACAACATTCTTGGTAACGGAAGCGAAAGAAGCCTCCTTAACCCACTTTGTAAAATAGTCAATGGCCACCAAGATGAAGCGGTGTCCATTAGAGGCTGTTGGTTTAATTTCCCCAATCATATCAATGCCCCACATAACGAAGGGCCAAGGAGCCGTCAAGATATTCAGAGGAACCATAGGTACGTGCACCTTGTCAACATATATCTGATACTTGCGGCAGGTTCGAGAGTGTTGATAGCAATCTGCTTCCATGGTAGACCAGTAATAGCCTGCCCGTAGGATCTTCTTTGCCATTGTATGACCATTGGAATGAGTGCCAAAAGTTCCCTCATGTAACTCAACCATGATCCTTTCCGCTTCAACCTTGTCTACACACTGATGTAACAGAGTCATGGCTGCGTTTGTAGAGAATGCCATTACTAAGGAAGAATTTTCCAGAGAATCTCCTTAAGAACTTCTTATCATTGACTGAAGCTCCTTCGGATATTCTTGAGCCTCGAGATACCTCTTGACTTCGTGAAAACAAGGCTGGTCCACTATTTCTTCAGTATTAATCTCATGACAGTGAGCTGGTTCATTCATTCGTTCAATGGTGATCTGGGGAGTCTCGTTATCCCATTTAAGTTTAAACATGGATGACATTATGGCTAGTGCGTCTGCTAGCTGATTTTCTTCTCGCGGGAAATGCTCTAAGGTAATCTTCTCAAAATGTGGGATCAATGTCAACACATGTTCTTTGTAGGGGAGAAGGTTAGGGTGTTTGGTGTCTCATTCCCCTTTGATCTGGATGATGACCAAAGCTGAATCCCCGAATACATTTAAGGATTTGATCCCAAAATCTATGGAAGCTTTAAGACCAAAAATGCATGCTGCGTATTCCACCATGTTATTTGTACAATTGAAGCAAAGTCTTGTAGTAAAAGGAGTATGACATCCTTCAGGAGATATAAGTACAACACCAATACCATTGCCGAGTGCGTTGGATGCTCCATTAAAAACCAGGGTCTATCGGGATCCTTGTTCAGGTCCGTCATATGGTCTGAATTCTTCACAATTGTTTACCATCATGATGTCTTCATCTGGGAATTCGAACTTCATGGACTGGTAGTCTTCCATAGATTAGTGAGCAAGGTGATCAGCTAGTACACTGCCCTTTATTGCTTTCTGGGTAGTATACTGTATGTCATATTCTGTCAGGATCATCTTCAATCTCGCTATTCTCCCAGAGAGGACAAGTTTCTCGAAGATGTATTTTATCGGATCCATTTTAGATATCAATAAGGTAGTATAGGTCAGCATATACTGTCTTAGCCGACGAGCAGCCCATGCCAGAGCGCAACAAGTTTTATCAAGCAGTGAATATCTTGTTTCATAGTTGATAAACTTTTTTCTCAGGTAATAAATAGCATGCTCTTTTTGGCCAGACTCGTCATGCTGCCCCAGCACACACCCCATTGAATTTTCCAAAATAGTTAGATACATGATCAATGGTCTTCCCTCGACTGGTGGTATCAAAACATGAGGCTCTTGCAGGTACTCTTTGATCTTGTCGAAAGCAGTTTGGCACTTATCATTCCATTTGACTACTTGATCTTTCTTCAGTAATTTGAAGATTGGTTCACAAGTAGCTGTCAGTTGGGAAATGAATCTGGCAATGTAGTTTAAATGCCCCAAGAATCCTCTGACTTCCTTCTCGGTACGAGGAGCAGGCATCTCTTGTATCACTTTCACCTTGGCAGGATCCACCTCGATACCTTTACCACTGACGACAAAGCCTAAGAGTTTACCGGATCTCACAACAAATGTGCATTGATTTGGGTTCAACCTTAGCTTGTATTTCTTTAACTTCTCAAATAGTTTCTGTAAATGATCAAGATGCTCTTCTTCTGTTTGAGATATGGCTATCATGTCGTCCACATAGACCTCTATTTCGTGATGCATCATGTCGTAAAATAGAGCTACCATGGCACGCAGACAGGTTTCCCCAACGTTCTTCAGTCTGAATGGCATAACCTTGTAGCAGAATATGCCCCACTGTGTGACAAAGGTTGTTTTCTCCATGTCCTCAAGCGCCATTTTGATTTGGTTGTAGCCTGAGAAGCCGTCCATGAAGGAAAACACTTTGTGTTGTGCCGTATTGTCAACTAGAATATCAATGTGGGGAAGTGGGAAATCATCCTTAGGGCTTGCCCTATTCAAATCTATGTAGTCCACACACATTCATTCCTCGTCGTCCTTTTTGGGCATGGGAACAACATTGGCCACCCATTGTGGATAGGAGGCGACGGCCAAGAATCTGGCGTTGAATTGTTTCACGACTTCTGCTTTGATCTTCTCCGACATGTTTGGTCGCATGCGACGAACCTTTTTCTTTACCGGTGGGAAGTCTTCTTTTGTAGGTGGACGATGTACTATGATATCTGCATCAAGTCTTGGCATGTCTTCGTACGACCAGGAAAAGACCTCAACATAATCGTGTAGCAACTGAATTAGACGCTCTTTAACATTGGGTTCCAGATTGGCACCCACCTTGACTTCTCTTTTGTCTTCTTCGGTACCTAGGTTAATTGTGTCCACTGGTTCTTCGTGGGGCTGAATAGTCCTCTCTTCTTGTTGTAGTAACCTGGCGAGTTCCCCTGGCACTTCACAATCTTCTTCACCTTTGTCTTCAGCTTGGTAGATTAGATTTTCAGAATCACAGAAGGCCATAGTAGAATCTTTACCCATGGGATCCTGAGTGGATGTAACCTGCATTGTGAGTATGTGTAAGAGTATATCTATCTTTGAAAGAAATGAAAATGTAAAAATAAAAACAATGAGCACAAAGTTTGTATGGAAGAAACGTCAATGATTCATTGATGTCATATGGAAATGAGATAATAACCCTTACAAATGGACCATTGTGTCTCGGGTAAGACACAAGGTTTTAAGAGTCTGAATTGTTTTAATATTACAAATCTGACAAAATTTAAAGACAAATTACTGTGGGATAAACGTGATCGGGACAAAATATCTAGCTTCCCAGTTGCTGATCCCTCCATTGACAATTGGGAAAATCCAATCCTCCAAGTCATAGCTGTCTTCATCATCATCCACTGCATTGACTTTGCGGTTGCTGATCTTCAAGGGTGGTCCTTCGGCACGAGCAAGACGTACAACTTTCTGGGCTCCTTAAGTGAAACACAAACCAAATTTGTCAGATTTGTATGGGATATCTAGGAGTTGGCCCTAAATAATGCACCCACCTTCTTTTATCACTGCCCTGGCATCCCTTAAAGATGACATCTTGAGTGGAGGCCTTGTAATCTTGGGGACTTGAGAAATAACCTTGGTTACTGCCACAGTTTGCGGGACTTCTTCAAAGTGCTGGAATGGAGTTTCAATAAATTCACCATCTAATTCCACATATCTGAAGGAATTTAGATGGCTGGCCATATACTCTTCTTCTCCATGAATAATGATGATCTTCCCTTGAATTGGATATTTCAGCATTTGATGCAACGTAGAGGTAACGACACCAACATTGTGAATTCACGGTCGGCCTAATAAGCAGGAATATGAAGGGAGAATATCCATTTACATAAAAAGTTGAATCAAATGTTTGGGTTCTAACTTTTATGGGGATGTCCACTTCCCTGTACACCATCCTTTTTGAGCCGTCGAAGGCCCTCACTACTGTGTTGCTTGGTTTCAAGGTCAATCCTTCACAGTCAAGCCCATCAAGAGCCTTTTTAGGCAACACATTTAAAGATGAACCGGTATCAACTAAGACATGAGCCAAGGTCGTGCCCCTGCATTTAGCTGAGACATGCAATGCCTCATTATGCTTCCTCCCCCTTGGTGTTAAATCAGCATCTGAAAAACCTAAACCATTATCTGTGGTCAAGATGGCTACGCAGTCTTGGAATTGATCGACAAATGTTTCTTGGGGTACATGGGCTGTTTTAAGGAATTTTACCAAGGCCTTTGCATGAGCCTCAGAACATAGTAATAAAGCCAGCATGGAAATTTTTGATGGAGTTTGCCCTAGTTTCTCGACTACGTTGTAGTCGCTTCTTTTTATAATCTTTAGAATTTCCTCCATCTCTTTTTGGGAGGTCTCCGGGATAGCTACTGACTGTGCCTTCGTCCGGACAAGCTCAACCAAAATACCTTTTCCTCGAGTCTCGGTTGACTCGGCAATAGGAATGTCAGTAATGGTGATAACATGGATTGTAACAGTTTTGTCAACAGGAGTATTAGTAGAGATGATTGTAGGACTGGGGATAGCCTTTGGAGGAACAACAACAGGAATGATTACGGGTCCAGAAATAGCTTTTGGAGGAGCAATTTTTGGAGAGAATACCCTTCCACTTCGGGTTATCTTACTAGTCCCTGCGATATTGCTGATACCAGAGTCAACTTTCTCAGAGCTTGAATCTTCAGAAGCTGGCCAATCTTGCTTGATACCGTGATAGTAGACATCACCTCCATAATTCCATGGGACGGTTTTGTCTGACGAATACGGGATTGGTCCAGTCATTGTAATTATCAACAGAGCTACTTTAGGAACTGATGTAATTCTAACGGGTCTTTTGGTGGAGACCCTGGAAAAATTGGCGGAAATGGTCATAATGGAAACATCATTATAAGAAACAGTTGGAATAGAAGTCTTCTCGAACAAAATCTCCTTGTCATCTATTAGGTATTGAACGCCTGCTTTTAACAAATGGCAGCTGGTTAGTAAGGATAAACAGAAATGACAGCTTTCATCACAGCCTGGGAATACACCGGCATTCAACAAGTTCTTTTTGATAGTCAGGAGTGGGGTCACAAGTTCATCAACTGAAGTAACAAACATATCTTTCTCAATGGCGTTGACATCATGGCCGTGCTTGGGCATAGGGGCAGTAATAACATTGGGAATTTCTGGCGCATCGAATTCAATCTCTTTGGCCTCAAGAATATCTTGTACCTTGTTTTTCAGAGCCCAACAGTTGTTAGTGTCATGGCCGGGACTCTCAGAATGGTATGCACAGCGGGCATTAGGATGATAATGAGGAGAGGTTGTGTTAGGATTCTTTGGAGCTTCTTTCAAAGTCACTAGATTGGATCTTAAAAAATGTGGCAATACTTGACATAATGTCATATTAATTTGAGTGAACTGTCTGACTGGTCTTTCCGTTCTTGGTTGGTTGCTTCTTTGCTGAGAAGGCGCAGGTTTAGGAATCATGACAGCCCCCACCATTGGACGGTGTTCAGCCCTATCTTGCTTTCTTTGAGGATATACAACAACAACTTCTTTCTTTCTAATGAATGGTTTCCTTACAGCAACAGAGGGTGCATCTTTTTGAATCTTCCCATTCTTTATCCCGGCTTCCACCCTTTCTCCGGTCAATATCAATTCGGTAAAACCTGCCGATGAACTCCTAATTAAGTGATTAAATAAAGGACCGGACAAGGTGCCCAAGAACATGTCTACTAACTCTCTTTCAGATAGGGGAGGCTGGACTCTTCCTGCTAAGTCCCTCCATTTTTGCGTGTAATCTTTAAAGCCTTCACTAGAAACCATGGCCATACTCGGGAGTTGAGTACGGGTGGGTTCAAGGTCTGTATTGTATTGGTATTATTTGTAAAAGGCAGCGGCCAAGTCTTCCCAGTTATGAACATTGGCTCTTTCTAACTGATAAAACCAATCAAGTTGAGTTCCAGACAGGCTGTCTTGAAAGAAGTGTACCCATAAATCCTTGTCGACGGTATGAGGCTGGATTTTCCTCACATAGGACCGAAGATGCATTTTGGGAGATGAAACTCCGTCATATTTGGCGAACACCGGTGCTTTGAATTTTGGAGGAATGACAATCCCCGATACTAAACCCAATTCCTCAAAGTCTAATCCAGGAACTTTTTGAATTTCCATTGCACTTAATCGTTCTTCCATATGCTTATACTTGTCATCGGCCGGAGGGTATTGTTCTTCAGAATAATCTTCTTCTTCCTCTTCCTCTTCTGAATTTGGATGGACAACTACTTCCTTGCCTTTCCCATATAGATTATCTTTCTCACCAGATGACGTTGCAAAGTCTAGGGTCCTTCCTGCTTGCCCTTGGAATCTTCTTCCCATATTTAGAACTCCAGTTATTTTCTTCGTTTTCTTCTTTTTCTCTTCAACCAACAAGGTCTTCAGTTCTTCTTGTCCTTTGGCTAGAGTTAAGAACATCTGTTGAAACTGAGCATTTTATGCTTGAAGGTCCTTCACCATTTGCTCGAGATCCATCTTACTGAAATAAATAGTAGAAAGATGAGGAGAATTATTGCAAGAAACCTGCTTATGTTATGATGAATGGTAAATGCATATGCAATTATTTCAACGATTTTAAAGATTCAAATTTGTTTTAGACAAAAAGGGAACACATGTTATATTAATAAATTAAAGCTTTAGTACATCAATGCTTCTTTGGTAAAAACAATACAAATAACTCTAAGATAAAAAGGTTGTACGCATCCTCTTTGGTGCGATGTAGATATTCAGAGTCTGCTCCTCATGAAGTTTCTTAGTGAGTTCCAAAACCTTCTTATCGCTAGTGTAGAATTGGGCTTCGAAAGTGTCTCTCTCCCCCTTGAGTTGAATCCAATCTCTTTGTAAGTCTTCAAGAGAGGTGGGCTTGTCAGGATGCAGGATAGTGTGTGGAACATCTCCTTTCATAACAGGCTCAATGATTACCTGGAGAATGGAGGGATAAGGCATCATAAGCCTCTGAGCACGAGTTCGTACCCATTTGAGGTAAGGCTCAAGAGGGATGGAATTCTTATGCCCCAATGTCTTGCTATCTACCTTGTTTAACATCCTCCAAGCTCGGATAAACCTCTGGCGATGACCTTGATCTTTGTTCTCGTAGTCAAATACCAAACCTTGAATAAGCATCTCATGTGGGCCATCCCTTCGGGCGTAACCAAACTGTCTTAAGGCACAACAGGGCTTGTAGGTGATACCTCCCCTAATGCCAAGTAAGGGGACATTAGGGAATTCTCCATAACGGTCGATGATAGTAACATTCTCTATAGATCGGGAACACCAATGAATGTCTGAACGTTTGAGCATCACCAAACTATGTGACCACCTTGAACCTTTCCCCTTCTTTAATACAGATTGGGGAAGATGCGAAATAAACTATCTTCACAAAAGAGAGTACAACACATAAGGATACCTCTTTTCCTCATAGTGTGAGTGTGAAAAGAATGTAGGATGTCCCCTAGCAAAGTAGGCACCGGGTTATGAGATATGAAGATTTTGACGGTGTTCACATCTATGAGTTGGTCAGGGTTTGGAAACGAAACCATCCCATAGATGAGGAGAGCCACAATTTCCTCAAAAGCTTGCAAATCTAAAGAGTTCCAACAGTTTTGGGCTTTCTCAAACAAGAACTTTGCTAAGAAACCTTTGACACCACTCCTTGTTTCCCAATTAGTTGTGACATCATATAGTTGCAAGTGTAAGGCTTGAGCAATCTATTCTGGCTTTGGATCTCTTTCCATACCATTGAAAGGTAGTTGATTGAGAATGGGAATCCTCAAGAGTTGGGAGAATTCTTCCAAATTTGTCACAAGTTGATAATCGGGAAATGTGAAGCAATGGTGTAGAGGATCAAAGAACTGGAAGAGCACCTTTATCATGTCCTCATCAGTGTGGGAGGTCACCAAGTTTAGGAGGCGATCATGTCTTTCGGTAAATGGATAATTTTCAGGAATCCTTGATGCTAGCTCTTTAAGTTGAGGAGGGATCCTTACAAGATTGACTTGAATGGTTTTCCTGTGAATGGTATCCATGTCCTACAAAACAGAACAAAGATAAATCCCAAAAATCCTTGAAATGGTTAGTGAGTATGAGTATGATGTTATGATGTTTATGATGTTATGTACAAGTGAATATATAAAAAAAAACAAGTACTTAGGTTTAGGCTTGCATGGAGTCTCATAGGTAAGTACCCTCTTGAAGTTTAATTGGCTCAAACCTGTCCTAGCAATAGTAATCGAGTTCTAAGGGAGCTCAGTATCACTGGTTTGTTTCCTTGGGCATTATTTCAGTGCAAGCCTCTTTAATGGAGACCGAAATATCCTAAAAAAACCAAACCTCAATGAGTGTAGTATCGAGTATCTACCAACTTCGGACTGCACCAAAGCCGGTCATGTCACTACGTCCTAATGGCCAAGTTGCTCAAGTAAAGGTTCTAGAAGTTCGTTAGTGCTTCATGACATCACTTAGCGGCCCCGTATTCTCCTTTACTAATCAATGGCTACCGGTACCCACAAATATGTCACACTAATGTAGCTATTGCTTAGAACATGTCGGTATATCCCGCACAGTTTCCACAACGTATTGCTACTTACCTATAAGGTATCCCAAATTCGGGTAGAGGATTCAAACCCAAATAAAGAACCAAAATGTAAAGCATACAAGTCAAACAATGAAAGCAAGTAAATATGATCTAATCTTAAGGTAACCCCACTTTTAAAATTATCCCTAGTAGAGTCGCCAGTTCTGTGATACAGTGGGAGAACTGACTTGGTTGTTTTGCGTTTGATCGCAAATGTTGCGGTTAGCAAGAGTCGCCACCGACTTTTCTTTTATCCAAAAGGAAAGGTTGAAAAGAACAGGAAAGACCTTTGAGATGTTTTCTTGAGTTCAGGGGGTAGATTATGAAAAGGGAAGGTATTAGAACCCTTTCCATCCATGGTTTTCCATGGGCTCTTAGTTACTTGCTAGATCACTTTATTTTGTTTGAAAATGTGATTTGTGTGGTTTTTGAAAATATTTTGTAAAGATGCCATTGTTTAGGAAAACTTTGTAATGATTCTCGTTTGTAAGAATGTATAC
The DNA here is from genome assembly GCA_948472305.1 of Vicia faba. Classification (NCBI taxonomy): domain Eukaryota; kingdom Viridiplantae; phylum Streptophyta; class Magnoliopsida; order Fabales; family Fabaceae; genus Vicia; species Vicia faba. The sequence goes on from OX451740.1 coordinate 69,713,951, forward strand.
AAAGTGTTTGATCTTTTGAAAATGTTTTCAAGTTTTGAAAGATGTTTTTGAAAGTGTTGGTGTTTGTTTTGAAAATAGCAAGGATGTTTTTGTTTTAAAATTGAGCAAGTATCTAGGAAAATTCTACCTAATCAAAAGTCTTTCATGTTCATTTCCTCTTTCCTTTGACATTGTTATCTTACGATTGATTTGGTAAGTAACCCTATCTTTGGATATAAAAGGGGCGAACATGGGTCATCGTATAGCCATGATTAGTAATGTTGTAAGATATCTTATCATTTTCTTTAGGGGCTAAGATCATTTTGAAAGGCAACATGGATATCGTCATCGAGGGACTATAATCTTGTATTTGCTTGTTTTTGCTAAGATACCTCACATGCATAATATGGCCATTTTGTAAGGAAACAAAGTAGATTTACCCTATGGGTGTATGTGTGCAAGTGTATTAATTTACATGCTTGATTTGTTTTGATTAGGGTTTTCTATTTGTTGGTTTTAATCTTTCCATACAAAACCCTAATTACTAGCATTTGTATATAAAGCAATCAATTTGTGGATATTAAAATTACTACGCTATTACATCATTTAGGGGAGGGGGTGTACAAATTACAAATGGGGAATTGCAAGAAATTAAATCTAAATTATTATTACAACCATATTGAATTTTGAATAATACAAAATAAAGATAAAATTCAAGAATATAAAATGTAAGAAGAAATGTGATTTTTTGTTTGGTTTTTCATGAAAAATGTTTTTTGACCTAATTAATTAAAATCAAATATTTAACTAAAAACTAAGAAAATTAATATTAAGTTAGTAAAATAAATTAATTTAAAGAAAACAAGTTTTTTTAGGGTTTTGGTGAATTTAATTAAATTAGTAAAATAAAAAATAATTAAATAAAAATCCTAAATTCTATATTGATTTTAATTTACAAAGTAATTAAAATTAAATTATCTAAGTATTTAAAAAAGTAAATTTAATTATTTAAAGGAAATTTTTTTGTTCTTTTGTTTTTGTGAAGAAAAATAAACTAAATAAATATAAATAATAAAATATAAATATTTTTTGGATTTTTTATTAATGAAAATAATAATAATAATAATAATAATAATAATAATAATAATAATAATAATAATAATAATAATAATAATAATAATAACAAAAATAATAGCAATAATGATAATAATAAAGAAAAATAAAAAATATTAAAGTCAGGGGTTAGAAAGTAAAACAGGGAGTATGAAATAAGAAAAAAAGTTAGTCCCAGGGGGTTAAGGCCCAAGCGCCTGATTCAGCCAAAATAAATAAAGAAAAATGTGAAAAAAAGAAAAAGGTCACGCTGGGGCTCGAACCCAGGACCTTCCTAATACACGCGCGCTTGTTATACCACTGGGGTGGCCTGTTTCATCTGTTCTTTATACAACAATCAATAAACTTAAAACAAAACAAGTCCATGTTATAACTTCATCTTCAACCTCCAGCCTGAATATCTGCAACTTGCTCATTTCTCATCCATTTGCAAAAATGTAAACATCAAACTTGTTCCAAATTTCACAATGATTCCAGAAATATAAATTACTAAAACTATAAATCAAAGATGAGCATGAATTTTGAGTGGTACCAAATTCTGACCTAACTTTTCCAGGATGTTTAGATTCAAAATTCACTCAAGCAATATAAATGAAATCTAAAGACATGGTTAATTTCAGGATAATGATATCTACATTTTATCTTCACAAATGAATCAATAATGATGCTTGTAGAGAGAGTTCAAAGTTAAGGAAAGTTACCTCAAAACTGGAAATCGTATTCTGAGTTTGAGCACTCCTCAAGGTGTTATGATGATTAGAATAGCTTCAGTGACCCTCTAGGATGCTAATGCAATGTTTAGTTTGTACTGGAAATGGCTGAATCGTGTTGGAGAAGTCCAAGTGCAAAGCTCTGTTTTTGAAAATGGAAGATGATGATAATGGTGTTACAGTCTTATAACAAGGTGTGGGATGATTTCTAAATGATGTTTAGAAGCTTTAGGAACCAAAAGGCTTGAAAACGGACGAGGGAGATGTGAGTTTCAAGTTTTTGGTCAGGTTATGCAAGAATGGAAGTATGTGTTACAACTCTGAGTTCTTGAGAGTTTTTTAGGCTTGTGTATGCGTGTGTTTTGATGCAAATAACTTGTGCATAAGTAAGGAGAAGGCTTGAGTGCTTGAGAGGGTCAGAAGTACAAGATATAGGCTGATTGCTATGTTACTTGATTTTGAAGAAAAGTGAAAGTAAGGTTCCAAGATGAAGTACAAGCATGGTCTGAGTGATTGTGAGGCTTGAGACAAACTTCTTTTGAGTTATAGGTCATGTATGATCAGAAGAAAACAATTGCAAAGCTCAAGAATAAGTTTTGTGCATAAAGCTACTTGTTCAAAATGGCATTGTGCACTTTATTCCTAAAATGGACATAAAGCATGGGCAATTCATTGAATGCTTGAGTTGAAGCCTCTAACAGCTGTGCAAGCATTTAATTATGGAGTGCCAAACAAGTTTGAGGCCTGCAAAGCAAAGATTGTGCAGCATAAGTTTGAGATTTGAATTCTTGTTCATCACAAAATGACCTATAATTCCAATTTGAAATCCTAACTTCCTCTCTTAGATTCTCCTTGCTCAAGAATGATCTCAAGGAGTTCTTGTACATTTTAGAAAGCTTGTAATGTACTCTAAAACCTCTCTTTGAATCACTTTTGAAAATTCCCCTTGGAACTATATGAAAAATTGCCATGAACATGTATTCACAAAATCATAAATTGAAATCCATGAATTTCTAGGAGAAATTGTGTAAAGCAATGTTGTAGATCTCATGGATATCTACAACTTTCATGTTGAAAGTTTCTTTCGAATCATCTTGCATCATGGTGAAAAATTGGCTCAAAGTTGTGAAAAAACATGAAGTTTTCAACACTTAGGAAACTTTGACTTTTCAAAATGAAATCTTGACTTTTTGATTTCTTGATGAAAAAGTTTCATATTTTGACATGTTTTGATGAATTGTGATTTTTGACAGTTGATTTTGACCAAAAAGTCAAAGTTTGACTTTTCAGTGTATAGTTGACTTTTGATTAGTTGACTGAAAATCAACTATCAATCAAATGATATTGAGCAATGTTTTGAGTCATGTCATTAGGTCAAAATGTTGCAATTGAACTCTTGAGATAATGCCACAAACCAATTAACCATTTGCTAGGTCAAAAATAAAAAAATTGTCCTTTCTCAATCAAAACCCTAATTTTGACCATTTTGCCCTTTTGATGATTTGATCAAATTTCTTGAGGAATTGCGGTCCAAACTTGATAAAATGATACAAATGAGTTTATAATGATGATGTGGATAAAAAATTATGAAGTTTGACTATAAATTAGCCACAATTGACTTTTTCTCCAATACAACTGATTTTTAGGTCAACTGCTCAATTGATTGAGCAAAAATGTGATTCAAGGCTTGAAACTTAACATGAGTAATTTTGGGGGTCCATAATGATCCATGAAAGTCATATGAGGAATTGAAAGTTCAATTATCCTTGTGCAATCTCAAACCCTAATTTCAATCATCAGTGCTTAAGGAGGTGTCTTGAGCTGATTAACCCTTGTGCAGTCTTGAACCAAAGTAGATCTTGTGAGAAAATACTTGATGAATGAGAGGGAAAATTTTGGGGTACAACAGGTTACAAAACCTGGGCGAACTCAATAATAAAAATATTTTGTTTTTTCCCTTAATACCTTATACATGCAAGACGATAATGTTGTGTGGAGTAAGTTAGGACAAGAGTGGAATAACATATTAAAGGTCCTAGGGGTAAGAGTGACAAAAAGGGAAGATTGATGTTTTTGTGTGTTCATTATATACGAATGAGTTTTGGGAGCAACAATGAAGGGTGAAAGAGCAAAGCATTGAGGAACCAGAGAATCTTGGTAGAGAATGCAAAGATAAAGATAAAAAGCTAGGAATCTATGGTAAGGGGGGTGAACCTTATTATTATGATTGATATGTGGTTTAGGTATGTGTAGGATTGTGTTTTGGGGTTTATGTTGATTTAGGATAATATGATAAATTGATGATGGATGTGATGATTTTGACGTGTAGTTCCTCTGATTTGATACCCATTATATGTATGACAATGTGTTGTTATTGATGTATGGTAATATGATAATTTTTGGTGTATTTGGGACTGTACTGGTATGAAAATCACAAGAATTTGGGATTGAACTGATGCAGAATTGCAACTGAGAAGTTGTTGTGAGGGTGCCATCGTCGGGCGAGCCTCTTGCATCGTCGGGCGACGCGACTTCGCCCAAGAAGCATCGGAAGAGCGTCTGGCGATGAAACTTGGGAAATGGAATGCTCTTGGAAAATAAGTGAAGCACCTCAGCATCACTGGGCGAGCGCGGGGTGATGACCCATCGCTGGACTTTCAACTATTTGATGCATGGATGAGTGTTTCATACTGTCGAGTTATGCCATTTTATGAAATGTATGTAAATTATTTATGTAATTGATAATTGGAGATGTTCTATTTCTAATGATAGTTGTGTTTTTATTGTGAAATTAATTATTATGATTTTGATGTTGACGTGATGTGATAAATGCTACTTGTGGTGATGTTTGATGACGTGCATGTTAACTATATATATACATGTTGTGTGATGATGATTATGTGATGATGATTATGTGATGATGAATTTATGATATGTTGAATGAAGTTGATATTAAGCATGTTTGATGTGCATACATGCTATGCGAAGGATGTTATGATGATGATTACATGAATGATGATGCAATTGACTTACCGTGGTCGAATTATTAATGTTGTTGTACATCATACATTCATGGAATATGTTAGGATGTCAGTCCACTTGTGATGTTAGGACGTTTGTCCAATGATGGCCTCAATCCCATTGTCTGGATCGAGCGCGTCTTATGATGTGCTCCTGTTCCAAGAGGGAATCGATCCTATGGTTGGGATCTTTGGAGGGTGATAACCCAATGTTCATCAGTGAAGTTTGGTACCAAGAATGATTGTAATTTGTGTTTATTAATTTTTTAAATTATTCATGAATTATACGTTGGGTTTAGAAGGGTTTTACATTGACCACCTCATCTTTCCTTTTGGGGTTTTCTCGATATTTTTCCTTTCTTCGGAATAAATAAAGTTCGATGGCGACTCTGTGTTTTTTCTCCGTGCGACAGCTGGGGACTCTGCTGGGGAAACTTATGCAATTTAATCCTAGCTTTGTTTGTTCATTTTATTTGGATGTTTATTTATATGCTTTACTTAATTTATTTTATTCATTTGCATTCATTGCATTTTACTTTTGCTATTCACATATTATAGATATATGTTTTATCTGTTATACTATTTGGAGAGTGATTTCTGTGTTGTGAGATAAGTCATATACCCGGACTTGAGTGAACCTATGTTTAGGATAGTGGGGAAAATCATGTTGGCTTTGAAGTATTAGTCTTGTATAAGCTCGCTTGAGATCCCCCGCTCAGTGCAGGCCCCTTTGAGGGTAGTATTTGTTGACCAAGTAATTGGGAAGACATTGCTAGTTTCGACGTGGGAGTCTGAGAAGTTGAGGACCTTAGAACCCCATTTACCCCTCTTGACCTTTTAGGATGTAGTGTGGTGGATATGAAGGAGTAATCCTGAAATAGTTGTTAGACGATACTACACTCATACGAATTTCTCTTGAGAATATTATTGGCCCTCGAGCAATCGATAAACTGGCAATATTCGAAAGAGGATCAAAGACTCTGGGAACCTTTTATCACTCGACTATTTGTTCATATGGTTAAGCCTTAGTACACACCTTGTGGGTTTGTTGTTACCTTGGTTCCATGCTCGTGACACTGGACCTTTGATCCTGTTATGTACAACCTACTCAAAGGATTGTGCAGGGTTATTCAGAGGACTATACATTGGTTATCTAGAATATGTGGAGCCTTGATCCCATGCAGTGCATACCATGACATCACATCATCTTGTATATGCATCCTATTTCCCTAGAATTCCAAAGACGAGTACCTTTTTTTGAGCTTTTCAAAAGATGAGCACTGTCAAAAGAATACTTATGGATAGAAAAGTCTTTGGGTTTTCCTTGAAATGAAAATGAAACATGAATTCATGATATCAATCATTTCATTGTTTATATCAGAAACTTATTAGGGTCCGTTTTCCTCCAGACTTCAGAATCCACAAAGACGACTTCCCTACATCTGTATTGTACTAGAAGTAACCACCAAAGACTCAGAGGTCTCTTTGAACAGAACTAGAATACTCTTCGTCAGTACATGGACACTATGGGTGCCAGAATGAATCAGCTTAGGGAGACCCTACGAGCTGTTATCAAGGCTCAAGAAGAGCTTCGTCAGAATGTTGCTCCCTCCACTTCTGCAAATGAAGCATTTAACATTGAGAATGCATAGACTCCTACTGAAACTCCTCAACTTGTGGTTGACGACCATCACAATGTCATTGATCTTGATGAACCCCAGGGTGATGTCACTGCTGGTCTTAATGAAGCTACTAAGATGTACCGTGCTCTTGAAGAACATCTCAAGGCTATGGAAGTTTCTAAGAAGTTTGGATTCAATGCTTCTTCCATGAGCCTTATGAATGGGATTGTTATTCCCCCAAAGTTCAAGGTTCCTAATTTCGACAAATACAAAAGCACCTCTTGCCCAAAGACCCACCTCTGTTCCTATTACCCTAAGATGGACGCTTATGCTAAAAATGAACCGTTGCTTATGCATTTCTTTCAAGACAGCCTGACTGGGGCACCTCTAGAGTGATATATGCAATTAGAGAGGAATCGTGTCAGTACTTAGGGAGAGCTTGTTGATGCTTTCTTTAAACATTACCACTATAACACTGTTATGTCTCCTAATTGTGCCCAACTTCAGAGTATGGCTCAAAAATATGAGGAATCTTTCAAAGAATACGCCTAGAGGTGGCGTGGGCTAGTTGCAAGGGTTCAACCTCCTCTTCTGGATTGTGAGTTGGTTTATTTGTTTATGAGCACCATGCGGGGTCCTTATCTTCAACATATGATTATCAGTACTTTTGATTCTTTCTTTGATATGGTTATTATTAGGGAGCATGTTGAGACTCGTATCAAGGCTGCTACGATCCAAGGTACTCCTAACACCATTAACAACAATCCTGGAAATGGAAATAAGTTGTATTCTAGTTTTGTTAAGAAGATGGAGGGTGAGGCTAGTGATGATACTATTGATAAGGGAAAAGCCCCTGCCTATTCTCCAATTCAGATGCCTTATTATTAGATGCCCATTTCTATTCTGAATCAATATGCTCCTCAGGCATATGCTACTGCAACTGTACAACCCTGGGTGGCTCAACGACATCCTTTCGTACCTCAACAATAATTTGTTCAGCTACAACAATATGCGCCTCCTCAAAATTATCAACAACAAAATTGACAACCACAAGGTCAGCAAGGGCAACATAGACTAAGAAGGCCTACAAGGAGGTTTGATCATGTACCCATTCCATATGCTCAACTTCTCCCTCAGTTGATTGCGAGTTAGTTAATTCAACTGCATGAACTTGCTCCACCTCCAAATACTCTTCCAAGGGGGTATGATGTTAATGCTCGTTGCGATTTCCATTTTGGGGCCCCCAGGCCACGCAACTGAGAACTGTATAACATTGAAATGAAAAGTCCAGGACCTCATTGACTCCAAAGCAATCACGTTTATGTTGATCGGCCTAAATATACTGAACAATCCCTTGCCTAAGTGAGCACCAAGACTGCAAGAGCATCCCTTGAAGAAATAACTCAATCCTGAGAGAGTCTCCATAACACTGGCAATCATTAGACCATTTCTGCATTTTCATTTGTAAATTTCCTTATTTGTTGAATGCTACTCGCATGTAAACTCATTTTTTTAATAATAATAATAATAATAATAATAATAATAATAATAATAATAATAATAATGATAATGAACTACATATGTTTATTTAGAATCAATTCATTCGTGTTCACTCATTTATTTTCCTGTTTATGGATATCAAACTCTTGTTTAAATAAAAAATCGAAAGGAGAATGATGAAAACAAAATGCACAAAATCGTTGATTGTATGCTTTTTAATAAAACACCACTGACGATGTAAGGCATTGTTTCGAATCCCCAAACACCCAAGATATAAGGGAGTGAAACCCTTGTAAACCCCTTTGAGCCTTGAAGTAGGAGTTTCTTTTCTATATGGAAAACCCCTCAATCTTAACCCGCGGCAGAGTAGTCTTCAGTCAATTTGAATGCGCATTCAAATTTAAAAAGAAAAGGAGTGTCCCATCAGATGATCAATTGTATCATCCCTCACACATCAAGAGGTCGGAAAAATTCAAAACCACAATGGTTATCCCTCATCAACCAAGAAATGAGGAAGTTACAACCCTTGCAAACGGTCAAAAACCAACCAATGTCACACAATTTGTTCCAAAAAAGAAAAAGAAATTGAAATGAAAAAAGAAAGAAAACGCTCTAAGTAAAAAACTTGAAAATAATTTTCTTAGGCAAAAATTAGGGCATTCCGCTGGACTTCCAATTCAAAAGAATTAGTCCATGCAAAAAATAGGGAAAAACAAAAATAATGAAAAATAAGTAGCGGAAAGAAAGGATTACAAAAAAAAATCCTCAAAGAACAAATTTGTGTGACTACAAATAAAAAAACAAAAAGTGAGTGACTGTCTCCCAAAAAACCTCGTTGGTTCCTCAGCCATCACATCTACACTTCAAAACTCTTTTGAAATGTGAACACTCTTGTCAGAATAACTGAACGTAGAACTGGAGAAAATCAAGGAGAAGGGGTGGGTTAGGTTAGACTTTGAGCCTTAAATTATTTTTTCTAAAAACTGTGAACCATACCATGTTACAACCCATAAAAGACCTCATTGAAGCAAGAGTTATTTCGAAAGCATACCACAACCAAATTGTGTAAGACTGACTCCTAAAAATATGCTTATCATTTGTGTTGATATCGATATGACCAGTAATTCAAACACTAAATGTCACTAAATCATTTCAATAACTTTGATCTCAAGGCTATTATAAACATTGCATTAGGATTATCATCCTAAAAAAAAACATTCTTTACTTGTGAGTAAGTACTTGACATCAAGGGAGATCAAATGATGAACAATTGTTGAAGAACTCAATCCTTTTCAAGAGCCAATTACTTCAAGAATTGGCACCCTAAAAGGAAAATCGCGTGAAGACTCTGTCAAACAAAGGGCATCCATTCAAAGTTATTCCTAATCTGGGACAACCACACCGATAAATCTCTTCAAGATGCCATCGATCCGGGGCAATCACATCGAGAAATCTCTTCAGAATTCAGTCAACCAGAGGCAGTCATGTTGAGATTCTACAAAATCTTTCCAAGAAATCTGTAATCAGGGGCAGTTTATTTCGTGGCCCAAGATATTGGGGCAGTCCACCTCAAATCATATTGTGGCACGAATACTCCAGTCATCTATTCCATACACATTCTTTCAAAAATCATTACAGACAGGGGCACTCCTTCCCCCTATTTTCGAAGCTGCTCAAGCAAAATTCTAACATACAGGGCAACTGCAATAGGGATAAAAGCATCATGATGGTCACCTTGACCTAGCCAATGTTGCAAGAGTCGTCATCATCCCCTATAGATGTTCAAGGCATAACTCCCTAGAAATGAAGTAAAATTGGTGCACTCGAAGAGATTCATGTCCATTTCCTAATCCCCAAGCAGTTCAGGGTATAAAGAAAGTTATACCAAGTCATTTCTTCCCCTCAACAGTGAAGCAAAATTGGGGAACTCGAAGAATTCCATGTATAGTTTAGTACGTAATTCTAACAGATGATTGTCACCTAATCTCCAGTAGAGAAACAAACTTGGGGAATTTAAAGAGATACAAGCTATATTCAACACGTAATTCTCCATCATTAAATAAAACTTGAGGCACTCAAAGAGGTCCATGTCATTTCACCATCCCCTGGCAGTTCAGGGTGTAGGGAAAGTCAAATCGAGTCACTTCTCCCCAACAAGACTACAATTCAATCCCCAGTGAAGTTTCCAATGATCTTTTGTACTACGAGCTTTCAAGCACCAATCCATATTGGTATCTCATGACAACAAGCAATAGGCCCCAATAAGCCTATTTCATTCCGCACAGAAAGTCCCACTAGATCCTAATCTTTGGCACCCTGCATATAGTGATCATCATTGTATTACATTGCATCCTCAAATGCATATCATATCCATTAAAATGGATCATTACACCATACAATCCAAACATGCATATGAAGAATAAGCCAAATTTGGTATCCTTGTACAAAAGACCGAATCAATTTGCAATCAAGATGGTAATACATCCCCACAAAGAATTTTAACCTCAGCTAATATCCATCACTGCATTACAATGCTTTCTATAGCCACGATGTCAGTACCTTATACTCCCAAATCCCTAGAAAAATCAATACACTTTTTATAACACCTATGTGACCAGTCGGTACGCTGCAGTCAACCTTCCCTAATAGATCCCACATGATATGTGTTCACCTTGTCAGGGATCTTATCAGTCTATTCCTCCCTTTCTATTGGGTAGGTCATGTTGTAATTAGTATTTCCATGGTCATATATCGCGCTGTCATTGATCTTGACTTTCTTCCTTTTCAGTTGGTTAGTCTCATTGTAATCGATCTTTTTGTGGTCATAAATCGCGTTGTCATCGATCTTGACTTTCCTTCTTTTCTGTTGGTTAGGTCGCACTGCAATCGATATTTCCATGGTCATAGATCGTGCTGTCGTTGATATAGACATTTATATTTTCCTTTGGTTAAGATCCTACATGAGTAGTTTTCACATTATCATCGATCTTACCCTCTTTTTTCTCTTCCTTTGGGTCGTAGATTCTACATGAGTAATGTTTGTGTTGTCATCAATCTTACCCTCTTTTTTCTCTTCCTTTGGGTCGTAGGTCCTACATGAGTAGTGTTCATGCTGTCATCAAACTTGACTTTCTATTCTCCTTTGGTTAAGATCCTACATGATTAGTGTTTGCACTGTCATTGATCTTACCAGTTGTCTTTCCCTTGGTTATAGATTCTACATGAGTAGTGTTCACGCTGTCATCAATCATACTAGTTGTCTTTCCCTTGGTTATAGATTATATATGAGTAGTGTTCACGCTGTCATCGGTCTTACCAATTTTTATTCCTTTAGTTATAGGTCCCACATGATATGACCTCACTTTATCATCGACCTTACCCTTTGCCAATCTTATGTTTTATATATCCCATATGATATGTGTTTGCACTGTCATCAATCTCATATTTCGTCAATCTTACCCATAATTTCAATCACCTTTTCATATAACAACCACTTCCCCTGAGAACCTCATATTGTAACTGTTACACCATTACAAGTTATCATCATTCAACCGCACCTACTCGTCACAAACCTTTTCACTAGAAAAACACAATTCTTTCCCAAGCAGATATCAAAACCTCATGACTTCTCTTCAGGACAAATTTCAGATCTTTGTATTTAATCTTCTTCTACCTTAAATGATCAATAGGATAGCGTCAATCTCACTTTTATGTTTAAGACGTTTAAATAGGGGCCGTTGTCATACCCCAAATTTGTCCTACTCTTATCAAGTCATCTGGATTATGCATTTCATTCAACTCATATGCATTACCTTTCCATTAGGTAATTTAACATATGATGCATCATTAATTAATATGATTGGCATGGGAACAAGGCTCTTTGAAGAATTAGGATTTCTCTATTGCTGTGAGGCTTTCATTTTCATTCAGAGTTGATTCATTTTGTTTTTTCAACAGTCATGGTTGGAAGCTAGGGTTTTGGATTCATGATCATTGTGAACTTCCTTTTTCTAAAGCTACAAGCTTTTCCTCTATCAAGATTACTCAAAAGAAAGTGGATTAGGGTTTCATATGTTGTGGTTAAGGTTTCACCTTTAATTCAAATGAAAATGTTTTGGGCTAAGGCTTTGATTATCTTCAACAATCCATGTCATTTCTTTATCAATGTGCATATCAAGGTGGACTATGGTTCATGGTTGAAATTTTGGTAGTTAGATATCAGATGTCCTAAGAGATGTCGAGACACTGATCTCTGAACAAACACACAATGACAAGGTAAATGATAAACACAATGTAGAAAAGTAAAGAACATACGGGATTGTTAACCCAGTTCGGTGTACAACAAAACCTACTCTGGGAACTACCAAGCCTGGGACAAAATCAACTAGATAGTATCAATTTGAAGATAAACTCCCCTCATTTACAACTTCACACTTAATCACTACCCTTTCTTAACTTCTACCTAAGATTCACCTAGGTATGAGATTCTTCTCAAATCCCTTCCAATAATAGAACAATGATTGAATAATTCTAAACACTTAGAAAATAACATAAGTTACACTTCAAAGACACACAATCATTCTTTTCTTAAAAGCTTTAGAATGACTGAAAGAACTTACAACTCAAAAACACAATCCTACTTTTTCATCAAGATGATAATCGAGAGGCTCATAATTAACACACAAACCCTAATAAAAATACACTATAAGTTCCACTCTAAAACTAGGGTTGTGACAAACTATTTAAAACAAACTTCTAGGCTGGATTGGGCTTCAACAATGCAGCAAATCAGCTACTAAAACTCTGCAGAATCTTCTGCATAAAAATAGGACTTCAATCATTAGTTTCGTAAATTATCTCCATAGTTAGAAACTAAGAATACTCCTTGAATTTAGATTGAATCTCTTTAATCTTCAAACTGAGCGCCACATAGAATAGCATAATATTCCCATAATATTTTGTACCTGAAATAAACTAAAACATCCAACAACCCAGCTGTACAAAATCACGATGTTGAAAGAAACTCATTAGGACATCACATTCGACATATTGATCCAGTTGATAGAACATCTTATTTCAACATGTCTATACTAAGTTAGTTTTACCCAACATAATGCCAATCACAACTTGACATAGAAATAACAATCTCTCCCTTTGGCTTATTTTGGCTAAAACAACATAGTACTTCTTCCACACAATAATATAGCTCAGGTTTGAAAAGAACTCAAACACACAATTAATATGAGGCATAATAACAGAAGTCAGTACATCAAATATTAGAGCCATAACTAGTGGAATCTACTTATCATAACAACAATAAAGAGAATAACAAACAATTCTCAACATGTCAGGACATCATGTCTGACAAATCTTCACATTAGTCCAGTCTATAACACACAACCTGCTAAACCTACTAAGTACCGCTTGAGAGAATAACACTTTTATTACTTCACAGTAAACCCAGGATGAAACAAGAAAGTCTTGATGTCATTTGGTGTACACAAGGAAGAAGATAAACTACATCTTCAAGAAAAACCAAAATACTCTCCTCAAACTCAGAACCAGTTCTTGACACAGAGTCTCAGGAGAATTTTCCTATAGCCTTAAGAAACCAAAAATAATTATAACTTGAATAACCCAAGGAGCAACGATACTCATCAACCTAAACAAGACTTAACAACACAAATACTACAAAAAACTACTCTCCCCTTTTTTAGCAAAAATTGGCAAAAGGTGAGTTTGAGCAAGAAAGCACACACAAAAAACTGAGGGGAAACCAAAAAGAGAAACACAATAGAATGTGTTTAAACATAAAGGAGGTTACTATATATTGTAACAACGTCTTGTTTGTAATGCCAAAATCAGTCAATGCAGGTGATTTCCAATGAAGATAAGGTCATTCTTATTATTAGTGTACCACTCAATTTAGGAGAGAGGCAAAGATTTGTTATATATCTCTCTTTCCAAGCACTGAGATTTGAAATGTTCCAACATTGGGAGTGACATATTCACATGTCCCTATATGAAGAGACAATTTAGTCACACCGTCCACAAAAGCCTACACTCCCGCCCTTCACACCTGCATGCTGTCATTCTTGGGATTTATAGACTAAGCTCTCCAAAATACAAAGTCATAAAATCTGGTTGTACATTGCATTCTTTAAGTTGCAACAACATTGAGGTTCCCTTCAATCTTTACTATAGTCTCAAAACATATGGCCAAGAGTTATTCATAGATACTGATTCCATCAGACATGGCTAAGAGTGTTATACCATAAACAATTAACTCTTAATATGCTGAGATGATGTCCCAAAATCAGCTTGGTCATTGGTATATTTCAAAATGTTCACACCATTGGATTTACCTTGAGTGATCCATCTAAAATCACACATGGATACCTTCTTGCCTTGTCCTGTTATATTAAGCACATGGATGATGAACCACCTATAATAGATGAATTTTCTCACAAAGGTGATCAACCATTCTCTCTTGTTCTATGTATTTCCCTATCAATAGAAATAAGGCACAAGAGACTCCAAGACAACAAACCAATATGAACTTCCTAAGTTCATACAACATGAAATATGTTATAACATTTAGTAGGACATCCTTCATACACACAAGCTACCATCAACAATAGTAGCAGAATCATACTCTAGCCTTGGGAACAGGACAATCTTGTTCACCTTTGGGTGATACTACACCTTTTTCCTATATAAAATAACCTCCTACACTCCTTGAATCTGTCACAAGTTTTAGGAGTGTTACCACTGACCTTCCCTATCATCAAACTCTTCTTCAAGTCATCCCTTTACAAAGATTTTTTGTTCCACCCTATAACAATTGTAACCACAGTACCATGGAGGAAAGATAGAGAATCTGTTGCATTCCTCCCCATCAGTAATTGATATAATTCCTTAAGAACTCCAATACCATTTGGTTCTTCATTGAATGTGTTCTTCTAGGCATATTTTGGAAGATTATCATCAATTACACCAACATATTTCTTTTTACCAAAACTATCCACCTGCTTAAGTCCCACTAGCGCCAAATGAAGAGTTTCTAACCTCTTGGAAGTAATTCAATGATACAACTTTGGATGTGACATCTTGGTTTGCTTCCTTAGTTCATATTCACCACAAACTTTTCCTTTCTCCATATTCAGCTTTGGAATACCTATGGATGCTTCCTTTGATTGGACTTTGTTCATACCTTTTAGAAGTAACGGGTCAAGTTTCTTTTGCAATAACTTCACCTCAACTTCTTTTGGAATCAAACATGTGGAGGAGCAATTTTTTTCTTGAGGAATCCACAAGTAACAATTATATTTTGACCTGACTCCCTTTATGATAACTTTATTCTTCTTATTAGTTACCAGACATTCAGGCGCAATAAAGTTGACTTTGAGACCCTTATCACACAGTTGGCTAATTCTTATTAAATTAGAAGCCATCCCCTAAACAAACCACACCTTATTAAGATCTGGTATACCAGTGTGTGATATGGTGGCATAACGGATTGTTAATACTGGTTTGCATGTTTTGTTCGCAAATGTCGCGGTAAGTAAGAGTCTCTATCAAATTTTCTTTTATCCAATAAGGAAAGGGTGAAAAGGACAGAAAAAGACCTTTTTTTCGAGATTTTTGAGTAAGGGGGGTAGATTATGGAAAGGGAAGGTGTTATCACCCTTTCCATCCATGGTTTTCCATGGGCTCTTAGGTACTTGCTCATTTTTGAAATTGCTTTTGTGTTTGTGGTTTTGAAAAGCTTTGAAAATGCCTTAGTGCGACGATTCACTTTATGGTAACTCTTGTATCAGTCCTCAAGAGTGTGATAAAGCGTTTTGAAAACTTTGTTTGAAAAAACTTTTGAAAGTGTGGTGTGAAAATTTGTTTGAGCAAGTACCTAACAGTAATCTACCTACTCGAAAAAAGACAGTTCTTTTCCTCCTATCCTTTAGACCGTGTTATCCTACTATTACTGAGTAGGTAACCCTAGTCGTTGGATGTTTGAGGGACTATCGAAAGGGACGTAATGGTCATTGAAGGTAACATGTAAGGATACCTTAGCATTTCGAAGGGACTATCATCATAAGATCATTTCTCGTAGGCAACTCGAGAGACATGTAGGGACTATGATATTTATGATGAATTTAAAATAAGGGTCTTTACTAAGAGTATCCCTACGTTCGAGGGACATGAATACTGTTTCTGAGGCAACCAAAGTGGAAAATACCCTAGGGGTGCACGTGTGCAAAAGTGTGATTTTTCATATATGTTCATCTTCAATTTTAGTGATCTATTGATTAATTACTCATACATGCCTAGGTTGCTAGCAGTTATATACAAGCATATAGAATATAAAAGCGATAAATAAAGTTCATACGCTATTACAAGGCTTTGGTGTAGATACATAAGGAATTGACTGAAAGTAAAATGCGGAAATAAAACCCTCATTAAGCTATTAGAAACTGGGCATAGTTACATCAATAATAAAAATTAATCGTACGAAAAAAATAGTTACGCGTGAGAATACAAAATTGAAATAAGTTTGAAACCCTAAAAAAACATAATTTGATCATTGAAAGTATTTTTGGGATTTTTTGTGAAAAAGATTGGAAGTTTGACATAATTTTTATAATTAATTTTAATTAATGAAACAAATTAAAATTGCTGAAATTAATTAATTTACAAAAATTAATTTATTGAAAAAAAATACTAAATCCTATTTTTTGTGATGTTAATTTTATGGTTTTATGAAAAAAAACTGATTTAAAAAAAATAAACAAACTAATTTAAATAAAACAAAATTAAAAAGGAAATAGAGTGAGTCTGAGGGGGTATGAACCCTAATTGGAGGGTGCATGCTGAATTTCTATTCAAAGCCCAATCCAGTTGGCCCATAGCTGCGTGTGATTCAATGTGGTTGTCCCAGGAGTGTCCACCATGGGGAGCTTCATTAGAGGCATTGGATCCAGGTGTTGATTGATCCAAGGATGATGATCTAGAGGCATAGGGTGTGCGCGCTTGGAAGAACAACATAGAATCTACAAAGAATTATTAAGAAAAATAAAATATAGGAGGCAGGGATCGAACCCCTGACCTCCTACACACGCGCGCTTTGAACCTTTCCCTTTTGCCACTGAGGCAACTGTTCATTCATTAACATTAACAAACAATGTGTATTATATGTAATAATGGTTAGTGGATGTAATAAAAATGCGCGCCATTCAAACTACCCAACCAGGTTTTGACACGCACCCATCTTCTTCGTTGGGACTGTCGTTTTAGTTAAGGGGTTTTACCCATGGACAAACGCTGTAACTATAAACCTGCATATCTCAAAAATCATAATCACGCAATAAAAATTTAATCCAAGAATACAGATTAAATGGGTTTGATCTTGTGAGTACAATGGTACTCATATTTTGTCCTGATTTTTCCTGAAATGAAATACCCTAAAAAGAAGCTTGAAACCCTAACAATGGTATTCAGTCAAATATGCATCAAAACACACAATTAATTATGCAGATATGTTCTAAATGGTCATATAAACATGATTGTATATTTAAAAATCATTTATCATGCGTATGTTTCAAAAACCAATTTCAAGAACCAGGGAAAATCGTGATACCTGTGTATACTGTTTCTGGATGTGTTGATGCGTGAGAGTGGTCCAGATAGCTTCCAAATATGCCTAAGACTGGATTGCAGTTTTTGAAACGCCTTGAATCTCCCTCCAGAGCAAAACTCGATCAACACTTTTTGTCAAAATTCTGAGCAGTCTTGTGCATGTTCTCCCGGCCAAAATCCTCCTTCTATGATCAGGGTTTGTTATGTATATATAGTAGAATGAATTAGGTTAACAAAACTGAATTGAATCTTGAAGATTGAGTGAGAAAATATTTGATTTGTCTTGTATCTTTTGTTTCTAAAATGGCCAAATATTTGTGTTCTTTCCCACGCATTTTCTTTGATTTGCCAGCCTGTTTTACTCTTCCTTTGATGGGAGATTCTTCTTTCGATTGTGGGATTTTTGGCTTGTTTTGGAACAAATCCTATCTTCATTCCTTCAAATCTGCCTTCCGTGCCAGCCTTGAACTTCAATTCGAACTAATCAGGACTTTCCTTATTAGAACCTTGTTCTCCTTAATGGTTCTGAGTAAAACGGTGCCAACTTTAATACTAAGACTCCTTCGATTGACCACCCTTAGCTTAAATTTCCTGTTCTTTTGAAGAGAGTTCCCTGGTCGAATCAACTCTTGTGGAATTGTGACCAAAAAAGGCAAGAATCTATCCTGGACATATTTTCCGGTTGCCCTCTTGATGGCCTCATTCGAATGGCCTTTGTCTAAATACCAATCGAAGGGCTTTGACACAATACTAAATCAAAGGATCCATTGTCATGCCAATCAAAAGGCTTTGACACCACGCCCATCGAAAGGCTTGTCATGAGGCTAATCGAAAGGCCTTTTGCAGCTGTCAATCGAAGGAAGCTATGTATATGGAAATCAAAGGACACTATGTATATGACAATCGAAGGACGCTATGTAGATGTCAGTGGAAAAGAACTTTAGAGATGCCAATCAGAAGGCATTTTATGGATGCCAATCGAAAGGAACTTTTGAGATGCTAATTGAAAAGCCTCGTTAACAGGCCAATTGAAGGAATCTTAGAAACAGGCTAATTAAAGGAAACTTAGAAAAAGGCCAATCGAAGGAAACTTAGAAACATCATTTGAAAAATTTCCTTGTCTATAGGAAAAGGTTTGTAACCACTTATGCAAGAGGAAAATCTTGGGAAAAATATGAGAGGGAAAATTTTGGGGTACAACAGCTGCCCCTGTTCAATATTCTTAAACCTGAGAATGTAGATTGGCATGTATGCATTTCGTGATCGAAAGGTGGAAGATGATTGAATACTAAAGTGCCTAAAAATTTGCACTCGTCTGAGATGATACTTGACTGTGTAGATAGTATTGGGAATGGGCTTATAGATTCCATTTGCAAAAGATGGCGGAAGATCGTCGGAGATGGGCTTAAAGATGCCATCTAGAACAATGATGATTTCATGAGATATCCTTTTTCGGGAATTCCTGCTTGTTGTACCCCAAAATTTGCCCTCCCATTTTACTCAAAAAATGTCAATTGAGGTCCCTAAGTTGCTCAAGGAAGTCCAAGAGTTAACCAGAAAAACTCTCTCCTAAGGCAGTATACCTCAAATTAGGGTTTCTCTTTTCATCCAGATGTGTGAACCACAAAGGAATCAAATTCTTACCAAGGTCCTAATATGTTTCCAAGATCATCCGTGTCAATCTTCATGCCTTGCACAAAGAAGTTTGCTCAGTCAACTGCTCAAATGCATGAGAATCGACTGTATTAGGTCAAAAGTCAATTGTGGCCCACATACAGTCAAACCTCAATATTTTTGGTCAACATCAACATTTTGAAATGAATTCCATCATTTTATCAAGGGTTGATCATGATTCCTCAAGGAATGCTCCAAATTCATCAAAAGCCAAAAGTTGCTAAATTAGGGTTTTGTAGGAAAAGTCAACCCAACTTTGACCAAGCATAACTTCTTCATACTTTATCATAAATTTTCCATCCAAGGCTCATTTTGAATAGGATGCAATTCCCTACAATTCATCTTCATAACTCAAGTTGAAAATATGCACTCACAAAAAGATATGAATTTCTACATTATAGGTCCTTTTGAAAAGTCAACAAAAACACCTTTTGGGTCAAAGCTTCATACATGAACATGGAAGATCCAATTGAGATTAAACCAATAGGGTTGTTTAGGGGACATCCTAAGATTTCTAAAAAGTCCAAGAACACCATCCTAGGATCAAAATTGAGAGAGTTGTGCATTGTCAAAGTTGGCAATTTTTGGAAAATTGTCAATAGTCAACATTGATCAAATTTGCATTTTTTCCAAAAGGGCCCATGTTTTCTTGCTTGAAACATGTTTCTAATAGGACCCACGACCCCTGAGATTTTCCACCTATTATTTCATTACTTTTATCATTTATTTTGATTTTTTATTCATTTAAATCAAAATAAATCAAATTAAATGGTAAAATAATGAAAACAAACTAGATCTTGGGATTTTTGTGCACATTTGGAGTCTATGTACAGCTAGCATGATGATCAATTCGTGCAAGACTCATTAGGGGTTAGAAAAGATTGGATTGAAGCTTATTTTAGAAAGATATCATACATGAATCAAATCAAATCACATTTTCATAATTCTCAAAGATATGATGCAATTTTACAACCCTAATTCAGTATACTATATGTATACAACAATTGTAGGTCAAAAGACAAGGGTGAGCAGTTGTGAAAACACAAAACAAAGTTCCAAAAAAGTGACAAAAAGTGCTGGATCATTTTTGCATTTAGAGATCAATTCACACCATTCCAACGCTGCTAATCGATTCTTGGATCTTCCTAGAAGCCAATTGGATCACTTGCAAGGCTTGAAACACCCAGAAACCTGCGTAATTGCTCTCATGGTTTGCCCTTAAACTCAAAATTGATTACTGTATTCCTAGCATCTTTGGCATGTTTAAGTCATATATCTGTAATCCTCATCATGTTTGCAAGCTAATTGTATTATTTAATTGCGTTTTTGAAGCCTCTACATGCCGTTGCTATTATTAGGGTTTATGTTTGCAATTTAGGGCTTTCTTACACAGGTGAAATTAGCCAAAAAGAAGGATACCAGGGTGTTCACGAGATCACCACGAATGAGGCTATGTAATTAGAAATCATTTATCATGCGTATAATGCATTTTTGAATTTTGCAGGGCTGTAGTTATAGCAAACGTCCGTAGGTATAATTATTTAACCTAAGACAATGGTTGCAGTGAAGAAGATGATGTGTGGCAGCCCATGACCGGCTGATTTGAAGTTCGCGCATTTTTCTGGGCATATTGCGTTTTTTGTATTATATTATATTTCATTTATATGTATTAACAAAAGAACCAACAACACAAATGGTTGAGAGGCGCGCCTTTGATGTATATGTCCTGGGTTCGATCCCAGGCGTGTGCATTTTGTTATTTTCCTATTTTCTAAACGCAAATTACATGCACTTCTTACCAAAGGGTTTACCATACTCCATCAACATACAGCCACTGGATCCAACATGCCATCAGATCCAACATTCCAGCAATGAGGGACTATGGTGCGCCCTTAGGTCAATGATACAAGGCACCAAAGGTTGACTAGGCTTGGAGTGTTTTTGGGCTTGGAGTGCATTTTTTTTTTATTTTCTTTATTTATTTTCTTTAATTATTTCTTTTTTAATTAATTAACACAAAAATAGTTTTTTATTTATTAAATTAACCAATCAAAATCAAAAATATTTTTTTATATAAATATTTTGAATTAATTAGTTTAATTAATTTAGAGTAATTTAATCTTCTTTTTATAATTAAAAATAACTAGGATTAGGATTTTAGTTGTACATAATTTAATTAATTTTCTCTAAAAAATGCATCAAAAATCATTTTTCTCATAAATATTTATTCCTTTAATTAATTAGATTAATTAGAAAATTAGGTTAATTTAATTTCTTTCATAATTAAAAACAATTAGAAATTAGGTTTAATTAATTTGCAATTAAATATTTTCTCAAATAAAAATCTACAAAAACACTTTTTCTTTCAATTAGGGTTTTAGGTTATTTCAATCGTCCTCGCATTTAATTCGCCGCGTGCTTGATAATTATTTTGGCCATTATTTTGTAACTGCTCAGGGTTTGTAATAGTTAACCTAGGGTTTTTATTTACTGTTTAAATCCCCGATTTTTGGTTATGTAATTAATCCCCCTCCCCGAAGCTTCGTAATAGCTAGGTTTATTTTTCGCACTTTAAATTCCCGCAATCTTTAACTGTCTAGATGCATGGCTAATAGGATTGTATGAAAAGATTAAATAATTGAAAAAGTTCACATGCACATGTTCACTCCTAGGGTTTGCCTCACTACGGCTGCCTTCGGTAAACAGTCATTAAGCATAGGAAATTTTAGTGGTCACCCTCCTGTCTAAAAGATCAAATGTCCCATTCGAATGTTGCCTCAGAAATGTTGCCTCGGAAACATTTCCTCGAAAAGATCTTAAGACTCTAGGGTTACTACTAAGGTTTTCTAACTATTGCTTTAGTGATTGTATTTGTCCCTTTCGAATGTCCCTTACAAACTCCAACGACAGTGCTACCTACTCCTTAATAGTAGGATATCGCTGTCTAAAGGAAATAGAACGAACAATCTTTTTTCGAGTAGGTAGAATCTTAAGTACTTGCTCAATAAAAACTTTTCACACAAACACCTTTCAAAACAGTTTTCAAAAAAACTTTGTCACATCCTTGAGGAATGATACAAGGGTTATCACGAAGTAAAACATTTTTAAAGCAAGCACACACACAAGCAATTTTAAAAAGATGAGCAAGTACATAAGAGTCCATGGAAAACCATGGATAGAAAGGGTGCTAACACCTTCCCTTTCTATAATCTACCCCCCGTACTCAGAAAACTCGAAAAAAGGTTTTTTCTATTCTTTTTCCTTTTTCATGATTGGATGAAATAAAAGTCGGTGGCGACTCTTGCTTACGGCGACATTTTGCAAACACAAAACGCAAAATGCAAACTAGTGAAAAACAGTCGGTTTTGCCACCGTATCACACTGCTCTTGCTGTTGGACAGGACTCCGCTGAGGAATGTTGGTCTCTGTTTTGGAACATAGGGTTTTAGGAGCTTCAGTTGTCCGTTACTCTACTGGGGAACATAATTTGATTGAGGAGATAGAAGTGAACTGTTATCTGGTCAGAATCCAGGATTTACAGTGGCTTACTGAGGATAATAAGGCTAATTTTTATCTGGTCGTGCTCTAGGCTTCACGGCGACTTACTAGGGAGATGAGATTAAACTGTTATCTGGTCAGGATCCAAGCTTCACAGTGTCTTGAATTGTTGATTGACTATTATCCGGTCAGTTTCCGGGCTTCATAGCTTCTTTAACTGGAATAGAAATCTTAGTATCGATTTGACTGGACCAGAGAAAGGTCTCGAGTCATCTTCAATTGAGATAGAAATCTTAGTATCAATTTGACTAAATCAGAGGAAGGCCTTGAATTAACTTTGACTGGCATAGTAATCAGGAGAATATTAGTAGCGACTGAACTGACCCAGATGAAAGTCTTGGAATATCTTCCACTGGAATGGTAACCAGAGAGTTCTTAGTGTCGACCTGTCTGACCTAGGGAAAATCTTGGGTTAACTTTAACTGGCATAGTAATCAAGAGAATCTTAGTAGCGACTCAACTGACCCGGACGAAAGTCTTGGAATATCTTCCACTAGAATGGTAATCAGAGAGATCTTAGTGTCGACCTGTCTGACCCAGGGAAAATCTTGGGTTAAATTTAACTGGCATAATAATCAGGAGAATCTTAGTAACAACTCAACTGACCCAGACGAAAGTCTTGGAACATCCTCCACCGGAATGGTAATCAAAGAGATCTTAGTGTCAAACTGTCTGACCCAGGGAAAAGCTTGGGTTAACTTTGACTGGCATAGTAATCAGGAGAATCTTAGTAGCGACTTAACTAACCCAGATGAAAGTCTTGGAAAATTCTCCACCAGAATGGTAATCAGAGAGATCTTAGTGTCGACCTGTCTGACCCAGGGAAAATCTTGGGTTAACTTTTACTGGCATAGTAATTAGGAGAATGTTAGTAGATACTCAACTGACCTAGACAAAAGTCTTGGAACATCCTCCACCAGAATGGTAATCATGGAGATCTTAGTGTCGACCTGTATGATCCAGGGAAAATCTTGGATTAACTTTGACTGGCATAGTAATCCGGAGAATCTTAGTAGCGATTCAAATAACCCAGACGAAAGTCTTGGAATATCTTCCACTGGAATGGTAATCAGAGAGACCTTACTATCAACCTGTCTAACCCAGGGTAAATATTGTGAGGACATATTTCTGAGGAAAATCCTGGAACAACCCTTTGTTAGACGTAGCTTGTTTATTTGGTCTTTTCCTAAAAGGTAAATACTTATTCGTATGCAATGTCATGATGTATGAAATGCATTGTGATGATTTTCTCAAAATAAATGAGATTGTGTTGTATGAAATATGTATGTGCATGCCATGACGTATGAATATGGGATACTATTGCGGTAATTTTTAGTCGGGAAAAATAAATCTCGGACTGCTGCTGAAGAGCATTAGGAAGCTGAATTCTTCATTTCCGCAAGGGATGGTGAATGGATATGTCTATGTTGGGGGTTTATTCCTTTCTGTTTGTGAATATTCTACCGGGGAGAGACTCTGCCTGAGAATAACTCTGTAGGGGATTAACTCTGTTCGCGAGAGGAGATGCCTTGCTGGAAGATTTTGCCGATTTAGAGAAATAAACTCCACCAGGGGATGAACTTCCATAGATGGAGAAATAAAATCTGTTGGGGATTGAGCTTCCGCATTTAGAGAAATAAACTCTGCTCAGGAGAAAGCTTTATAAACTGTTTGCGATTATAAAACTCGGTTGGGGAATATAGATATCGGCTTTCTGAAGGAACTTTACTGGGGAAAGTAACTCTTGTTTGGGGAAGCAGAGATCAAAACCTTTGGTTGCCTCTACTCTGGGGAGTGTAGATGTCACAAGGTCGCATGTACTGGTGACTTAGCCTCAAAATTGTCTCTGCCCCTATACCTTATGAACAAAGTAACTGTCGGGATTGAAATGTTTTTTTAGATTTTGCCCCGTTCCTTAAGTCATGAGTAACTGTCCTTCTATTTCTTATGCAAATATTTATGAATAGCAATCATATTCAAATGCATATGTCAATAATAAGTCATTGGACATTTTTGCAAAACAAAAGAGAAAAAGAAAAACAAATGGTTTTGTAAAAGTGACTTGTATTAATTTCTGAAGTTTTCCTATAACATGTGTTGTGTACAAAGAGGCTGACGTTCTAGATGGAGAACGCCGCCGTGAGAGTGAAGACTATACAAAATAATGTACAAAGAGAAGAAAACATCTATGTGTAATAATCTCATTGAGTTTCAATTTTTCTATTGCCGCTATGTCTTCGAGCGTCTCATCACTTAGCTACTTGTCCGAAGCAGACTGGATTGATGGTGGCGTTTGAGCTTGATAGTTGATACTGAAGTCTGGTTGCAAGGTTATCCGATGGGACATAGTGATAAATAGTTTTCACACAAACACCTTTCAAAACAATTTTCAAAACAACTTCATCACATCCTTGAGGACTGATACAAGGGTTATCACAAAGTAAAAAAATTTCAAAGCAAGCACACACACAAGCAATTTTAAAAAGATGAGCAAGTACCTAAGAGCCCATGGAAAACCACGGATAGAAATGGTGCTAACACCTTCCCTTTCTATAATATACCCCCCCATACTCAGAAAACTCAAAAAAAAGTTTTTTCTATTCTTTTTCCTTTTCCATTATTGGATGAAATAAAAGTCGATGGCGACTCTTGCTTACCGCGACATTTTGCAAACACAAAACGCAAAACATAAACCAGTAAAAAAACAGTCGGTTCTGCCACTGTATCACAGAACTGGCGACTCTGCTGAGGAATAAATATAAAGTGGGGTAAACCTTAGGATCTAGGTTATATTTAATTGCTTTCTCTTGATTGTCTTGCTTGCTTTATATTTATGGGAACTGTTTGGGTTATTTGATCCTACACCCGGATCTGGGGAACACTTTTTAGGTAAGTAGCAATAAACTATGAGGGGACTATGGTGGGGTATACCGGCACGGTTGAAGCAGTAGCTACGTTGATGTGGCACTTTGGTTGGTACCGGTAACCCTTGAGTCAATAAGGGAGAGTGCGGGGCCGCCGCATGGTGTCGTGAATCATCAACTGACCTTAGAACCTTTAATTGCACAACTTGGCCAGTATGACGTAACGAGATGGCCAACTTTGGTGTATTCCCAAGGTAGAGAGATACTCGATGCTACACTCATTGAGGTCTGACTCTTGAGTTTGTTTGGTTGTGAGTCAATCGCCTATTGAACGAAGTTGGGAGAAAGATCAGTGATATTGAGATACCTTTTAGAACCCAGTTACTATTTATAGAACAGGTTGAACCAATCCAACTTCAAGAGGGTATGACCTTAAAACTCATGCAAGCCTTAAACCTAAGGACTTGGTGTGACTTGTTTGTTGTTTTCTATACCTGTGATTTTCTAACCTAATCACGACATCATAAGCATAACATATCATGACTAACAATTTCAAGGATTCCCTAGGGCTCATTTTTGCTCTGTTTTGTAGGACATGGCATCTTCCCGTAGGAACACTATACAGATCAAACTTGTGAAAGTGTCTCTCCAACTGAAGGATATGGCATTAAGGGTTCTTGAAGGTTCTCATTTCACTATAAAGCATGGTCAGTTGCTCAATTTGGTCACTGCAAAACCTGATGAAGAGTTGTTAAAAGTGTTGTTTCAGTTCTTCGACCCGGTGCACCATTGTTTCACCTTCCCGGATTACCAGCTAGTACCTACTATGGAGGAGTTTTCTCAGTTGTTAGGGGTACCTATTCTTGACCAGTTGCCTTTCAATGGTACGAAAGAACATTCAAATCCTGAAGAAATTGCTAGAGCTCTGTCTTTACAACGGTCTGACGTAGTGGCAATTTGGGAGACTAGAGGGAGTGTCCAAGGAATTCCGGCTAAGTTTCTATTTGAGAGGGCCTATCATTTTTGGGATACCTTAGATTTACAAGCTTTCGAAGAGGTGCTGACACTTCTTGTTAATGGGAAAATAATTTTCCGTAATGTTGATCAACTCATAGATGTGAGAACTATCAAGGTTTTCCTTTCTCATAATTCAGTACCTACATTACTCGGGGATATTCTGCACTCTTTGCATGCTCACACTCTAAAGAGAAGAGGAACCCTCTTGTGTTGCACTCCTCTATTGGCTAGGTGGTTTATTTCGCACCTACCCAGGTCTGTTTTGAAGAATGAGCAGGGTTTGAAATGGTCTCGCAGGCTGATGTCCCTTAAGCATTCAGACATTCATTGGTGTTCACGGTTCTCGGAAGATGTTACCATCATCGACCAGTGTGGTGAATTCCCTAATGTCCCCCTCTTAGCCATTAGGGGAGGAATCACTTACAACCCTTGTTTGGCACTATGTCATTTTGGTTATGCGAGAAAAGATGGTCCTCATGATATGCTTATCCAAGGAATCGCCTTCAATTATGAGAACGACGTTCAAGTCTATCGTAGAAGGTTCATAAAAGCTTGGGGCATGGTACATAAAATTGATAGCAAGACACTAGGGCATAAGAAGTCCATCCCTCTTGAGCCTTATCTCTGATGGGTACGAGCTCGCGCCCAAAGTCTGATGATGCCCTACCCTGCTGTCCTACCAATAATTAGGAACCAACTACTGAAGGAGACACTACTTCACTTGGTCATCATCCTGACATGCCAACTGATCATAAATAATTACAGAAGTCTTGGGTTCAACTCAAAGAAGAGTGTGACACATTTGAAGCCCAGTTCTATGCCAGCGAAAAGAAAGTCCTGGAGCTCACTAGGCTACTTCATGAAGAAAGGAACATAAATGCCTACATCGCGCCAAAGAGGATGCGCTCCTCGGAGACCTAGTTTCTTTCTTTTAGTTTTATTTTGTTTAATTGTAAGCCTAAAAGGCATTCTTTGTAAAAATTTGAACTTATTAATGCAATTAACGTTTGTTTCTTTTGGTTAAAAAAATATGAGCCTTTAAGAATCCTTGAAATCATTGCATACGCATATCATTCATAACATTGCATAAACATGTACCATTACAGGTTTCTCATCTTCTTAGTTGTTTATCTCACACGAAATGTCTTCCGAACAAAGCATCAAGGACCTTTAGGCACATAACACCCAGTTCCAACAAATGTTCATCAATTTGGCAAAAGGGAAGGAGGATCTGAAAGCCCTCATTCTGAAAGAGAAGAAGAAGAAGGTTGTCGGTATTCTGAATATGGGCAGAAGGTTTGGAGAGCGGTTGAAGCGACAAACTAATTTAACCTCTTCATCCAAGGAAGGGGAGAATCAGGAAGAAGAGAAGGACCCTAGTACTGCAGTCTCTGATAATGATACTGATTATAATGATGAACAATATCCTCCTGCTGAGGATAGATACAAATAGCTAGAAGATTATCTGAATGCCATGGATGTTCAGAGGATACCTGGACTAGATTTCGAAGAACTGGGATTGGTGTCGAGAGTAGTCATCCCGTAGAAGTTCAAATCTCCAGTTTTTGCTAAGTATGATGGGGTGTCCTGCCCAAAACTCCATATTCGTTCTTACATCAGGAAGATCCAGCCCCACACAGCTGATAGAAATCTGTGGGTTCACTTCTTTTAAGATAGTCTGTCACGGACTCAACTTGAATGGTTCTACCATCTAGAGGGAGCAAATATCCGAAACTGGGAAGATTTAGCTGCTGCTTTCTACAAGCAGCATCAGTACAATGCCGACCTTGCTCCCACTCATACTCAACTCCAGAGTATGTCCATGGGTGCAGGTGAAGGTTTTAAAGGTTATGCATAAAAATTGAGACTTGGCTGGGAGAGTTCAACCCCTATTGTCTGATAGGGAGTTGGTTGATATGTTTCTAGGGACGCTATTTGGTCCATTTTTCAATCATTTGATTGGCAACTCATCGGTTGGTTTCACTGAGCTGATCCTAACTGGGGAAAGAGTGGAAGTTGGAATTCGAAGCAGCAAAATACATAAGGATGCCTCTTCAAGTTCAGTAAAGATGCCTTTTGCTGGTAAGAAGGAAGCCAGTGTCATCTACAGCCGGAGGGGTCAGAACAGGGCTGAACAACGTCAGATAGTAAGTGCCGTGATGATACCTAGACCTGCAGTTGCTCCACAATGCAACAATCAACAAAGGGGGGAAAGACCACAACGGCAGTTTACCCGCATCAACATGACATTGGCTGAAGTTCTACCTCATCTGCTGAGATCTAACTTGGAAACCTGCAGAGAGGCTCCCAAGAATCCTAATACTACATCTCCCCGATATAATTTGAATGCCCGGTGTGCCTATCATTATGAAAGTCCTGGCCACGATACAAATGACTGCTGGGCTCTGAGAAACAAAATACAAGACTTTATTGAAGCTAAGGAGATAGATTTTGATGCTCCGGAGAAGCCAAATGTCATAACTTCTCCCATGCCTAAGCATGGCCGCGAATTTAATGTTATTGATACTGATTTGTTTGTTACCTCTGTCGATGAAGTATCTACTCCTCTTTTGGCTGTTAAGAAGAATTTGCTGTTGGTCGGTTTATTTCTGGGTTATGGTGAAGGTTGCCATATGTGTTCGTTTCTACCTTCTGGTTTCCGTTTTTTGAAGTTAGGTGTCCAACGCCTGATAGATAGCAAAGAAATTCTGTTTGAGAAAAATTTGGTTCCTGTTGTACCGTCCGAAGACGTTTCCATTATAAGCATTTCCGCTAATCCTTCCAAGGTTTCCTCGAGAAGACCTGTTAGGATTATATCTGCTCCAAGAATTGCTCCACTGATAATCACTGTTCTTGGTCCTGTCCCGTATGTCTCGGACAAAGCTGTCTCGTGGCATTATGGTGCCGATGTGTACTATCATGGAATCAAACAAGACTTAAAAGATGAGAAGTCTGATCCTGATATTGGTAACATTGTCAGAACCAGGAAAGTTACCCGAAGTGGAAGGGTTTTCTCTCCCGAGATTTCCCCTAAGACTGACAACAAGCCTATTATTATTCCATTTGTTGTTCCTGCTAGTACATCTGCTAATGTTCTTGTTCTTACTCCGGTTATTACCCCTGTCGGCGAATCATCTGATACCTACGACAAGGAAATTCTAGGTGAGCCTGCCCAAACAGAGGCGCCTAAGAAAGTTGTTGTGGAAGCCTCTAAGCAAGAAATGGACAAAATATTAAAAATCATTAAGAAGAGCGACTACAATATGGTCGAGCAGCTGTGGAAGACCCCATCGAAGATATCCTTGTTGCCTTTGCTGATGTGCTCAGAGGCCCATGCGAAGGCTTTGATCGCATTCCTCAAAACTGCGCGTGTGTCACAAGTGACTTCAGCTGATCAGTTCAAAGATTGTGTGGCCAGCCTAACTACTGATAATGGGATGGATTTTTCAGATGCGGATTTGACTCACAAAGGAAGGAAGCATAATGATGCTCTGCATGTCTCGATTGAATGCAGGGGCACCACTATGGCTCATGTGCTGGTAGATACTGGGTCTTCATTGAATGTTCTACCAAAGAAGGCATTAGACCGGTTGGATTGCGAGGGTTTAACTCTGAAGCCTAGTAACATTATGGTAAGGGATTTTGACGGATCAAAGAGAATGGTGCACGGGGAGGTGGACATCCTTGTCAAAGTAGGTTCTCATACTTTTGGGTCCACCTTCTATGTGATGGATATCAGGCCATCATATTCTTGCTTGTTGGGTCGTCCTTGGATCCACAAGGCTGGGGCAGTCACCTGCACACTCCATCAAATGCTGAAGTATCCGGTGACAGGAAAGATTGTCACAGTGCGGGGTGAAGAAGAATATATGGTGAGTCACCTCAACTCCTTCCGCTACGTAGAGATGGATGGGGAATTCACCGAAACTCCTTGTCAGAATTTTGAAGAGGTCCCTCAGATCCTGGAATCAACTGAAACTACTAGCAACAAACCTCCTTTGAATATGGCTTCTCTCAAGGACGCCAGGGCTGTGGTTGAAGAAGGGGCTCAAAGGGTTGTCAGACGTGCTCGGGCTAGAGGACCTCCCCTATGCATCAACAATCATGGGGTTAACGCCATTGAAGGTAGTGAAAAGGATTCAGACATTGACAGCTGGATCTACCCAACTACCAACGGTGGACCGAGTAACTGAACGACTAGAGACTTCATACCTGTTTCTTTTATTCTGCAGTAATTGACTTATTTGTTTTGAGATTTGTAATAAATAATTTGAAACTTTACGGCCTGGTGCCTTGCCCGAGGCACCTTGGCTTTGCTTGTGAGGGCTATTATTTGTCATTTCATAATCATTAATAAAGCATTGGACGTTTCTTGCATACAAATTTTGCGCTCCTTGTTTTTCCTTTCTGTTTTTCACTTTATCAAAACAGCTATTCTCTTACACACACTCATGTATCACTATGTAGATCCATATCCACTCTGGATCCCATTGATAACAGCTCTGCTATTTCCAGTTATGACTTCAAAAATATCATCAACCAAGCCGAGGATGAAGGTGAGGATGATTGTGAGGTTCCTGGAGAACTTGCTCGACTACTACAACAGGAAGAAAGGGTCATACAGCCTCATGAAGAGCCGGTTGAGACAGTGAACTTGGGTACTGAGGAAGACAAAAAAGAGGTTAAAATAGGTGAAAATGTAGAGCTTAGCATCAAACAGAGGTTGATATAGATGTTACACGACTATGTTGAGATCTTCGCCTGGTCCTATGAAGACATGCCTGGTTTAGACACTGATATTGTGGTACATCACCTGCCGACTAAAGAAGACTGTCCTCTGGTTAAACAAAAGGTCCGTCGTATGCGCCCTGAAATGTCAGAGAAGATCAAGGTAGAGGTCATGAAACAGTTCGATGCAGTAGCTGCCACTTCCTATCCACAGTGGGTTGCCAACATTGTCCCTGTACCTAAGAAGGACAGTAACGTATGGATGCGCGTAGATTATAGAGATATGAATAGGGAAAGCCCCAAGGATGACTTCCCAATTCCTCACGTTGATGTTCTGGTCGACAACACCGGGCAACATAAAATCTTCTCCTTCATGGATGGTTTCTCTAGCTACAACCAAATCAAGATGGCTCCTAGAGACATGGAGAAGACAACCTTCGTCACACAGTGGGGCACTTTCTACTACAAGGTGATGCCTTTTGGGTTGAAGAATGTTGGGGCAACATATCAGCGCACCATTGTCGCTTTGTTTCATGATATAATTCACCATGAGATCGAAGTGTATGTTGATGACATGATAGCCAGGTCCCAGATTGAGGAAGAGCACCTTGATCATCTCCAAAAGTTGTTCGACAGATTGAAGACATACAAGCTGAGGTTGAATCCAAACAAGTGTATCTTCGGGGTAAGATCTGGTAAGCTTCTGGGATTTTTCGTCAGTGATAAGGGTATTCAGGTAGACCCTGCGAAGGTGAAGGCCATACAAGAGATGCTAGTCCCCCGCACAGAGAAAGAGGTTAGAGGTTTCTTGGGATGTCTGAATTACATCGCCAGATTCATTTCACACCTGACTGCTACTTCTGAGCCAATCTTCAAGTTGCTGAAGAAAGATCTAGTGGTAAAGCGGAATGATGAATGCCAAACCGCTTTCGAAAGAATCAAGGAATACCTTCAAGAACCACCAATTATGATGCCTCTAGTTGAACTAAGACCTTTGATATTATACTTGACAGTGCTAGACAATTAAATGGGGTGTGTGCTGGGGCAGCATGACGAGTCTGGTCGAAAAGAGCACGCCATTTATTACCTTAGCAAAAATTTTACCGACTGTGAGACTCGATACTCATTGCTCGAGAAAACTTGTTGCGCTTTGGCATGGGCCGCTCGCTGACTGAGACAGTATATGCTGACTCACACCACCTTGTTGATATCAAATATGGATCCGATTAAGTATATTTTCGAGAAGCCCACTCTCTTCGGAGGGATAGCAAGGTGGAAAATGATCTTAACCGAATACGACATACAATATACAAACCAAAAATCAATAAAGGGGAGTGTATTGGCAGATCATTTGGCTCATCAAGCCGTGGACGACTACCAGTCCATGAAGTTCGAGTTCTCGGATGAGAATATCATGTTGGTGACTGACTATGAAGAGCCTGGACTGGATGAAGGACCTGAGGAAGGATCCCGATGGTCTATGTATTTTGATGGAGCCTTAAACGCACTGGGTAACGGCATTGGCGATGTAATCATATCTCCTGAGGGCTGTCATACTCCATTCACCGGCCGACTATGTTTCAACTGCACCAATAATATGGCGTAGTATGAAGCGTGTATTATGGGTCTTCGAGCTGCTATTGACCTAAGGATTAAGTTCTTAAGTGTATTCGGAGATTCCGCTCTGGTGATAAGTCAGATCAAAGGCGAGTGGGATATGAAACACTGGAATCTTATTCCTTACAAAGAGTATGTATTGACATTGCTCCCTCATTTTGAGGAGATAACCTTTGAACATTTCCCATGAGAGGAGAACAAGTTGGCGGACGCGCTAGCTACCATGTCTTCTATGTTCAAAGTTAGGTGGGACAATGAAGCTCCCCAAGTTACCATTGAGAGGTTGGATGAACCAGCACACTTCTGTGAGATCGACACCGAAAAAGTGGCAGACAAACCCTGGTTTCACGAAGTCAAAAGGTATCTCAAGGTTCAGGAGTATCCCGAAGGGGCATCTGTCAATGATAAGAAGTTTCTTAGAAGGTTCGCTGCAAAGTTCTTCCTCAGTAATGGGATCCTCTATAAACTCAACCATGACTCCACACTACTACGGTGTGTAGATAAGAGCGAAGCAGAGAGGATCATGACAGAGCTACATGAAGGCACTTTCAGAACCCATTTTAGTGGACATACCATGGCTAAGAAGATCCTACGGGCATGATATTACTGGTTTACTATGGAAGCCGATTGTTATCAGTACTCTCAAACTTGTCATAAGTGCCAAGTCTATGCTGATAAGGTGCATATGCCTCAAGTTCCTTTGAACATCCTGACAGCTCCTTGGCCCTTTGTGATGTGGGGCATCAACATGATCAGCAAGATCAGACCTACTGCGTCTAACGGGCATCGTTTCATCTTAGTAGCCATTGATTACTTTACAAAGTGGGTTGAGGCAACCTCTTTTTCTACTGTGACCAAGAACATCGTGGCACTGTTTATCCGACACAATCTGATTTGTCGATATGGTGTACCAGAGAGGATTATTACTGACAATGGTACAAATCTCAACAACACAATGATCACCGAGCTCTGCAAACAGTTTAAGATACAACATCATAACTCTTCTCCTTACTGACTGAAGATGAATGGCATTGTTGAAGCAGCTAACAAGAACATTAAGAAGATTGTACAGAAGATGGCAGTGACATACAAAGACTGGCATGAGATGTTACCATTTGCTCTTCATGGGTACCGTACCTCAGCACGAACGTCGACAGGGGCAACCCCCTACTCTCTGGTATATGGCATGGAGGCAGTCCTACCCATAGAAGTCCAGATACCCTCTCTCAGGATTATGAAGGATGCAGGTTTGAACAAAGACGACTGGATCCAAACACGACATGATCAACTGAATATAATCGATGAAAAGAGACTTACTGCCATCTGCTATGGTCAGACGTATCAAAGGCGAATGATCAAGGCTTTTAACAAGAAAGTCAAGCGTCAAGAATATCAAGTCGGTGATCTGGTGATCAAACGCATCATACTTCCGCAAGGTGATCCCAGGGGCATATGGACTCCCACGTACGAAGGACCATTTGTGGTTAAGAACATTTTCTCAAGAGGAGCTATGATTCTAACTGTGATCGGTGGATCTGGAACTGACTGTTTAACGCTGGTTCGCGAAATGTCGCGGAAGCAAGAGTCGCCACTGTCTTTTATTTTCTCCAAATGGAAAGGACAAAAGCACAGAAAAATTCCTTATAGAGATAGTTTCTCGGTTCGGGAGGTAGATTATAGAAAGGGAAGGTGTTAGCATCCTTTCTATCCATGGTTATCCATGGGCTCTTAGATACTTGCTCATTTGTGTTTTCAAAAGGTTTGTTTGCTTTTCAATTGTGGGTTTTAAAAAAAGTTTCTTTGAAAATTCCAGTTTGACTCTTGTATCGGTCCTCAAGAGTGTTTGAAAAATTGCTTTCGAAAGCTTTTTTGAAAAGGTGTCGGTGTGAAAAGTATTTTTGAATTTGTTTTCGAGATTAGAGCAAGTATCAAGAGTCGTCTACCTACCCTAAGGAATTCGTCTGTGTAGATGTCCTTTAAAGTAGTGTCATCCCACCATTGAGAGGTAGGTAGCACCACCGTTGGAGGTATTCGGGTCAATTCGAGGTTCGGGACATGGTGATCACCGGAGCAATAGGAAGATACCTTAGAAGCTACCCTCATGCCAGGTTCCCGGATCATGAGGACTTACTAAGACATCCTCTACTCGACGATCACCTTTCGAGAGGCAAGGCAACAGTGAGGCGTACCCTAGGGGTGGTGTGTGATTTGTGTGTCGTTTTCAGATATTTTGTCTTGTCATGTATTGGTGATCTACGCTTTTGTTTTTTTTATTTTAACATTCATTCTTGCATGCAATTATTAACAGTTAAAAAGTTGCGAGAAATATAAAGTTCCTAAACTATTACAAAGGCGCGGGTCCACATTGCCAAATTAAAATCCAGGACCCAATTTGACATAAAATAAAGAAATAAAGTGCGAGAAATATAAAATGTCCGAGTTACATGGCTTTGGGAGAATTACATTAATATTTAAAAAAAAGAAATAAAAATGCGAAGAGAATTAAATCGAAAGCGAGGGCGTTGGACCCTTTTTAATGAAATTATATTATATTGACAAATTAATTAAATTAAAATGAAAAGAAATTATTTTTTGTATTTATGAATTTTTATGAGAATTAAATGAAATTAAAATATTAATTAACCCTAATTCTAGTTTTTTTAATTTATTAAGAAAAGCATTAAAATTTAACCTAAAATTAAACCTAATTAATTAATGCAATTTTATTTACAAGAAAATGATATTTAATAATTAATCATGGTGAGAGAAAAAGAAAAAGATAAAATTGATTAACCCTAATTCTACAAATTTTGAATTTATTAAGAAAAATGCCCAAATTAATCCTAGAATTGAAAACTAAATTAATTAATGATTTTTATTTACAAAAATACTAAAATAAAATATATTTAGATTTTTATGACTTTCTGATTTTTTGTTATTTTTATATTTTTATGAAAATAAATTAGTTTAAAGAATTAAAGAGAAATTAATTAAAACAAATAAAATAAAAGAAAAAAAGAATTACAAAACCTTGGGGGGTTCTGTCCCCAAATTGGAGGTATCTCCAGCATTTTTGGCCCAATGTTTAAGGCCTTATTTGACTTTCCCTGGGAGCGTGCAGGTGCGTTGACTCATGCCTAGGACGTTCTTCAAATCTCCACCTTTAGATTGCCTCCAGTGGCCATGTGGCACACCTGGATTAGGGGCGTATGATGGTCTTCAGAGAAGAAACTGCACAGGATGATGTTAGGAAAAATATTATTGAAAGGGAGGGGGACCTGGGGTTCGAACCCAGGTCCCAGAGGTTACCATACTGATGCCTTGCCACTGGAGCTCTTCACGCGCGTTGTATGTAGAATAGCACATAAACAATATAAGGGAAATATGGTCAGTGACATAGCAAAATAAAAAAAATGCGCGTTGGATTCAAATTATCCAACCATCGCTCGCCACCTAATCTTCTTCTTCCTCGTTTGCGTTTTTGCCTGAAACATAAAAAGAGTTAGCGGGGGTTTTGAACCCCCCCAAAATATGCCCTTTTCAAGAATAGCGATTAGGCCATCTTGCCTCATAAATTAGGCGCGATAGGGTAATTATATTCGTCCAAGCTTCCTGATTTTAACCATGGCACTGAGCAGTCCTAATTTTACAGTATATGAAGACCCCCAATTTGAAAGTTTTGTAACCCTAATAATCGTCCATGGTGAAATCGCGTATGGGCAAGCAAAACTCAATCAAACTATATGGTTAGCTTTAGAATCAATCAATTAATATGAATCCACAAGAAAAATGCAATGGGAATGCTTGAAAATTGAAATACGAATATGAATAAAATGTGAAAAATCTTGAGTTCTG
The DNA here is from genome assembly GCA_948472305.1 of Vicia faba. NCBI lineage: Eukaryota > Viridiplantae > Streptophyta > Magnoliopsida > Fabales > Fabaceae > Vicia > Vicia faba. The sequence continues at coordinate 69,750,841 of OX451740.1, forward strand.
TATACCAATTATGGGCGTTAGGGATGTGGAAAACGATTCAGGAAGCTTCCTTGACACTTTTGCAAGCTATTGGGATTGTTATTTTTCTCTGAATCGTGCTAGAATAGGGTTTTCAGTTTTCAATTTTTTTTGACAAAAACTCAAACTTTTCTCTTGGTTTCTGGCGCAGCCTTCAGGTTCTGAGCTTTAGGGTTAGGTTTATGCTTGTATAAGGAACGAATTTGATCAATAATCCAAGCCCATAGCCTTGCTTTTAATGGTTTTCAAGATTTGATTTTTAAGAATCTTTTCCAATATTTCTTCATGAAGAATCATGTCAATTTGCACCAATTCTTTCCTCTTTTGATATGCACGAAATCCTTAGTGAATCATGAGTGATTGTCTTGCACAAAAAGATTTGAAAACCTTGTTTTGGTATTTTTCATATATTTTAATTAATTAAATGAATTATTAGCAATTAAAAATTCAAATAAATAAATAAAAATTATGAATAACTTCCCTTTGGGCCAAATGGTCGTGCACATGCTTTGGATGATGAATCTTGGAAGAAAAAGAGGCCCATTAGCAATTTTAAGGCATTTGAAGCAATGTTGACTTTTCAAAATACCCAAAAATTACCCAACTTCCACAAGGCATATCTTGCTCAATTTTTACGCTTTGATAATGTTCTTGGACATTTTGGAAAGCTCTTGAAGTCATATAACCAATTTCTTTTGTCCCATGTCATTTTGATTTACCAATCTCAAGTTATGGCCTTTGACTTAAAGTCCCTTTTTGTTGACTTTTGAAAATGACCTATAATGTTGAAATTGATAACTTTTTGTTAGAGCATTTCTTGGACTTGAAGTGTGAAGAGGAGTTATAGGAAATGTATTTCTCTTCAAAATGAGCTTTGGATGGAATTTTTCTGATAATCCATGTGGAAGTTATGCCTTGGTCAAGTTACAGTTGACTTTTTCAACTGTCCAAATATGGAAACTTTTGCATCTTGAGACATTTTGAGCCAAGCTTTGAGAATCATGATCAAGCATTGGTAAAATGATGTTTGTGGCTTCAAAATGAGATGTTGACCAAAAATTTGAACTTTTGACTGTCAAATGACCATTTTGCCCCTACAGTTGACTGTAGTGCAATTAGGGTTTTTGACTGTGCAATTTTGTGCTGTAAGTCTTGAAACTTGGCATGAGGATACTTGACAATGCTTGTAGGCATGTGGGACTTGATTGGACCCTTGGAAACTTCATTTTCTTTGTCAGAACCAAAACCCTAGTTTTTGACTGTTAGGAGACCCTTGAACTATGCAACCCTTGGGGAATTTTGAAGCATGCTCTTTGCAAATTTTGAAGAATATGGGAGGGCAAATTTTGGGGTACAACAGTTGCCCCTGTTCAATCTTCTTAAACCTGAGGATGCAGATTGGCTGACGTGCCTTTCGTAATCCGAAGGTGGAAGATGATTGAACACTAGAGTGCCCAGAAATTTGCACTCACATAGTAGAATGTCAGCAGTGTGATGCAGGGAATGGGCTTACAGATGCCATTTGGAGACTGTAGGTATGTGGAGATGGGCTTATAGATGCCATCTGGAAGTATGATAGTACCTTGTCGGGAATGGGCTTATAGATGCCATCTGGAAGTATGATAGTACCTTGTCGGGAATGGGCTTATAGACGCCACCTAGGTGTCGATCGCGTAAGAGATTCCTTAGCGAGAACTTGCGTACCTGAGAAAGAAAAATAATTACCTGGCCTGTTACAGGAGCTGGTCTTCAGATTCTTTGTATAGATGTGTCCTGACTGGTTACAGGAGCTGAATCTGGAGCTTCAAAAGGTGATGAATGAACCAGGGATGGTTACTACCTCAACAGGAACGCTGAGAGAACCTTGGACGATTACTACCTCAACAGGAACGCTGAGAGAATCTGGGGACGACTTCTACCTCAACAGTAACGCTGAGAGAATCTGGTGACGATTACTACCTCCGCAGTAACGGGGAGAGAACCATAGGCGACTTCAACCTCAACAATATCATTGAGAGAATCTTGGGTATCTTCTACTGAGTCTTTATCAGGAAAATCTGTTAGGGGTCGATTTAGCTGGACTAGAGAAGGCCTTTGACTGGATAAGAAACATAAAAATCTTAGGGTCGATTTAACTGAACCGGTCTAGGTCTTGAAATCTTCAACTGGATAAGAAACAGGGAGATCTTAGGGTCGATCTGACTGAACCAGAGAAGGCCTTGGACTGGATAAGAAACAGGAAAATCTTAGGGTCGACTTAACTGAACCGGTCTAGGTCTTGCAATCTTCAACTGGATAAGAAACAGGGAGATCTTAGGGTCGATCTGACTGAACCAGAGAAGGCCTTTGACTGGATAAGAAACAGTAAAATCTTAGGGTCGACTTAACTGAACCGGTCTAGGTCTTGAAATGTCTTCAACTGGATAAGAAACAGGGAGATCTTAGGGTCGATCTGACTGAACCAGAGAAGGCCTTTGACTGGATAAGAAACAGAAAAATCTTAGGGTCGATTTAACTGAACCGGTCTAGGTCTTGAAATCTTCAACTGGATAAGAAACAGGGAGATCTTAGGGTCGATCTGACTGAACCAGAGAAGGCCTTGAATATAGCTGAGAACTTAACTGAATCTTTCCTGAAAGGTAAAGGTCAGTCATATGCAATGCATGATATGGATCAAGCAATGATGTTCTCAACATAAATGAGATTTGTAAGATATGATGCGTATATGCATGCTATAATGATGTATGTGATTGTTTATGAATGTATGTTTTCGTCTTAGGAAAATAAATCCTTAACGGGTGCCGGGAAGTCATATCCTGGGCTGATGTTGAAGAATAGATCTTTGCTTCCGCTGGGGATGATAGTTGCAAGAATACCGGTAGGAGAAGATAACTCCGTTGGGGGATAAACTTGGCGAATGGATTACTCTGCGGGGGAGAAAAGTACTCTAACGATCTTGCTGGGGAGCAATACTCTGTGGGGAGAAGAGGTACTTTGTTGAGTTGTTGATAATACCTTGCTGGGGATACCCTTGTTGTGTTGGAAGTGTTAATAGACTTCGCTGGGGATAAGAAGACTTCGTCGAGGACGCTCTTTCCGTGGCTTTTGGCTGAGGATAACCCAGTTATATCCTGGTAGGGAAATAACTCTTTAAATAAAGCCGGGAGACGCGTTCGTGCTTTGCGAGGATAAGCTTCCAGAATCTACTGGGGATAAGCTTGCTGCTTGGGGAGATGGATTCCAACTTTCCTAGGGAACTGGATTGGACTCTCCTGGGGAAGTTTTGAATTGCTGGGGAAGTAGCTCCATTGGATGTTTGATATACCGCCGGGGAACAATCTTTAGACCAAGATTGCCGGGGATGCTTGTTAAGAATGCATGTACTGCTGGGGAATGTTGAGATCTGCAGGAGGATACCCAACTTCCTTAAGGTTTGATTGTAACTTTGCTTGGGGAGAGTGAACTGATTTGCTGTTTCACTCTCTGGGGAATTATGATATACTGGTTACGTTCTTTAGCTGAACCTACCTTGGTACCTTGGAGGACAGAACAATTAGATCGCCTGGACAACTCTTTATTACCCCCTGTTTCTAATGTTACCTGTAATTAATCCTTTGTTTCATATGCAAATATTTATGAGTTAGCAAATTATTGTCAATGCATATATCACAAATTGAACCTTGGACGTTCTTCGCAAAACAAAACAGAAAAAGGGAAAAACAATTGGCAATTTTAGCTGAAAAGTGTATTTGTATTGATTTTGAATTTGCCTGTAAAGTAGGCGTTTATGTACAAGAGGTTGACGTCCTGGTAAGAGAACGCCGCTGAACAAAAGAGTTTATACAAATTTTCTACAAGAGAAAATAAAACAGCTGTGTGAAATGAATGATCCCCACTGGGTTTCAACTCTTCTATTGCCTTTATGCCTTTGAGCGTCTCATCACTTGATGACCTTGGTTGAAGATGAAGCTGACTGATCGATGCCGTCTGAACTTGCTGTAGATACCGGATTCTGGATGCAGAGTGATCAATGAGACATAGTATTACGCTTTATCCCTAACTTTTGCCTAGACCGCCCTTTCGGGTTTTCAGTCCACCGGGATACCCATTTTTTCTCAAGCCGCCTTTTCAGGTTTTCGACTTGCCGGGTGTACAGATTTTTTTCATTTCATCCCTTCATTTTGCCCGAACCCTTTTGGTTCGCCGGGAAGCCCTAATTTTTTCCTAGGCATGTCAGCCTAGCGGGTCTTTTATCATGCGTAGTATCTTTTTACTATGTCTGCATTGGCGGGGTGGGGAAGGTCGTCACCATCCATGTTGGTTAGAATCATGGCTCCTCCTGAGAACACATGTTTAACCACAAATGGCCCTTCGTACGTAGGGGTCCATTTGCCCCTTGGATCACTCTGAGGAAGGATGATTCGCTTGATTACCAGATCCCCAACTTGATATTCCTGTGGTCTGACCTTTTTGTTAAATGCCCTGATCATCCGTTTCTGATATGTCTGACCATGACAGATAGCAGCAAGTCTCTTTTCATCAATAAGGTTTAGCTGATCAAGTCGTGTCTGGATCCAATCATCTTCGTTCAGATTTGCATCCTTCATTATCCAGAGAGAGGGTATTTGCACTTCGATCGGTAAGACTGCCTCCATGCCGTAGACCAAGGAGAAGGGAGTTGCCCCAGTTGACGTCCTGGCTGAGGTACGGTACCCATGTAGAGCGAACGGTAACATCTCGTGCCAATCTTTATAAGTCACTGTCATCTTCTGCACGATTTTCTTGATATTTTTATTTGCTTCTTCTACAGCCCCATTCATCTTCGGTCTGTAAGGAGAAGAGTTATGGTGTTGTATCTTAAACTGCTCGCAGAGCTCAGTGATCATCTTGTTATTAAGATTGGTACCGTTGTCTGTAATAATTCTTTCAGGGACGCCGTATCGACAGATCAGGTTATGCCGAATGAACCGTGCCACAACAATCTTGGTTACCGTAGCATAGGATGCTGCTTCGACCCACTTCGTGAAATAATCAATCGCTACCAGGATGAAGCGATGCCCGTTAGATGCCGTAGGTTTAATATCACCGATCATGTCTATGCCCCACATTGCAAACGGCCAAGGCGCAGTCAGAACATTCAGAGGAACTAGAGGAACATGCACCTTGTCTGCATATATCTGGCATTTATGGCATGTTCGAGAATGTTGGTAGCAGTCTGCTTCCATGGTGGACCAGAAATACCCTGCCCGAAGGATTTTCTTTGCCATAGTGTGTCCGCTGGAGTGTGTACCAAAGGTCCCTTCATGTAGCTCTTCCATGATCCTTTCTGCTTCTGTCTTGTCCACACAACGCAGTAAGGTCGAATCATGGTTTCGCTTATACAGGATGCCGTTGCTAAGGAAGAACTTCACTGCGAACCTTCTCAGAAACTTCTTATCGTTGACAGACGCACCTTCAGGGTATTCCTGAGCTTCCAAATATCTCTTCACTTCATGGTACCAAGGCTTCTCAGTCACCAATTCAGTCTCGAGATCACAACAATATGCCGGTTCGTCCAGTTTCCAAATGATGATCCGGGGAGCCTCATTGTCCCATTTGACCTTGAACATAGAAGACATTGTAGCTAACGCGTCCGCCAGCTGATTCTCCTCTCTCGGGAAGTGTTCAAAGTTTATCTTCGTGAAGTGGGGGATCAATGTCAACACACACTCTCTATAAGGAATAAGATTCGGATGTTTCGTATCCCACTCTCCTTTGATCTGATTGATCACAAGAGCGGAATCTCCGAAGACACTCAGAAACTTGATCCTTAGGTCGATCGCAGCTTGAAGACCCATGATGCATGCCTCATACTCTGCCATGTTGTTGGTACAGTTGAAACATAGTCGGGCAGTGAGTGGAGTATGAGTGCCTTGAGGGGATATGATTACAGCGCCGATACCGTTACCCAAAGTATTGGAGGCTCCGTCAAAGTGCATAGACCATCGGGATCCTTCCTCAGGTCCTTCATCCGGTCCAGGTACTTCACAATCAGTCACTATCATGATGCTCTCGTCTGGAAACTCGAAGTTCATTGACTGATAGTCGTCTACTGCCTGATGTGCCAAGTGGTCTGCCAATACACTTCCCTTGATGGCTTTCTGAGTTGTATACTGGATGTCGTATTCTGTCAAGATCATTTGCCATCTTGCTATTCCCCCAGACAGAGCAGGCTTTTCAAATATGTACTTTATAGGATCCATCTTTGAGATCAACAAGGTAGTGTGAGTCCGCATATACTGTCTCAGCCGGCGAGCAGCCCATACCAAAGCGTAGCAAGTTTTCTCAAGCAGTGAGTATCGGGTCTTATAGTCGGTAAACTTTTTGCTAAGGTAATAAATGGCATGTTCTTTTCGGCCAGACTCGTCATGCTGCCCCAGCACACACCCCATTGAGTTGTCAAGTACTGTCAGGTATAGTATCAGAGGTCTCCCTTCAACCGGTGGCATAAGGATGGGTGGTTCTTGGAGATATTCCTTGATTCTGTCAAAAGCGGCCTGACATTCATCATTCCAACGTACTACCTGATCTTTCTTCAGTAGCTTGAAGATTGGTTCACAAGTAGCAGTTAGGTGCGAGATGAACCGAGCAATGTAATTCAGGCGTCCTAAAAAGCCTCTGACCTCTTTCTCTGTCTTAGGAACTGGAATCTCTTGAATAGCTTTGACCTTGGCAGGGTCCACTTGAATACCCTTATCACTTACAACAAAGCCTAGCAACTTCCCAGATCTTACCCCGAAGGTGCACTTGTTCGGGTTCAACCTCACCTTGTACAGTTTCAGACGGTCAAACAATTTCTGCAGATGATCAAGGTGTTCCTCCTCAGTCTGGGACCTTGCGATCATGTCGTCAACATACACTTCTATCTCATGATGGATCATGTCATGAAATAAAGCAACCATGGCACGTTGGTAGGTTGCCCCAGCGTTTTTCAGTCCAAAAGGCATGACCTTGTAGCAGAAGGTGCCCCACTGAGTAACAAAGGTAGTCTTTTCCATGTCTTCAGGTGCCATCTTGATCTGATTATACCCTGAAAAACCATCCATGAAAGAGAACACTTTATGCTGAGCAGTATTGTCAACAAGGACATCAATGTGAGGTAGAGGGAAGTCGTCCTTGGGGCTGGCCCTGTTCAGATCCCTGTAGTCGACACACATTCTGACCTTATCGTCCTTCTTTGGTACCGGCACCACATTAGCAACCCACTGAGGGTAAGAAGTCACTGCGAGAAACCCGGCATCAAACTGCTTCATAACCTCGGCTTTGATCTTCTCAGACATCTCTGGACGCATACGACGGACTTTTTGCTTAACCGGAGGGCAGTCTTCCTTGGTAGGCAAGTGATGGACCACAATATCGGTATCCAACCCGGGCATGTCTTCGTAGGACCAGGCAAAGATCTCCATATAATCATGTAGCATCTGAGTCAACCGTTGCTTCACGCTGAGCTCTAGGTTGGCACCAATCTTTACCTCTTTCCTGTCTGCCTCAGTACCCAGATTTATTGTTTCCACTGGCTCTTCGTGTGGTTGAATTGCCCTCTCTTCCTGAAGTAACAGTCTTGCAAGCTCGCCAGGCACTTCGCAATCATCTTCACCTTCGTCTTCGGCTAAGTTGATCGGATTTTCGAAGTCATAACTGGCAGTAGCAGAGTCGTTACCAATGAGATCCAGAGTGGATTGAAACCTGTATGAGTGAGTGTGTGTAAATACAGCTGTTTTGAAATATATAAAGGAAAGAAAGACAGAAAAGGAGCATAAGATTTGAAATGCGAGAAAACGTCCGAGATTTTTATTCATGATATATGAAATGACAATTTATATGCCCTCACAAATGAAGCCACGGTGCCCCGGGTAAGACACCGGGCCATAAAGTTCAATTTATTGTTTATTACAAATGCCAAAAACATAGGAATTCATTACTCAGTAACAAGAGAAACAGGTAGATTGTCCTTTGCACTCCAATTGCTAGGTCCACTGTCGGTTGCCGGGTAGATCCAGCTATCAAACTCAGCTTCATCCACTTCATCTTCGTCCCCAATAGCATTCACTCCATGAGCAGGCAGGGGAGCTGTCACTACATTAGGTTTCTCAGATGCCTCAAATTGTACCTCCTTGGCGTCAATAAGGTCCTGCAGCTTGTTCCTTAAGGCCCAACAGTCATCAGTGGAATGCCCCGGGCTATCAGAGTGATAAGCACAGCGGGCATTTGGATTGTATTTTGGAGAGGCAGTATTCACAACCTTTGGGGCCTCTCTGACAGTCACTAGATTGGTGGACAACAACTGCGGCAAAATCTGCGATAGGGTCATACTCAAACGGGTAAACTCTCTCCGGGGTCTTTCAGCCCTTTGAGGATTGTTTTGCCGAGGAGCGGCAGCAGGCTTAGCAATCATCACCGCGTTGACAGACTGGCGGCGCTCAGGTTTCTCTTGTCTTCTAGACCCGTATACAACACTGGCCTCCTTCTTAAAGGGCTTCTTCTCAGAACTTGCAGATGCACCCTTCTGAATTTTACCAGACTTCATCCCAGCCTCAATTCTCTCTCTAGTCAGAATAAGATCAGTAAACCCTGCAGATGATTTACCGACAAGATGGTTGAAAAATGGCCCAGATAGGGTCCCCAAGAACATGTCTACCAACTCCCGGTCAGTTAACGGAGGCTGCACCCTGCCAGCCAGATCCCTCCACTTCTGTGCATACTCTTTAAAACCTTCGCTTGAACCTAGCGACATACCCTGGAGTTGGGTACGTGTAGGGGCAAGGTCGGAATTATATTGATACTGCTTATAGAAAGCAGTAGCCAACTCCTCCCAGTTACGAACCTTGGTCCCATCCAGCTGATAGAACCATTCGAGATGAGTCCCTGAAAGACTCTCCTGGAAGAAGTGGATCCACAAGTTCTTGTCCACTGAGTACGGTTGAATCTTCAGCACATACGATCTGAGATGTAGCTTGGGACAAGACGCCCCGTCATACTTGGTAAAGGATGGTGCTTTGAACTTATGAGGAATAATCACACCAGTAGACAAACCCAAGTCTCCGAAATCCAGCCCAGGCACTTGTTGGATCTCCATATCATTCAGTCTGTCCTCCAACTGCTTGTATCTGTCTTCAGCCGGAGGATACTGTTCCTCATCAAAATCAGTCTCGTTGTCAGAGACTACCGGACTAGGAGCTTTTCCCCCTTGGGGACTACCCTTGCCTATAGAAGAACCAGCCTCTTCATTCTGCAGAGTGTTGCCAAACCTTCGGCCTGAGTTAAAAAGAACAGTTCTCCTCTTCTTCTTCTTCTCCTTCTTCAGGAGCAGAGCCTTCAGCTCTTCTTGGCCCTGAGTCAAACCCATGATTAGTTCCTGAAATTGCGCATTCTGCGCCTGAAGAGCCTTGATGGACATCTCGGTTGATGATGAGTCAGGATTCATGATGCTGAAATAAACAGCGAAGAACGGTAAGCAACCTGAAAGGAAGAAAACCTGCTATGCACATGATGAATGGAATGCGTATGATTTATGTTTTCAAAGACAATCGGGAATCAACTTTGTAAACAAAAAGGAACGCACTTCATTAGATTCAACTTTGAAACTTAAATTATTCAACAGGTTGCCCTTAGGCGTTACATGAAAGGAAATACTGAAAAGGGAAATAAAACTGTAAAAGAACATCCAGAGCTCCTTATTGATCCCATGGTCTCCTCTTCTCAGTACGGATGTAGTCATTTAGAGCTCGCTCATTCTCCAACTGCTTTGTCAGCTTCTGGATCTTCAACTCCTGCTCGTTGAACTTTTCCCGGTAAGAATCCCGCTCTTCTCGCAGTTGCGACCAAGATCTCTTTAATGTCTCATAATCAGTAGGTATCTGAGGAGGAAGGACAGTTGGAGGAACACCATCTTTGTCAGGATACTCAAGAATGATAGGTCTGACGGCTTCGTATGGCATACCTAACTTCTGAGCACGGATGCGAACCCATTTGTAGTAGGCTTCCATAGGTAAAGAAGTCTTTGGCCCCAACTCTTGTGGGTCAGCTTTATGAACTTTGTCCCAAGCCTTGATGAACCTACGACACAGCTCGTCATTATCCACCTAAAACTCAAAACTGATGTGAGGCACCAACATCTCATGGGGGCCTGCTCTTCTGGCTCTTCCAAACTGACGGAGTGCTAGACATGGATTGTAAGAGATTCCTCCTTGGGTACCAATCAGAGGAACATTAGGGTATTCCCCGCATCGATCAACAATAGCTATCTCATCCAAACCTCTGCAAGTCCAAATGATGTCTTTATCGGTGAGAGACATTAACCTATGAGCCCAACCTCTTCCTTCTTGGTTCTTCAGTACGAACTTAGGGAGGTGCGAAATAAACCACCTCACCAACAAAGGGATACAACACCATAGAGTTCCACGTCTTCAGGCAGTACGAGCATGAAGTTGTTGGAGGATGTCACCCAAGAGAGTGGGCACAGGATTCTGAGACATAAAGATCCTTATGGCAGTGACATTGATGAAGTTGTCAGGATTAGGAAACAAGACTAGCCCATAGATTAAGAGAGCCAAGATGTCTTCATATGCCCTAAAGTCCAGGTCATTCCAGAAGCTGTTAGCTTTACCAATCAGAAACTTGGCCAAGAAACCCTTAACTCCACTCCTAGTTACCCAGTTGTCCATTACCTCTTGATGCGTCAAGGGAAGAGCTGCAGCAACCTCCTCAAGCCGGAGGGTCTTTTCCCAACCAATAAAGGGATTCTGATCCAAGATAGAGATGCCAAGCAAATCAGAGAACTCTTCCAGGGTAGGGACCAGCTGGAAGTCTTGAAAGGTGAAGCACTGGTACAGAGGGTCATAGAACTGGGTCAGAACACTCATCAACTGCTGATCCCGCTTTACAGTGACTAAATTGAGAAGAGCACCATGCCTCTGAATGAAGGAATTGGTATTTGGAATTCTGCTAACCAACTCTTCAAGCAACTCAGGTGAGTGAACAAAGTTGAACCGGATAGTATTCCTTCGCACAAGCATCATGGTGTCCTACAAAACAGAGCAAAGATGAAACCCTCTTGTCTTTGAAATGGTCAGTCCTTATGCAGGATGCATGCAATGCTCATGATGTTATGATGTTATGATAAAGCACACCATAAATAGATACAAAGGCAAACATGGTAAGGCACACAAGTCACACAAGACAGACCCTTAAAGTTTAGGCCAGCATGAGGTCTAGGTATTACCCTCTTTCAGTTTGGTGGTTCATACCTGTCCTATCAAAGTAACCGGGTTCTTAGGGGATCCCAATATCATTGAATACCCTCAATCGGTTATAACTCCAGCATCGCAATCTTTTCTTGCGGCCAGAACCATCACGAGAGTTTAGCCTCAATGGGCGTAGCATACTGCTACTGCTCTAATGGCCAAGTTGTGTCATTTAAGGTTCTAAGGTTGTTGGTGCTTAATGACTCCTCAGAAGACCCATATTCTCCTCGTTGCGACACAAGGGATATCGTTACAGACCAAGGTGCCACACCAACGTAGCCACTGTTTCACCCGTGTCGGTCTACGCCAGACAGGTCCCTCACAGCTTATGCTACCTAAATAGGGTATCCCCAGATCCGGGTTAGGATCTATGTAACTCCCATGCAACCCACAAATTTAAAGCAGACAAGTCAATACAATTGAAAACACAGTTATGAACTAACCCTAAGGTACACCTCACTTTATAAAGATGTCCCCAGCAGAGTCGCCAGTTCTGTGATCGGTGGATCTGGAACTGACTGTTTAACGCTGGTTCGCGAAATGTCGCGGAAGCAAGAGTCGCCACCGTCTTTTATTTTCTCCAAATGGAAAGGACAAAAGCACAGAAAAATTCCTTATAGAGATAGTTTCTCGGTTCGGGAGATAGATTATAGAAAGGGAAGGTGTTAGCATCCTTTCTATCCATGGTTATCCATGGGCTCTTAGATACTTGTTCATTTGTGTTTTCAAAAGGTTTGTTTGCTTTTCAATTGTGGGTTTTAAAAAAAGTTTCTTTGAAAATTCCAGTTCGACTCTTGTATCGGTCCTCAAGAGTGTTTGAAAAATTGCTTTCGAAAGCTTTTTTGAAAAGGTGTCGGTGTGAAAAGTATTTTTGAATTTGTTTTCGAGATTAGAGCAAGTATCAAGAGTCGTCTACCTACCCTAAGGAATTCGTCTGTGTAGATGTCCTTTAAAGTAGTGCCATCCCACCATTGAGAGGTAAGTAGCACCACCGTTGGAGGTATTCGGGTCAATTCGAGGTTCGGGACATGGTGATCACCGGAGCAATAGGAAGATACCTTAGAAGCTACCCTCATGCCAGGTTCCCGGATCATGAGGACTTACTAAGACATCCTCTACTCGACGATCACCTTTCGAGAGGCAAGGCAACAGTGAGGTGTACCCTAGGGGTGGTGTGTGATTTGTGTGTCGTTTTCAGATATTTTGTCTTGTCATGTATTGGTGATCTACGCTTTTGTTTTTTTTTTTTAACATTCATTCTTGCATGCAATTATTAACAGTTAAAAAGTTGCGAGAAATATAAAGTTCCTAAACTATTACAAAGGCGCGGGTCCACAACGCCAAATTAAAATCCAGGACCCGATTTGACATAAAATAAAGAAATAAAGTGCGAGAAATATAAAATGTCCGAGTTACATGGCTTTGGGAGAATTACATTAATATTTAAAAAAAAGAAATAAAAATGCAAAGAGAATTAAATCGAAAGCGAGGGCGTTGGACCCTTTTTAATGAAATTAAATTATATTGACAAATTAATTAAATTAAAATGAAAAGAAATTATTTTTTGTATTTATGAATTTTTATGAGAATTAAATGAAATTAAAATATTAATTAACCCTAATTCTAGTTTTTTTAATTTATTAAGAAAAGCATTAAAATTTAACCTAAAATTAAACCTAATTAATTAATGCAATTTTATTTACAAGAAAATGATATTTAATAATTAATCATGGTGAGAGAAAAAGAAAAAGATAAAATTGATTAACCCTAATTCTACAAATTTTGAATTTATTAAGAAAAATGCCCAAATTAATCCTAGAATTGAAAACTAAATTAATTAATGATTTTTATTTACAAAAATACTAAAATAAAATATATTTAGATTTTTATGACTTTCTGATTTTTTGTTATTTTTATATTTTTATGAAAATAAATTAGTTTAAAGAATTAAAGAGAAATTAATTAAAACAAATAAAATAAAAGAAAAAAAGAATTACAAAACCTTGGGGGGTTCTGTCCCCAAATTGGAGGTATCTCCAGCATTTTTGGCCCAATGTTTAAGGCCTTATTTGACTTTCCCTGGGAGCGTGCAGGTGCGTTGACTCATGCCTAGGACGTTCTTCAAATCTCCACCTTTAGATTGCCTCCAGTGGCCATGTGGTACACCTGGATTAGGGGCGTATGATGGTCTTCAGAGAAGAAACTGCACAGGATGATGTTAGGAAAAATATTATTGAAAGGGAGGGGGACCTGGGGTTCGAACCCAGGTCCCAGAGGTTACCATACTGATGCCTTGCCACTGGAGCTCTTCACGCGCGTTGTATGTAGAATAGCACATAAACAATATAAGGGAAATATGGTCAGTGACATAGAAAAATAAAAAAACGCGCGTTGGATTCAAATCATCCAACCATCGCTCGCCACGTAATCTTCTTCTTCCTCGTTTGCGTTTTTGCCTGAAACATAAAAAGAGTTAGCGGGGGTTTTGAACCCCCCCAAAATATGCCCTTTTCAAGAATAGCGATTAGGCCATCTTGCCTCATAAATTAGGCGCGATAGGGTAATTATATTCGTCCAAGCTTCCTGATTTTAACCATGGCACTGAGCAGTCTTAACTTTACAGTATATGAAGACCCCCAATTTGAAAGTTTTGTAACCCTAATAATCGTCCATGGTGAAATCGCGTATGGGCAAGCAAAACTCAATCAAACTATATGGTTAGCTTTAGAATCAATCAATTAATATGAATCCACAAGAAAAATGCAATGGGAATGCTTGAAAATTGAAATACGAATATGAATAAAATGTGAAAAATCTTGAGTTCTGTATACCAATTATGGGCGTTAGGGATGTGGAAAACGATTCAGGAAGCTTCCTTGACACTTTTGCAAGCTATTGGGATTGTTATTTTTCTCTGAATCGTGCTAGAATAGGGTTTTCAGTTTTCAATTTTTTTTGACAAAAACTCAAACTTTTCTCTTGGTTTCTGGCGCAGCCTTCAGGTTCTGAGCTTTAGGGTTAGGTTTATGCTTGTATAAGGAACGAATTTGATCAATAATCCAAGCCCATAGCCTTGCTTTTAATGGTTTTCAAGATTTGATTTTTAAGAATCTTTTCCAATATTTCTTCATGAAGAATCATGTCAATTTGCACCAATTCTTTCCTCTTTTGATATGCACGAAATCCTTAGTGAATCATGAGTGATTGTCTTGCACAAAAAGATTTGAAAACCTTGTTTTGGTATTTTTCATATATTTTAATTAATTAAATGAATTATTAGCAATTAAAAATTCAAATAAATAAATAAAAATGATGAATAACTTCCCTTTTGGCCAAATGGTCGTGCACATGCTTTGGATGATTAATCTTGGAAGAAAAAGAGGCCCATTAGCAATTTTAAGGCATTTGAAGCAATGTTGACTTTTCAAAATACCCAAACATTTCCCAACTTCCACAAGGCATATCTTGCTCAATGTTTAAGCTTTGATCATGTTCTTGGACATTTTGGAAAGGTATTGAAGTCCTCTAACCAATGTCTTTGGTACCATGTAATTTTGATTTACCAATCTCAAGTTATGGCCTTTGACTTAAAGTCCCTTTTTGTTGACTTTTGAAAATGACCTATAATGTTGAAATTGATAACTTTTTGTGAGAGCATTTCTTGGACTTGAATTGTGAAGAGGAGTTGTAGGAAATGTCTTTCTCTTCAAAATGAGCTTTGGATGGAATTTTTCTGATAATCCATGTGGATGTTATGCCCTGGTCAAGTTACAGTTGACTTTTTCAACTGTCCAAATATGGAAACTTTTGCATCTTGAGACTTTTTGAGCCAAGCTTTGAGAATCATGATCAAGCATTGATCAAATGATGTTTGTGGCTTCAAAATGAGATGTTGACCAAAAATTTGAACTTTTGACTGTCAAATGACCATTTTGCCCCTACAGTTGACTGTAGTGCAATTATGGTTTTTGACTGTGCAATTTTGTGCTGTAAGTCTTGAAACTTGGCATGAGGATACTTGACAATGTTTGTAGGCATGTGGGACTTTATTGGACCCTTGGAAACTTCATTTTCTTTGTCAGAACCAAAACCCTAGTTTTTGACTGTTAGGATACCCTTGAACTATGCAACCCTTGGGGAATTTTGAAGCATGCTCTTTGCAAATTTTGAAGAATATGGGAGGGCAAATTTTGGGGTACAACACTAACCACCATGGATGGTGACGAACTTCCTCATCCCGTCAATACAGACATAGTGAAAATATACTACGCATAATCAAAGACCCGCTAGGTCAACTGGCCTAGGAAAAAATAAGGGCTTCCCGACGAACCAAAAAGGTTTGGGCAAAAGTAAGGGATGAAAATGAAAAAATATGTACACTCGACAAGTCGAAAACCCAAAAGGGAGGCTTGGGCAAAAAAGGGTATCCCGGTGGATTGAAAACCCGAAAGGGCAGTCCAGGCAAAAGTTAGGGATTGAGCGTATCACTATGTATCATTGGATCATCTTGCGACCAAACTTCGGTATTGACTATCAAGCTCGGACGGCACCAATCAATCTGATCAACCTTCAGCCAAGTAGCAAAGTGATGAGACGCTTGAAGATATAAAGGCAATTGTAGAGTTGGAACCCAATGAGGTCGTTTCACATAACTGCTTTTCTTTCTTTTTTGTATAATTTCTATCTTTCGGTGGCGTTCTCTAACTAGGACGTCAGTCTCCTTGTACAAAACGCCTATTACATGCCAATTTTAAAATGAATACAAATCATTTTCACAAAGAACTTCAATCTGTTTTTCCTTTTCTGTTTTGTTTTGCAAGAACGTCCAATGATTTATTTTTTATATATGCATTTGAAAATGATTGTTGCTCATAAAGATTTACATAAGAAACAAAAGACAATTACTCGTAATTCCAGAAACAAGGAAAAAACAAGAAGTACTAAACCCGACGGTTACTCTGCCCCGCAGGCATCGGGATAGATTCAGCTTGGGAACATAATTATTGGTACATACACTCCCCACATAGTAAAAGTATCCAAAGGCATTGATGTCAGCTTTCCTGAAACAGGACATAACTATCCCCAGCCGAGGATCGCAATCGCGGGCGAGTCAGTAAATTTCATCCCCCAAGCGGAGTTTATTTCTACAGATACAAAAGCTCAATCTCCAATAGAGCTCATCAGCTCCAGCAACGGAATTTCATCCCCAGCTAAGTTTGTTCCTCCAGATCGGAAGGTCTACCAAAAGAGTATCTCTTCCCCCAATGTTTGGTCCCCGCAGAGTTATTCTCTAGCATCTCATCATGACATACGCATACATATCATATATAGCATAATCTCATTTATTTTGAGAACATCATCTCACCATGCATTTCATGCATCACATAAAACTAACCCTGATATCTTCTAAGAAAAAGACGATTAGCTTTAACGAATCCAACAGTTATACAAGCTTCATCTACAGACGACTGACGGAAACTCAGTTCCCGAAACCAAACGGGTCAACTGATCTACACTATCACTTTGAAGTAACCCTACGACCCATGTTCCTTCCCACAAGCCCTACTATCCAGGCTTTCATATCGGCGTAACCCTACTATCCAGATTCCTTCTCACAGCCCTACTACCAAGGCTTTCATATCGAAGTAACCCTACTATTCAGGTTCCTTCTCACAGCCCTACTATCCAGGATTTCATATTAAAACAACCCAACTATCCAAGCCTTCATATCAAATAAGTCCTACTACCCAGGCTTTCATATTGAACTAACCCTACTATCTAGGTTCCTTCTCACAGCCCTACTATCCAGGCAATCATATCGAAGTAACCCTACTATCCAGGTTCCTTCTCACAGCCCTACTATCCAGGCTTTCATATTGAAGTAACCATACTATCCAGGTTCCTTCTCACAACCCTACTATCCAGGATTTCATATCGAAGTAACCCTACTATCCAGGTTCCTTCTCACAGCCATACTATCCAGGCTTTCATTTTGAGGTAACCCTATTATCCAGGTTTCTTCTCATAGCCCTATTATCTAGGCTTTCATTTCGAAGTAAATCTACTATCCAGGTTCCTTCTCATACCCCTACTATCCAGGCTTTCACTTCGAAGTAACAATACTATCCAAGTTCCTTCTCATAGCCCTACTATCCAGGCTTTCATTTCGAAGTAACCCTAATATCCAGGTTCCTTCTCATAGCCCTACTATCCAAGCTTTCATTTGGAAGTAACCCTACTATTCAGGGTCCTTCTCACAGCCCTACTACCCAGGCTTTCATATCGAAGTATACCTACTATCCAGGTTTCTTCTCACAACCCTACTATCCAGGACTTCATATCGAAGTAACCCTACTATCCAAGTTCCTTCTCACATCCACACTATCCAGGCATTCATATATAAATAACCCTACTATCCAGGTTCCTTCTCAAAGCCCTACTATCCAGGCTTTCATATCGAAGTAACCCTACTATCCAGGTTCCTTCTCACAGCCCTACTATATAGGCTTTCATATTGAAGTAACCCTACTATCCAGGTTCCTTCTCACAACCCTACTATCCAGGCTTTCATATCGAAGTAACCATACTATCCAGGTTCCTTCTCACAGCCCTACTATCCAGGCTTTCATATCGAAGTATACCTACTATCCAGGTTTCTTCTCACAGCCCTACTATCCAGGACTTCATATCGAAGTAACCCTACTATCCAGGTTCCTTCTCACATCCACACTATCCAGGCATTCATATATAAGTAACCCTACTATCCAGGTTCCTTCTCAAAGCCCTACTATCCATGCTTTCATTTCGAAGTAACCCTACTATCCAGGTTCCTTCTCATAGCCCTACTATCCAGGATTTCATATCGAAGTAACCCTACTATCCAGGTTCCTTCTCACAACCCTACTATCCAGGCTTTCATATCGAAGTAACCCTACTATCCAGGTTCCTTCTCACAACCCTACTACCCAGGCTTTCATATCGAAGTAAGCCTACTATCCAGGATTTCATATCATAGTAACCCTACTATTCAGGTTCCTTCTAACAGCCCTACTATCAAGGCTTTCATATCGAAGTAACCCTAATATCCAGGTTCCTTCTCACAGCCTTACTATCCAGGCTTTCATTTTGAGGTAACTCTATTATCCAAGTTCCTTCTCATAACCCTAATATCCAGGCTTTCATTTCGAAGTAACTCTATTATCAAGGTTCCTTCTCATACCCCTTCTCTCCAGGCTTTCACTTCGAAGTAACACTACTATCCAGGTTCCTTCTCATAGCCCTACTATCCAGGCTTTCATTTCGAAGTAACCCTACTATCCAGGTTCCTTCTCATAGCCCTACTATCCAAGGTTTCATTTTGAAGTAACCCTACTATCCAGGTTCCTTCTCACAGCCCTACTACCCAGGCTTTCATATCGAAGTAATCGTACTATCCAGGTTCCTTCTCACAACCCTACTATCCAAGCTTTCATATCAAAGTAACCCTACTATCCAGGTTCCTTCTCACATCCCTAATATCTAGGCTTTCATATCGAAGTAACCCTACTATCCAGGTTCCTTCTCACAGCCTTACTATCCAGGCTTTCATATCGAAGTAACCCTACTATCCAGGTTCCTTCTCACAACCCTACTATCCAGGCTTTCATTTCGAAGTAACCCTATTATCGAGGTTTCTTCTCATAGACCTACTATCCAGGATTTCATTTCGAAGTAAGTCTACTATCCAGGTTCCTTCTCATAGCCCTACTATCAAGGCTTTCATTTCGAAGTAACACTACTATCCAGGTTCCTTCTCATAGCTCTACTACCCATGCTTTCATTTCGAAGTAACCCTACTATCCAGGTTCCTTCTCATAGCCCTACTATCTAGGCTTTCATTTCGAAGTAACCCTACTATCCAGGTTCCTTCTCAAAGCCCTACTACCCAGGCTTTCATATCGAAGTAACCTTACTATGCAGGTTCCTTCTCAAAGCCCATATATCCACGCTTTCATATCTAAGTAACCCTACTATCCAGGTTCCTTCTCACAGCCCTACTATCCAGGTTTTCATATCGAAGTAACCCTACTATCCAGGTTCCTTCCCACAGCCCTACTATCCAGGCTTTCATATCGAAGTAACCCTACTATCAAGGTTCCTTCTCACAGACCTAATATCCAGGCTTTAATATCGAAGTAACCCTACTATCCAGGTTCCTTCTCACAACCCTACTATCCAGGCTTTCATATTGAAGTAACCCTACTATCCAGGTTCCTTCTCACAGCCCTACTATCCTGGATTTCATATCGAAGTAACCCTACTATCCAGGTTCCTTCTCACATCCCTACTATCCAGGCGTTCATATCTAAGTAACCCTACTATCCAGGTTCCTTCTCAAAGCCCTACTATCCAGGCTTTCATATCGAAGTATCCCTACTATCCAGGTTCCTTATCACAGCCCTACTATCTAGGCTTTCATATTGAAGTAACCCTACTATCCAGGTTCCTTCTCACAACCCTACTATCCAGGATTTCATATCGAAGGAACCCTACAGTCCAGGTTCCTTCTCACATCCCTACTATCCAGGCTTTCATATCGAAGTAACCCTACTACCCAGGTTCCTTCTCACAACCCTACTATCTCGGCATTCATATCGAAGTAACCCTACTATCCAGGTTCCTTCTCACAGCCCTACTATCCAGGCTTTCATATTGAAGTAACCATACTATCCAGGTTCCTTCTCACAACCCTACTATCCAGGATTTCATATCGAAGTAACCCTACTATCCAGGTTCCTTCTCATAGCCCTATTATCCAGGCTTTCATTTTGTGGTAACTCTATTATCCAGGTTCCTTCTCATAGCCCTACTATCCAGGATTTCATTTCGAAGTAACCCTACAGTCTAGGTTCCTTCTCACATCCCTACTATCCAGGCTTTCATATCGAAGTAACCCTACTACCCAGGTTCCTTCTCACAACCCTACTATCTCGGCATTCATATCGAAGTAACCCTACTATCCAGGTTCCTTCTCACAGCCCTACTATCCAGGCTTTCATATTGAAGTAACCATACTATCCAGGTTCCTTCTCACAACCCTACTATCCAGGATTTCATATCGAAGTAACCCTACTATCCAGGTTCCTTCTCATAGCCCTACTATCCAGGCTTTCATTTTGAGGTAACTCTATTATCCAGGTTCCTTCTCATAGCCCTACTATCCAGGATTTCATTTCGAAGTAACTCTACTATCCAGGTTCCTTCTCATACCCCTACTATCCAGGCTTTCACTTTGAAGTAACAATACTATCCAGGTTCCTTCTCATAGCCCTACTATCCAGGCTTTCATTTCGAAGTAACCTACTATCCAGGTTCCTTCTCATAGCCCTACTATCCAAGCTTTCATTTGGAAGTAACCCTACTATTCAGGGTGCTTTTCACAGCCCTACTACCCAGGCTTTCATATCGAAGTATACCTATTATCCAGGTTCCTTCTCACAGCCATACTATCCAGGACTTCATATCGAAGTAACCCTACTATCCAGGTTCCTTCTCATATCCCCACTATCCAGGCGTTCATATATAAGTAACCCTACTATCCAAGTTCCTTCTCAAAGCCCTACTATCCAGGCTTCCATATCCAAGTAATCCTCTATCCAGGTTCCTTCTCACAGCCCTACTATATAGGCTTTCATATTGAAGTAACCCTACTATCCAGGTTCCTTCTCACAACCCTACTATCCAAGCTTTCATATCAAAGTAACCCTACTATCCAGGTTTCTTCTCACAGCCCTACTATCCAGGCTTTCATATCGAAGTAACCATACTATCCAGGTTCCTTCTCATAGCCCTACTATCCAGGATTTCATATCGAAGTAACCCTACTATCCAGGTTCCTTCTCACAACCCTACTATCCAGGCTTTCATATCGAAGTAACCCTACTATCCAGGTTCCTTCTCACAACCCTACTACCCAGGCTTTCATATCGAAGTAACCCTACTATCCAAGATTTCATATCATAGTAACCCTACTATCCAGGTTCCTTCTAACAGCCCTACTATCAAGGCTTTCATATCGAAGTAACCCTAATATCCCGGTTCCTTCTCACAGCCCTACTATCCAGGCTTTCATTTTGAGGTAACTCTATTATCCAGGTTCCTTCTCTTAGCCCTAATATCCAGGCATTCACTTCGAAGTAACCCTACTATCAAGGTTCCTTCTCACAGACCTAATATCCAGGCTTTGATATCGACGTAACCCTACTATCCAGGTTCCTTCTCACAACCCTACTATCCAGGCTTTCATATCGAAGTAACCCTACTATCCAGGTTCCTTCTCACAGCCCTACTATCCTGGATTTCATATCGAAGTAACCCTACTATCCAGGTTCCTTCTCACAACCCTACTATCCATGCGTTCATATCTAAGTAACCCTACTATCCAGGTTCCTTCTCAAAGCCCTACTATCCAGGCTTTCATATCGGAGTAACCCTACTATCCAGGTTCCTTATCACAGCCATACTATCTAGGCTTTCATATTGAAGTAACCCTACTATCCAGGTTCCTTCTCACAACCCTACTATCCAGGATTTCATATCGAAGTAACCCTACAGTCCAGGTTCCTTCTCACATCCCTACTATCCAGGCTTTCATATCGAAGTAACCCTACTACCCATGTTCCTTCTCATAGCCCTACTATCAAGGATTTCATATCGAAGTAACCCTACTATTAAGGTTCCTTCTCACAGCCCTAATATCCATGCTTTCATATCGAAGTAATCCTACTATCCAGGTTCCTTCTCACAGCCCTACTATCTAGTCTTTCATTTTGAGGTAACCCTATTATCCAGGTTCCTTCTCATAGCCCTACTCTCCAGGCTTTCATTTCGAAGTAACTCTATTATCAAGGTTCCTTCTCATACCCCTACTATCCAGGCTTTCACTTCGAAGTAACACTACTATTCAGGTTCCTTCTCATAGCCCTACTATCCAGGCTTTCATTTCGAAGTAACCCAACTATCCAAGTTCCTTCTCACAACCCTACTACCCAAGCTTTCAAATCGAAGTAAACCTACTATACAGGTTCCTTCTCACAGCCCTATTATCCAGGCTTTCATATCAAAGTAACCCTACTATCCAGGTTCCTTCTCACATCCCTACTATTTAGGCTTTCATATCGAAGAAACCATACTATCCAGGTTCCTTCTCACAGCCCTACATCCAGGCTTTCATATCGAAGTAACCCTACTATCAAGGTCCCTTCTCACAGCCTTACTATCCAGGCTTTCATTTCGAAGTAACCCTATTATAAAGGTTTCTTCTCATAGCCCTACTATACTGGATTTCATTTCGAAGTAACTCTACTCTCCAGGTTCCTTCTCATAGCCCTACTATCCAGGCTTTCATTTCGAAGTAACACTACTATCCAGGTTCCTTCTCATAGCTCTACTATCTATGCTTTCATTTCGAAGTAACCCTACTATCCAAGTTCCTTCTCATAGCCCTACTATCTAGGCTTTCATTTTGAAGTAACCCTACTATCCAGGTTCCTTCTCAAAGCCCTACTACCCAGGCTTTTATATCAAAGTAACCCTACTTTCCAGGTTCCTTCTCACAACCCTAATATCTAGGCTTTCATATCGAAGTAACCCTACTATACAGGTTCCTTCTCAAAGCCCTACTATCCAGGCTTTCATATCTAAGTAACCCTACTATCCAGGTTCCTTCTCACAGCCCTATTATCCAGGTTTTCAAATCGAAGTAACCCTACTATCCAGGTTCCTTCTCACAGCCCTACTATCCAGGCTTTCATATCGAAGTAACCCTACTATCCTGGTTCCTTCTCACACCCCTAATATCAAAGCTTTGATATCGAAGTAACCTTACTATCCAGGTTCCTTCTCATAGCTCTACTATCCAAGCTTTTATTTTGAAGTAACCCTACTATCCAGGTTCCTTCTCACAGCCCTACTACCCAGTCTTTCATATCGAAGTAATCGTACTATCCAGGTTCCTTCTCACAACCCTACTATCCAGGCTTTCATATCAAAGTAACCCTACTATATAGGTTCCTTCTCACATCCATAATAACTAGGCTTTCATATCGAAGTAACCCTACTATCCAGGTTCCTTCTCACAGCCCTACTATCCAGGCTTTCATATCGAAGTAACCCTACTATCCTGGTTCCTTCTCACAACCCTACTATCCAGGCTTTCATTTCGAAGTAACCCTATTATCGAGGTTTCTTCTCATAGCCCTACTATCCAGGCTTTCATTTCGAAGTAAGTCTACTATCCAGGTTCCTTCTCATAGCCCTACTATCAAGGCTTTCATTTCGAAGTAACACTACTATCCAGGTTCCTTCTCATAGCTCTACTACCCATGCTTTCATTTTGAAGTAACCCTACTATCCAGGTTCCTTCTCATAGCCCTACTATCTAGGCTTTCATTTCGAAGTAACCCTACTATCCAGGTTCCTTCTCAAAGCCCTACTACCCAGGCTTTCATATCGAAGTAACCCTACTTTCCAGGTTCCTTCTCACAACCCTAATATCCAGGCTTTCATATCGAAGTAACCTTACTATGCAGGTTCCTTCTCAAAGCCCTTATATCCAGGCTTTCATATCTAAGTAACCCTACTATCCAGGTTCCTTCTCACAGCCCTACTATCCAGGTTTTCATATCGAAGTAACCCTACTATCCAGGTTCCTTCTCACATCCCTACTATCCAGGCTTTCATATCGAAGTAACCCTACTATCAAGGTTCCTTCTCACAGACCTAATATCCAGGCTTTAATATCTAAGTAACCCTACTATCCAGGTTCCTTCTCACAACCCTACTATCCAGGCTTTCATATTGAAGTAACCCTACTATCCAGGTTCCTTCTCACAGCCCTACTATCCTGGATTTCATATCGAAGTAACCCTACTATCCAGGTTCCTTCTCACATCCCTACTATCCAGGCGTTCATATCTAAGTAACCCTACTATCCAGGTTCCTTCTCAAAGCCCTACTATCCAGGCTTTCATATCGAAGTAACCCTACTATCCAGGTTCCTTATCACAGCCCTACTATCTAGGCTTTCATATTGAAGTAACCCTACTATCCAGGTTCCTTCTCACAACCCTACTATCCAGGATTTCATTTCGAAGTAACCCTACAGTCCAGGTTCCTTCTCACATCCCTACTATCCAGGCTTTCATATCGAAGTAACCCTACTACCCAGGTTCCTTCTCACAACCCTACTATCTCGGCATTCATATCGAAGTAACCCTACTATCCAGGTTCCTTCTCACAGCCCTACTATCCAGGCTTTCATATTGAAGTAACCATACTATCCAGGTTCCTTCTCACAACCCTACTATCCAAGATTTCATATCGAAGTAACCATACTATCCAGGTTCCTTCTCATAGTCCTACTATCCAGGCTTTCATTTTGAGGTAACTCTATTATCCAGGTTCCTTCTCATAGCCCTACTATCCAGGATTTCATTTCGAAGTAACTCTACTATCCAGGTTCCTTCTCATACCCCTACTATCCAGGCTTTCACTTCGAAGTAACAATACTATCCAGGTTCCTTCTCATAGCCCTACTATCCAGGCTTTCATTTCGAAGTAACCCTACTATCCAGGTTCCTTCTCATAGCCCTACTATCCAAGCTTTCATTTGGAAGTAACCCTACTATTCAGGGTGCTTTTCACAGCCCTACTAACCAGGCTTTCATATCGAAGTATACCTATTATCCAGGTTCCTTCTCACAGCCATACTATCCAGGACTTCATATCGAAGTAACCCTACTATCCAGGTTCCTTCTCACATCCCCACTATCCAGGCGTTCATATATAAGTAACCCTATTATCCAGGTTCCTTCTCAAAGCCCTACTATCCAGGCTTCCATATCCAAGTAACCCTCTATCCAGGTTCCTTCTCACAGCCCTACTATATAGGCTTTCATATTGAAGTAACCCTACTATCCAGGTTCCTTCTCACAACCCTACTATCCAGGCTTTCATATCAAAGTAACCCTACTATCCAGGTTCCTTCGCACAGCCCTACTATCCAGGCTTCCATATCGAAGTAACCCTACTATCCAGGTTCCTTCTTATAGCCCTACTATCCAGGATTTCATATCGAAGTAACCCTACTATCCAGGTTCCTTCTCACAACCCTACTATCCAGGCTTTCATATAGAAGTAACCCTACTATCCAGGTTCCTTCTCACAACCCTACTACCCAGGCTTTCATATCGAAGTAACCCTACTATCCAGGATTTCATATCATAGTAACCCTACTATCCAGGTTCCTTCTAACAGCCCTACTATCAAGGCTTTCATATCGAAGTAACCCTAATATCCCGGTTCCTTCTCACAGCCCTACTATCCAGGCTTTCATTTTGAGGTAACTCTATTATCCAGGTTCCTTCTCATAGCCCTAATATCCAGGCTTTCATTTCGAAGTAACTCTATTATCAAGGTTCCTTGTCATACCCCTACTATCCAGGCTTTCACTTCGAAGTAACCCTACTATCAAGGTTCCTTCTCACAGACCTAATATCCAGGCTTTGATATCGACGTAACCCTACTATCCAGGTTCCTTCTCACAACCCTACTATCCAGGCTTTCATATCGAAGTAACCCTACTATCCAGGTTCCTTCTCACAGCCCTACTATCCTGGATTTCATATCGAAGTAACCCTACTATCCAGGTTCCTTCTCATAACCCTACTATCCATGCGTTCATATCTAAGTAACCCTACTATCCAGGTTCCTTCTCAAAGCCCTACTATCCAGGCTTTCATATCGGAGTAACCCTACTATCCAGGTTCCTTATCACAGCCATACTATCTAGGCTTTCATATTGAAGTAACCCTACTATCCAGGTTCCTTCTCACAACCCTACTATCCAGGATTTCATATCGAAGTAACCCTACAGTCCAGGTTCCTTCTCACATCCCTACTATCCAGGCTTTCATATCGAAGTAACCCTACTACCCAGGTTCCTTCTCATAGCCCTACTATCCAGGATTTCATATCATAGTAACCCTACTATCCAGGTTCCTTCTAACAGCCCTACTATCAAGGCTTTCATATCGAAGTAACCCTAATATCCCGGTTCCTTCTCACAGCCCTACTATCCAGGCTTTCATTTTGAGGTAACTCTATTATCCAGGTTCCTTCTCATAGCCCTAATATCCAGGCTTTCATTTCGAAGTAACTCTATTATCAAGGTTCCTTGTCATACCCCTACTATCCAGGCTTTCACTTCGAAGTAACCCTACTATCAAGGTTCCTTCTCACAGACCTAATATCCAGGCTTTGATATCGACGTAACCCTACTATCCAGGTTCCTTCTCACAACCCTACTATCTAGGCTTTCATATCGAAGTAACCCTACTATCCAGGTTCCTTCTCACAGCCCTACTATCCTGGATTTCATATCGAAGTAACCCTACTATCCAGGTTCCTTCTCATAACCCTACTATCCATGCGTTCATATCTAAGTAACCCTACTATCCAGGTTCCTTCTCAAAGCCCTACTATCCAGGCTTTCATATCGGAGTAACCCTACTATCCAGGTTCCTTATCACAGCCATACTATCTAGGCTTTCATATTGAAGTAACCCTACTATCCAGGTTCCTTCTCACAACCCTACTATCCAGGATTTCATATCGAAGTAACCCTACAGTCCAGGTTCCTTCTCACATCCCTACTATCCAGGCTTTCATATCGAAGTAACCCTACTACCCAGGTTCCTTCTCATAGCCCTACTATCCAGGATTTCATATCATAGTAACCCTACTATCCAGGTTCCTTCTAACAGCCCTACTATCAAGGCTTTCATATCGAAGTAACCCTAATATCCCGGTTCCTTCTCACAGCCCTACTATCCAGGCTTTCATTTTGAGGTAACTCTATTATCCAGGTTCCTTCTCATAGCCCTACTCTCCAGGCTTTCATTTCGAAGTAACTCTATTATCAAGGTTCCTTGTCATACCCCTACTATCCAGGCTTTCACTTCGAAGTAACCCTACTATCAAGGTTCCTTCTCACAGACCTAATATCCAGGCTTTGATATCGACGTAACCCTACTATCCAGGTTCCTTCTCACAACCCTACTATCCAGGCTTTCATATCGAAGTAACCCTACTATCCAGGTTCCTTCTCACAGCCCTACTATCCTGGATTTCATATCGAAGTAACCCTACTATCCAGGTTCCTTCTCATAACCCTACTATCCATGCATTCATATCTAAGTAACCCTACTATCCAGGTTCCTTCTCAAAGCCCTACTATCCAGGCTTTCATATCGGAGTAACCCTACTATCCAGGTTCCTTATCACAGCCATACTATCTAGGCTTTCATATTGAAGTAACCCTACTATCCAGGTTCCTTCTCACAACCCTACTATCCAGGATTTCATATCGAAGTAACCCTACAGTCCAGGTTCCTTCTCACATCCCTACTATCCAGGCTTTCATATCGAAGTAACCCTACTACCCAGGTTCCTTCTCATAGCCCTATTATCAAGGATTTCATATCGAAGTAACCCTACTATTAAGGTTCCTTCTCACAGCCCTAATATCCATGCTTTCATATCGAAGTAATCCTACTATCCAGGTTCCTTCTCACAGCCCTACTATCTAGTCTTTCATTTTGAGGTAACCCTATTATCCAGGTTCCTTCTCATAGCCCTACTCTCCAGGCTTTCATTTCGAAGTAACTCTATTATCAAGGTTCCTTCTCATACCCCTACTATCCAGGCTTTCACTTCGAAGTAACACTACTATTCAGGTTCCTTCTCATAGCCCTACTATCCAGGCTTTCATTTCGAAGTAACCCAACTATCCAGGTTCCTTCTCATAACCATACTATCCAACTTTTCATTTCAAAGTAACCCTACTATCCAAGTTCCTTCTCACAACCCTACTACCCAAGCTTTCAAATCGAAGTAAACCTACTATACAGGTTCCTTCTCACAGCCCTATTATCCAGGCTTTCATATCAAAGTAACCCTACTATCCAGGTTCCTTCTCACATCCCTACTATTTAGGCTTTCATATCGAAGAAACCATACTATCCAGGTTCCTTCTCACAGCCCTACATCCAGGCTTTCATATCGAAGTAACCCTACTATCAAGGTCCCTTCTCACAGCCTTACTATCCAGGCTTTCATTTCGAAGTAACCCTATTATAAAGGTTTCTTCTCATAGCCCTACTATACTGGATTTCATTTCGAAGTAACTCTACTCTCCAGGTTCCTTCTCATAGCCCTACTATCCAGGCTTTCATTTCGAAGTAACACTACTATCCAGGTTCCTTCTCATAGCTCTACTATCTATGCTCTCATTTCGAAGTAACCCTACTATCCAAGTTCCTTCTCATAGCCCTACTATCTAGGCTTTCATTTTGAAGTAACCCTACTATCCAGGTTCCTTCTCAAAGCCCTACTACCCAGGCTTTCATATCAAAGTAACCCTACTTTCCAGGTTCCTTCTCACAACCCTAATATCTAGGCTTTCATATCGAAGTAACCCTACTATACAGGTTCCTTCTCAAAGCCCTATTATCCAGGCTTTCATATCAAAGTAACCCTACTATCTAGGTTCCTTCTCACATCCCTAATAACTAGGCTTTCATATCGAAGTAACCCTACTATCCAGGTTCCTTCTCACAGCCCTACTATCCAGGCTTTCATATCGAAGTAACCCTACTATCCTGGTTCCTTCTCACAACCCTACTATCCAGGCTTTCATTTCGAAGTAACCCTATTATCGAGGTTTCTTCTCATAGCCCTACTATCCAGGCTTTCATTTCGAAGTAAGTCTACTATCCAGGTTCCTTCTTATAGCCCTACTATCAAGGCTTTCATTTCGAAGTAACACTACTATCCAGGTTCCTTCTCATAGCTCTACTACCCATGCTTTCATTTCGAAGTAACCCTACTATTCAGGTTCCTTCTCATAGCCCTACTATCTAGGCTTTCATTTCGAAGTAACCCTACTATCCAGGTTCCTTCTTAAATCCCTACTACCCAGGCTTTCATATCGAAGTAACCCTACTTTCCAGGTTCCTTCTCACAACCCTAATATCCAGGCTTTCGAATCGAAGTAACCTTACTATGCAGGTTCCTTCTCAAAGCCCTTATATCCAGGCTTTCATATCTAAGTAACCCTACTATCCAGGTTCCTTCTCACAGCCCTACTATCCAGGTTTTCAAATCGAAGTAACCTTACTATCCAGGTTCCTTCTCACAGCCCTACTATCCAGGCTTTCATATCGAAGTAACCCTACTATCAAGGTTCCTTCTCACAGACCTAATATCCAGGCTTTAATATCGAAGTAACCCTACTATCCAGGTTCCTTCTCACAACCCTACTATCCAGGCTTTCATATTGAAGTAACCCTACTATCCAGGTTCCTTCTCACAGCCCTACTATCCTGGATTTCATATCGAAGTAACCCTACTATCCAGGTTCCTTCTCACATCCCTACTATCCAGGCGTTCATATCTAAGTAACCCTACTATCCAGGTTCCTTCTCAAAGCCCTACTATCCAGGCTTTCATATCGAAGTAACCCTACTATCCAGGTTCCTTATCACAGCCCTACTATCTAGGCTTTCATATTGAAGTAACCCTACTATCCAGGTTCCTTCTCACAACCCTACTATCCAGGATTTCATATGGAAGTAACCCTACAGTCCAGGTTCCTTCTCACATCCCTACTATCCAGGCTTTCATATCGAAGTAACCCTACTACCCAGGTTCCTTCTCACAACCCTACTATCCCGGCATTCATATCGAAGTAACCCTACTATCCAGGTTCCTTCTCACAGCCCTACTATCCAGGCTTTCATATTGAAGTAACCATACTATCCAGGTTCCTTCTCACAACCCTACTATCCAGGATTTCATATCGAAGTAACCCTACTATCCAGGTTCCTTCTCATAGCCCTACTATCCAGGCTTTCATTTTGAGGTAACTCTATTATCCAGGTTCCTTCTCATAGCCCTACTATCCAGGATTTCATTTCGAAGTAACTCTACTATCCAGGTTCCTTCTCATACCCCTACTATCCAGGCTTTCACTTTGAAGTAACCCTACTACCCAGGTTCCTTCTCACAACCCTACTATCTCGGCATTCATATCGAAGTAACCCTACTATCCAGGTTCCTTCTCACAGCCCTACTATCCAGGCTTTCATATTGAAGTAACCATACTATCCAGGTTCCTTCTCACAACCCTACTATCCAGGATTTCATATCGAAGTAACCCTACTATCCAGGTTCCTTCTCATAGCCCTACTATCCAGGCTTTCATTTTGAGGTAACTCTATTATCCAGGTTCCTTCTCATAGCCCTACTATCCAGGATTTCATTTCGAAGTAACTCTACTATCCAGGTTCCTTCTCATACCCCTACTATCCAGGCTTTCACTTTGAAGTAACAATACTATCCAGGTTCCTTCTCATAGCCCTACTATCCAGGCTTTCATTTCGAAGTAACCCTACTATCCAGGTTCCTTCTCATAGCCCTACTATCCAAGCTTTCATTTGGAAGTAACCCTACTATTCAGGGTGCTTTTCACAGCCCTACTACCCAGGCTTTCATATCGAAGTATACCTATTATCCAGGTTCCTTCTCACAGCCATACTATCCAGGACTTCATATCGAAGTAACCCTACTATCCAGGTTCCTTCTCACATCCCCACTATCCAGGCGTTCATATATAAGTAACCCTACTATCCAGGTTCCTTCTCAAAGCCCTACTATCCAGGCTTCCATATCCAAGTAACCCTCTATCCAGGTTCCTTCTCACAGCCCTACTATATAGGCTTTCATATTGAAGTAACCCTACTATCCAGGTTCCTTCTCACAACCCTACTATCCAAGCTTTCATATCAAAGTAACCCTACTATCCAGGTTTCTTCTCACAGCCCTACTATCCAGGCTTTCATATCGAAGTAACCCTACTATCCAGGTTCCTTCTCATAGCCCTACTATCCAGGCTTTCATATCGAAGTAACCCTACTATCCAGGTTCCTTCTCACAACCCTACTACCCAGGCTTTCATATCGAAGTAACCCTACTATCCAGGATTTCATATCATAGTAACCCTACTATCCAGGTTCCTTCTAACAGCCCTACTATCAAGGCTTTCATATCGAAGTAACCCTAATATCCCGGTTCCTTCTCACAGCCCTACTATCCAGGCTTTCATTTTGAGGTAACTCTATTATCCAGGTTCCTTCTCTTAGCCCTAATATCCAGGCTTTCATTTCGAAGTAACTCTGTTATCAAGGTTCCTTTTCATACCCCTACTATCCAGGCTTTCACTTCGAAGTAACCCTACTATCAAGGTTCCTTCTCACAGACCTAATATCCAGGCTTTGATATCGACGTAACCCTACTATCCAGGTTCCTTCTCACAACCCTACTATCCAGGCTTTCATATCGAAGTAACCCTACTATCCAGGTTCCTTCTCACAACCCTACTATCCTGGATTTCATATCGAAGTAACCCTACTATCCAGGTTCCTTCTCACAACCCTACTATCCATGCGTTCATATCTAAGTAACCCTACTATCCAGGTTCCTTCTCAAAGCCCTACTATCCAGGCTTTCATATCGGAGTAACCCTACTATCAAGGTTCCTTATCACAGCCATACTATCTAGGCTTTCATATTGAAGTAACCCTACTATCCAGGTTCCTTCTCACAACCCTACTATCCAGGATTTCATATCGAAGTAACCCTACAGTCCAGGTTCCTTCTCACATCCCTACTATCCAGGCTTTCATATCGAAGTAACCCTACTACCCATGTTCCTTCTCATAGCCCTACTATCAAGGATTTCATATCGAAGTAACCCTACTATTAAGGTTCCTTCTCACAGCCCTAATATCCATGCTTTCATATCGAAGTAATCCTACTATCCAGGTTCCTTCTCACAGCCCTACTATCTAGTCTTTCATTTTGAGGTAACCCTATTATCCAGGTTCCTTCTCATAGCCCTACTCTCCAGGCTTTCATTTCGAAGTAACTCTATTATCAAGGTTCCTTCTCATACCCCTACTATCCAGGCTTTCACTTCGAAGTAACACTACTATTCAGGTTCCTTCTCATAGCCCTACTATCCAGGCTTTCATTTCGAAGTAACCCAACTATCCAGGTTCCTTTTCATAACCCTACCATCCAACTTTTCATTTCAAAGTAACCCTACTATCCAAGTTCCTTCTCACAACCCTACTACCCAAGCTTTCAAATCGAAGTAAACCTACTATACAGGTTCCTTCTCACAGCCCTATTATCCAGGCTTTCATATCAAAGTAACCCTACTATCCAGGTTCCTTCTCACATCCCTACTATTTAGGCTTTCATATCGAAGAAACCATACTATCCAGGTTCCTTCTCACAGCCCTACATCCAGGCTTTCATATCAAAGTAACCCTACTATCAAGGTCCCTTCTCACAGCCTTACTATCCAGGCTTTCATTTCGAAGTAACCCTATTATAAAGGTTTCTTCTCATAGCCCTACTATACTGGATTTCATTTCGAAGTAACTCTACTCTCCAGGTTCCTTCTCATAGCCCTACTATCCAGGCTTTCATTTCGAAGTAACACTACTATCCAGGTTCCTTCTCATAGCTCTACTATCTATGCTTTCATTTCGAAGTAACCCTACTATCCAAGTTCCTTCTCATAGCCCTACTATCTAGGCTTTCATTTTGAAGTAACCCTACTATCCAGGTTCCTTCTCAAAGCCCTACTACCCAGGCTTTCATATCAAAGTAACCCTACTTTCCAGGTTCCTTCTCACAACCCTAATATCTAGGCTTTCATATCGAAGTAACCCTACTATACAGGTTCCTTCTCAAAGCCCTACTATCCAGGCTTTCATATCTAAGTAACCCTACTATCCAGGTTCCTTCTCACAGCCCTATTATCCAGGTTTTCATATCGAAGTAACCCTACTATCCAGGTTCCTTCTCACAACCCTACTATCCAGGCTTTCATATCGAAGTAACCCTACTATCCTGGTTCCTTCTCACACCCCTAATATCGAAGTAACCTTACTATCCAGGTTCCTTCTCATAGCTCTACTATCCAAGCTTTCATTTTGAAGTAACCCTACTATCCAGGTTCCTTCTCACAGCCCTACTACCCAGTCTTTCATATCGAAGTAATTGTACTATCCAGGTTCCTTCTCACAACCCTACTATCCAGGCTTTCATATCAAAGTAACCCTACTATCTAGGTTCCTTCTCACATCCCTAATAACTAGGCTTTCATATCGAAGTAACCCTACTATCCAGGTTCCTTCTCACAGCCCTACTATCCAGGCTTTCATATCGAAGTAACCCTACTATCCTGGTTCCTTCTCACAACCCTACTATCCAGGCTTTCATTTCGAAGTAACCCTATTATCGAGGTTTCTTCTCATAGCCCTACTATCCAGGCTTTCATTTCGAAGTAAGTCTACTATCCAGGTTCCTTCTCATAGCCCTACTATCAAGGCTTTCATTTCGAAGTAACACTACTATCCAGGTTCCTTCTCATAGCTCTACTACCCATGCTTTCATTTCGAAGTAACCCTACTATCCAGGTTCCTTCTCATAGCCCTACTATCTAGGCTTTCATTTCGAAGTAACCCTACTATCCAGTTCCTTCTCAAAGCCCTACTACCCAGGCTTTCATATCGAAGTAACCCTACTTTCTAGGTTCCTTCTCACAACCCTAATATCCAGGCTTTCATATCGAAGTAACCTTACTATGCAGGTTCCTTCTCAAAGCCCTTATATCCAGGCTTTCATATCTAAGTAACCCTACTATCCAGGTTCCTTCTCACAGCCCTACTATCCAGGTTTTCATATCGAAGTAACCCTACTATCCAGGTTCCTTCTCACATCCCTACTATCCAGGCTTTCATATCGAAGTAACCCTACTATCAAGGTTCCTTCTCACAGACCTAATATCCAGGCTTTAATATCTAAGTAACCCTACTATCCAGGTTCCTTCTCACAACCCTACTATCCAGGCTTTCATATTGAAGTAACCCTACTATCCAGGTTCTTCTCACAGCCCTACTATCCTGGATTTCATATCGAAGTAACCCTACTATCCAGGTTCCTTCTCACATCCCTACTATCCAGGCGTTCATATCTAAGTAACCCTACTATCCAGGTTCCTTCTCAAAGCCCTACTATCCAGGCTTTCATATCGAAGTAACCCTACTATCCAGGTTCCTTATCACAGCCCTACTATCTAGGCTTTCATATTGAAGTAACCCTACTATCCAGGTTCCTTCTCACAACCCTACTATCCAGGATTTCATTTCGAAGTAACCCTACAGTCCAGGTTCCTTCTCACATCCCTACTATCCAGGCTTTCATATCGAAGTAACCCTACTACCCAGGTTCCTTCTCACAACCCTACTATCTCGGCATTCATATCGAAGTAACCCTACTATCCAGGTTCCTTCTCACAGCCCTACTATCCAGGATTTCATATTGAAGTAACCATACTATCCAGGTTCCTTCTTACAACCCTACTATCCAGGATTTCATATCGAACTAACCCTACTATCCAGGTTCCTTCTCATAGTCCTACTATCCAGGCTTTCATTTTGAGGTAACTCTATTATCCAGGTTCCTTCTCATAGCCCTACTATCCAGGATTTCATTTCGAAGTAACTCTACTATCCAGGTTCCTTCTCATACCCCTACTATCCAGGCTTTCACTTCGAAGTAACAATACTATCCAGGTTCCTTCTCATAGCCCTACTATCCAGGCTTTCATTTCGAAGTAACCCTACTATCCAGGTTCCTTCTCATAGCCCTACTATCCAAGCTTTCATTTGGAAGTAACCCTACTATTCAGGGTGCTTTTCACAGCCCTACTAACCAGGCTTTCATATCGAAGTATACCTATTATCCAGGTTCCTTCTCATAGCCATACTATCCAGGACTTCATATCGAAGTAACCCTACTATCCAGGTTCCTTCTCACATCCCCATTATCCAGGCGTTCATATATAAGTAACCCTATTATCCAAGTTCCTTCTCAAAGCCCTACTATCCAGGCTTCCATATCCAAGTAACCCTCTATCCAGGTTCCTTCTCACAGCCCTACTATATAGGCTTTCATATTGAAGTAACCCTACTATCCAGGTTCCTTCTCACAACCCTACTATCCAGGCTTTCATATCAAAGTAACCCTACTATCCAGGTTCCTTCGCACAACCCTACTATCCAGGCTTTCATATCGAAGTAACCCTACTATCCAGGTTCCTTCTCATAGCCCTACTATCCAGGATTTCATATCGAAGTAACCCTACTATCCAGGTTCCTTCTCACAACCCTACTATCCAGGCTTTCATATAGAAGTAACCCTACTATCCAGGTTCCTTCTCACAACCCTACTACCCAGGCTTTCATATCGAAGTAACCCTACTATCCAGGATTTCATATCATAGTAACCCTACTATCCAGGTTCCTTCTAACAGCCCTACTATCAAGGCTTTCATATCGAAGTAACCCTAATATCCCGGTTCCTTCTCACAGCCCTACTATCCAGGCTTTCATTTTGAGGTAACTCTATTATCTAGGTTCCTTCTCATAGCCCTAATATCCAGGCTTTCATTTCGAAGTAACTCTATTATCAAGGTTCCTTGTCATACCCCTACTATCCAGGCTTTCACTTCGAAGTAACCCTACTATCAAGGTTCCTTCTCACAGACCTAATATCCAGGCTTAGATATCGACGTAACCCTACTATCCAGGTTCCTTCTCACAACCCTACTATCCAGGCTTTCATATCGAAGTAACCCTACTATCCAGGTTCCTTCTCACAGCCCTACTATCCTGGATTTCATATCGAAGTAACCCTACTATCCAGGTTCCTTCTCATAACCCTACTATCCATGCGTTCATATCTAAGTAACCCTACTATCCAGGTTCCTTCTCAAAGCCCTACTATCCAGGCTTTCATATCGGAGTAACCCTACTATCCAAGTTCCTTATCACAGCCATACTATCTAGGCTTTCATATTGAAGTAACCCTACTATCCAGGTTCCTTCTCACAACCCTACTATCCAGGATTTCATATCGAAGTAACCCTACAGTCCAGGTTCCTTCTCACATCCCTACTATCCAGGCTTTCATATCGAAGTAACCCTACTACCCAGGTTCCTTCTCATAGCCCTACTATCAAGGATTTCATATCGAAGTAACCCTACTATTAAGGTTCCTTCTCACAGCCCTAATACCCATGCTTTCATATCGAAGTAATCCTACTATCCAGGTTCCTTCTCAGAGCCCTACTATCTAGTCTTTCATTTTGAGGTAACCCTATTATCCAGGTTCCTTCTCATAGCCCTACTCTCCAGGCTTTCATTTCGAAGTAACTCTATTATCAAGGTTCCTTCTCATACCCCTACTATCCAGGCTTTCACTTCGAAGTAACACTACTATTCAGGTTCCTTCTCATAGCCCTACTATCCAGGCTTTCATTTCGAAGTAACCCAACTATCCAGGTTCCTTCTCATAACCATACTATCCAACTTTTCATTTCAAAGTAACCCTACTATCCAAGTTCCTTCTCACAACCCTACTACCCAAGCTTTCAAATCGAAGTAAACCTACTATACAGGTTCCTTCTCACAGCCCTATTATCCAGGCTTTCATATCAAAGTAACCCTACTATCCAGGTTCCTTCTCACATCCCTACTATTTAGGCTTTCATATCGAAGAAACCATACTATCCAGGTTCCTTCTCACAGCCCTACATCCAGGCTTTCATATCGAAGTAACCCTACTATCAAGGTCCCTTCTCACAGCCTTACTATCCAGGCTTTCATTTCGAAGTAACCCTATTATAAAGGTTTCTTCTCATAGCCCTACTATACTGGATTTCATTTCGAAGTAACTCTACTCTCCAGGTTCCTTCTCATAGCCCTACTATCCAGGCTTTCATTTCGAAGTAACACTACTATCCAGGTTCCTTCTCATAGCTCTACTATCTATGCTCTCATTTCGAAGTAACCCTACTATCCAAGTTCCTTCTCATAGCCCTACTATCTAGGCTTTCATTTTGAAGTAACCCTACTATCCAGGTTCCTTCTCAAAGCCCTACTACCCAGGCTTTCATATCAAAGTAACCCTACTTTCCAGGTTCCTTCTCACAACCCTAATATCTAGGCTTTCATATCGAAGTAACCCTACTATACAGGTTCCTTCTCAAAGCCCTACTATCCAGGCTTTCATATCTAAGTAACCCTACTATCCAGGTTCCTTCTCACAGCCCTATTATCCAGGTTTTCATATCGAAGTAACCCTACTATCCAGGTTCCTTCTCACAGCCCTACTATCCAGGCTTTCATATCGAAGTAACCCTACTATCCTGGTTCCTTCTCACACCCCTAATATCAAAGCTTTGATATCGAAGTAACCTTACTATCCAGGTTCCTTCTCATAGCTCTACTATCCAAGCTTTCATTTTGAAGTAACCTTACTATCCAGGTTCCTTCTCACATCCCTACTACCCAGTCTTTCATATCGAAGTAATCGTACTATCCAGGTTCCTTCTCACAACCTTACTATCCAGGCTTTCATATCAAAGTAACCCTACTATCTAGGTTCCTTCTCACATCCCTAATAACTAGGCTTTCATATCGAAGTAACCTTACTATCCAGGTTCCTTCTCACAGCCCTACTATCCAGGCTTTCATATCGAAGTAACCCTACTATCCTGGTTCCTTCTCACAACCCTACTATCCAGGCTTTCATTTCGAAGTAACCCTATTATCGAGGTATCATCTCATAGCCCTACTATCCAGGCTTTCATTTCGAAGTAAGTCTACTATCCAGGTTCCTTCTTATAGCCCTACTATCAAGGCTTTCATTTCGAAGTAACACTACTATCCAGGTTCCTTCTCATAGCTCTACTACCCATGCTTTCATTTCGAAGTAACCCTACTATCCAGGTTCCTTCTCATAGCCCTACTATCTAGGCTTTCATTTCGAAGTAACCCTACTATCCAGGTTCCTTCTCAAAGCCCTACTACCCAGGCTTTCATATCGAAGTAACCCTACTTTCCAGGTTCCTTCTCACAACCCTAATATCCAGGCTTTCGAATCGAAGTAACCTTACTATGCAGGTTCCTTCTCAAAGCCCTTATATCCAGGCTTTCATATCTAAGTAACCCTACTATCCAGGTTCCTTCTCACAGCCCTACTATCCAGGTTTTCAAATCGAAGTAACCCTACTATCCAGGTTCCTTCTCACAGCCCTACTATCCAGGCTTTCATATCGAAGTAACCCTACTATCAAGGTTCCTTCTCACAGACCTAATATCCAGGCTTTAATATCGAAGTAACCCTACTATCCAGGTTCCTTCTCACAACCCTACTATCCAGGCTTTCATATTGAAGTAACCCTACTATCCAGGTTCCTTCTCACAACCCTACTATCCTGGATTTCATATCGAAGTAACCCTACTATCCAGGTTCCTTCTCACATCCCTACTATCCAGGCGTTCATATCTAAGTAACCCTACTATCCAGGTTCCTTCTCAAAGCCCTACTATCCAGGCTTTCATATCGAAGTAACCCTACTATCCAGGTTCCTTATCACAACCCTACTATCTAGGCTTTCATATTGAAGTAACCCTACTATCCAGGTTCCTTCTCACAACCCTACTATCCAGGATTTCATATCGAAGTAACCCTACAGTCCAGGTTCCTTCTCACATCCCTACTATCCAGGCTTTCATATCGAAGTAACCCTACTACCCAGGTTCCTTCTCACAACCCTACTATCCCGGCATTCATATCGAAGTAACCCTACTATCCAGGTTCCTTCTCACAGCCCTACTATCCAGGCTTTCATATTGAAGTAACCATACTATCCAGGTTCCTTCTCACAACCCTACTATCCAGGATTTCATATCGAAGTAACCCTACTATCCAGGTTCCTTCTCATAGCCCTACTATCCAGGCTTTCATTTTGAGGTAACTCTATTATCCAGGTTCCTTCTCATAGCCCTACTATCCAGGATTTCATTTCGAAGTAACTCTACTATCCAGGTTCCTTCTCATACCCCTACTATCCAGGCTTTCATTTCGAAGTAACAATACTATCCAGGTTCCTTCTCATAGCCCTACTATCCAGGCTTTCATTTCGAAGTAACCCTACTATCCAGGTTCCTTCTCATAGCCCTACTATCCAAGCTTTCATTTGGAAGTAACCCTACTATTCAGGGTGCTTTTCACAGCCCTACTACCCAGGCTTTCATATCGAAGTATACCTATTATCCAGGTTCCTTCTCACAGCCCTACTATCCAGTACTTCATATCGAAGTAACCCTACTATCCAGGTTCCTTCTCACATCCCCACTATCCAGGCGTTCATATATAAGTAACCCTACTATCCAGGTTCCTTCTCAAAGCCCTACTATCCAGGCTTCCATATCCAAGTAACCCTGTATCCAGGTTCCTTCTCACAGCCCTACTATATAGGCTTTCAGATTGAAGTAACCCTACTATCCAGGTTCCTTCTCACAACCCTACTATCCAGGCTTTCATATCAAAGTAACCCTACTATCCAGGTTCCTTCTCACAACCCTACTATCCAGGCTTTCATATCGAAGTAACCCTACTATCCAGGTTCCTTCTCATAGCCCTACTATCCAGGATTTCATATCGAAGTAACCCTACTATCCAGGTTCCTTCTCACAACCCTACTATCCAGGCTTTCATATCGAAGTAACC
Organism: Vicia faba; assembly: GCA_948472305.1. NCBI lineage: Eukaryota > Viridiplantae > Streptophyta > Magnoliopsida > Fabales > Fabaceae > Vicia > Vicia faba. The sequence goes on from OX451740.1 coordinate 69,790,893, forward strand.
CTACTATCCAGGTTCCTTCTCACAACCCTACTACCCAGGCTTTCATATCGAAGTAACCCTACTATCCAGGATTTCATATCATAGTAAGCCTACTATCCAGGTTCCTTCTAACAGCCCTACTATCAAGGCTTTCATATCGAAGTAACCCTAATATCCTGGTTCCTTCTCACAGCCCTACTATCCAGGCTTTCATTTTGAGGTAACTCTATTATCCAGGTTCCTTCTCATAGCCCTAATATTCAGGCTTTCATTTCGAAGTAACTCTATTATCAAGGTTCCTTCTCATACCCCTACTATCCAGGCTTTCATTTCGAAGTAACCCTACTATCAAGGTTCCTTCTCACAGACCTAATATCCAGGCTTTGATATCGAAGTAACCCTACTATCCAGGTTCCTTCTCACAACCCTACTATCCAGGCTTTCATATCGAAGTAACCCTACTATCCAGGTTCCTTCTCACAGCCCTACTATCCTGGATTTCATATCGAAGTAACCCTACTATGCAGGTTCCTTCTTACAACCCTACTATCCAGGCGTTCATATCTAAGTAACCCTACTATCCAGGTTCCTTCTCAAAGCCCTACAATCCAGGCTTTCATATCGGAGTAACCCTACTATCCAGGTTCCTTATCACAGCCATACTATCTAGGCTTTCATATTGAAGTAACCCTACTATCCAGGTTCCTTCTCACAACCCTACTATCCAGGATTTCATATCGAAGTAACCCTACAGTCCAGGTTCCTTCTCACATCCCTACTATCCAGGCTTTCATATCGAAGTAAACCTACTACCCAGGTTCCTTCTCATAGCCCTACTATCAAGGATTTCATATCGAAGTAACCCTACTATTAAGGTTCCTTCTCACAGCCCTAATATCCAGGCTTTCATATCGAAGTAATCCTACTATCCAGGTTCCTTCTCACAGCCCTACTATCTAGGCTTTCATTTTGAGGTAACCCTATTATCCAGGTTCCTTCTCATAGCCCTACTCTCCTGGCTTTCATTTCGAAGTAACTCTATTATCAAGGTTCCTTCTCATAACCCTACTATCCAGGCTTTCACTTCAAAGTAACACTACTATTCAGGTTCCTTCTCATAGCCCTACTATCAAGGCTTTCATTTCGAAGTAACCCAACTATCCAGGTTCCTTCTCATAACCCTACTAACCAACTTTTCATTTCAAAGTAACCCTACTATCCAAGTTCCTTCTCACAACCCTACTACCCAAGCTTTCATATCGAAGTAACCCTACTATCCAGGTTCCTTCTCACAGCCCTACTATCCAGGCTTTCATATCAAAGTAACCCTACTATCCAGGTTCCTTCTCACATCCCTACTATTTAGGCTTTCATATCGAAGTAACCCTACTATCCAGGTTCCTTCTCACAGCCCTACATCCAGGCTTTCATATCGAAGTAACCCTACTATCAAGGTCCCTTCTCACAGCCTTACTATCCATGCTTTCATTTCGAAGTAACCCTATTATAAAGGTTTCTTCTCATAGCCCTACTATACTGGATTTCATTTCGAAGTAACTCTACTCTCCAGGTTCCTTCTCATAGCCTTACTATCCAGGCTTTCATTTCGAAGTAACACCACTATCCAGGTTCCTTCTCATAGCTCTACTATCTATGCTTTCATTTCGAAGTAACCCTACTATCCAAGTTCCTTCTCATAGCCCTACTATCTAGGCTTTCATTTTGAAGTAACCCTATTATCCAGGTTCCTTCTCAAAGCCCTACTACACAGGCTTTCATATCAAAGTAACCCTACTTTCCAGGTTCCTTCTCACAACCCTAATATCTAGGCTTTCATATCGAAGTAACCCTACTATACAGGTTCCTTCTCAAAGCCCTACTATCCAGGCTTTCATATCTAAGTAACCCTACTATCCAGGTTCCTTCTCACAGCCCTATTATCCAGGTTTTCATATCGAAGTAACCCTACTATCCAGGTTCCTTCTCACAGCCCTACTATCCAGGCTTTCATATCGAAGTAACCCTACTATCCAGGTTCCTTCTCACACCCCTAATATCAAAGCTTTGATATCGAAGTGACCTTACTATCCAGGTTCCTTCTCACAACCCTACTATCCAGGCTTTCATATCAAAGTAACCCTATTATCCAGGTTCCTTCTCACAACCCTACTATCCAGGATTTCTTATCGAAGTAACCCTACTATCCAGGTTCCTTCTCACATCCCTACTATCCAAGCCTTCATATCTAAGTAACCCTACTATCCAGGTTCCTTCTCGAAGCCCTACTATCTAGGCTTTCATATCGAAGTAACCCTACTATCCAGGTTCCTACTCACAGACCTACTATCTTGGCTTTCATATTGAAGTAACCCTACTATCCAGGTTCATCCTCACAACCCTACTATCCAGGATTTCATATCAAAGTAACCCTACTATCCAGGTTCCTTCTCATAGCCCTACTATCCAGGCTTTCATATCGAAGTAACCTTACTATCCAGGGTCCTTCTCACAGCCCTACTATCCAGGCTTTCATTTCGAAGTAACCCTATTATCGAGGTTTCTTCTCATAGCCCTACTATCCAGGCTTTCATTTCGAAGTAACTCTATTATCCAGGTTCCTTCTCATAGCCCTACTATCCAGGCTTTCATTTTGAAGTAACACTACTATCCAGGTTCCTTGTCATAGCTCTACTATCCATGCTTTCATTTCGAAGTAACCCTACTATCCAGGTTCCTTCTCATAGCCCTACTATCTAGGCATTCATTTCGAAGTAACCCTACTATCCAGGTTCCTTCTCACAGCCCTACTACCCAGGCTTTCATATCGAAGTAACCCTACTTTCCAGGTTCCTTCTCACAGCCCTACTATCCAGGCTTTCATATTGAGGTAACCCTACTATCCAGGTTCCTTCTCACAGTCGTAATATCAAAGCTTTGATATCGTAGTAACCCTATTATCCAGGTTCCTTCTCACAACCCTACTATCCAGGCTTTCATATCACAGTAACCCTACTATCCAGGTTCCTTCTCACAGCCCTACTATCCAGGATTTCATATCGAAGTAACCCTACCATCCAGGTTCCTTCTCACATCCCTACTATCCAAGCGTTCATTTCTGAGTAACCCTACTATCCAGGTTCCTTCTTGAAGCCCTACTATCCAGGCTTTCATATCGAAGTAACCCTACTATCCAGGTTCCTACTCACAAACCTACTATCTAGGCTTTCATATTGAAGTAACCCTACTATCCAGGTTCCTTCTCACAACCCTACTATCCAGGATTTCATATCGAAGTAACCCTAATATCCAGGTTCCTTCTCACAGCCCTACTATCCAGGTTTTCATATCGAAGTAACCCTACTATCCAGGTTCCTTCTCACAACCCTACTACCCAGGCTTTCATATCGAAGTAACCCTACTATCCAGGATTTCATATCAAAGTGACCAAACTATTCAGGTTTCTTCTCATAGCCCTACTATCCAGGCTTTCATTTTGAAGTAACTCTACTATCCAGGTTCCTTCTCATAGCCCTACTATCCAGGCTTTCATTTCGAAGTAACACTACTATCCAGGATCCTTCTCATAGCTCTACTATCCATGCTTTCATATCAAAGTAACCCTACTATCCAGGTTTTCATATGAAAGTAACCCTACTATCAAGGTTCCTTCTCACATCCCTACTATCTAGGCTTTCATGTCGAAGTAACCCTACTATCCAGGTTCCTTCTCACAGCCCTACTATCCAGGTTTTCATATCGAAGTAACCCTACTATCCAGGTTCCTTCTCACAGCCCTACTATCCAGGCTTTCATTTCGAAGTAACCCTATTATCGAGGTTTCTTCTCATAGCCCTTCTATCCAGGCTTTCATTTCGAAGTAATTCTACTATCCAGGTTCCTTCTCATAGCCCTACTATCCAGACTTTCATTTTGAAGTAACACTACTATCCAGGTTCCTTCTCATAGCTCTACTATCCATGCTTTCATTTTGAAGTAACCCTACTATCCAGGTTCCTTCTCATATCCCTAATATCTAGGCATTCATTTCGAAGTAAACCTACTATCCAGGTTCCTTCTCACAGCCCTACTACCCAGGTTTTCATATCGAAGTAACCCTACTTTCCAGGTTCCTTCTCACAACCCTAATATCCAGGCTTTCATATCGAAGTAACCCTACTATCCAGGTTCCTACTCAAAGCCCTACTATCCAGGCTTTGATATCGTAGTAACTCTACTATTCAGGTTCCTTCTCACAACCCTACTATCCAGGCTTTCATATCAAAGTAACCCTACTATCCAGGTTCCTTGTCACAACCCTACTATTTAGGCTTTCATATTGAAGTAACCCTACTATCCAGGTTCCTTCTCACAGCCCTATTATACGGGCTTTCATATCGAAGTAACCCTACTATCCAGGTTCCTTTTTACAATCCTAATATCCAGGCTTTCATATCGAAGTAACCCTACTATCCAGGTTCCTTCTCATAGCCCTACTATCCAGGCTTTCATTTCGAAGTAACTCTACTATCCAAGTTCCTTCTCATAGCCCTACTATCCATGCTTTCATTTCGAAGTAACACTACTATCCAGGTACCTTCTTATAGCTCTACTATCCATGCTTTCATTTCGAAGTAACCCTACTATCCAGGTTCCTTCTTATAGCCCTACTATCTAGCCTTTCATTTCGAAGTAACCCTACTATCCAGGTTCCTTCTCAAAGCCCTACTACCCAGGCTTTCATATCGAAGTAACCGTACTTTCCAGGATCCTTCTCACAACCCTAATATCCAGGCTTTCATATCGAAGTAACCCTACTATCCAGGTTCCTTCTCAAAGCCCTACTATCCAGGCTTTCGTATCTAAGTAACCCTACTATCCAGGTTCCTTCTCACAACCCTACTATCCAGGTTTTCATATCGAAGTAACCCTACTATCCAGGTTCCTTCTCACAGCCCTACTATTCAGGCTTTCATATCGAAGTAACCATACTATCCAGGTTCCTTCTCACAACCCTAATATCCAGGATTTGATATCGAAGTAACCCTACTATCCAGGTTCCCTCTCACAACCCTACTATCCAGGTTCCCTCTCATAACCCTACTATCTAGGCTTTCATATTGAAGTAACCCTACTATCTAGGCTTTCATATTGAAGTAACCCTACTATCTAGGTTCCTTCTCACAACCCTACTATCCAGGATTTCATATCGAAGTAACCCTACTATCCAGGTTCCTTCTTACATCCCTACTATCCAGGCGTTCAGATCTAAGTAACCCTACTATCCAGGTTCCTTCTCAAAGCCCTACTATCTAGGCTTTCATATCGAAGTAACCCTACTATCCAGGTTCTTGCTCACAGCCCTACTATCTAGGCTTTCATATTGAAGTAACCCTACTATCCAGGTTCCTTCTCACAACCCTACTATCCAAGATTTCATATGAAGTAACACTACTATCCAGGTTCCTTCTCACAGCCCTACTATCCAGGATTTCATATCGATGTAACCCTACTATCCAGGTTCCTTCTCACAGCCTTACAATCCAGGCTTTCATACCGAAGTAACCCTACTATCCAGGTTCGTTCTCACAACCCTACTACCCAGGCTTTCATATCGAAGTAACCCTACTATCCAAGATTTCATATCAAAGTAACCCTACTATTCAGGTTCCTTCTCACAGCCCTACTATCCGGGCTTTCATATCGAAGTAACCCTACTATCCAGGTTCCTTCTCACAACCCTACTATCTAGGCTTTCATTTTGAGGTAACCCTATTATCCAGGACTTCATTTTGAGGTAACCCTATTATCCAGGTTCCTTCTCATAGCCCTACTATCCAGGCTTTCATTTCTAAGTAACATTATTATCAAGGTTCCTTCTCATACACCTACTATCCAGGCTTTCACTTCGAAGTAACACTACTATCCAGGTTGCTTCTCATAGCCCTACTATCCAGGCATTCATTTCGAAGTAACCCTACTATCCAGGTTCATTCTCATAGCCCTACTATCCAAGCTTTCATTTCGAAGTAACCCTACTATCCAGGTTCCTTCTCACATCCCTACTACCCAGGCTTTCATATCGAAGTAAACCTACTATCCAGGTTCCTTCTAACAGCCCTACTATCCAGGCTTTCATATCAAAGTAACCCTACTATCCAGGTTCCTTCTCACATCCCTACTATCTAGGCTTTCATATCGAAGAAACCCTACTATCCAGGTTCCTACTCACAGCCCTACTATCCAGGCTTTCATTTCTAAGTAACTCTACTATCCAGGTTCCTTCTCATAGCCTTACTATCCAGGCTTTCATTTCGAAGTAACACTACTATCCAGGTTCCTTCTCATAGCTCTACTATCCATGCTTTCATTTTGATGTAACCCTACTATCCAGGTTCCTTCTCATAGCCCTACTATCTAGGCATTTATTTCGAATTAACCCTACTATCCAGGTTCCTTCTCACAGCCCTACTACCCAGGATTTCATATCGAACTAACCCTACTATCCAGGTTCCTTCTCACAACCCTAATATCCAGGCTTTCATATCTAAGTAACCCTATTATCCAGGTTCCTTCCCACAGCCCTACTATGCAGGTTTTCATATCAAAGTAACCCTACTTTCCAGGTTCCTTCTCACAACCCTACTATCCAAGCTTTCATATCTAAGTAACCCTACTATCCAGGTTCCTTCTCACAGCCCTACTATACAGGATTTCATATCGAAGTAACCCTACTATACAGGTTCCTTCTCACAGCCCTACTATCCAGGCTCTCATATCAAAGTAACCCTACTATTCAGGTTCCTTCTCATAGCCCTACTATCTAGGCTTTCATATCGAAGTAACCCTACTATCTAGGTTCCTTCTCACAGCCCTACTATCTAGGCTTTCATATTGAAGTAACCCTATTATCCAGGTTCCTTCTCACAACCCTATTATCCAGGCTTTCATATTGAAGTAACCCTACTATCCAGGTTCCTTCTCACAATCCTACTATCCGGGATTTCGTATCGAAGTAACCCTACTATCCAGGTTCCTTCTCATAACCCTACTATCCAGGATTTCATATCGAAGTAACCCTACTATCCAGGTTCCTTCTCACAGCCCTACTATCCAGGCTTTCATATCGAAGTAACCTTACTATCCAGGTTCCTTCTCACAACCCTACTATCCAGGCTTTCGTATATAAGTAACCTTACTATCCAGGTTCCTTCTCACGGCCCTACTATTTAGGCTTTCGTATCGAAGTAACCCTACTATCCAAGTTCCTTCTCACAACCCTACTATCTAGGCTTTCATATCGAAGTAACCCTATTGTCCAGGTTTCTTCTCACAATCGTACTATCCAGGCTTTGATATCGAAGTAACCCTACTATCCAGGTTCCTTCTCACAGCCCTACTATCCAGGATTTCATATCGAAGTAACCCTACTATCCAGGTTCATTCTCACAGCCCTACTATTTAGGCTTTCATATCGCAGTAACCCTACTATTCAGGTTCCTTCTTATAGCCCTACTATCCAGGCTTTCATATCGAAGTAACCCTACTATCCATGTTCCTTCTCACAGCCCTACTATCTAGGCTTTCATATTGAAGTAACCCTACTATCCAGGTTCCTTCTCAAAACCCTATTATCCAGGCTTTCATATCGAAGTAACCCTACTATCCAGGTTCCTTCTCACAATCCTACTATCCAGGCTTTCATATCGGAGTAACCCTACTATCCAGGCTCCTTCTCATAGTCCTACTATCCAGGCATTCATATCGAAGTAACCCTACTATCCAGGTTCCTTCTCACAGCCCTACTATCCAGGCTTTCTTTTCGAAGTAACCCTATAATCGAGGTTTCTTCTCATAGCCCTACTATCCAGGCTTTCATTTCGAAGTAACTCTACTATCCAGGTTCCTTCTCATATCCCTACTATCCAGGCTATCATTTCGAAGTAACACTACTATCCAGGTTCCTTCTTATAGCCCTACTATCCAGGATTTCATTTCGAAGTAACCCTACTATCCAGGTTCCTTCTCACAACCCTACTATCCAGGATCTCATATCAAAGAAACCCTACTATACAGGTTCCTTCTCATAGCCCTACTATCCAGGATTTCATATCGAAGTAACCCTACTATCTAGGTTCCTTCTCACAGCCCTACTATCTAGGCTTTCATATTGAAGTAACCCTACTATCCAGGTTCCTTCTCACAGCCCTATTATCCAGGCTTTCATATCGAAGTAACCCTACTATCTAGGTTCCTTCTCACAATCCTACTATCCAGGCTTTCATATCGAAGTAACCCTACTATCCAGGTTCCTTCTCATAACCCTACTATCCAAGATTTCATACCGAAGTAACCCTACTATCCAGGTTCCTTCTTACAGCCCTACTATCCAGGCTTTCATATCGAAGTAACCTTACTATCCAGGTTCCTTCTCACAACCCTACTATCTAGGTTTTCGTATCTAAGTAACCTTACTATCCAGGTTCCTTCTCACAGCCCTACTATTTAGGCTTTCGTATCGAATTAACCCTACTATCTAGGTTCCTTCTCACAACCCTACTATCTAGGCTTACATATCGAAGTAACCCTACTGTCCAGGTTTCTTCTCACAATCGTACTATCCAGGCTTTAATATCGAAGTAACCCTACTATCCAGGTTCCTTCTCACAGCCCCACTATCCAGGCTTTCAAATCAAAGTAACCCTACTATCCAGGTTCCTTCTCACAACCCTACTATCCAGGCTTTCATATCGAAGTAACCCTACTATCCAGGTTCCTTCTCACAGCCCTACTATCCAGGATTTCATATCGAAGTAACCCTACTATCCAGGTTCGTTCTCACAGCCCTACTATTCAGGCTTTCATATCGAAGTAACCCTACTATTCAGGTTCCTTCCCATAGCACTACTATCCAGGCTTTCATATCGAAGTAACCCTACTATCCAGGTTCCTTCTCACAACCCTACTATCTAGGCTTTCATATTGAAGTAACCCAACTATCCAGGTTCCTTCTCACAGCCCTATTATCCAGGCTTTCATATCGAAGTAACCCTACAATCCAGGTTCCTTCTCACAGCCCTACTATCCAGGCTTTCATATCGAAGTAACCCTACTATCCAGGTTCCTTCTCACAACCCTACCATCCAGGCTTCCATTTCGAAGTAACCCTATTATCGAGGTTTCTTCTCATAGCCCTACTATCCAGGCTTTCATTTCAAAGTAACTCTACTATCCAGGTTCCTTCTCATATCCCTACTATCCAGGTTTCATTTAGAAGTAACACTACTATCCAGGTTCCTTCTCATAGCTCTATTATCCATGCTTTCATTTCGAAGTAACCATACTATCCGGGTTCCTTCTCATAGCCCTACTATCTAGGCATTCATATCGAAGTAACCCTACTATCCAGGTTCCTTCTCACAGCCCTACTACCCAGGCTTTCATATCGAAGTAACCATACTTTCCAGGTTCCTTCTCACAATCCTACTATCCAGGCTTTCATATCAAAGTAACCCTACTATCCAGGTTCCTTCTCATAGCCCTACTATCCAGGCATTCATATCGAAGTAACCCTACTATCCAGGTTCCTTCTCACAGCCCTACTATCCAGGCTTTCATTTCGAAGTAACCCTATTATCGAGGTTTCTTCTCATAGCCCTACTATCCAGGCTTTCATTTCGAAGTAACACTACTATCCAGGTTCCTTCTAATAGCCCTACTATCCAGGATTTCATTTCGAAGTAACCCTACTATCCAGGTTCCTTCTTATAGCCCTACTATCCAAGCTTTCATTTCGAAGTAACCCTACTATCCAGGTTCCTTCTCACAGCCCTACTACCCAGGCTTTCATATCGAAGTAAACCTACTATCTAGGTTCCTTCTCACAGGCCTACTATCCAGACTTTCATATCAAAGTAACCCTACTATCCAAGTTCCTTCTCACAGCTCTACTATCGAGGCTTTCATTTCGAAGTAACCCTATTATCGAGGTTTCTTCTCATAGCCCTACTATTCAGGCTTTCATTTCGAAGTAACTCTACTATCCAGGTTTCTTCTCATATCCCTACTATCCAGGCTTTTGTTTCGAAGTAACACTATTATCCAGGATCCTTCTCATAGCTCTACTATCCATGCTTTCATTTCGAAGTAAACCTACTATCCAAGTTCCTTCTCATAGCCCTACTATCTAGGCATTCATTTCGAAGAAACCCTACTATCCAGGTTCCTTCTCACAGCCCTACTACCCAGGCTTTCATATCGAAGTAACCCTACTTTCCAGGTTCCTTCTCACAACCCTAATATCCAGGCTTTCATATCGAAGTAACCCTACTATCCAGGTTCCTTCTCAAAGCCCTACTATCTAGGCTTTCAAATCTAAGTAACCCTACTATCCAGGTTCCTTCTCACAGCCCTACTATGCAGGTTTTCATATCGAAGTAACCCTACTATCTAGGTTCCTTCTCACAGCCCTACTATCCAGGCTTTCATATCGAAGTAACTCTACTATCCAAGTTCCTTCTCACAGCCCTACTATCCAGGCTTTGATATCGAAGTAACCCTACTATCCAGGTTCCCACTCACTACCCAACTATCCAGGCTTTCAAATGGAAGTAACCCTACTATCCAGGTTCCTTCTCACAGCCCTACTATCCAGGCTTTCATATCAAAGTAACCCTACTATCCAGGTTCCTTCTCACAGCCCTACTATCCAGGATTTCATATCGAAGTAACCCTACTATCCAGGTTCCTTCTCATAGCCCTACTATCCAGGCTTTCATATCGAAGTAACCCTACTATCCAGGTTCCTTCTCACAGCCTTACAATCCAGGCTTTCATACCGAAGTAACCCTACTATCCAGGTTCCTTCTCACAACCCTACTACCCAGGCTTTCATATCGAAGTAACCCTACTATCCAGGATTTCATATCAAAGTAACCCTACTATTGAGGTTCCTTCTCACAGCCCTACTATCCATGCTTTCATATCGAAGTAACCCTACTATCCAGGTTCCTTCTCACAACCCTACTATCTAGGCTTTCATTTTGAGGTAACCCTATTATCCAGGATTTCATATTGAGGTAACCCTATTATCCAGGTTCCTTCTCATAGCCCTACTATCTAGGCTTTCATTTCGAAGTAACTCTATTATCAAGGTTCCTTCTCATACCCCTACTATCCAGGCTTTCACTTCGAAGTAACACTACTATCCAGGTTCCTTCTCATAGCCCTACTATCCAGGCTTTCATTTCGAAGTAACCCTACTATCCAGGTTCCTTCTCACAGCCCTACTATCCAGGCTTTCATATCAAAGCAACCCTACTATCCGGGTTCCTTCTCACATCCCTACTATATAGGCTATCATATCGAAGAAACCCTACTATCTAAGTTCCTTCTCACAACCCTACTATCCAGGTTTTTATATCGGAGTAACCCTACTATCCAGGTTCCTTCTCATATCCCTACTATCCAGGCTTTCATTTCGCAGTAAACCTATTATCGAGGTTTCTTCTCATAGCCCATCTATCCAGGCTTTCATTTCGAAGTAACTCTACTATCCAGGTTCCTTCTCATAGCCTTACTATCCTGGCTTTCATTTCGAAGTAACACTACTATCCAGGTTCCTTCTCATAGCTCTACTATCATTGCTTTCATTTTGATGTAACCCTACTATCCAGGTTCCTTCTCATAGCCGTACTATCTAGGCATTCATTTAGAAGTAACCCTACTATCCAGGTTCCTTCTCACAGCCCTACTACCCAGGATTTCATATCGAAGTAACCCTACTTTCCAAGTTCCTTCTCACAACCCTAATATCCAGGCTTTTATATGGAAGTAACCCTACTATCCAGGTTCCTTCTCAAAGCCCTACTATCCAGGCTTTCATATCTAAGTAACCCTACTATCCAGGTTCCTTCTCACAGCCCTACTATCCAGGCTTTCATATCGAAGTAACTCTAGTATCCAAGTTCCGTCTCACAGCCCTAATATCCAGGCTTTGATATCGAAGTAACCCTACTATCCAGGTTCCCACTCACTACCCTACTATCCAGGCTTTCATATCGAAGTAACCCTACTATCCAGGTTCCTTCTCACAGCCCTACTATCCAGGCTTTCATATCAAAGTAACCCTACTATCCAGGTTCCTTCTCACAGCCCTACTATCCAGGCTTTCATATCGAAGTAACCATACTATCCAGGTTCCTTCTCACAACCCTACTATCTAGGCTTTCATTTTGAGGTAACCCTATTATCCAGGATTTCATTTTGAGGTAACCCTATTATCCAGGTTCCTTCTCATAGCCCTACTATCTAGGCTTTCATTTCAAAGTAACTCTATTATCAAGGTTCCTTCTCATACCCCTACTATCCAGGCTTTCATTTCGAAGTAACACTACTATCCAGGTTCCTTCTCATAGTCCTACTATCCAGGCTTTCATTTCGAAGTAACCCTACTATCCAGGTTCCTTCTCACAGCCCTACTATCCAGGCTTTCATATCAAAGTAACCCTACTATCCAGGTTCCTTCTCACATCCCTACTATATAGGCTTTCATATCGAAGAAACCCTACTATCCAGGTTCCTTCTCACAACCCTACTATCCAGGTTTTCATATCGGAGTAACCCTACTATCCAGGATCCTTCTCATATCCCTACTATCCAGGCTTTCATTTCGAAGTAAACCTATTATCGAGGTTTCTTCTCATAGCCCTACTATCCAGGCTTTCATTTCGAAGTAACTCTACTATCCAGGTTCCTTCTCATAGCCCTACTATCCAGGCTTTCATTTCAAAGTAACTCTACTATCCAGGTTCCTTCTCATATCCCTACTATCCAGGTTTCATTTAGAAGTAACACTACTATCCAGGTTCCTTCTCATAGCTCTATTATCCATGCTTTCATTTCGAAGTAACCATACTATCCGGGTTCCTTCTCATAGCCCTACTATCTAGGCATTCATATCGAAGTAACCCTACTATCCAGGTTCCTTCTCACAGCCCTACTACCCAGGCTTTCATATCGAAGTAACCATACTTTCCAGGTTCCTTCTCACAATCCTACTATCCAGGCTTTCATATCAAAGTAACCCTACTATCCAGGTTCCTTCTCATAGCCCTACTATCCAGGCATTCATATCGAAGTAACCCTACTATCCAGGTTCCTTCTCACAGCCCTACTATCCAGGCTTTCATTTCGAAGTAACCCTATTATCGAGGTTTCTTCTCATAGCCCTACTATCCAGGCTTTCATTTCGAAGTAACACTACTATCCAGGTTCCTTCTAATAGCCCTACTATCCAGGATTTCATTTCGAAGTAACCCTACTATCCAGGTTCCTTCTTATAGCCCTACTATCCAAGCTTTCATTTCGAAGTAACCCTACTATCCAGGTTCCTTCTCACAGCCCTACTACCCAGGCTTTCATATCGAAGTAAACCTACTATCTAGGTTCCTTCTCACAGGCCTACTATCCAGACTTTCATATCAAAGTAACCCTACTATCCAAGTTCCTTCTCACAGCTCTACTATCGAGGCTTTCATTTCGAAGTAACCCTATTATCGAGGTTTCTTCTCATAGCCCTACTATTCAGGCTTTCATTTCGAAGTAACTCTACTATCCAGGTTTCTTCTCATATCCCTACTATCCAGGCTTTTGTTTCGAAGTAACACTATTATCCAGGATCCTTCTCATAGCTCTACTATCCATGCTTTCATTTCGAAGTAAACCTACTATCCAAGTTCCTTCTCATAGCCCTACTATCTAGGCATTCATTTCGAAGAAACCCTACTATCCAGGTTCCTTCTCACAGCCCTACTACCCAGGCTTTCATATCGAAGTAACCCTACTTTCCAGGTTCCTTCTCACAACCCTAATATCCAGGCTTTCATATCGAAGTAACCCTACTATCCAGGTTCCTTCTCAAAGCCCTACTATCTAGGCTTTCAAATCTAAGTAACCCTACTATCCAGGTTCCTTCTCACAGCCCTACTATGCAGGTTTTCATATCGAAGTAACCCTACTATCTAGGTTCCTTCTCACAGCCCTACTATCCAGGCTTTCATATCGAAGTAACTCTACTATCCAAGTTCCTTCTCACAGCCCTACTATCCAGGCTTTGATATCGAAGTAACCCTACTATCCAGGTTCCCACTCACTACCCAACTATCCAGGCTTTCAAATGGAAGTAACCCTACTATCCAGGTTCCTTCTCACAGCCCTACTATCCAGGCTTTCATATCAAAGTAACCCTACTATCCAGGTTCCTTCTCACAGCCCTACTATCCAGGATTTCATATCGAAGTAACCCTACTATCCAGGTTCCTTCTCATAGCCCTACTATCCAGGCTTTCATATCGAAGTAACCCTACTATCCAGGTTCCTTCTCACAGCCTTACAATCCAGGCTTTCATACCGAAGTAACCCTACTATCCAGGTTCCTTCTCACAACCCTACTACCCAGGCTTTCATATCGAAGTAACCCTACTATCCAGGATTTCATATCAAAGTAACCCTACTATTGAGGTTCCTTCTCACAGCCCTACTATCCATGCTTTCATATCGAAGTAACCCTACTATCCAGGTTCCTTCTCACAACCCTACTATCTAGGCTTTCATTTTGAGGTAACCCTATTATCCAGGATTTCATATTGAGGTAACCCTATTATCCAGGTTCCTTCTCATAGCCCTACTATCTAGGCTTTCATTTCGAAGTAACTCTATTATCAAGGTTCCTTCTCATACCCCTACTATCCAGGCTTTCACTTCGAAGTAACACTACTATCCAGGTTCCTTCTCATAGCCCTACTATCCAGGCTTTCATTTCGAAGTAACCCTACTATCCAGGTTCCTTCTCACAGCCCTACTATCCAGGCTTTCATATCAAAGCAACCCTACTATCCGGGTTCCTTCTCACATCCCTACTATATAGGCTATCATATCGAAGAAACCCTACTATCTAAGTTCCTTCTCACAACCCTACTATCCAGGTTTTTATATCGGAGTAACCCTACTATCCAGGTTCCTTCTCATATCCCTACTATCCAGGCTTTCATTTCGCAGTAAACCTATTATCGAGGTTTCTTCTCATAGCCCATCTATCCAGGCTTTCATTTCGAAGTAACTCTACTATCCAGGTTCCTTCTCATAGCCTTACTATCCTGGCTTTCATTTCGAAGTAACACTACTATCCAGGTTCCTTCTCATAGCTCTACTATCATTGCTTTCATTTTGATGTAACCCTACTATCCAGGTTCCTTCTCATAGCCGTACTATCTAGGCATTCATTTAGAAGTAACCCTACTATCCAGGTTCCTTCTCACAGCCCTACTACCCAGGATTTCATATCGAAGTAACCCTACTTTCCAAGTTCCTTCTCACAACCCTAATATCCAGGCTTTTATATGGAAGTAACCCTACTATCCAGGTTCCTTCTCAAAGCCCTACTATCCAGGCTTTCATATCTAAGTAACCCTACTATCCAGGTTCCTTCTCACAGCCCTACTATCCAGGCTTTCATATCGAAGTAACTCTAGTATCCAAGTTCCGTCTCACAGCCCTAATATCCAGGCTTTGATATCGAAGTAACCCTACTATCCAGGTTCCCACTCACTACCCTACTATCCAGGCTTTCATATCGAAGTAACCCTACTATCCAGGTTCCTTCTCACAGCCCTACTATCCAGGCTTTCATATCAAAGTAACCCTACTATCCAGGTTCCTTCTCACAGCCCTACTATCCAGGCTTTCATATCGAAGTAACCATACTATCCAGGTTCCTTCTCACAACCCTACTATCTAGGCTTTCATTTTGAGGTAACCCTATTATCCAGGATTTCATTTTGAGGTAACCCTATTATCCAGGTTCCTTCTCATAGCCCTACTATCTAGGCTTTCATTTCAAAGTAACTCTATTATCAAGGTTCCTTCTCATACCCCTACTATCCAGGCTTTCATTTCGAAGTAACACTACTATCCAGGTTCCTTCTCATAGTCCTACTATCCAGGCTTTCATTTCGAAGTAACCCTACTATCCAGGTTCCTTCTCACAGCCCTACTATCCAGGCTTTCATATCAAAGTAACCCTACTATCCAGGTTCCTTCTCACATCCCTACTATATAGGCTTTCATATCGAAGAAACCCTACTATCCAGGTTCCTTCTCACAACCCTACTATCCAGGTTTTCATATCGGAGTAACCCTACTATCCAGGATCCTTCTCATATCCCTACTATCCAGGCTTTCATTTCGAAGTAAACCTATTATCGAGGTTTCTTCTCATAGCCCTACTATCCAGGCTTTCATTTCGAAGTAACTCTACTATCCAGGTTCCTTCTCATAGCCTTACTATCCAGGCTTTCATTTCGAAGTAACACTACTATCCAAGTTCCTTCTCATAGCTCTACTATCATTGCTTTCATTTTGATGTAACCCTACTATCCAGGTTCCTTCTCATAGCCCTACTATCTAGGCATTCATTTAGAAGTAACCCTACTATCCAGGTTCCTTCTCACAGCCCTACTACCCAGGATTTCATATCGAAGTAACCCTACTTTCCAAGTTCCTTCTCACAACCCTAATATCCAGGCTTTCATATGGAAGTAACCCTACTATCCAGGTTCCTTCTCAAAGCCCTACTATCCAGGATTTCATATCTAAGTAACCCTATTATCCAGGTTCCTTCTCACAACCATACTATGCAGGTTTTCATATCAAATTAACCCTACTATCCAGGTTCCTTCTCACAGCCCTACTATCCAGGCTTTCATATCGAAGTAACTCTACTATCCAGGTTCCTTCTCACAGCCCTAATATCAAGGCTTTGATATCGAAGTAACCCTACTATCCAGGTTCCTTCTCTTAACCCTACTATCCAGGCTTTCATATCGAAGTAACCCTACTATCCAGGTTCCTTCTCACAACCCTACTATCCAGGCTTTCATATCGAAGTAACCCTACTATCCAGGTTCCTTCTCACAATCCTACTATCCAGGATTTCATATCGAAGTAACCCTACTATCCAGGTTCCTTCTCACAGCCCTACTATCCAGGCTCTCATATCAAAGTAACCCTACTATTCAGATTCCTTCTCATAGCCCTACTATCCAGGCTTTCATATCGAAGTAACCCTACTATCTAGGTTCCTTCTCACAGCCCTACTATCTCGGCTTTCATATTGAAGTAACCCTACTATCCAGGTTCCTTCTCACAGCCCTATTATCCAAGCTTTCATATCGAAGTAACCCTACTATCCAGGTTCCTTCTCACAATCCTACTATCCAGGCTTTCATATCGAAGTAACCCTACTATCAAGGTTCCTTCTCATAACCCTACTATCCAGGATTTCATATCGAAGTAACCCTACTATCCAGGTTCCTTCTCACAGCCCTACTATTCAGGCTTTCATATCGAAGTAACCTTATTATCCAGGTTCCTTCTCACAACCCTACTATCCAGGCTTTCGTATCTAAGTAACCTTACTATCCAGGTTCCTTCTCACAGCCCTACTATTTAGGCTTTCGTATCAAAGTAACCCTACTATCCAGGTTCCTTCTCACAGCCCTACTATCTAGGCTTTCATATCGAAGTAACCCTACTGTCCAGGTTTCTTCTCACAATCGTACTATCCAGGCTTTGATATCGAAGTAACCCTACTATCCAGGTTCCTTCTCACAGCCCCACTATCTAGGCTTTCAAATCGAAGTAACCCTACTATCCAGGTTCCTTCTCACAACCCTACTATCCAGGCTTTCATATCGAAGTAACCCTACTATCCAGGTTCCTTCTCACAGCCCTACTATCCAGGATTTCATATCGAAGTAACCCTACTATCCAGGTTCGTTCTCACAGCCCTACTATTCAGGCTTTCATATCGAAGTAACCCTACTATTCAGGTTCCTTCTCATAGCCCTACTATCCAGGCTTTCATATCGAAGTAACCCTATTATCCAGGTTCCTTCTCACATCCCTACTATCTAGGCTTTCATATTGAAGTAACCCTACTATCCAGGTTCCTTCTCACAGCCCTACTATCCAGGCTTTCGTATCGAAGTAACCCTACTAACCAGGTTCCTTCTCACAGCCCTACTATCCAGGTTCGTTCTCACAATCCTACTATCCAGGCTTTCATATCGAAGTAACCCTACTATCTAGGTTCCTTCTCATAGCCCTACTATTCAGGCTTTCATTTCGAAGTAACTCTACTATCCAAGTTCCTTCTCATAGCCCTACTATCCAGGCTTTAATTTCGAAGTAACACTACTATCCAGGTTCCTTCTCATAGCCCTACTGTTGTACCCCAAAATTTGCCCTCCCATTTCCTCAACATTTTCTCATCACAAAACCCTTGGAGCTCAAGATCCAATTAGGGTTTCCTCTGCTCAAGACTTCTCCTTGCACTGTTGACCCAAATTAGGGTTTGTGTTTGAACAAAGGTATTTTGACCTAAAATGCCTAAGATGACTTTCATACATCATTTTGGATTCCCAAGTTTATCCATACCAAGTTTCAAGTCTTGATTCCAAATTTTGCCCAGTCAATTGGACAGTTGACTTAGAAATCAGTTGTATTGGGGAAAAAGTCAACTGTGGCAAATTGACAGTCAAATCTCATGAAAATTTACCCACATCAATATTATGAACTCATATGAACCATTTGATCAAGTTTGGATCACAATTCCATAAGAAATTTGATCAGATCACCAAAAGGGCAAAATGGTCATTTTTAGGGTTTTGACTGCACAAAGGCAATTTTTGACTGTTTGACCTAGCCAATGGCAAACCAAGCTCACATATGGACTCAAGGACCCCATGGAATTGTCTTGACATGCTCAACAAGTTCAAAAGATCCCAAATACACAAGATTGACAATTGAATTTCCCAGTCAATTGATCAATTTTGACTGTATACTGAAAAGTCAAACTTTGACTTTTTGGTCAAAATCAAGTGTCAAGATTCATTTTTCATCAAAACATGCCAATTCATGAAACTTGTTCATCAAGAAATCAAGAAATGCAAATTAGGGTTTGAAATGAAGATTTTTCATAACTTAGAATTTTTCTAAGTTATGAAAAACCCTAATTTTTTCCTAACTTTGTCCCACTTTCTCACCAAGATTCATTTGGATTCAAGCAAAAGTCAAAACATGAAAGTTGTAGCCTATTGCATAATCTACAACTTTGATACACAAAGTTTTCCCAAAAGAAGCTTGTAGCTCAAGTTACAATTTTTGGAACAAGGGTACCAAACCATTCTTAACTTAGAGAAAATTTGACCTATTTTAGGCAAGGTTTTTACCTAACTTCAAGACCATTTTTCACATACTTCCACTTGGAATTTCAATTTGCATTTCAAAGATGGATTGTAGTACACATTCCAATCTTTCCAAAATGTCCAAGAACTCATCAAACAACCTCATGGTTAGAGAGAATCCAATTTGGCAATATGGGAAAAACTCACTTTTGATTTGGCCAAGTTACATGTTCATACATTTGTGCCATTTTGAATTCAGCATGTTTTCCTTGATTACATGTCTTTTACCTCAATTAAAATCCTTAATTTAATGCCAATCCTTTGTGCCAAGACCATATTCTATGTGTTCAAGCATTGCATAAAGGTGTAATCCCAAATTGGAAAAAGCATTATATCCATTTTTGCGAAAGTGAACTTTATGTCTAAAGCAAATCCAAGCAAGTATAGTTAAGATCTCTTTGGCACAAGTTTATGGACTAATTGCACTGATCAAGACTGAGTTATGCAGCACATTAGGGGGGCCTGTACAAGCTAGAAACTCAACTTGGCCATTTGTTGCTTAAAGTGTAAGAAACTTGCCATAACACATAACAACTCTCATATCAGTTAACATATGCTTAGGAAAACTTATCAAACATATTCTAAACATCCATTCTGAGCTAGAACACGACCCTAATATCTCCATTGCCTCCCCATTCCCAGAATCACCCTCAAACTGCCCAAACAGAGCATCTGCTGCAGTTTGAGTGCCATAGCTCAAACCTTCCATGCATTCTTGCTAAAAACACTTCAAACACATTCCATAATATCCATATAAACTATTCCAAACCTTGAACTGAGACTGTAACAGCCATAACACCATTTTCCATTTCCATTTTTCTCTCTTGCAGGTGGACTTCTGCAGCTTGATTTGGCACGATTCAAAACACACCAAGCATTGGAATAGCATCACTACACTTCAGGCAAGCTGTACCAATCATCACCTTGCACTGAAAGTACCTCAATCACCAGATACAACTTCAACTGAACAGGTAAGTTCATGAACACGAATCTCTCTATCCAGGCATTGTTAGCTTTAGGTTTGTGAAGAAAACATGTCACATTCATAGCCCTGAACATGCCCATGTAATTAGATTTCATTTATATTATGTATGCTTAGAGAATTTTAAGTCTGAACATGGAACAAAAACTAGGTCAGGAATTAGGGGAGAAGAAATTCTCTATCATCTTAGAGAGTTAAGTCAAGTTCTTTATATCCCTGAATTCGTCTCTTAAAGCTCTACATTTTTCATGTTGTGAGTTTTGCTTGAAAGTCCAGGAATTGAGAGATGAAAAACGCGCGTGGATTGTGTTCAAACGTGTTCTGAGGTTGAAGATGACAGGGTTCTGGGCTGGGCCTTGTTTCATATTTCTGTTCACACCATGCTTTTGCTTTTACACCCCATAGGCCCATTTTGCTTACTTTTATGACTTTTTGATTTTTTCTTTTTTGTTCTGACTTATTTATTTTTTCTTATAATATTAAAAATATAAAAAATATTTTTTACACCATTTTCATATTTATTAGGTATTTATTTGTTTAGATCAATATTTGTACATAAATAAATATATAAACATACTTTTATTTTAAAATACTAAAAAATATGCAAACATATTTTATTTCTGATTTTTTATTTCATTTTATCTTCTGAAAATATTTCATATAAAATATACTTTTTTTTATAAATATTAAATATTATTATTTTGTATATATGCAATATATTTAATAAATAGTACAAATTCATATATATATATATTAGTATATTTAGGTTAAAAATACAAAATATACACATTTTTATTTTTATTAATATTTAATATTAAAAATACCTTTTTACAAATATACTTCATTTTTATTTTATTTTTGTATATAATAAATAAATATTGTACATATTAAATAATTAATACATTTTATTTAATAAGATTAGGGTTTTGCCCTAAACATAAAAAACTCCAAAAAATAATCCTTTTTATTTTGTTTATTTGACATATAAAAATACTTTTTTTTCATACACATAAAAAACCCTTTTGCATCTTGCATATTTATTTTATTTCCATTTAATTTGTGCAATTAAATATCTTGTAAATAATTCAATTTTGATGTAATAGTTTAGGTTTAAATTCCTTGTCAAAAAACCCCATTTGAACATTTGTACCCCCCTTCCCATATACTGTGTTGTAATAGCTTAGTAACTTTATCTTTCGCACTTTATTGCTTTCTAAATATACCATGTTAGAATTAGGGTTTGTATGTGAATCAAAAACAACAAAAATAGTTTGACCTAATTTCAAGATAAACAAGCATGAAAATGGACAACACTTATCACACTTGCACCCCTAGGGTATTCCACTTGTTGCCTTCAATAAATGGGCCATATTGCATGTTAGGTCTCTTTGGGAAAAACAAATACAATCAAATGATCATAGTCCCTCGATGACGCTTTCAAAAAGTTGCCTAAAAATGATCAAGTCCCTTAAAGAAAATTGCCCAAAGATACTTGGCACCATTGCAATTATGGTCTAAACGATGACCCGCGCCCGTCCCTTTCACATCCTAACATAAGATTGTCCACCAAATGCAATGGTGGAACAAACTTGTTAAAAGGGTTAAAACATAGCAATAATCTTTGAGAAATTTAGGAGTAGATAACCTCTTAGTTACTTGAATCAAACTTGCAAAACAAAACACTTGCCTATTTTCTAAAACCACACCTCACAACACTTTCAAAAACAAACTTTCAAAAAACAAATGAAAACCATTTCAAAAGACATACATCTTTGTATACATCCCAACATGGATCATTACAAAGGTTGCCACCACATTGGCCTCTTTTCAAAAAAATTTCAAATCCACACACACAAAGCACCATTTCAAACAATTGAAAAATAAGGCAAGTTGATATAAGCAAGTAACTAAGAGCCCATGGATAACCATGGTTAGAAAGGGTGCTAATACCTTCCCTTTCTATAATCTACTCCCCGAACCCAAGAAAACATCTCAAAGGTTTTTGCTGTGCTTTTTAAACCTTTCCTTAGGATAAAATAAAAAGTCGGTGGTGACTCTTGCTCAAGCGAAACATTTGCGAATACAAACGCAAAACCAAGTCAGTTCTCCCACCGTATCACAGAACTGGCGACTCTGCTGGGGAAAAAATTAAAAAGTGGAGTAACCTTAGGGCTTAGATCACCTTTGTTTTCAATTGTTTGCCTTGTTTGCTTTTATATTTGTGGTCTTTGCATCGGAGTTTCATAGATCCTAACCCGGATCTGGGGAATACCCTTTTAGGTAGCATAATCTATGAGGGACCTGTCCGGCGTAGACCGATATGGGTGAAGCAGTGGCTACGTTGGTGTGACACCTTGGTCTGTACTGATATCCCTTGTGTTGCAACGAGGAGAATATGGGTCTTCTAAGGAGTCATTAAACACCAACCAACCTTAGAACCCTAAATTGACCAAACTTGGCCATAGATCAGTAGCAGTATGCTACACTCATTGAGGCTAAACTCTCGCAATGGTTTTGGCCGCAAGAAAAGATTGCGATGCTGGAGTTATGACCGATTGAGGGTAGTCAATGATTTGAGATCCTCTAGAACCCGGTTACTTTTGATAGGACAAGTTTTAACCAACGAAACCAAAAGAGGGTAATACCTAAACTTCATGCTGGCCTGAAACCTAAGGGTCGTCTTGTGTGACTTGTGTGCCTTATCATGCTTGCCTGTGTGAATACTTGTGGTGTGCTTCATCATAGCATCATGCCATCATACCATTGCATGCATCATGTATAAGGACTAACCCATTTCAAAGACAAAAAAGTTTCATCTTTGCTCTGTTTTGTAGGACATCATGATGCCCGTGCGTAGGAATACTATCCGGCTCAACTTTGTTCAACCACCAACTTTGCTCAAAGATTTGGTTGGTAGGATTCCAAACACTACTTCCTTCATCAAAAGACATGGTTCTCTCCTTGGCTTGATCAGTGCAAAGTGGGACCAACAACTGATAAGTGTTCTGACCCAGTTTTATGACCCCCTGTATCATTGCTTTACCTTTCAAGACTTCCAGCTGGTCCCTACCCTAGAAGAATTCTCTGATTTGCTTGGTATCCCTGTTTTGGAGAAAACTCCATTCACTGGTTGGGAAAAGACTCCTAGGCCTGAAGAGGTCGCTGCAGTTCTCCCCTTGACCAAAGAAGAGGTATTGGCTAACTGGGAAACTAGAAGTGGAGTTAAGGGCTTTTTGGTCAAATTTCTGGTTGGCAAAGCTAATGATTTCTGGAATGACTTGGACTTCAAGGCATACGAAGACATTCTGGCTCTTTTAATCTATGGTCTGGTATTGTTTCCCAATCCTGACACCTTTATCAGTATCTATGCCATAAGGATCTTCATGTCTCGGAATCCTGTACCCACTCTTTTGGGTGATATCCTGCAACAACTATATGCTCGTACTGCCCGAAAACGGGGAACTCCGTGGTGTTGTGTTCCTTTGCTAGTGAGGTGGTTTATTTCGCACCTTCCTAAGTTCGTGCTGAAGAATGAAGAAGGAAAGGGTTGGGCTCATAGGTTAATGTCTCTCACTGATAATGACATCACTTGGACTCTCAGAGGTTTGGATGAAGCAGCTGTTATTGATCGTTGCGGAGAATACCCTAATGTTCCATTGATCGGCATCCAGGGAGGCATCTCTTATAATCCATGCTTAGCTCTCCGCCAGTTTGGAAGAGCCAGAAGAGTAGGGCCCCATGAAATGTTGGTTCCTCACTTCCATTTTGAATTTCAGGCAGACAATGACAAACTACGCCATGGATTCATCAAGGCTTGGGACAGAATTCACAAAGCCGACCCACACGAGTTGGGACCAAAGACCTCTATACTAATGGAACCTTATTGAAGATGGGTCCGCATCCGTGCTCAGAAGTTAGGTATGTCGTACAAAGCTGTCAGACCTATCATTCTTGAATCTCCTGATGAAGATGGGGTTCCTCCAACTGTCCTCCCTCCTCAGATACCCACTGATATTGACACACTGAAGAGATCTTGGGCACAGCTAAAAGAAGAACGAGATTTTTATCGGGAAAATTTCAACGAACAGGAACGGAAGATCCAGAGGCTGACTAAGCAATTGGAGGAAGAGCGGGTTCTGAATGACTATATCCATACTGAGAAGAGGAGGCCATGGGAGCACTGATGGGCTTTGGATATTTCCTTTTACAGCTTTTATTTCCTTTTCAGTATTTTTCATTCCTGTAATGCCTAAGGGCAAGTTGTTGAACAATTTAAAATTTGAATCTAATGAAGTGTGTTTCCCTTTTGTCTACAAAGTTGAATCTTGTTTGTCTTTGAAAACATAAAACATACGCATCTCATTGCACCATATGCATAGCAGGTACCCTTTTTCCACAGGTTGCTTAATCTTCTTCGCTATTTATTTGAACAGTCATCATGAATCCAGATTCATCCAGTGAGCAAGCAATCAAGGCCCTTCAGGCCCAAAGTGCCCAGTTTCAAGAGATGGTCCTAAGCCTGGCCCAAGGTCAGCAAGAGTTGAAGGCTCTACTCCTGAAGAAGAAGAAGAAAAAGAGGAATGTGTTGTTCAATACTAGACGCAGGTTTGGGAACACACTCCATAATGAAGCTGATCCAACTACTTCCTCTGCAGAGAAAGACAGTCCCCAAGGGGGAGGAGCTCCTAGTCCTGCAGTCTCTGACAACGAGACGGACTACAATGACGAACAATACCCTCCCGCTGCTGACAGATACAAGCAATTAGAGGACCACTTGAGCGCCATGGAGATTCAGAATGTGCCGGGGCTGGATTTCAGAGATTTGGGGTTATCTTCTGGGGTAGTAATCCCACACAAGTTTAAGGCACCTTCCTTTGCCAAATACGACGGGGCTTCCTGTCCAAAGATGCATCTAAGGTCGTACGTAAGGAAGATCCAACCTTACACGGCAGATAAGAACCTTTGGATTCACTTCTTCCAAGATAGCCTTTCGGGGTCACAGCTTGAGTGGTTCTACCAACTAGATGGAACTAGTATCCGAAACTGGGAAGATTTGGCAACCGCATTCTACAGACAATATCAATACAATTCTGATCTCGCTCCTACGTGTACCCAACTTCAGGGTATGTCTCTAGGAACGGGCGAAGGGTTCAAAAAATATGCACAAAAATGGAGAGATTTGGCGGGCAGAGTGCAACCTCCATTGACTGATCGTGAGCTGGTTGATATGTTTCTAGGGACCTTGTCTGGTCCATTTTTCAATCATTTGGTTGGTAACTCCTCCGCTGGGTTTACGGATTTGATTCTGACGGGTGAAAGGATAGAAGCTGGCATCAGGTCAGGAAAGATACAAAAAGCTGCCTCCACAAGTACCGAGAAGAGGCCTTTCAAGAAAGAAGCAAGTGCAGTCTATGGTCCTAGAAGGCAAGTCAAGCCAGAAAGTCGCCAAGCCGTCAATGCCTTGGTCATTTCGAAACCTGTTACTGCTCCTCAGCAGTACAATCAATAAAGAGGTGAAAGGCCCAAGAGGCAGTATACTCGGCTGAGTATGACCTTGTCACAAATTTTACCGCAACTGTTATCAACCAACTTGGTGACCATCAAAGAGGCTCCGAAGGTCGTGAATACTGCATCTCCTAAGTATAACCCAAATGCCCGTTGTGCTTATCATTCCGATAGCCCCGGGCATACTACTGATGATTGCTGGGCCCTGAGAAATAAAGTGCAAGACCTTATCGACGCGAAGGAAATTCAGTTTGAGGCGCCTGAGAGGCCAAATGTTTTAACTGCTCCTATGCCTCAGCATAGAGTAAATGCCATTGAGGAAGATTTATATGCTGTTTCGGTGAATGATGTTGCTACCCCTCTTTTGACTGTTAAGAGGAACTTACTACTAGCCGGTTTATTTCCGGGTTGTAGCAAAGGTTGCCTCCTGTGTGCTGTTATCCCTACCGGTTGTCCGCTGCTGAAATCAGGCATCCAAAGCCTGATGGATAGCAAAGAAATTCTGTTTAAGAAAACTGCTGTTCCATTTGTTTCCGCTGAAGAAGTATTTGTTGTCATAATTTACAATCCTACCAAAGCTCCCCCGAGGAAGCCAGTCCAAATTATGTCTGTTGCACCCATTACTATTACTGTTCCGGGGCCTCTCCCCTATGAGTCTGATAAAGCTGTCCCATGGCATTATGGGGCCGATGTGTATGTGCTTGGAGTGAATCAGGAGTTCAACACCGGTACCAGCATCAGTAACATCACTGGTCCCGCCAAGATTACTCGCAGTGGCAGGCTCTTCTCGCCTGACATTGCACCGCCAGTTATCCGAAAGCCTCTTATCATCACACCCGCAAGTGTGCATGTTCGAAATCAAGTTCCTCTGTCTACTACTGCCGCCGAGTCCCCTGATGCTCGGGGCAAAGAAGTTGCTACCGATTTGCCTTCCAGGACGGAGGCACCAAAAAAGACTGCTGTTGAAGCCTCCCAACAAGAGATGGAGGAAATCCTTAAAATCATTAAAAAGAGTGACTTCAATGTTGTTGAACAGTTGGGGCATACCCCCTCCAAAATCTCTATGCTATCATTGCTGCTATGCTCTGAGGCCCATGCAAAGGCCCTGATTTCATTTCTGAAAATGGCCCATGTGCCGCAAGAGACCTCTGCAGATCAATTCACTGACTGTGTGGCTAATTTGACAGCTGACAATGGTTTGGGGTTCTCGGATGCTGACCTTACCGCCAAAGGGAAAAATCACAATGATGCCCTGCACGTCTCTATAGAGTGCAGGGGCACTACTCTCGCACACGTGTTGGTGGATACCGATTCTTCCCTGAATGTTTTGCCCAAGAAGGCATTGGATCGCTTGGATTGTGAGGGTCTGGAATTGAAACCTAGTAACATCATTGTTAGAGCCTTCGACGGTTCTAAGAGGATGGTGCATGGGGAGGTAGACATTCCTATTCGTGTGGGTTCCCAAGTCTTCGACTCAACGTTCTATGTAATGGATATCCGTCCATCTTATTCCTGCTTGTTGGGTCGACCCTGGATTCACAAGGCTGGGGAAGTAACATCCACTCTACACCAGAAGCTCAAATACCCTGTCAAAGGGAAAATTGTTACTGTGCAGGGTGAGGAGGAATACATGGTTAGTCACTTGAATTCATTCCGGTATATCGAGATGGACGGGGAGTTTATTGAAACCCCCTTTCATCATTTTGAGGAAGTACCTCCGACGTTGGCATCGACTGAAACAGTGGTTGAAGAAGACTTTCCGTTGAAGATGGCTTCCCTGAAGGATGCCCGGGCCGTGATTGAGAAAGGAAAATGTGCAAACTGGGGTCAGCTTCCTGACTTCACTCAAAAGAACGACAAGTTTGGGTTGGGCTTCACTGCAGAGGCTCAGAGGGTTGTGCGCAAGGAAAGGATCAGAAAGGCTCCGGTGTTTATCACCAACCCAAGGGTGAATGCTATCGAGGAGGACGTAGAGGAAGCAGAGTTTGACAGTTGGATCTATCCAACCACCAGCAACGGACCAAGCAACTGGACGGCAAAGGATTTTACACCAATTACATTTGTCACGCAGTAATTAACTCTTTTGATTTTCAATTTGTAACAAATAATATGTTGAAACTTTTATTGGCTCGGTGTCCTACCCGGGGCATCGTAGCTCCATTCG
Source organism: Vicia faba (assembly GCA_948472305.1). NCBI lineage: Eukaryota > Viridiplantae > Streptophyta > Magnoliopsida > Fabales > Fabaceae > Vicia > Vicia faba. The sequence goes on from OX451740.1 coordinate 69,818,824, forward strand.
TGAGGGCTTTTTGTATGACATTTCCATATATCATTAATCAAAACATTGGACGTTTGTTGCATTTCAAATCTTGCGCTCTTTTTCTTTTTGTGTTATATATTGCAAAACAGCTATATTTACACACACTCACTTATACAGGTTTCAAACCACTCTGGATCTCACTAGTAACAGCTCTGCTACCACCAGTTATGACTTCGAGAATCCGATCAACTTGGTCGAAGACGAAGGTGAAGATGATTGCGAAGTGCCTGGTGAACTCGCAAGACTGCTACTCCAGGAAAAGAGGGCCATTCAGCCGCATGAAGAGCCGGTGGAAACAGTGAACCTGGGTACTGAGACAGATAGAAAAGAAGTCAAGATTGGTGCCAATCTAGAGCTCAGCGTGAAGCAACGATTGATCCAGATGCTACATGATTACATGGAGATATTTGCCTGGTCTTACGAAGACATGCCTAGTTTGGATGCCGACATTGTAGTTCATCACCTACCTACCAAGGAAGACTGCCCCCCGGTAAAGCAAAAGGTCCGCCGCATGCGTCCAGAGATGTCCGAAAAGATCAAGGCTGAGGTTATGAAGCAATTAGATGCTGGGTTTCTAGAAGTAACTTCTTACCCTCAATGGGTTGCCAACGTGGTGCCAGTGCCGAAGAAGGACGGTAAGGTCAGAATGTGTGTCGACTACAGGGATTTGAACAGGGCCAGCCCCAAGGATGACTTTCCCCTACCTCACATCGACGTTCTTGTTGACAATACTGCTCCACACAAGGTGTTCTCCTTCATGGATGGTTTTTCAGGGTATAATCAGATCTAGATGGCTCCGGAAGATATGGAAAAGACTACCTTTGTGACTCAGTGGGGCACCTTCTGCTACATGGTCATGCCGTTCGGATTGAAAAATGCCGGGGCAACCTACCAACACGCCATGGTTGCTTTATTTCATGATATGATCCATCATGAGATTGGGGTATATGTTGATGACATGATTGCAAGGTCTCAAACTGAGGAAGAACACCTTGACCATCTGCGGAAGCTGTTTGACCGATTGAAGTTATACAAGCTGAGGTTGAATCCCAACAAATGTACCTTTGGGGTGAGGTCCGGAAAATTGCTAGGCTTCATTGTAAGCGATAAAGGTATTCAGGTGGACCCTGCCAAGGTAAAAGCCATACAAGAGATGCCGACTCCCAAGACAGAGAAAGAAGTCAGAGGCTTTCTGGGACGACTAAATTACATTGCCCGATTCATCTCACATCTAACTGCTACCTGTGAGCCAATCTTCAAATTACTGAAGAAAGATCAAGTAGTAAGTTGGAACGATGAATGTCAGGCTACTTTCGAAAAGATAAAAGAGTATCTCCAAGAGCCACCCATTCTTATGCCACCAGTGGAAGGGAGACCTTTAATACTATACTTGACAGTACTTGACAACTCAATGGGGTGTGTGCTGGGGCAGCATGACGAGTGTGGCCGAAAAGAGTACGCTATTTATTACCTGAGCAAAAATTTTACCGACTGTGAGTCTCGTTACTCACTGCTCGAGAAAACTTGCTGCGCTCTGGTATGGGCTGCTCGCCGGCTGAGACAGTATATGTTGACTCACACTACTCTGTTGATTTCAAAGATGGATCCCATCAAGTACATATTCGAAAAGCCTGCTATGTCTGGAAGAATAGCAAGATGGCAAATGATCTTGACAGAATATGATATCCGGTACACAACTCAAAAAGCAATCAAGGGAAGTGTACTGGCAGATCATTTGGCACACCAACCTGTGGACGATTACCAGTCATTGAACTTTGAATTTCCGGACGAAGACATCATGGTGGTAACTGATTGTGAAGTGCCTGGACCGGATGAAGGACCTGAGGAAGGATCCCGATGGTCTATGCATTTTGACGGAGCCTCCAACGCTTTGGGTAACAGCGTCGGCGCTGTAATCATATCTCCCAAAGGAACTCATACTCCACTCACCGCCCGATTGTGTTTCAACTGCACCAACAACATGGCAGAATATGAGGCATGTATCATGGGTCTTAAAGCTGCAATCAACTTAAGGATCAAGTTTCTGAGTGTCTTCGGAGATTCCGCTCTCGTGATCAATCAGATCAAAGGCGAGTGGGATACGAAACACCCAAATCTTATTCCTTACAAGGAGTATGTGCTGACTTTGCTTCCCCACTTTGAAGAGATAACTTTTGAGCACTTCCCAAGAGAGGAGAATCAGCTAGAGGACGCACTAGCTACGATGTCTTCAATGTTCAAAGTCAAATGGGACAATGAGGCTCCCCGAATCATTATCTGGAAATTGGACGAACCGGCATACTGCTGCGATCTTGAGGCCGAAAAAGTGACTGAAAAACCCTGGTATCATGAGGTGAAGAGATACTTGGAAGCTCAGGAATACCCTGAAGGTGCATCTGTCAATGACAGGAAGTTCATGAGAAGGTTTGCGGAAAAATTCTTCCTCAGCAACGACATTCTCTACAAACGGAATCATGATTCAACTCTACTGCGTTGTGTGGATAAGGCTGAAGCAGAGAAGATCATGATAGAACTGCATGAAGGTATATTCAGAACACATTCCAGTGGACACACCATGGCAAAGAAAATCCTTAGGGCAGGATATTTCTGGTCCACAATGGAAGCCGATTGTTACCAACATTCTCGAACTTGTCATAAATGCCAGATCTATGCTGATAAGGTGCACATCCCTCCGGTTCCTCTGAACATCCTGATGGCACCTTGGCCTTTCGCAATGTGGGGCATTGATATGATCGGTGAGATCCGACCGACGGCATCCAACGGGCATCGCTTCATCTTGGTAGCGATTGATTACTTCACGAATTGGGTTGAGGCAGCTTCCTACGCCACGGTAACCAAGAGCGTCGTGGCACGTTTCATCCGGCATAATCTGATCTGTCGGTACGGCGTCCCGGAAAGAATCATTACGGACAATGGTACCAATCTCAATAACAAGATGATCACTGAGCTCTGAGAGCAATTCAAGATACAGCACCACAACTCTTCTCCTTACCGGCCGAAGATGAATGGGGATGTAGAAGCAGCCAATAAGAACATCAAGAAAATTGTGCAGAAGATGACAGTGACCTATAAAGATTGGCACGAAATGTTACCGTTTTCTCTTCACGGGTACCGTACCTCAGCAAGGACGTCAACCGGGGCAACTCCTTTTTCCTTGGTCTATGGCATGGAGGCAGTCTTGCCGATTGAAGTCCAGATACCCTCTCTCCGGATAATGAAGGATGCAGATCTGAATAAATATGACTGGATCCAGACTCGACTTGATCAATTAAACCTGATTGACGAAAAAAGACTCACTGCTATCTATCATGGTCAGACGTACCAAAAACGGATGATCAGGGCATTTAACATGAAAGTCAGACCACAAAAGTATCAAGTTGGGGACCTGGTAATCAAACGCATCATCCTTCCTCAAAGTGATCCCCGGGGCAAATGGACCCCTACATACGAAGGGCCATTTGTGGTTAAACATGTGTTCTCAGGAGGAGCCATGATTCTAACCACCATGGATGGTGACGACCTTCCTCACCCCGCCAATGCAGACATAGTAAAAAGATACTAAGCATGAATAAAAAACCCGCTAGGTTGACATACCTAGGCAAAAATAAGGGCTTCCCGGCGAACCAAAAAGGTTCGGGCAAAAATAAGGGATAAAATGAAAAAAATCTGTACACCCGGCAAGTCGAAAACCTGAAAAGGCAGCTTGGGCAAAAATGGGTATCCCGGTGGACTGAAAACCCGAAAGGGCGGTCCAGGAAAAAGTTAGGGATAAAGCGTAACACTATGTCTCATTGGATCACTCTGTATCCAGAATTCGACATCAACTATCTGGCTCAGACTTCGGCATCGACCAATCAGATTCATCTTCAACTAAGCAGCAAAGTGATGAGACGCTTGAAGACATAAAGGCGATAGCAGAGTTGGAACCCGGTGGGAATATTGTGCACATAGCTGTTTTGTTTCATTTTCAAAATTGTATAAACTCTATGTTATTCGGCGGCATTCTCTTACTAGGATGTCAGCCTCTTGTACAAAAACGCCTATTCACAGGCAAATATCAAAATCAATACAAGTTCACTTTTCCAAACAAATTGCCCACTGTTTTTCCTTTTTTTGTTTTGTCTTGCGAAGAACGTCCAATGATCATTTTTTATATATGCATTTGACATTAAATTGTTGATTCATAAATATTTGCATATGAAACAAAAGACTAATTACAGGTGACATCAGAAACAGGGGCAATGTAAAGTTGTCTGATGCAGTCTGGTTGCTTTGTCCGCCAAGGTACCAAGGTAGATCTAACTGAAGGATGTGATCAAGTTCTCTCAACTCCCCACAGAGTAAGACAAGATAGCAACATTCCCCAGTGGAGTATGGGCATTAATTAGCAAGCATCCCCGGCAGTCTTGACCTAAGATGGTTCCCCGACGGAATATCAATACCCCAGTGCAATTCCAAAAGTGTCCCCAGGAAGGTAGGAATTCTTTTCCCCGGCAGGTTTTGAAGCTTATCCCCAGTAGATTCTGGAAGCTTATCCCCTGCAGAGTACGAACGTCTCTCCCGAGCTTTGTTCAGAGTTATTCCTCATAAGGGTTTATAACTGGGTTATCCTCAGCTATTTGCCACGGAAGATCGCCCTCGGCGAAGTTCTTTCAATCCCCGGCGGAGTTCATCAAAGTTCCCCAACATAACTTATTAACACGATCCCCAGCGGAGTTTATCATTGTTATCCCCAGCGGAGTCCATCATTGAAATCCTCAGTGGAGCTCTCGTCAACTTCAGCGAAGTATCTCTTCCACAGAGCAATTCCCCGCAGAGTAATCTCTCCAACAAGTGTATTCCTCAACGGAGTCATCTTCTCCTACCGGTGTATTCTTACAACCATCATCCCCAGCGGAAGCGAATAACTCCACTCTTCAACGTCAGCCCAGGATTTAATTCCCCGGCCGGTCGTCAAGGATTTATTTTCCTAAGACGAAAATACATTCATAAACATTTCACATTTCATACATCTTGCTTACATACATGATAAAGTGCATAAAACACTATCTCATGTTGAACATCATGACATCATGCATTTCATACATCATGACATTGCATACAACTAATGTTTTACCTTTTCAGGAAAAAGACAATCCAAAAGACAACTACCTTCAACTGTCACAGTTTCCAGATTCCATTCCTGTATCTAGCCAGGGCACGTCTGTGAGTGATCAGTTTCCAGACTCGATTCCTGTATCAAGCCAGAGCGTATCTGTTTACGACTATTTCCAGACTCGATTCCTGTATCTAGCCAGGGCACATCTGAAGAGTTTGAAGATTCGATTCCTGTATCCAGCCAGGGCATATCTGTTGACGACTATTTCCAGATTCGATTCCTGTATCTAGCCAGGGCACATCTGAAGAGTTTGAAGATTCGATTCTTGTATCCAGCCAAGGCATATCTGTTGACGACTATTTCCATATTCGATACCTGTATCCAGCCAGGGCATATCTGTGAGCATCCGATTGTAGATTCGGCACCTGTATCTAGCCAGGGCATGTCTGCACGAAGAGATTGAAGATCAAAACACCTGTAACAAGCCAGGAAAACATATGTCTTTCTCAAATACACAAGTTCTCGCTAAGGAATCTCTTATGCGATCAACACTTCCAAATGGCATCTATAAGCCCATTCCCGACAAAGTTCTGTCACATCTCCAGATGGCATCTATAAGCCCATCTCCCTATCCACCATCTCTTCAAATGGCATCTATAAGCCCATTCCCGACATCACATTGCTGATACTCCAACATGCGAGTGCAAATTTCCGGGCACTCTAGTGTCCAATCTCCTTTTACCCTCGAGTCACGAAAGGCAAACTTGCCAATCTAACTCTTCAGGTTCAAGAAGATTGAACAGGGGCAACTGTTGTACCCCAAAATTTTCCCTCCCATTTCCTCAACATTTTCTCATCACAAAACCCTTGGAGCTCAAGATCCAATTAGGGTTTCCTCTGCTCAAGACTTCTCCTTGCACTATTGACCCAAATTAGGGTTTGTGTTTGAACAAAGGTATTTTGACCTAAAATGCCTAAGATGACTTTCATACTTCATTTTGGACTCCCAAGTTTATCCATACCAAGTTTCAAGTCTTGATTCCAAATTTTGCCCAGTCAATTGGACAATTGACTTAGAAATCAGCTGTATTGGGGAAAAAGTCAACTGTGGCCAATTGACAGTCAAATCTCATGAAAATTGACCCACATCAACATTATGAACTCATATGAACCATTTGGTCAAGTTTGGATCACAATTCCACAAGAAATTTGATCAGATCACCAAAAGGGCAAAATGGTCATTTTTAGGGTTTTGACTGCACAAAGGCAATTTTTGACTGTTTGACCTAGCCAATGGAAAACCAAGCTCACATATGGACTCAAGGACCCCATGGAATTGTCTTGACATTCTCAACAAGTTCAAAAGATCCCAAATACACAAGATTGACAGTTGAATTTCCCAGTCAATTGATCAATTTTGACTGTATACTGAAAAGTCAAACTTTGACTTTTTGGTCAAAATCAAGTGTCAAGATTCATTTTTCATCAAAACATGCCAAATCATGAAACTTGTTCATCAAGAAATCAAGAAATGCAAATTAGGATTTGAAATGTAGATTTTTCATAACTTAGAATTTTTCTAAGTTATGAAAAACCCTAATTTTTTCCTAACTTTGTCCCACTTTCTCACCAAGATTCATTTGGATTCAATAAAAAGTCAAAACATGAAAGTTGTATCCTATTTCATAATCTACAACTTTGATACACAAAGTTTTCCCAAAAGAAGCTTGTAGCTCAAGTTACAATTTTTGGAACAAGGGTACCAAACCATTCTTAACTTAGAGAAAATTTGACCTATTTTAGGCAAGGTTTTTACCTAACTTCAAGACCATTTTTCACATACTTCCACTTGGAATTTCAATTTTCATTTCAAAGATGGATTGTAGTACACATTCCAAGCTTTCCAAAATGTCCAAGAACTCATCAAACAACCTCATGGTTAGAGAGAATCGAATTTGGCAATATGGGAAAAACTCACTTTTGATTTGGCCAAGTTACATGTTCATACATTTGTGCCATTTTGAATTCAGCATGTTTTCCTTGATTACAGGTCTTTTACCTCAATTACACTCCTTAATTTAATGCCAATCCTTTGTTCCAAGACCATATTCTATGTGTTCAAGCATTGCATAAAGGTTTAATCCCAAATTGGAAAAAGCATTATATCCATTTTTGCAAAAGTGAACTTTATGTCTAAAGCAAATCCAAGCAAGTACAGTTAAGATCTCTTTGGCACAAGTTTATGGACTAATTGCACTGATCAAGACTGATTTATGCAGCATATTAGGGGGGCCTGTACAAGCTAGAAACTCAACTTGGCCATTTGTTGTTTAAAGTGTAAGAAACTTGCCATAACACATAACAACTCTCATATCAGTTAACATATGCTTAGGAAAACTTGTCAAACATATTCTAAACATCCATTCTGAGCTAGAACACGACCCTAATATCTCCATTGCCTCCACATTCCCAGAATCACCCTCAAACTGCCCAAACAGAGCATCTGTTGCAGTTTGAGTGCCATAGCTCAAACCTTCCATGCATTCTTGCTAAAAACACTTCAAACACATTCCATAATATCCATATAAACTATTCCAAACCTTGAACTGAGACTGTAACAGCCATAGCACCATTTGCCATTTCCATTTTTCTCTCTTGCAGGTGGACTTCTACAGCTTGATTTGGCACGATTCAAAACACACCAAGCATTGGAATAGCATCACTACACTTCAGGCAAGCTGTACCAATCATCACCTTGCACTGAAAGTACCTCAATCACCGGATACAACTTCAACTGAATAGGTAAGTTCATGAATATGAATCTCTCTATCCAGGCATTGTTAGCTTTAGGTTTATGAAGAAAACATGTCACATTCATAGCCCTGAACATGCCCATGTAATTAGATTTCATTTATATTATGTATGCTTAGAGAATTTTAAGTCTGAACATGGAACAAAAACTAGGTCAGGAATTGGGGGAGAAGAAATTCTCTCTCATCTTAGAGAGTTAAGTCAAGTTCTTTATATCCCTGAATTCGTCTCTTAATGCTCTACATTTTTCATGTTGTGAGTTTTGCTTGAAAGTCCAGGAATTGAGAGATGAAAAACGCGCGTGGATTGTGTTCAAACGTGTTCTGAGGTTGAAGATGACAGGGTTCTGGGCTGGGCCTTGTTTCATATTTCTGTTCACACCATGCTTTTGCTTTTACACCCTCTAGACCCATTTTGCTTATTTTTATGACTTTTTGATTTTTTTCTTTTTTGTTCTGACTTATTTATTTTTTCTTATAATATTAAAAATATAAAAAATATTTTTTACACATTTTCATGTTTATTAGGTATTTATTTGTTTAGATCAATATTTGTACATAAATAAATATATAAACATACTTTTATTTTAAAATACTAAAAAATATGCAAACATATTTTATTTCTGATTTTTTATTTCATTTTATCTTCTGAAAATATTTCATATAAAATATACTTTTTTTTTTATAAATATTAAATATTATTATTTTGTATATATGCAATATATTTAATAAATAATACAAATTCATATATATATTAGTATATTTAGGTTAAAAATACAAAATATACACATTTTTATTTTTATTAATATTTAATATTAAAAATACCTTTTTACAAATATACTTCATTTTTATTTTATTTTTGTATATAATAAATAAATATTGTACATATTAAATAATTAATACATTTTATTTAATAAGATTAGGGTTTTGCCCTAAACATAAAAAACTCCAAAAAATAATCCTTTTTATTTTGTTTATTTGACATATAAAAATACTTTTTTTTCATACACATAAAAAACCCTTTTGCATCTTGCATATTTATTTTATTTCCATTTAATTTGTGCAATTAAATATCTTGTAAATAATTCAATTTTGATGTAATAGTTTAGGTTTAAATTCCTTGTCAAAAAACCCCATTTGAACATTTGTACCCCCCTTCCCATATATTGTGTTGTAATAGCTTAGTAACTTTACCTTTCGCACTTTATTGCTTTCTAAATATACCATGTTAGAATTAGGGTTTGTATGCGAATCAAAGACAACAAAAATAGTTTGACCTAATTTCAAGATAAACAAGCATGAAAATGGACAACACTTATCACACTTGCACCCCTAGGGTATTCCACTTGTTGCCTTCAATAAATGGGCCATATTGCATGTTAGGTCTCTTTGGGAAAAACAAATACAATCAAATGATCATAGTCCCTCGATGACGCTTTCAAAAAGTTGCCTAAAAATGATCAAGTCCCTTAAAGAAAATTGCCCAAAGATACTTGGCACCATTGCAATTATGGTCTAAACGATGACCCGCGCCCGTCCCTTTCACATCCTAACATAAGATTGTCCACCAAATGCAATGGTGGAACAAACTTGTTAAAAGGGTTAAAACATAGCAATAATCTTTGAGAAATTTAGGAGTAGATAACCTCTTAGTTACTTGAATCAAACTTGCAAAACAAAACACTTGCCTATTTTCTAAAACCACACCTCACAACACTTTAAAAAACAAACTTTCAAAAAACAAATGAAAACCATTTCAAAAGACATACATCTTTGTATACATCCCAACATGGATCATTACAAAGGTTGCCACCACATTGGCCTCTTTTCAAAAAAATTTCAAATCCACACACACAAAGCACCATTTCAAACAATTGAAAAATAAGGCAAGTTGATATAAGCAAGTAACTAAGAGCCCATGGATAACCATGGATAGAAAGGGTGCTAATACCTTCCCTTTCTATAATCTACTCCCCGAACCCAAGAAAACATCTCAAAGGTTTTTGCTGTGCTTTTTAAACCTTTCCTTAGGATAAAATAAAGTCGGTGGCGACTCTTGCTCAACCGAAACATTTGCGAATACAAACGCAAAACCAAGTCAGTTCTCCCACCGTATCACACCTACTATTCAGGATTTCATTTCAAAGTAACCCTACTATCCAGGTTCCTTCTCATAGCCCTACTATCCAAGCTTTCATTTCGAAGTAACCCTACTATCCAGGTTTCTGCTCACAGCCCTACTACCCAGGCTTTCATATCGAAGTAAACCTACTATCCAGGTTACTTCTCACAGCCCTACTATCCAGGCTTTCATATCAAAGTAACCCTACTATCCAGGTTCCTTCTCACAGCCCCACTATCTAGGCTTTCATATCGAAGTAACCCTACTGTCCAGGTTTCTTCTCACAATCGTACTATCCAGGCTTTGATATCGAAGTAACCCTACTATCCAGGTTCCTTCTCACAGCCCCACTATCCAGGATTTCAAATCGAAGTAACCCTACTATCCAGGTTCCTTCTCACAACCCTACTATCCAGGCTTTTATATCGAAGTAACCCTACTGTCCAGGTTTCTTCTCACAACCGTACTATCCAGGCTTTGATATCGAAGTAACCCTACTATCCAGGTTCCTTCTCACAACCCCACTATCCAGATTTTCATATCGAAGTAACCATACTATCCAGGTTCCTTCTCACAGCCCTACTATCTAGGCTTTCATATTGAAGTAACCCTACTATCCAGGTTCCTTCTCACATCCCTACTATCCAGGATTTCATATCGAAGTAACCTTACTATCCAGGTTCCTTTTCACAGCCCTACTATCCAGGCTTTCATATCGAAGTAACCCTACTATTCAGGTTCCTTCTCATAGCCCTACTATCCAGGCTTTCATATCGAAGTAACCCTACTATCCAGGTTCCTTCTCACAGCCCTACTATCTAGGCTTTCATATTGAAGTAACCCTACTATCCAGGTTCCTTCTCACAGCCCTATTATTCAGGCTTTCATATCGAAGTAACCCTACTATCCAGGTTCCTTCTCACAATCCTACTATCAGGGCTTTCATATCGAAGTAACCCTACTATCCAGGTTCCTTCTCATAGCCCTACTATCCAGGCTTTCATATCTAAGTAACCCTACTATCCAGGTTCCTTCTCACAGCCCTACTATCCAGGCTTTCATATCAAAGTAACCCTACTATCCAGGTTCCTTCTCACAACCCCACTATCCAGGCTTTCGTATCTAAGTAACCTTACTATCCAGGTTCCTTCTCACAGCCCTACTATTTAGGCTTTCGTATCGAAGTAACCCTACTATCCAGGTTCCTTCTCACAACCCTACTATCCAGACTCTCATATCAAAGTAACCCTACTATTCAGGTTCCTTCTCGTAGCCCTACTATCCAGGCTTTCATATCGAAGTAACCCTACTATTCAGGTTCCTTTTCATAGCCCTCCTTTCCAGGCTTTCATATCGAAGTAACCCTACTATCTAGGTTCCTTCTCACAGCCCTACTATCTAGGCTTTTATATTGAAGTAACCCTACTATCCAGGTTCCTTCTCACAGCCCTATTATCCAGGCTTTCATATCGAAGTAACCCTACTATCTAGGTTCCTTCTCACAATCCTACTATCCAGGCTTTCATATCAAAGTAACCCTACTATCCATGTTCCTTCTCATAACCCTACTATCCAGGATTTCATATCGAAGTAACCCTACTATCCAGGTTCCTTCTCACAGCCCTACTATCCAGGCTTTCCTATCGAAGTAACCCTACTATCCAGGTTCCTTCTTACAAACCTACTATCCAGGCTTTCGTATCTAAGTAACCTTACTATCCAGGTTCCTTCTCACAGCCCTACTATATAGGCTTTCATATCGAAGTAACCCTACTGTCCAGGTTTCTTCTCACAACCGTACTATCCAGGCTTTGATTTCGAAGTAACCCTACTATCCAGGTTCCTTCTCACAACCCCACTATCCAGGCTTTCATATCGAAGTAACCCTACTATCCAGGTTCCTTCTCACAACCCTACTATCCAGGCTTTCATATCGAAGTAACCCTACTATCCAGGTTCATTCTCACAGCCCTACTATCCAGGATTTCATATCGAAGTAACCCTACTATCCAGGTTCCTTCTCACAGCCCTAATATCCAGGCTTTTATATCGAAGTAACCCTACTATTCAGGTTCCTTCTCATAGCCCTACTATCCATGCTTTCATATCGAAGTAACCCTAGTATCCAGGTTCCTTCTCACAGCCCTACTATCTAGGCTTTCATATTGAAGTAACCCTACTATCCAGGTTCCTTCTCACAGCCCTATAATCCAGGCTTTCATATCGAAGTAACCCTACTATCCAGGTTCCTTCTCACAATCCTACTATCCAGGGTTTCATATCGAAGTAACCCTACTATCTAGGTTCCTTCTTATAGCCCTACTATCCAGGCTTTCATATCGAAGTAACCCTACTATCCAGGTTCCTTCTCACAGCCCTACTATCCAGGCTTTCATATCAAAGTAACCCTACTATCCAGGTTCCTTCTCACAACCCCACTATCCAGGCTTTCGTATCTAAGTAACCTTACTATCCAGGTTCCTTCTCACAACCCTACTATTTAGGCTTTCGTATTGAAGTAACCCTACTATCCAGGTTCCTTCTCACAACCCTACTATCCAGGCTTTCATATCGAAGTAACCCTACTATCCAGGTTCATTCTCACAGCCCTACTATCCAGGATTTCATATCGAAGTAACCCTACTATCCAGGTTCCTTCTCACAGCCCTAATATCCAGGCTTTTATATCGAAGTAACCCTACTATTCAGGTTCCTTCTCATAGCCCTACTATCCAGGCTTTCATATCGAAGTAACCCTAGTATCCAGGTTCCTTCTCACAGCCCTACTATCTAGGCTTTCATATTGAAGTAACCCTACTATCCAGGTTCCTTCTCACAGCCCTATAATCCAGGCTTTCATATCGAAGTAACCCTACTATCCAGGTTCCTTCTCACAATCCTACTATCCAGGGTTTCATATCGAAGTAACCCTACTATCCAGGTTCCTTCTTATAGCCCTACTATCCAGGCTTTCATATCGAAGTAACCCTACTATCCAGGTTCCTTCTCACAGCCCTACTATCCAGGCTTTCATATCAAAGTAACCCTACTATCCAGGTTCCTTCTCATAACCCCACTATCCAGGCTTTCGTATCTAAGTAACCTTACTATCCAGGTTCCTTCTCACAACCCTACTATTTAGGCTTTCGTATTGAAGTAACCCTACTATCCAGGTTCCTTCTCACAAGCCTACTATGCAGGCTCTCATATCAAAGTAACCCTACTATTCAGGTTCCTTCACATAGCCCTACTATCCAGGCTTTCATATCGAAGTAACCCTACTATCCAGGTTCCTTCTCACAGCCCTACTATCTAGGCTTTTATATTGAAGTAACCCTACTATCCAGGTTCCTTCTCACAGCCCTATTATCCAGGCTTTCATATTGAAGTAACCCTACTATCTAGGTTCCTTCTCACAATCCTACTATCCAGGCTTTCATATCAAAGTAAACCTACTATCCAGGTTCCTTCTCATAACCCTACTATCCAGGATTTCATATCGAAGTAACCCTACTATCCAGGTTCCTTCTCACAACCCTAATATCCAGGCTTTTATATCGAAGTAACCCTACTATTCAGGTTCCTTCTCATAGCCCTACTATCCAGGCTTTCATATCGAAGTAGCCCTAGTATCCAGGTTCCTTCTCACAGCCCTACTATCTAGGCTTTCATATTGAAGTAACCCTACTATCCAGGTTCCTTCTCACAGCCCTATAATCCAGGCTTTCATATCGAAGTAACCCTACTATCCAGGATCCTTCTCATAGCCCTACTATCCAGGATTTCATTTCGAAGTAACCCTACTATCCAGGTTCCTTCTCACAGCCCTACTACCCAGGCTTTCATATCGAAGTAAACCTACTATCCAGGTTCCTTCTCACAGCCCTACTATCCAGGCTTTCATATCAAAGTAACCCTACTATCCAGGTTCCTTCTCACAACCCCACTATCCAGGCTTTCGTATCTAAGTAACCTTACTATCCAGGTTCCTTCTCACAGCCCTACTATTTAGGCTTTCGTATCGAAGTAACCCTACTATCCAGGTTCCTTCTCACAGCCCTACTATCCAGGCTCTCATATCAAAGTAACCCTACTATTCAGGTTCCTTCTCATAGCCCTACTATCCAGGCTTTCATATCGAAGTAACCCTACTATCCATGTTCCTTCTCACAGCCCTACTACCTAGGCTTTCATATTGAAGTAACCCTACTATCCAGGTTCCTTCTCACAGCCCTATTATCCAGACTTTCACATCGAAGTAACCCTACTATCCAGGTTCCTTCTCACAATCCTACTATCCAGGCTTTCATATCAAAGTAACCCTATTATCCAGGTTCCTTCTCATAACCCTACTATCCAGGATTTCATATCGAAGTAACCCTACTATCCAGGTTCCTTCTCACAGCCCTACTATCCAGGCTTTCCTACCGAAGTAACCCTACTATCCAGGTTCCTTCTCACAACCCTACTATCCAGGCTTTCGTATCTAAGTAACCTTACTATCCAGGTTCCTTCTCACAGCCATACTATCTAGGCTTTCATATCGAAGTAACCCTACTGTCCAGGTTTCTTCTCACAACCGTACTATCCAGGCTTTGATATCGAAGTAACCCTACTATCCAGGTTCCTTCTCACAACCCCACTATCCAGGCTTTCATATCGAAGTAACCCTACTATCCAGGTTCCTTCTCACAACCCTACTATCCAAGCTTTCATATCGAAGTAACCCTACTATCCAGGTTCATTCTCACAGCCCTACTATCCAGGATTTCATATCGAAGTAACCCTACTATCCAGGTTCCTTCTCACAGCCCTAATATCCAGGCTTTTATATCGAAGTAACCCTACTATTCAGGTTCCTTCTCATAGCCCTACTATCCAGGCTTTCATATCGAAGTAGCCCTAGTATCCTGGTTCCTTCTCACAGCCCTACTATCTAGGCTTTCATATTGAAGTAACCCTACTATCCAGGTTCCTTCTCACAGCCCTATAATCCAGGCTTTCATATCGAAGTAACCCTACTATCCAGGATCCTTCTCATAGCCCTACTATCCAGGATTTCATTTCGAAGTAACCCTACTATCCAGGTTCCTTCTCACAGCCCTACTACCCAGGCTTTCATATCGAAGTAAACCTACTATCCAGGTTCCTTCTCACAGCCCTACTATCCAGGCTTTCATATCAAAGTAACCCTACTATCCAGGTTCCTTCTCACAACCCCACTATCCAGGCTTTCGTATCTAAGTAACCTTATTATCCAGGTTCCTTCTCACAGCCCTACTATTTAGGCTTTTATATCGAAGTAACCCTACTATCCAGGTTCCTTCTCACAGCCCTACTATCCAGGCTCTCATATCAAAGTAACCCTACTATTCAGGTTCCTTCTCATAGCCCTACTATCCAGGCTTTCATATCGAAGTAACCCTACTATCCAGGTTCCTTCTCACAGCCCTACCATCTAGGCTTTCATATTGAAGTAACCCTACTATCCAGGTTCCTTCTCACAGCCCTATTATCCAGGCTTTCACATCGAAGTAACCCTACTATCCAGGTTCCTTCTCACAATCCTACTATCCAGGCTTTCATATCAAAGTAACCCTACTATCCAGGTTCCTTCTCATAACCCTACTATCCAGGATTTCATATCGAAGTAACCCTACTATCCAGGTTCCTTCTCACAGCCCTACTATCCAGGCTTTCCTATCGAAGTAACCCTACTATCCAGGTTCCTTCTCACAACCCTACTATCCAGGCTTTCGTATCTAAGTAACCTTACTATCCAGGTTCCTTCTCACAGCCCTACTATTTAGGCTTTCGTATCGAAGTAACCCTACTATCCAGGTTCCTTCTCACAGCCCTACTATCCAGGCTCTCATATCAAAGTAACCCTACTATTCAGGTTCCTTCTCATAGCCCTACTATCCAGGCTTTCATATCGAAGTAACCCTACTATCCATGTTCCTTCTCACAGCCCTACTATCTAGGCTTTCATATTGAAGTAACCCTACTATCCAGGTTCCTTCTCATAGCCCTACTATCCAGGCTTTCATATCGAAGTAGCCCTAGTATCCAGGTTCCTTCTCACAGCCCTACTATCTAGGCTTTCATATTGAAGTAACCCTACTATCCAGGTTCCTTCTCACAGCCCTATAATCCAGGCTTTCATATCGAAGTAACCCTACTATCTAGGATCCTTCTCATAGTCCTACTATCCAGGATTTCATTTCGAAGTAACCCTACTATCCAGGTTCCTTCTCACAGCCCTACTACCCAGGCTTTCATATCGAAGTAAACCTACTATCCAGGTTCCTTCTCACAGCCCTACTATCCAGGCTTTCATATCAAAGTAACCCTACTATCCAGGTTCCTTCTCACAACCCCACTATCCAGGCTTTCGTATCTAAGTAACCTTACTATCCAGGTTCCTTCTCACAGCCCTACTATTTAGGCTTTCGTATCGAAGTAACCCTACTATCCAGGTTCCTTCTCACAGCCCTACTATCCAGGCTCTCATATCAAAGTAACCCTACTATTCAAGTTCCTTCTCATAGCTCTACTATCCAGGCTTTCATATCGAAGTAACCCTACTATCCAGGTTCCTTCTCACAGCCCTACTATCTAGGCTTTCATATTGAAGTAACCCTACTATCCAGGTTCCTTCTCACAGCCCTATTATCCAGGCTTTCACATCGAAGTAACCCTACTATCCAGGTTCCTTCTCACAATCCTACTATCCAAGCTTTCATATCGAAGTAACCCTACTATCCAGGTTCATTCTCACAGCCCTACTATCCATGATTTCATATCGAAGTAACCCTACTATCCAGGTTCCTTCTCACAGCCCTAATATCCAGGCTTTTATATCGAAGTAACCCTACTATTCAGGTTCCTTCTCATAGCCCTACTATCCAGGCTTTCATATCGAAGTAACCCTACTATCCAGGTTCCTTCTCACAGCCCTACTATCTAGGCTTTCATATTGAAGTAACCCTACTATCCAGGTTCCTTCTCAAAGCCCTATTATCCAGGCTTTCATATCGAAGTAACCCTACTATCCAGGTTCCTTCTCACAATCCTACTATCCAGGCTTTCATATCAAAGTAACCCTACTATCCAGGTTCCTTCTCATAACCCTACTATCCAGGATTTCATATCGAAGTAACCCTACTATCCAGGTTCCTTCTCACAGCCCTACTATCCAGGCTTTCCTATCGAATTAACCCTACTATCCAGGTTCCTTCTCACAACCCTACTATCCAGGCTTTCGTATCTAAGTAACCTTACTATCCAGGTTCCTTCTCACAGCCATACTATCTAGGCTTTCATATCGAAGTAACCCTACTGTCCAGGTTTCTTCTCACAACCGTACTATCCAGGCTTTGATATCGAAGTAATCCTACTATCCAGGTTCCTTCTCACAACCCCACTATCCAGGCTTTCATATCGAAGTAACCCTACTATCCAGGTTCCTTCTCACATCCCTACTATCCAGGCTTTCATATCGAAGTAACTCTACTATCCAGGTTCCTTCTCACAACCCTACTATCCAGGATTTCATATCGAAGTAACCCTACTATCAAGGTTCCTTCTCACAGCCCTACTATCCAGGCTTTCATATCGAAGTAACCCTACTATTCAGGTTCCTTCTCATAGCCCTACTATCCAGGCTTTCATATCGAAGTAACCCTACTATCCTGGTTCCTTCTCACAGCCCTACTATCTAGGCTTTCATATTGAAGTTACCCTACTATCCAGGTTCCTTCTCACAACCCTATTATCCAGGCTTTCATATCGAAGTAACCCTACTATCCAGGTTCCTTCTCACAATTCTACTATCCAGGCTTTCATATCGAAGTAACCCTACTATCCAGGTTCCTTCTCATAGCCCTACTATCCAGGCTTTCATATCGAAGTAACCCTACTATCCAGGTTCCTTCTCACAGCCCTACTATCCAGGCTTTCATATCAAAGTAACCTTACTATCCAG
Organism: Vicia faba; assembly: GCA_948472305.1. Taxonomy (NCBI): domain Eukaryota; kingdom Viridiplantae; phylum Streptophyta; class Magnoliopsida; order Fabales; family Fabaceae; genus Vicia; species Vicia faba. The sequence goes on from OX451740.1 coordinate 69,836,883, forward strand.
GTTCCTTCTCACAACCCCACTATCCAGGCTTTCGTATCTAAGTAACCTTACTATCCAGGTTCCTTCTCACAACCCTACTATTTAGGCTTTAGTATCGAAGTAACCCTACTATCCAGGTTCCTTCTCACAACCCTACTATTTAGGCTTTCATATCGAAGTAACCCTACTGTCCAGGTTTCTTCTCAACACCGTACTATCCCGGCTTTGATATCGAAGTAACCCTACTATCCAGGTTCCTTCTCACAGCCCCACTATCTAGGCTTTCATATCGAAGTAACCCTACTATCATGGTTCCTTCTCACGGCCCTACTATCCAGGCTTTCTCATTGAAGTAACCCTACTATCTAGGTTCCTTCTCATAGGCCTGCTGTACAGGCTTTCATATCGAAGTAACCCTACTCTCTAGGTTCCTTCTCACAGCCCTACTATCCAGGCTTTCATATCGAAGTAACCCTACTATCCAGGTTCCTTCTCACAACCCTACTATCCAGGCTTTCATTTCGAAGTAACCCTATTATCGAGGTTTCTTCTCATAGCCCTACTATCCAGGAAATCATTTCGAAGTAACTCTATTATCCAGGTACTTTCTCATAACCCTACTATCCAGGCTTTCATTTCGAAGTAACACTACTATCTAGGTTCCTTCTCATAGCCCTATTATCCAGGATTTCATTTCGAAGTAACCCTACTATCCAGGTTCCTTCTCATAGCCCTACTATCCATGCTTTCATTTCGAAGTAACCCTACTATCCAGGTTCCTTCTCACATCCTTACTATCTAGTCTTTCATATCGAAGTAACCCTAATATCCAGGTTCCTTCTCACAGCCCTACTATCCAGGCTTTCATATCGAAGTAACCCTACTATCCAGGTTCCTTCTCATAGCCCTACTATCCAGGATTTCATTTCGAGGTAACTCTACTATCCAGGTTCCTTCTCATATCTCTACTATCCATGCTTTCATTTCAAAGTAAACCTACTATACAGGTTCCTTCTCATAGCCCTACTATCTAGGCATTCATTTTGAAGTAACCCTACTATCCAGGTTCCTTCTCACAGCCCTACTACCCAGGCTTTCATATCGAAGTAACCCTACTTTCCAGGTTCCTTCTCACAACCCTAATATCCTGGCTTTCATATCGAAGTAACCCTACTATCCAGGTTCCTTCTCATAGCCCTACTATCCAGGATTTCATTTCGAAGTAACCCTACTATCCAGGTTCCTTCTCACAGCCCTACTACCCAGGCTTTCATATCGAAGTAAACCTACTATCCAGGATCCTTCTCACAGCCCTACTATCCAGGCTTTCATATCAAAGTAACGCTACTATCCAGGTTCCTTCTCATAGCCCTACTATCCAGGATTTCATTTCGAGGTAACTCTACTATCCAGGTTCCTTCTCATATCTCTACTATCCATGCTTTCATTTCGAAGTAAACCTACTATACAGGTTCCTTCTCATAGCCCTACTATCTAGGCATTCATTTCGAAGTAACCCTACTATCCAGGTTCCTTCTCACAGCCCTACTACCCAGGCTTTCATATCGAAGTAACCCTACTTTCCAGGTTCCTTCTCACAGCCCTACTACCCAAGCTTTCATATCGAAGTAAACCTACTATCCAGGATCCTTCTCACAGCCCTACTATCCAGGCTTTCATAACAAAGTAACCCTACTATCCAGGATCCTTCTCACATCCCTACTATATAGGCTTTTATATCGAAGTAACCCTACTATCCATGTTCCTTCTCACAATCCTACTATCCAGGCTTTCATATCAAAGTAACCGTACTATCCAGGTTCCTTCTCATAACCCTACTATCCAGGATTTCATATCGAAGTAACCCTACTATCCAGGTTCCTTCTCACAGCCCAACTATCCAGGCTTTCCTATCGAAGTAACCCTACTATCCAGGTTCCTTCTCACAACCCTACTATCCAGGCTTTCGTATCTAAGTAACCTTACTATCCAGGTTCCTTCTCACAGCCCTACTATCTAAGCTTTCATATCGAAGTAACCCTACTGTCCAGGTTTCTTCTCACAACCGTACTATCCAGGCTTTGATATCGAAGTAACCCTACTATCCAGGTTCCTTCTCATAACCCCACTATCCAGGCTTTCATATCGAAGTAACCCTACTATCCAGGTTCCTTCTCACAACCCTACTATCCAAGCTTTCATATCGAAGTAACCCTACTATCCAGGTTCATTCTCACAGCCCTACTATCCAGGATTTCATATCGAAGTAACCCTACTATCCAGGTTCCTTCTCACAACCCTAATATCCAGGCTTTTATATCGAAGTAACCCTACTATTCAGGTTCCTTCTCATAGCCCTACTATCCAGGCTTTCATATCGAAGTAGCCCTAGTATCCAGGTTCCTTCTCACAGCCCTACTATCTAGGCTTTCATATTGAAGTAACCCTACTATCCAGGTTCCTTCTCACAGCCCTATAATCCAGGCTTTCATATCGAAGTAACCCTACTATCCAGGTTCCTTCTCACAATCCTACCATCCAGGCTTTCATATCGAAGTAACCCTACTATCCAGGTTCCTTCTTATAGCCCTACTATCCAGGCTTTCATATAGAAGTAACCCTACTATCGAGGTTCCTTCTCACAGCCCTACTATCCAGGCTTTCATATCAAAGTAACCCTACTATCCAGGTTCCTTCTCACAACCCCACTATCCAGGCTTTCGTATCTAAGTAACCTTACTATCCAGGTTCCTTCTCACAGCCCTACTATTTAGGCTTTCGTATCGAAGTAACCCTACTATCCAGGTTCCTTCTCACAGCCCTACTATCCAGGCTCTCATATCAAAGTAACCCTACTATTCAGGTTCCTTGTCATAGCCCTACTATCCAGGCTTTCATATCGAAGTAACCCTACTATCCAGGTTCCTTCTCACAGCCCTACTATCTAGGCTTTCATATTGAAGTAACCCTACTATCCAGGTTCCTTCTCACAGCCCTATTATCCAGGCTTTCATATCGAAGTAACCCTACTATCCAGGTTCCTTCTCACAATCCTACTATCCAGGATTTCATATCAAAGTAACCCTACTATCCAGGTTCCTTCTCATAACCCTACTATCCAGGATTTCATATCGAAGTAACCCTACTATCCAGGTTCCTTCTCACAGCCCTACTATCCAGGCTTTCCTATCGAAGTAACCCTACTATGCAGGTTCCTTCTCACAACCCTACTATCCAGGCTTTCGTATCTAAGTAACCTTACTATCCAGGTTCCTTCTCACAGCCATACTATCTAGGCTTTCATATCGAAGTAACCCTACTGTCAAGGTTTCTTCTCACAACCGTACTATCCAGGCTTTGATATCGAAGTAACCCTACTATCCAGGTTCCTTCTCACAACCCCACTATCCAGGCTTTCATATCGAAGTAACCCTACTATCCAGGTTCCTTCTCACATCCCTACTATCCAGGCTTTCATATCGAAGTAACTCTACTATCCAGGTTCCTTCTCACAGCCCTACTATCCAGGATTTCATATCGAAGTAACCCTACTATCAAGGTTCCTTCTCACAGCCCTACTATCCAGGCTTTCATATCGAAGTAACCCCACTATTCAGGTTCCTTCTCATAGCCCTACTATCCAGGCTTTCATATCGAAGTAACCCTACTATCCAGGTTCCTTCTCACAGCCCTACTATCTAGGCTTTTATATTGAAGTTACCCTACTATCCAGGTTCCTTCTCACAGCCCTATTATCCAGGCTTTCATATCGAAGTAACCCTACTATCCAGGTTCCTTCTCACAATTCTACTATCCAAGCTTTCATATCGAAGTAACCCTACTATCCAGGTTCCTTCTCATAGCCCTACTATCAGGGCTTTCATATCGAAGTAACCCTATTATCCAGGTTCCTTCTCACAGCCCTACTATCCAGGCTTTCATATCAAAGTAACCCTACTATCCAGGTTCCTTCTCACAACCCCACTATCCAGGCTTTCGTATCTAAGTAACCTTACTATCCAGGTTCCTTCTCACAGCCCTACTATTTAGGCTTTAGTATCGAAGTAACCCTACTATCCAGGTTCCTTCTCACAACCCTACTATTTAGGCTTTCATATCGAAGTAACCCTACTGTCCAGGTTTCTTCTTAACACCGTACTATCCAGGCTTTGATATCGAAGTAACCCTACTATCCAGGTTCCTTCTCACAGCCCCACTATCTAGGCTTTCATATCGAAGTAACCCTACTATCATGGTTCCTTCTCACAGCCCTACTATCCAGGCTTTCTCATTGAAGTAACCCTACTATCTAGGTTCCTTCTCATAGGCCTGCTGTACAGGCTTTCATATCGAAGTAACCCTACTATCTAGGTTCCTTCTCACAGCCCTACTATCCAGGCTTTCATATCAAAGTAACCCTACTATCCAGGTTCCTTCTCACAACCCTACTATCCAGGCTTTCATTTCGAAGTAACCCTATTATCGAGGTTTCTTCTCATAGCCCTACTATCCAGGAAATCATTTCGAAGTAACTCTATTATCCAGGTAGTTTCTCATAGCCCTACTATCCAGGCTTTCATTTCGAAGTAACACTACTATCTAGGTTCCTTCTCATAGCCCTATTATCCAGGATTTCATTTCGAAGTAACCCTACTATCCAGGTTCCTTCTCATAGCCCTACTATCCATGCTTTCATTTCGAAGTAACCCTACTATCCAGGTTCCTTCTCACATCCTTACTATCTAGTCTTTCATATATAAGTAACCCTAATATCCAGGTTCCTTCTCACAGCCCTACTATCCAGGCTTTCATATCGAAGTAACCCTACTATCCAGGTTCCTTCTCATAGCCCTACTATCCAGGATTTCATTTCGAGGTAACTCTACTATCCAGGTTCCTTCTCATATCTCTACTATCCATGCTTTCATTTCGAAGTAAACCTACTATACAGGTTCCTTCTCATAGCCCTACTACCTAGGCATTCATTTCGAAGTAACCCTACTATCCAGGTTCCTTCTCACAGCCCTACTACCCAGGCTTTCATATCGAAGTAACCCTACTTTCCAGGTTCCTTCTCACAACCCTAATATCCTGGCTTTCATATCGAAGTAACCCTACTATCCAGGTTCCTTCTCATAGCCCTACTATCCAGGATTTCATTTCGAAGTAACCCTACTATCCAGGTTCCTTCTCACAGCCCTACTACCCAGGCTTTCATATCGAAGTAAACCTACTATCCAGGATCCTTCTCACAGCCCTACTATCCAGGCTTTCATATCAAAGTAACCCTACTATCCAGGTTCCTTCTCACATCCCTACTATATAGGCTTTCATATCAAAGTAACCCTACTATCCAGGTTCCTTCTCACATCCCTACTATCCAGGCTTTCATATCGAAGTAACCCTACTATCCAGGTTCCTTCTCACAGCCCTACTATCTAGGCTTTCATTTCGAAGTAACCCTATTTTCGAGGTTTCTTCTCATAGCCCTACTATCCAGGCTTTCATTTCGAAGTAACTCTCCTATCCAGGTTCCTTCTCATATCCCTACTATCCAGGCTTTCATTTCCAAGTAACACTACTATCCAGGTTCCTTCTCATAGCTCCACTATCCAACCTTTCATTTCGAAGTAAACCTACTATCCAGGTTCCTTCTCATAGCCCTACTATCTAGGCATTCATTTCTAAGTAACCCTACTATCCAGGTTCCTTCTCACAACCGTAATACCCAGGCTTTCATATCGAAGTAACCCTATTTTCCAGGTTCCTTCTTACAACCATAATATCCTGGCTTTCATATCGAAGTAACCCTACTATCCAGGTTCCTTCTCATAGCCCTACTATCCAGGCTTTCATATCTAAGTAACCCTACTATCGAGGATCCTTCTCACAGCCCTACTATGCAGGATTTCATATCGAAGTAACCCTACTATCCAGGTTCCTTCTCACAACCCTACTATCCAGGCTTTCATATCGAAGTAACTCTACTATCCAGGTTCCTTCTCACAACCCTAATATCCGGGCTTTGATATCGAAGTAACCCTACTATCCAGGTTCCCTCTCACCACCCTACTATCCAGGCTTTCATATCAAAGTAACCCTACTATCCAGGTTCCTTCTCACAGCCGTACTACCCAGGCTTTCATATCGAAGTAACCCTACTATCCAGGTTCCTTGTCACAGCCCTACTATCCAGGCTTTCATATCGAAGTAACCCTACTATCCAGGTTCCTTCTCACAACCCTATTAACCAGGATTTCATATCGACGTAACCCTACTATCCAGGTTCCTTCTCACAGCCCTACTATCCAGGCTCTCATATCAAAGTAACCCTACTTTCCAGGTTCCTTCTCACAACCCTAATATCCTGGCTTTCATATCGAAGTAACCCGACTATCCAGGTTCCTTCTCATAGCCCTACTATCCAGGATTTCATTTCGAAGTAACCCTACTATCCAGGTTCCTTCTCATAGCCCTACTATCCAAGCTTTTATTTCGAAGTAACCCTACTATTCAGGTTCCTTCTCACAGCCCTACTACCCAGGCTTTCATATCGAAGTAAACCTACTATCCAGGATCCTTCTCACAGCCCTACTATCCCGGCTTTCACATCAAAGTAACCCTACTATTCAGGTTCCATCTCAAATCCCTACTATCTAGGCTTTCATATCTAAGTAACCCTACTATCCAGGTTCCTTCTCACAGCCCTACTATCTAGGCTTTCATATCGAAGTAACCCTACTATCCAGGTTCCTTCTCACAACCCTATTATCCAGGCTTTCATTTCGAGGTAACCCTATTATCGAGGTTTCTTCTCATAGCCCTACTATCCAGGCTTTCATTTCGAAGTAACTCTACTATCCAGGTTCCTTCTCATATCCCTACTATCCAGGCTTTCATTTCGAAGTAACACTACTATCCAGGTTCCTTCTCATAGCTCTACTATCCATGCTTTCGTTTCGAAGTAAACCTACTATCCAGGTTCCTTCTCATAGCCCTACTATCTAGGCATTCATTTCGAAGTAACACTACTATCCAGGTTCCTTCTCACAGCCTTACTACCCAGGCTTTCATATCGAAGTAAACCTACTATCCAGGATCCTTCTCACAACCCTACTATCCAGGCTTTCATATCAAAGTAACCCTACTATCCAGGTTGCTTCTCAAAGCCCTACTATCCAGGCTTTCATATCTAAGTAACCCTACTATCGAGGTTTCTTCTCACAGCCCTACTGTGATCGGTGGATCTGGAACTGACTGTTTAACGCTGGTTCGCGAAATGTCGCGGAAGCAAGAGTCGCCACCGTCTTTTATTTTCTCCAAATGGAAAGGACAAAAGCACAGAAAAATTCCTTAAAGAGATTGCTCTCGGTTCGGGAGGTAGATTATAGAAAGGGAAGGTGTTAGCACCCTTTCTATCCATGGTTATCCATGGGCTCTTAGATACTTGCTCGTTGTGTTTTCAAAAGGTTTGTTTGCTTTTCAACTGTGGGTTTTAAAAAGTTTCTTTGAAAGTTTCAGATCGACTCGTGCGTCAGAGTGTTTGAAAAATTGTTTTGAAAGCTTTTGAAAAGTGTTGGTGTGAAAAGATTTTTTTATTTGTTTTTGAAGAGAGCAAGTATCTACGAGAACCTACCTACCCTAAGGAATTCGTCTGTGTAAATGTCCTTAAAGTAGTGCCATCCCACCATTGAGAGGTAGGTAGCACCACCGTTGGAGGTGTTCGGGTCAATTCGAGGTTCGGGACATGGTGATCACCAGAGCAATGGGAAGACACCTTAGAAGCTACCCTCATGCCAGGTTCCCGGATCATGAGGACTTACTAAGACATCCTCTACTCGACGATCACCTTTCGAGGCAAGGCAACAGTGAGGCGTACTCTAGGGGTGGTGTGTGATTTGTGTGTCATGTTTCAGTTATTTGTCTTGTCATGTTTGTCGTGTTCTACGCTTGATTTTAATTTGTCCATTCATTCTTGCATGCATATTTAACAGTTATAAAATTGCGGAAAATAAATCTAAACTATTACAAATGGCGCGGGTCCACATCGCCAAAATTAAACCGGACCCGATTTAGCGGAAAATAAATAATGCGATAAGTAAAAGTGCGATAAGTAAATTTACATGGCCTTGGGAGAGATACAGAATTATAATTAAACGACATAAGATAAATGCGCAAATTAAATAATTGAAAGACGGGCATTGGACCCTTTTACAAACAAATAATTAAAAATTAAATGATTAAATGTTTTTGATATTTTTGTGTTTTTTTAATATTTAAAGGAAAAAGAATTAATTAAAGCTAAAAAAGTGGAGGTAAAACCCTAATTCTAATTATTTGTTAATCATTATGAAAGAATTAAATTAAGATCTAAATTAAACCTAAAATTTATTATGTACAATTTTAATTATAAAAATAAATAAATAAATAATAATTACTATTGTGGAAAAAAGAATAAAAATTAAAAAGATATTAAAATTATCAATTTACCTAATTCTACATTTTTTTGATTTTTTTATTAAAAAGGAATTAGAATTAAAACCTAATTAACCTAAATAAGTTACATTCTAATTTATTTATGAAAATAATTATAATATAAATATTTATTAATTTTTGGCTTTTTTCTGATTTTTTTTGAATGTTTTTTATATTTTTTGTAAACAAAATTAATTAATTAAATTGAGATGACAAATTAAATAAAATTGCAATAAAAGAACATAAAATATAAACATGAATAAGAAAATGCAAACCAGGAGGGGGGGTTCAGGCCCCAGATGGGGATGTTGGTCCAAAGATCAGGCCCAATAAGCATGGAAGTTCGTTGACCTTTCTGGATTATGTATGATGCGTTTGACTTGAGTGCATGTGTTCTTCAGAATCTTGGCTTTGGATTGGTCTTAGTGCACACGTGAGTGGCCTGGATGTAGCGTGTATAGTGTACCTTGACATGAGCGTTGCATGGAATTAGTTGATGAAAAATAATATGGAATATGTGAAAGACCTGGGGTTCGAACCCAGGTCTTGTGGATTGTCCTTGCATGTGCCTGCCATCTGTGCCATTTGCGTTTCAATTAATATACAATAGTCAATAAATATTATATAAAAAAAAAGTTAGTGCTCTTTGATACGCGCGCGAAATTTCGAATTAACCAATCCCTGCGTGCCACGGAGTTGTCTTCTTCGCGTGCCTGAAAATAAAAACAATATGGCAACGGTTTTAACGCGTTGCAGAAAGGTGCCTATTGAAAAATAACGATTAGAACCCTAGGCATCATAAATTGTTCGCGAGCATATGGATCTTCTCGTCTCTGAGCCCTGAGTTCAACCATGGTGGTTTGGAGTTCTGATTTTGCCTCTACGTAAAAACCCTCTTTCAAGCTCCTGAAAACCCTAAAAGAGAAACATGGCAATGTCTTCTATACAACACAAAGACTCAATTAAATATAATGGTTAGTTGTAAAACCTTGTGAGGAACATGAATATATCATTAAAATGCCATGATCATGCCTTAACACCAAAATACGATTATGGATGTTCTTTGGTACAGTTTGAACCCGTTTTACCAATTCTTGTAGCTTTGCTTGTGGTTTATGATTGATACACGTTCAGAATCACACAAGGAAGCTATTGTAAAAGGAATGGAGGCTTGAATCTACTTAGAACCTTGAAATCAGTTTCCAATTTTTTTTGACAGTTTTCAAGTTTTGGTCCTTGCTTTTGAGCGCCGCTTGCAGTCTAATATCATTAGGGTTATGTTCTAGTATATGTAAGGAATGATTTAGGTCAACAATTTCAACAAAAATCTCTTGCAATTATGAATTGAAGATTTGATTTTTCTCCATTATATTTTCAATCTTTTTCACATGGTTTTTGTGCAAATCATATCCAATTCAATCCAATTCTTCCTAATCAGCATGTGCACGAAATCTCAAGTTCAAATCATGCATAAAAAGATTTGTTTAGGTTAAGGTTATATTTTTCATGAATTAAAATGATTTAAATGAATATAAATTAATATTAATTCAAATAAATAATTAAAAAATATGAAAATACTTCCCTTTGGGCCTAGTGGTCGTGCATAGGCTTGACATGAAGAAATTTGGAAGGAAAATAGGCCCATTTGCATTTTTAGGCCTTTTGCATCAATGTTGACTTTTCAAAATTCCTAAAAATTTCCCAACTTCCACAAGGCCTAACTTGGTCAATTTTTAAGCTTTTCACATGTTCTTGGACATTTTGGAAAGGTCTTTGAGTCCTTTAACCAATGCCTTTGGTCCCATGTCATTTTGATTTACCAATCTCAAGTTATGACCTTTGACTTAAAGTCACTTTTTGTTGACTTTTGAAAATGACCTATAATGTTGAAATTGATAACTTTTTGTGAGAGCATTTCTTGGACTTGGAACATGAAGATGAATTGTAGGAAATGTCTTTCTCTTCAAAATGAGCTTTGGATGGAATTTTTCTGATAATCCATGTGAAGGTTATGCCCTGGTCAATTTCAGTTGACTTTTTCAGCTGTCCAAATATAGCAACTTTTGCATCTTTGATGATTTCTGAGCCAAATTTGAGAATCATGATCAAGCATTGATCAAATGATGTTTGTGGCTTCAAAATGATATATTGACCAAAAATTTGAATTTTTGACTGTCAAATGACCATTTTGCCCCTACAGTTGACTGTAGTGCAATCTAGGGTTTTGACTGTGCAATTTTGAGCTGAATGCCTTGAAACTTGATATGAAGACACTTGACCATCTTTTTAAGCATGTGAGACTTGATTGGGCCTTTGAAAAGTTTATTTGCTTGACCAGAACTCAAACCCTAGTTTTGACTGTATAGGAGATAGTTGAGCTGCATAACCCTTGGGGAATTTTGTGACCTTGACTTGGCAATTCTTGATGAATATGGGAGGGCAAATTTTGGGGTACAACAGTTGCCCCTGTTCAATCTTCTTAGACTTGAGGATGCAGATTGGCTGACGTGCCTTTCGTAATCCGAGGGTAGAAGATGATTGGACACTAGAGTGCCCAGAAATTTGCGCTCACATAGTAGCAGTGATGATGAGGGAATGGGCTTATAGATGCCATTTTAGAGGTTGCTGGATAGGATGATGGGCTTATAGATGCCATCTGGACGTTGATCACGTAGGAGATTCCTTAGCGAGAACCTGCATACCTGCAAAACAGAAAAATGAGTACCTGACACGTCGCAGGAGCTGATTTTAGATGCTTGATATAGATATATCCTGATTGGTTACAGGAGCTGAGTCTGGAGCTTCAAACGCTGATGAATGAACCAGGGATGGTTACTGCCTTAGCATGAATGATAAGAGAATCCTGAATGATTTCAACCTCAACAACGCTCGTTGAGAAAATCTTGGTGAGAATTACCATCTTCGTAGTGTCAGGAAGAGAACCAAAGGACGTTATAATCTCAAAGGGAGTCACCTCACTCACCGTTGGAGAGGGAACTATAGGAAATTATAATCTGGAAGGAAATATCACCTCACGCTCATGCCGGAGAGGGAAACATCTGAAGAAGGAATTACCACCTCACACGCCGTTGGAGAGGGGACCATAAGAGAATATCACCTCACGCTCATGCCGGAGAGGGGAACATCTGAAGAAGGAATTACCACCTCACACGCCGTTGGAGAGGGGACCATAAGAGAATATCACCTCACGCTCATGCCGGAGAGGGGAACATCTGAAGAAGGAATTACCACCTCACACGCCGTTGGAGAGGGGACCATAAGAGAATATCACCTCAAGCTCATGCCGGAGAGGGGAACATCTGAAAAGGAATTACCACCTCACACGCCGTTGGAGAGGGGACCATAAGAGAATATCACCTCACGCTCATGCCGGAGAGGAAAACATCTGAAGAAGGAATTACCACCTCACACGCCGTTGGAGAGGGGACCATAAGAGAATATCACCTCACGCTCATGCCGGAGAGGGGAACATCTGAAAAGGAATTACCACCTCACACGCCGTTGGAGAGGGGACCATAAGAGAATATCACCTCACGCTCATGCCGGAGAGGGGAACATCTGAAAAGGAATTACCACCTCACACGCCGTTGGAGAGGGGACCATAAGAGAATATCACCTCACGCTCATGCCGGAGAGGAAAACATCTGAAGAAGGAATTACCACCTCACACGCCGTTGGAGAGGGGACCATAAGAGAACTTCTACTGAGTTTTTATCAGAAAAATCTGTTTGGAGTCGATTTAACTGGACTGGAGAGGTCCTTGAAATATGTTTGAGAATTTCAACTGTATCTTTCCTAAAAGGTAGAGGTCAGTTATATGCGATGCATGATATGGGTCAAGCAAACATGGATACGATTTATATGATATGATGTGTACATGCATGCTATAATGATGTATGTGATGATTCATGTATGTTTTCGTCTAGGAAAATAAATCCTTGACGGGTGCCGGGAAGTCATATCCTGGGCTGATGTTGAGGAAGAGATTTTGCTTCCGCTGTGGATGATTGTTGCAAGAATACCGGTAGGAGAAGATAACTCCGTTGGGGAATGAACTTGGCGAATGAAATAATTCTGCGGGAGAAAAGATGCTCTAGCGATCATGCTGGGGAGTGCTACTCTGTGGGGATAGCGATGCTTTGCTGAGTTGATGAAGATAACTCCGCTGGGGATACCGTTGATGAGTTATGCTGGGAGATTTGATGAATTCCACTGGGGATATACTTGTGGTGCTGGAAGTGTTGATAGACTTCGCTGGGGGTAGGAAGATACTTTGCCGAGGACGCTCTTTCCGTGGCTTTTGGCTGAGGATAACCCAGTTATATCCTGTTACGGAAATAACTCTTTAAATCAAACCGGGACGACGCGTTCGTGCTCTGCGAGGGATAAGCTTCCAGAATCTACTGGGGATAAGCTTGCTGCTTGGGGAGATATGAATTCCAACTTTCCTGGGGAAACTGGATTGGACTCTCCTGGGGGAAGTTTTAGACTGCGGGGAAGTGATTCCTTTGAATAGTGGTATACCGCCGGGGAACAATCTTTAGACCAAGACTGCCGGGGGTGCTTGTTAAGAATGCGTGCTGCTGGGGAGGTATTGAGAACTGCGGGAGGATACCCAACTTCCTTGAGATTGATAGTAGCTGCTTGGAGAGACATGTATTGTTTTACTGAACTACTCTCTGGGGGATTAAGATACTCGGTCATGTTCTTTGGCTGAACCTACCTTGGTACCTTGGAGGATAGAACAATTAGACTGCTCAGACAACTCTTTTATTGCCCCTGTTTCCATGGGGGAGGCACTTGTGGGGTGCCGATGGTTGTTGAGGGTCAAACCTTCTTCTGGTAGGCAGATGATAAGATGACGGGACATAGTCGTACGCTTTAATCCCTAACTTTTGCCTGGACCGCCCTTTCGGGTTTTCAGTCCACCGGGATACCCATTTTTGCCCAAGCCGCCTTTTCAGGTTTTCGACTTGCCGGGTGTACAGATTTTTTTCATTTCATCCCTCATTTTGCCCGAACCCTTTTGGTTCGCCGGGAAGCCCTTATTTTTGCCTAGGTATGTCAACCTAGCGGGTCTTTGATTTTGCGTAGTATTTTTCGACTATGTCCACGTTCTTAGAATGCAGGTAGGTGCCCCTGGCTGCTTGTGTTGCCATATTACCAGAAGGTGTCTGATCGTGCAAGATTCGTTGCTGGAGTGCCCCAAGTGACTCAGGCAGAGATTTGCCCCAAGCTTTTGGCCTTTTGAGAGATTCTCCGAATCTTGATTGGATTGCCCCAGATGATGGACAATGATCTTGTCTGCCCCTTGATTGGATGTACTTTTGTTCACTAGGTATTCATCGTGTGAATTTCCCTGCTGTTCAAACAAAAAGTCATATGCAAACAAAGTTATGTCAAAAACGCAAAGCTTATGTCTGTCTCGAAGATTTTGAAAATGCATCTTTTCATAAAACAAGTGAATGTTTGTAAAACGTGATATCAACTCCGTATTTACCGTAGGCCTTCAGGAGTCAGGATACCTTTCGTAACAGTATGCTTTCGAACTAACCCATGCTTCAGCTAGGACTTTTAAGGGTTATAACGTGGCTTGGTTCGCGGTTTAAGAAACAATAGATAAAGGCTCAAATTATTTGTACCCACCCGCTCTTCGTGATGTTCTCCAAACCTAAACTCAGTTGATCGTGCGTCAGACCTTGTTTGAGTCTTTGCTTTGATGTTCCAATAATGGTTCAGATGTTGATGATTTATTCTGAATAGGCAGTCATTCCTTTTTTTGTTGCTGAGGGTTTGTAAGACCTCTTTCTTGTCTGATTTTTGTTATCCCTTTCTTTTTTTGCCTGAACTGTTTCCCTTTTTTGGAATTACAGTCAGCGGGATGCCCCAGTTTCATAAGTCCCCTTTGTAGGTTTTGACTTAATGGGTTTTTATTTTGAGAAGTAATGACTGCCTTTCTTTATTGATTATTTAGGACCATCACTGTCTTTCTTTGTTTTGTAAGGACCTCTTTGGTGCCATTCGTTATGCACTTGGATCAACTGAGAGACTACCCTGCCCCAGGTTATGATAAAGGGTTTTAATTTTCGAAAAGAAAAACTCCTACTTCTTTGGCTCAGAGGGGTTGACGAGGGATTATCTTCCTTATAACTCCAGTGTTTAGGATTTGAAACAATGCCTGTACCTCATCAGCGGGGTCTGTTCAAAAGCATACTGTAAATTGTGGTATCGTTTTTGTCATCCTCCCTCAAGAGGCTTAGAATTATTGATTGGGAGTTGACATCAGAAAAAATATGAAAATAATTTACGCATAGTGAATACGAATATATTGATTCAAAATAGACATAAGCGATGCATTAATGAAATAACAATGTTTAACATGAATAAATGTTTGAACAGAAGAAAATTGCAACTTGAACATTCGAATGAACAAAAATTTCCTAATTTGAACTAGTCATCTCAAGTGGAAGGTTCTTAGCAGAAGATTTTCATTTGGCCACCCGGCATGAACTCCAGTACCCTTCCGTCGATCAAGTCCTGGATCTTGTTCTTCAAGCTCCAACAGTCATTGGTGCCATGTCCAGGACTGTCAGAATGGTAGGCACATCTTTTATCAGGGTTATAAGTAGGAGCAGAGATGTCAGGATTCTGGGGAGGACCCTTTAAAGTAATCAGATTGACCTCCAACAAGTGTTCCAGCATTAGAGATGGTGGTATGCCAGTCTCAGTGAAATGTCTTCCAGGCGTGTGTCGCTTGCGTCGATTACCCCGTTGATACTGGGCTTGTGAAGTAGTAGCAATTTGGAGAGGTTCATTCTTCACCATACCAGACTTTGGTCCTCTTGGTGGCTGATCAAAGACTTGGTCCCTGACTTGGGCTGGTTGCTTCATGTCTTGATGAAGCTGACTGATCATGGCCCTCAGCTCTCCTTGCTCCTGAGCTAAACCTTGAATGAGGGCCCTTTGACCCAGCATCTGGGTTTTCAATGTGTCTACCTCAGCTTGTAGACGTTTCAGCTGTTCATCCTTGTCATCCTCAGCATTGTTCCTGACCAAAGTCCCCGTGAGAAGTGTCCTTAACTCCTCCTGCCCCTTGGATAAATTCAGGAGGATGTCCCCGAGCCGAGCCTCTTGAGCAAGAAAGTCCTGGTTATCTTGTTGGGAAGCCATGGCTGAAATAAACAGCGAAGAAGGGTAAGCAACCTGTCAAAGGGATACCTGCAATGCAATGAGATGTATGACATGCATGCAATGTTTTCAAGGATCTCGCGGGGTAAACAAGGAAATTTGTTAGCATTTGGATCCGGCAGCTTGATTGGAAGAAACTTCATATTTGTTGAGAGTCTTTCCTCCAAGGGTCAAAGGCTCACCATATCCAGTGGGTCATAGCCCCTGACAACCTTGGCTAGAGGAAAATAAATCCTCTTTGCCCCTTGCTAGATGTTTGGTTCATCATGACCTGCATCACAAGCCCTTGAGATCCTTGAAATGGGTTAGGATGTATGCAATGGTATGCAATGGTATGATGTCATGCTATGCATGGGGTGATGTAGGTAAACCCTGTTATGAGTCCCAATTAAGGACTATAAACAAACCCTGCAAGAAATTCAGTATACTTTGTTATGAGTCCCAGTTGAGGACTATAAACAACACCTGCAAGAAATTTGGTAAACCCTGTCATGAGTCCTGGTTAAGGACTATAAACAAGACCTGCAAGTAATTTGGTAAACCCTGTCATGAGTCCTAGTTAAGGACTATAAGCAAGACCTGCAAGCGGTTAGTACACCCTGTTATAAGTCCTAATTAAGGACTATGAACAACACCTGCAAGACATCAAGGGTCAGATAACAAGCATGCAAGTAGTCAAGTACGAAGGCACACAAGTCACACAAGAGAAGCCCTTAGGGTTTAGGCCAGCATGGGGTCTAGGTATTACCCTCTTGAAGTTGGTGGGCTCAACCTGTCCTATCAGAAGTAACCGGGTTCTAAAGTTCCCAATATCACGGGATTACTTTCATTGTTCATCGTTTCGATTTAGCCACTGAACTGGCGACCGAAATATTCCAGGAAAGCAACCCTCAATTGAGCGTAGTATCGAGTATCAACCAACCTCGGACTGCACCAAAGTCAGTTATCTCACTACCCTAAAGAGGCCAAGATAGTTCAATTAAGGTTCCTAAGGTCTGTTGATGCTTCACGACACCACGCGGAGGCCCCGTACTCTCCTTGACTGAACTCAAGGGTTACCGGTACACACCAAAGTGCCACATCAACGTAGCAGACTGTTTCAACCGTGTCGGTATACCCCGCACAGTTCCCTCACAGCCTTGTTGCTACTTTCTAAGAAAGGTATCCCCCAGATCCGGGTGTAGGATCTATAGAACTCCCAAGCAACCCACAATTTTAAAGCACACAAAGCAATACAATTGAAAACATAGTTATAAGCTAGCCCTAAGGTACACCCCACTTTATAAGATTGTCCCCAGCAGAGTCGCCAGTTCTGTGATCGGTGGATCTGGAACTGACTGTTTAACGCTGGTTCGCGAAATGTCGCGGAAGCAAGAGTCGCCACCGTCTTTTATTTTCTCCAAATGGAAAGGACAAAAGCACAGAAAAATTCCTTAAAGAGATTGCTCTCGGTTCGGGAGGTAGATTATAGAAAGGGAAGGTGTTAGCACCCTTTCTATCCATGGTTATCCATGGGCTCTTAGATACTTGCTCGTTGTGTTTTCAAAAGGTTTGTTTGCTTTTCAACTGTGGGTTTTAAAAAGTTTCTTTGAAAGTTTCAGATCGACTCGTGCGTCAGAGTGTTTGAAAAATTGTTTTGAAAGCTTTTGAAAAGTGTTGGTGTGAAAAGATTTTTTTATTTGTTTTTGAAGAGAGCAAGTATCTACGAGAACCTACCTACCCTAAGGAATTCGTCTGTGTAAATGTCCTTAAAGTAGTGCCATCCCACCATTGAGAGGTAGGTAGCACCACCGTTGGAGGTGTTCGGGTCAATTCGAGGTTCGGGACATGGTGATCACCAGAGCAATGGGAAGACACCTTAGAAGCTACCCTCATGCCAGGTTCCCGGATCATGAGGACTTACTAAGACATCCTCTACTCGACGATCACCTTTCGAGGCAAGGCAACAGTGAGGCGTACTCTAGGGGTGGTGTGTGATTTGTGTGTCATGTTTCAGTTATTTGTCTTGTCATGTTTGTCGTGTTCTACGCTTGATTTTAATTTGTCCATTCATTCTTGCATGCATATTTAACAGTTATAAAATTGCGGAAAATAAATCTAAACTATTACAAATGGCGCGGGTCCACATCGCCAAAATTAAACCGGACCCGATTTAGCGGAAAATAAATAATGCGATAAGTAAAAGTGCGATAAGTAAATTTACATGGCCTTGGGAGAGATACAGAATTATAATTAAACGACATAAGATAAATGCGCAAATTAAATAATTGAAAGACGGGCATTGGACCCTTTTACAAACAAATAATTAAAAATTAAATGATTAAATGTTTTTGATATTTTTGTGTTTTTTTAATATTTAAAGGAAAAAGAATTAATTAAAGCTAAAAAAGTGGAGGTAAAACCCTAATTCTAATTATTTGTTAATCATTATGAAAGAATTAAATTAAGATCTAAATTAAACCTAAAATTTATTATGTACAATTTTAATTATAAAAATAAATAAATAAATAATAATTACTATTGTGGAAAAAAGAATAAAAATTAAAAAGATATTAAAATTATCAATTTACCTAATTCTACATTTTTTTGATTTTTTTATTAAAAAGGAATTAGAATTAAAACCTAATTAACCTAAATAAGTTACATTCTAATTTATTTATGAAAATAATTATAATATAAATATTTATTAATTTTTGGCTTTTTTCTGATTTTTTTTGAATGTTTTTTATATTTTTTGTAAACAAAATTAATTAATTAAATTGAGATGACAAATTAAATAAAATTGCAATAAAAGAACATAAAATATAAACATGAATAAGAAAATGCAAACCAGGAGGGGGGGTTCAGGCCCCAGATGGGGATGTTGGTCCAAAGATCAGGCCCAATAAGCATGGAAGTTCGTTGACCTTTCTGGATTATGTATGATGCGTTTGACTTGAGTGCATGTGTTCTTCAGAATCTTGGCTTTGGATTGGTCTTAGTGCACACGTGAGTGGCCTGGATGTAGCGTGTATAGTGTACCTTGACATGAGCGTTGCATGGAATTAGTTGATGAAAAATAATATGGAATATGTGAAAGACCTGGGGTTCGAACCCAGGTCTTGTGGATTGTCCTTGCATGTGCCTGCCATCTGTGCCATTTGCGTTTCAATTAATATACAATAGTCAATAAATATTATATAAAAAAAAAGTTAGTGCTCTTTGATACGCGCGCGAAATTTCGAATTAACCAATCCCTGCGTGCCACGGAGTTGTCTTCTTCGCGTGCCTGAAAATAAAAACAATATGGCAACGGTTTTAACGCGTTGCAGAAAGGTGCCTATTGAAAAATAACGATTAGAACCCTAGGCATCATAAATTGTTCGCGAGCATATGGATCTTCTCGTCTCTGAGCCCTGAGTTCAACCATGGTGGTTTGGAGTTCTGATTTTGCCTCTACGTAAAAACCCTCTTTCAAGCTCCTGAAAACCCTAAAAGAGAAACATGGCAATGTCTTCTATACAACACAAAGACTCAATTAAATATAATGGTTAGTTGTAAAACCTTGTGAGGAACATGAATATATCATTAAAATGCCATGATCATGCCTTAACACCAAAATACGATTATGGATGTTCTTTGGTACAGTTTGAACCCGTTTTACCAATTCTTGTAGCTTTGCTTGTGGTTTATGATTGATACACGTTCAGAATCACACAAGGAAGCTATTGTAAAAGGAATGGAGGCTTGAATCTACTTAGAACCTTGAAATCAGTTTCCAATTTTTTTTGACAGTTTTCAAGTTTTGGTCCTTGCTTTTGAGCGCCGCTTGCAGTCTAATATCATTAGGGTTATGTTCTAGTATATGTAAGGAATGATTTAGGTCAACAATTTCAACAAAAATCTCTTGCAATTATGAATTGAAGATTTGATTTTTCTCCATTATATTTTCAATCTTTTTCACATGGTTTTTGTGCAAATCATATCCAATTCAATCCAATTCTTCCTAATCAGCATGTGCACGAAATCTCAAGTTCAAATCATGCATAAAAAGATTTGTTTAGGTTAAGGTTATATTTTTCATGAATTAAAATGATTTAAATGAATATAAATTAATATTAATTCAAATAAATAATTAAAAAATATGAAAATACTTCCCTTTGGGCCTAGTGGTCGTGCATAGGCTTGGCATGAAGAAATTTGGAAGGAAAATAGGCCCATTTGCATTTTTAGGCCTTTTGCATCAATGTTGACTTTTCAAAATTCCTAAAAATTTCCCAACTTCCACAAGGCCTAACTTGGTCAATTTTTAAGCTTTTCACATGTTCTTGGACATTTTGGAAAGGTCTTTGAGTCCTTTAACCAATGCCTTTGGTCCCATGTCATTTTGATTTACCAATCTCAAGTTATGGCCTTTGACTTAAAGTCACTTTTTGTTGACTTTTGAAAATGACCTATAATGTTGAAATTGATAACTTTTTGTGAGAGCATTTCTTGGACTTGGAACATGAAGATGAATTGTAGGAAATGTCTTTCTCTTCAAAATGAGCTTTGGATGGAATTTTTCTGATAATCCATGTGAAGGTTATGCCCTGGTCAATTTCAGTTGACTTTTTCAGCTGTCCAAATATAGCAACTTTTGCATCTTTGATGATTTCTGAGCCAAATTTGAGAATCATGATCAAGCATTGATCAAATGATGTTTGTGGCTTCAAAATGATATATTGACCAAAAATTTGAATTTTTGACTGTCAAATGACCATTTTGCCCCTACAGTTGACTGTAGTGCAATCTAGGGTTTTGACTGTGCAATTTTGAGCTGAATGCCTTGAAACTTGATATGAAGACACTTGACCATCTTTTTAAGCATGTGAGACTTGATTGGGCCTTTGAAAAGTTTATTTGCTTGACCAGAACTCAAACCCTAGTTTTGACTGTATAGGAGATAGTTGAGCTGCATAACCCTTGGGGAATTTTGTGACCTTGACTTGGCAATTCTTGATGAATATGGGAGGGCAAATTTTGGGGTACAACACCTACTATGCAGGTTTTCATATCGAAGTAACCCTACTATCCAGGTTCCTTTTCACAGCCCTACTATCCAGTCTTTCATATCGAAGTAACTCTACTATCCATGTTCCTTCTCACAGCCCTAATATCCAGGCTTTGATATCGAAGTAACCCTACTATATAGGTTCCCTCTCACAACCCTACTATCCAGGCTTTCATATCGAAGTAACCCTACTATCCATGTTCCTTCTCACAGCCCTACTATCCAGGCTTTCATATCGAAGTAACCCTACTATCCAGGTTCCT
This sequence comes from Vicia faba, assembly GCA_948472305.1. NCBI lineage: Eukaryota > Viridiplantae > Streptophyta > Magnoliopsida > Fabales > Fabaceae > Vicia > Vicia faba. Next base: position 69,857,841 of record OX451740.1, read on the forward strand.
TCTCACAGCCCTACTATCTAGGATTTCATATCGAAGTAACCCTACTATCCAGGTTCCTTCTCACAGCCCTACTATCCAGGCTCTCATATCAAAGTAACCCTACTATTTAGGTTCCTTCTCATAGCCCTACTATCCAGGCTTTCATATCGAAGTAACCCTACTATCCAGGTTCCTTCTCACATGCCTACTATCTAGGCTTTCATATCAAAGTAACCCTACTATCCAGGTTCCTTCTCACATCCCTACTATATAGGCTTTCATATCAAAGTAACCCTACTATCCAGGTTCCTTCTCACAGCCCTACTATCCAGGCTTTCATATCGAAGTAACCCTACTATCCAGGTTCCTTCTCACAGCCCTACTATCTAGGCTTTCATTTCGAAGTAACCCTATTTTCGAGGTTTCTTCTCATAGCCCTACTATCCAGGCTTTCATTTCGAAGTAACTCTCCTATCCAGGTTCCTTCTCATATCCCTACTATCCAGGCTTTCATTTCCAAGTAACACTACTATCCAGGTTCCTTCTCATAGCTCCACTATCCAACCTTTCATTTCGAAGTAAACCTACTATCCAGGTTCCTTCTCATAGCCCTACTATCTAGGCATTCATTTCTAAGTAACCCTACTATCCAGGTTCCTTCTCACAACCGTAATACCCAGGCTTTCATATCGAAGTAACCCTATTTTCCAGGTTCCTTCTTACAACCATAATATCCTGGCTTTCATATCGAAGTAACCCTACTATCCAGGTTCCTTCTCATAGCCCTACTATCCAGGCTTTCATATCTAAGTAACCCATCGAGGATCCTTCTCACAGCCCTACTATGCAGGATTTCATATCGAAGTAACCCTACTATCCAGGTTCCTTCTCACAACCCTACTATCCAGGCTTTCATATCGAAGTAACTCTACTATCCAGGTTCCTTCTCACAACCCTAATATCCAGGCTTTGATATCGAAGTAACCCTACTATCCAGGTTCCCTCTCACCACCCTACTATCCAGGCTTTCATATCAAAGTAACCCTACTATCCAGGTTCCTTCTCACAGCCGTACTACCCAGGCTTTCATATCGAAGTAACCCTACTATCCAGGTTCCTTGTCACAGCCCTACTATCCAGGCTTTCATATCGAAGTAACCCTACTATCCAGGTTCCTTCTCACAACCCTATTAACCAGGATTTCATATCGAAGTAACCCTACTATCCAGGTTCCTTCTCACAGCCCTACTATCCAGGCTCTCATATCAAAGTAACCCTACTTTCCAGGTTCCTTCTCACAACCCTAATATCCTGGCTTTCATATCGAAGTAACCCGACTATCCAGGTTCCTTCTCATAGCCCTACTATCCAGGATTTCATTTCGAAGTAACCCTACTATCCAGGTTCCTTCTCATAGCCCTACTATCCAAGCTTTTATTTCGAAGTAACCCTACTATTCAGGTTCCTTCTCACAGCCCTACTACCCAGGCTTTCATATCGAAGTAAACCTACTATCCAGGATCCTTCTCACAGCCCTACTATCCCGGCTTTCATATCAAAGTAACCCTGCTATTCAGGTTCCATCTCAAATCCCTACTATCTAGGCTTTCATATCTAAGTAACCCTACTATCCAGGTTCCTTCTCACAGCCCTACTATCTAGGCTTTCATATCGAAGTAACCCTACTATCCAGGTTCCTTCTCACAACCCTACTATCCAGGCTTTCATTTCGAGGTAACCCTATTATCGAGGTTTCTTCTCATAGCCCTACTATCCAGGCTTTCATTTCGAAGTAACTCTACTATCCAGGTTCCTTCTCATATCCCTACTATCCAGGCTTTTATTTCGAAGTAACACTACTATCCAGGTTCCTTCTCATAGCTCTACTATCCATGCTTTCGTTTCGAAGTAAACCTACTATCCAGGTTCCTTCTCATAGCCCTACTATCTAGGCATTCATTTCGAAGTAACACTACTATCCAGGTTCCTTCTCACAGCCTTACTACCCAGGCTTTCATATCGAAGTAAACCTACTATCCAGGATCCTTCTCACAGCCCTACTATCCAGGCTTTCATATCAAAGTAACCCTACTATCCAGGTTGCTTCTCAAAGCCCTACCATCCAGGCTTTCATATCTAAGTAACCCTACTATCGAGGTTTCTTCTCATAGCCCTACTATGCAGGTTTTCATATCGAAGTAACCCTACTATCTAGGTTCCTTTTCACAGCCCTACTATCCAGTCTTTCATATCGAAGTAACTCTACTATCCATGTTCCTTCTCACAGCCCTAATATCCAGGCTTTGATATCGAAGTAACCCTACTATATAGGTTCCCTCTCACAACCCTACTATCCAGGCTTTCATATCGAAGTAACCCTACTATCCATGTTCCTTCTCACAGCCCTACTATCCAGGCTTTCATATCGAAGTAACCCTACTATCCAGGTTCCTTCTCACAGCCCTACTATCTAGGATTTCATATCGAAGTAACCCTACTATCCAGGTTCCTTCTCACAGCCCTACTATCCAGGCTCTCATATCAAAGTAACCCTACTATTTAGGTTCCTTCTCATAGCCCTACTATCCAGGCTTTCATATCGAAGTAACCCTACTATCCAGGTTCCTTCTCACATGCCTACTATCTAGGCTTTCATATCAAAGTAACCCTACTATCCAGGTTCCTTCTCACATCCCTACTATATAGGCTTTCATATCGAAGTAACCCTACTATCCAGGTTCCTTCTCACAATCCTACTATCCAGGCTTTCATATCGAAGTAACCCTACTATCCAGGTTCCTTCTCATAACCCTACTATCCAGGATTTCATATCGAAGTAACCCTACTACCCAGGTTCCTTCTCACAGCCCTACTATCTAGGCTTTCATATTGAAGTAACCCTACTATGCAGGTTCCTTCTCACAACCCTACTATCCAGGCTTTCATATCGAAGCAACCCTACTATTCAGGTTCCTTCTCATAGCCCTACTATCCAGGCTTTCATATTGAAGTAACCCTACTATTCAGGTTCCTTCTCATAGCCCTACTATCCAGGTTTACATATCGAACTAATCCTACTATCCAGGTTCCTTCTCACAACCATACTATCCAGGCTTTGATATCGAAGTAACCCTACTATCCAGGTTCCTTCTCACAGCCCCACTATCCAGGCTTTCATATCGAAGTAACCCTACTATCCAGGTACCTTCTCACAATCCTACTATCCAGGCTTTCATATCGAAGTAACCCTACTATCCAGGTTCCTTCTCATAGCCCTATTATCCAGGCTTTCATATCGAAGTAACCCTACTATCCAGGTTCCTTCTCACAGCCCTACTATCCAGGCTTTCATATCGAAGTAACCCTACTATCCAGGTTCCTTCTCACAACCCCACTATCCATGCTTTCGTATCTAAGTAACCTTACTATCCAGGCTTTCGTATCTAAGTAACCTTACTATCCAGGATCCTTCTCACAGCCCTACTATTTAGGCTTTCGTATCGAAGTAACCCTACTATCCAGGTTCCTTCTCACAGCCCTACTATCTAGGCTTTCATATCGAAGTAACCCTATTGTTCAGGTTTCTTCTCACAACCGTACTATCCAGGCTTTGATATCGAAGTAACCCTACTATTCATGTTCCTTCTCACAGCCCCATTATCTAGGCTTTCATATCGAAGTAACCCTACTATCAAGGTTCCTTCTTACAACCCTACTATCCAGGCTTTCTCATTGAAGTAACCCTACTATCTAGGTTCCTTCTCACAGGCCTGCTGTCCTGGCTTTCATATCAAAGTGACCCTACTATCTAGGTTCCTTCTCACAGCCCTACTATCCAGGATTTCATATCGAAGTAACCCTACTATCCAAGATTTCATATTGAAGTAACCCTACTATCCAGGTTCCTTCTCACAACCCTACTATCCAGGATTTCACATCGAAGTAACCCTACTATCCAGGTTCCTTCTCACAACCCTACTATCCAGGCTTTCATATCGAAGTAACCCTACTATTCAGGTTCCTTCTCATAGCCCTACTATCCAATCTTTCATATCGAAGTAACCCTATTATCCAGGTTCCTTCTCACAGCCCTACTATCTAGGATTTCATATTGAAGTAACCCTACTATCTAGGTTCCTTCTCACAGCCCAACTCTCCAGGCTTTCATATCGAAGTAACCCTACTATTCAGGTTCCTTCTAATAGCCCTTCTATCCAGGCTTTCATATCGAAGTAACCCTACTATCCAGGTTCCTTCTTACAGCCCTACTATCTAGGCTTTCATATCGAAGTAACCCTACTATCCAGGTTCCTTCTCACAACCGTACTATGCAGGCTTTCATATCGAAGTAACCCTACTATCCAGGTTCCTTCTCACAGCCCCACTATCCAGGCTTTCATATCGAAGTAACCCTACTATCCAGGTTCCTTCTCATAGCCCAACTACCCAGGCTTTCTCATCGAAGTAACCCTACTTTCCAGGTTCCTTCTCACAACCCTAATATCCTGGCTTTCATATCGAAGTAACCCTACTATCCAGGTTCCTTCTCACAGCCCTACTATGCAGGTTTTCATATCGAAGTAACCGTACTATCCAGGTTCCTTCTCATAGGCCTACTATCCAGGCTTTCATATCGAAGTAACTCTACTATCCAGGTTCCTTCTCACAGCCCTAATATCCAGGCTTTGATATCGAAGTAACCCTACTATCCAGGTTCCCTCTCATAACCCTACTATCTAGGCTTTCATATTGAAGTAACCCTACTATCCAGGTTCCTTCTCACAGCCCTACTATCCAGGCTTTCATATCGAAGTAACCCTACTATCCAGGTTCCCTCTCATAACCCTACTATCTAGGATTTCATATCGAAGTAACCCTACTATCGAGGTTCCTTCTCACAGCCCTACTATCCAGGCTCTCATATCAAAGTAACCCTACTATTCAGGTTCCTTCTCATAGCCCTACTATCCAGGCTTTCATATCGAAGTAACCCTACTATCCAGGTTCCTTCTCATAGCCCTACTATCCAGGCTTTCATATCGAAGTAACCCTACTATCCAGGTTCCTTCTCACAGCCCTACTATCCAGGCTTTCATATCAAAGTAACCCTACTATCCAGGTTCCTTCTCACAACCCCACTATCCAGGCTTTCGTATCTAAGTAACCTTACTATCCAGGTTCCTTCTCACAGCCCTACTATTTAGGCTTTAGTATCGAAGTAACCCTACTATCCAGGTTCCTTCTCACAACCCTACTATTTAGGCTTTCATATCGAAGTAACCCTACTGTCCAGGTTTCTTCTAAACACCGTACTATCCAGGCTTTGATATCGAAGTAACCCTACTATCCAGGTTCCTTCTCACAGCCCCACTATCTAGGCTTTCATATCGAAGTAACCCTACTATCATGGTTCCTTCTCACAGCCCTACTATCCAGGCTTTCTCATTGAAGTAACCCTACTATCTAGGTTCCTTCTCATAGGCCTGCTGTACAGGCTTTCATATCGAAGTAACCCTACTATCTAGGTTCCTTCTCACAGCCCTACTATCCAGGCTTTCATATCAAAGTAACCCTACTATCCAGGTTCCTTCTCACAACCCTACTATCCAGGCTTTCATTTCGAAGTAACCCTATTATCGAGGTTTCTTCTCATAGCCCTACTATCCAGGAAATCATTTCGAAGTAACTCTATTATCCAGGTACTTTCTCATAGCCCTACTATCCAGGCTTTCATTTCGAAGTAACACTACTATCTAGGTTCCTTCTCATAGCCCTATTATCCAGGATTTCATTTCGAAGTAACCCTACTATCCAGGTTCCTTCTCATAGCCCTACTATCCATGCTTTCATTTCGAAGTAACCCTACTATCCAGGTTCCTTCTCACATCCTTACTATCTAGTCTTTCATATCGAAGTAACCCTAATATCCAGGTTCCTTCTCACAGCCCTACTATCTAGGCTTTCATATCGAAGTAACCCTACTATCCAGGTTCCTTCTCATAGCCCTACTATCCAGGATTTCATTTCGAGGTAACTCTACTATCCAGGTTCCTTCTCATATCTCTACTATCCAGGATTTCACATCGAAGTAACCCTACTATCCAGGTTCCTTCTCACAACCCTACTATCCAGTCTTTCATATCGAAGTAACCCTACTATTCAGGTTCCTTCTCATAGCCCTACTATCCAATCTTTCATATCGAAGTAACCCTATTATCCAGGTTCCTTCTCACAGCCCTACTATCTAGGATTTCATATTGAAGTAACCCTACTATCTAGGTTCCTTCTCACAGCCCTACTATCCAGGCTTTCATATCGAAGTAACCCTACTATTCAGGTTCCTTCTAATAGCCCTACTATCCAGGCTTTCATATCGAAGTAACCCTACTATCCAGGTTCCTTCTTACAGCCCTACTATCTAGGCTTTCATATCGAAGTAACCCTACTATCCAGGTTCCTTCTCACAACCCTACTATGCAGGCTTTCATATCGAAGTAACCCTACTATCCAGGTTCCTTCTCACAACCCCACTATCCAGGCTTTCATATCGAAGTAACCCTACTATCCAGGTTCCTTCTCATAGCCCTACTACCCAGGCTTTCTCATCGAAGTAACCCTACTTTCCAGGTTCCTTCTCACAACCCTAATATCCTGGCTTTCATATCGAAGTAACCCTACTATCCAGGTTCCTTCTCAAAGCCTTACTATCCAGGCTTTCATATCTAAGTAACCCTACTGTCGAGGTTCCTTCTCACAGCCCTACTATGCAGGTTTTCATATCGAAGTAACCGTACTATCCAGGTTCCTTCTCATAGCCCTACTATCCAGGCTTTCATATCGAAGTAACTCTACTATCCAGGTTCCTTCTCACAGCCCTAATATCCAGGCTTTGATATCGAAGTAACCCTACTATCCAGGTTCCCTCTCATAACCCTATTATCTAGGCTTTCATATTGAAGTAAACATACTATCCAGGTTCCTTCTCACAGCCCTACTATCCAGGCTTTCATATCGAAGTAACCCTACTATCCAGGTTCCCTCTCATAACCCTACTATCTAGGATTTCATATCGAAGTAACCCTACTATCGAGGTTCCTTCTCACAGCCCTACCATCCAGGCTCTCATATCAAAGTAACCCTACTATTCAGGTTCCTTCTCATAGCCCTACTATCCAGGCTTTCATATCGAAGTAACCCTACTATCCAGGTTCCTTCTCACAGCCCTACTATACAGGCTCTCATATCAAAGTAACCCTACTATTCAGGTTCCTTCTCATAGCCCAACTATCTAGGCTTTCATATCGAAGTAACCCTACTATCCAGGTTCCTTCTCACAGCCCAACTATGTAGTCTTTCATATTGAAGAAACCCTACTATCCAGGTTCCTTCTCACAGCCCTATTATCCAGGTTTTCATATCGAAGTAACCCTACTATCCAGGTTCCTTCTCACAATCCTACTATCAATGCTTTCATATCGAAGTAACCCTACTATCCAGGTTCCTTCTCATAACCCTACTATCTAGGATTTCATATCGAAGTAACCCTACTATCCAGGTTCCTTCTCACAGCCCTACTATCAAGGATTTCAGATCGAAGTAACCCTACTATCCAGGTTCCTTCTCACACCCCTACTATCCAGGCTTTCGTATCTAAGTAACCTTACTATCCAGGTTCCTTCTCACAGCCCTACTATTTAGGCTTTCGTATCGAAGTAACCCTACTATCCAGGTTCCTTCTCACAACCCTATTATCTAGGCTTTCATATCGAAGTAACCCTACTGTGCAGGTTTCTACTCACAACCGTACTATCCAGGCTTTGATATCGAAGTAACCCTACTATCCAGGTTCCTTCTCACAGCCCCACTATCCAGGCTTTCATATCAAAGTAACCCTACTATCCAGGTTCCTTCTCATAGCCCTACTATCCAGGCTTTCATATCGAAGTAACCCTACTATCCAGGTTCCTTCTCACAGCCCTACTATACAGGCTCTCATATCAAAGTAACCCTACTATTCAGGTTCCTTCTCATAGCCCAACTATCTAGGCTTTCATATCGAAGTAATCCTACTATCCAGGTTCCTTCTCATAGCCGTACTATCTAGTCTTTCATATTGAAGAAACCCTACTATCCAGGTTCCTTCTCACAGCCCTATTATCCAAGATTTCATATCGAAGTAACCCTACTATCCAGGTTCCTTCTCACAATCCTACTATCAATGCTTTCATATCGAAGTAACCCTACTATCCAGGTTCCTTCTCACAGCCCTACTATCTAGGTTTTCATATCGAAGTAACCCTACTATCCAGGTTCCTTCTCACAGCCCTACTATCAAGGATTTCAGATCGAAGTAACCCTACTATCCAGGTTCCTTCTCACACCCCTACTATCCAGGCTTTCGTATCTAAGTAACCTTACTATCCAGGTTCCTTCTCACAGCCCTACTATTTAGGCTTTCGTATCGAAGTAACCCTACTATCCAGGTTCCTTCTCACAACCCTATTATCTAGGCTTTCATATCGAAGTAACCCTACTGTGCAGGTTTCTACTCACAACCGTACTATCCAGGCTTTGATATCGAAGTAACCCTACTATCCAGGTTCCTTCTCACAGCCCCACTATCCAGGCTTTCATATCAAAGTAACCCTACTATCCAGGTTCCTTCTCACAGCCCTACTATCCAGTCTTTCATATCGAAGTAACCCTACTATCCAGGTTCCTTCTCACAACCCTACTATCCAGGCTTTCATATCGAAGTAACCCTACTATTCAGGTTCCTTCTCATAGCCCTACTATCCAGGTTTTCATATCGAAGTAATCCTACTATCCAGGTTCCTTCTCATAGCCGTACTATCTAGGCTTTCATATTGAAGTAACCCTACTATCCAGGTTCCTTCTCACAGCCCTATTATCCAAGATTTCATATCGAAGTAACCCTACTATCCAGGTTCCTTCTCACAGCCCCACTATCAAGGCTTTCATATCGAAGTAACCCTACTATCCAGGTTCCTTCTCACAGCCCCACTATCTAGGTTTTCATATCGAAGTAACCCTACTATCATGGTTCCTTCTCACAGCCCTACTATCCAGGCTTTCTCATTGAAGTAACCCTACTATCTAGGTTCCTTCTCATAGGCCTGCTGTACAGGCTTTCATATCGAAGTAACCCTACTATCTAGGTTCCTTCTCACAGCCCTACTATCCAGGCTTTCATATCGAAGTAACCCTACTATCCAGGTTCCTTCTCACAACCCTACTATCCAGGCTTTCATTTCGAAGTAACCCTATTATCGAGGTTTCTTCTCATAGCCCTACTATCCAGGAAATCATTTCGAAGTAACTCTATTATCCAGGTACTTTCTCATAGCCCTACTATCCAGGCTTTCATTTCGAAGTAACACTACTATCTAGGTTCCTTCTCATAGCCCTATTATCCAGGATTTCATTTCGAAGTAACCCTACTATCCAGGTTCCTTCTCATAGCCCTACTATCCATGCTTTCATTTCGAAGTAACCCTACTATCCAGGTTCCTTCTCACATCCTTACTATCTAGTCTTACATATCGAAGTAACCCTAATATCCAGGTTCCTTCTCACAGCCCTACTATCCAGGCTTTCATATCGAAGTAACCCTACTATCCAGGTTCCTTCTCATAGCCCTACTATCCAGGATTTCATTTCGAGGTAACTCTACTATCCAGGTTCCTTCTCATATCTCTACTATCCATGCTTTCATTTCAAAGTAAACCAACTATACAGGTTCCTTCTCATAGCCCTACTATCTAGGCATTCATTTCGAAGTAACCCTACTATCCAGGTTCCTTCTCACAGCCCTACTACCCAGGCTTTCATATCGAAGTAACCCTACTTTCCAGGTTCCTTCTCACAACCCTAATATCCTGGCTTTCATATCGAAGTAACCCTACTATCCAGGTTCCTTCTCATAGCCCTACTATCAAGGATTTCATTTCGAAGTAACCCTACTATCCAGGTTCCTTCTCACAGCCCTACTACCCAGGCTTTCATATCGAAGTAAACCTACTATCCAGGATCCTTCTCACAGCCCTACTATCCAGGCTTTCATATCAAAGTAACCCTACTATCCAGGTTCCTTCTCATAGCCCTACTATCCAGGATTTCATTTCGAGGTAACTCTACTATCCAGGTTCCTTCTCATATCTCTACTATCCATGCTTTCATTTCGAAGTAAACCTACTATACAGGTTCCTTCTCATAGCCCTACTATCTAGGCATTCATTTCGAAGTAACCCTACTATCCAGGTTCCTTCTCACAGCCCTACTACCCAGGATTTCATATCGAAGTAACCCTACTTTCCAGGTTCCTTCTCACAACCCTAATATCATGGCTTTCATATCGAAGTAACCCTACTATCCAGGTTCCTTCTCATAGCCCTACTATCCAGGATTTCATTTCGAAGTAACCCTACTATCCAGGTTCCTTCTCACAGCCCTACTACCCAAGCTTTCATATCGAAGTAAACCTACTATCCAGGATCCTTCTCACAGCCCTACTATCCAGGCTTTCATATCAAAGTAACCCTACTATCCAGGTTCCTTCTCACATCCCTACTATATAGGCTTTCATATCGAAGTAACTCTACTATCCAGGTTCCTTCTCACAATCCTACTATCCAGGCTTTCATATCAAAGTAACCGTACTATCCAGGTTCCTTCTCATAACCCTACTATCCAGGATTTCATATCGAAGTAACCCTACTATCCAGGTTCCTTCTCACAGCCCTACTATCCAGGCTTTCCTATCGAAGTAACCCTACTATCCAGGTTCCTTCTCACAACCCTACTATCCAGGCTTTCGTATCTAAGTAACCTTACTATCCAGGTTCCTTCTCACAACCCTACTATCTAGGCTTTCATATCGAAGTAACCCTACTATCCAGGTTTCTTCTCACAACCGTACTATCCAGGCTTTGATATCGAAGTAACCCTACTATCCAGGTTCCTTCTCACAACCCCACTATCCAGGCTTTCATATCGAAGTAACCCTACTATCCAGGTTCCTTCTCACAACCCTACTATCCAAGCTTTCATATTGAAGTAACCCTACTATCCAGGTTCATTCTCACAGCCCTACTATCCAGGATTTCATATCGAAGTAACCCTACTATCCAGGTTCCTTCTCACAGCCCTAATATCCAGGCTTTTATATCGAAGTAACCCTACTATTCAGGTTCCTTCTCATAGCCCTACTATCCAGGCTTTCATATCGAAGTAGCCCTAGTATCCAGGTTCCTTCTCACAGCCCTACTATCTAGGCTTTCATATTGAAGTAACCCTACTATCCAGGTTCCTTCTCACAGCCCTATAATCCAGGCTTTCATATCGAAGTAACCCTACTATCCCAGTTCCTTCTCACAATCCTACTATCCAGGCTTTCATATCGAAGTAACCCTACTATCCAGGTTCCTTCTCATAGCTCTACTATCCAGGCTTTCATATAGAAGTAACCCTACTATCGAGGTTCCTTCTCACAGCCCTACTATCCAGGCTTTCATATCAAAGTAACCCTACTATCCAGGTTCCTTCTCACAACCCCACTATCCAGGCTTTCGTATCTAAGTAACCTTACTATCCAGGTTCCTTCTCACAGCCCTACTATTTAGGCTTTCGTATCGAAGTAACCCTACTATCCAGGTTCCTTCTCACAGCCCTACTATCCAGGCTTTCATATCAAAGTAACCCTACTATTCAGGTTTCTTCTCATAGCCCTACTATCCAGGCTTTCATATCGAAGTAACCCTACAATCCAGGTTCCTTCTCACAGCCCTACTATCTAGGCTTTCATATTGAAGTAACCCTACTATCCAGGTTCCTTCTCACAGCCCTATTATCCAGGCTTTCATATCGAAGTAACCCTACTATCCAGGTTCCTTCTCACAATCCTACTATCCAGGATTTCATATCAAAGTAACCCTACTATCCAGGTTCCTTCTCATAACCCTACTATCCAGGATTTCATATCGAAGTAACCCTACTATCCAGGTTCCTTCTCACAGCCCTACTATCCAGGCTTTCCTATCGAAGTAACCCTACTATGCAGGTTCCTTCTCACAACCCTACTATCCAGGCTTTCGTATCTAAGTAACCTTACTATCCAGGTTCCTTCTCACAGCCATACTATCTAGGCTTTCATATCGAAGTAACCCTACTGTCCAGGTTTCTTCTCACAACCGTACTATCCAGGCTTTGATATCGAAGTAACCCTACTATCCAGGTTCCTTCTCACAACCCCACTATCCAGGCTTTCATATCGAAGTAACCCTACTATCCAGGTTCCTTCTCACATCCCTACTATCCAGGCTTTCATATCGAAGTAACTCTACTATCCAGGTTCCTTCTCACAGCCCTACTATCCAGAATTTCATATCGAAGTAACCCTACTATCAAGGTTCCTTCTCACAGCCCTATTATCCAGGCTTTCATATCGAAGTAACCCTACTATTCAGGTTCCTTCTCATAGCCCTACTATCCAGGCTTTCATATCGAAGTAACCCTACTATCCAGGTTCCTTCTCACAGCCCTACTATCTAGGCTTTCATATTGAAGTTACCCTACTATCCAGGTTCCTTCTCACAGCCCTATTATCCAGGCTTTCATATCGAAGTAACCCTACTATCCAGGTTCCTTCTCACAATTCTACTATCCAGGCTTTCATATCGAAGTAACCCTACTATCCAGGTTATTTCTCATAGCCCTACTATCCAGGCTTTCATATCGAAGTAACCCTACTATCCAGGTTCCTTCTCACAGCCCTACTAGCCAGGCTTTCATATCAAAGTAACCCTACTATCCAGGTTCCTTCTCATAACCCCACTATCCAGGCTTTCGTATCTAAGTAACCTTACTATCCAGGTTCCTTCTCACAGCCCTACTATTTAGGCTTTAGTATCGAAGTAACCCTACTATCCAGGTTCCTTCTCACAACCCTACTATTTAGGCTTTCATATCGAAGTAACCCTACTGTCCAGGTTTCTTCTCAACACCGTACTATCCAGGCTTTGATATCGAAGTAACCCTACTATCCAGGTTCCTTATCACAGCCCCACTATCTAGGCTTTCATATCGAAGTAACCCTACTATCATGGTTCCTTCTCACAGCCCTACTATCCAGGCTTTCTCATTGAAGTAACCCTACTATCTAGGTTCCTTCTCATAGGCCTGCTGTACAGGCTTTCATATCGAAGTAACCCTACTATCTAGGTTCCTTCTCACAGCCCTACTATCCAGGCTTTCATATCAAAGTAACCCTACTATCCAGGTTCCTTCTCACAACCCTACTATCCAGGCTTTCATTTCGAAGTAACCATATTATCAAGGTTTCTTCTCATAGCCCTACTATCCAGGAAATCATTTCGAAGTAACTCTATTATCCAGGTACTTTCTCATAGCCCTACTATCCAGGCTTTCATTTCGAAGTAACACTACTATCTAGGTTCCTTCTCATAGCCCTATTATCCAGGATTTCATTTCGAAGTAACCCTACTATCCAGGTTCCTTCTCATAGCCCTACTATCCATGCTTTCATTTCGAAGTAACCCTACTATCCAGGTTCCTTCTCACATCCTTACTATCTAGTCTTTCATATCGAAGTAACCCTAATATCCAGGTTCCTTCTCACAGCCCTACTATCCAGGCTTTCATATCGAAGTAACCCTACTATCCAGGTTCCTTCTCATAGCCCTACTATCCAGGATTTCATTTCGAGGTAACTCTACTATCCAGGTTTCTTCTCATATCTCTACTATCCATGCTTTCATTTCGAAGTAAACCTACTATACAGGTTCCTTCTCATAGCCCTACTACCTAGGCATTCATTTCGAAGTAACCCTACTATCCAGGTTCCTTCTCACAGCCCTAGTACCCAGGCTTTCATATCGAAGTAACCCTACTTTCCAGGTTCCTTCTCACAACCCTAATATCCTGGCTTTCATATCGAAGTAACCCTACTATCCAGGTTCCTTCTCATAGCCCTACTATCCAGGATTTCATTTCGAGGTAAGCCTACTATCCAGGTTCCTTCTCACAGCCCTACTACCCAGGCTTTCATATCGAAGTAAACCTACTATCCAGGATCCTTCTCACAGCCCTACTATCCAGGCTTTCATATCAAAGTAACCCTACTATCCAGGTTCCTTCTTACATCCCTACTATATAGGCTTTCATATCGAAGTAACCCTACTATCCAGGTTCCTTCTCACAGCCCTACTATCCAGGCTTTCATATCGAAGTAACCCTACTATCCAGGTTCCTTCTCACAGCCCTACTATCTAGGCTTTCATTTCGAAGTAACCCTATTATCGAGGTTTCTTCTCATAGCCCTACTATCCAGGCTTTCATTTCGAAGTAACTCTCCTATCCAGGTTCCTTCTCATATCCCTACTATCCAGGCTTTCATTTCCAAGTAACACTACTATCCAGGTTCCTTCTCATAGCTCCACTATCCAAGCTTTCATTTCGAAGTAAACCTACTATCCAGGTTCCTTCTCATAGCCCTACTATCTAGGCATTCATTTCTAAGTAACCCTACTATCCAGGTTCCTACTCACAGCCGTAATACCCAGGCTTTCATATCGAAGTAACCCTATTTTCCAGGTTCCTTCTTACAACCATAATATCCTGGCTTTCATATTGAAGTAACCCTACTATCCAGGTTCCTTCTCAAAGCCCTACTATCCAGGCTTTCATATCTAAGTAACCCTACTATCGAGGATCCTTCTCACAGCCCTATTATGCAGGATTTCATATCGAAGTAACCCTACTATCCAGGTTCCTTCTCACAACCCTACTATCCAGGCTTTCATATCGAAGTAACTCTACTATCCAGGTTCCTTCTCACAACCCTAATATCCAGGCTTTGATATCGAAGTAACCCTACTATCCAGGTTCCCTCTCACCACCCTACTATCCAGGCTTTCATATCAAAGTAACCCTACTATCCAGGTTCCTTCTCACAGCCGTACTACCCAGGCTTTCATATCGAAGTAACCCTACTATCCATGTTCCTTGTCACAGCCCTACTATCCAGGCTTTCATATCGAAGTAACCCTACTATCCAGGTTCCTTCTCACAACCCTATTAACCAGGATTTCATATCGAAGTAACCCTACTATCCAGGTTCCTTCTCACAGCCCTACTATCCAGGCTCTCATATCAAAGTAACCCTACTTTCCAGGTTCCTTCTCACAACCCTAATATCCTGGCTTTCATATCGAAGTAACCCGACTATCCAGGTTCCTTCTCATAGCCCTACTATCCAGGATTTCATTTCGAAGTAACCCTACTATCCAGGTTCCTTCTCATAGCCCTACTATCCAAGCTTTCATTTCAAAGTAACCCTACTATTCAGGTTCCTTCTCAAAGCCCTACTACCCAGGCTTTCATATCGAAGTAAACCTACTATCCAGGATCCTTCTCACAGCCCTACTATCCCGGCTTTCATATCAAAGTAACCCTACTATTCAGGTTCCATCTCAAATCCCTACTATCTAGGCTTTCATATCTAAGTAACCCTACTATCCAGGTTCCTTCTCATATCCCTACTATCCAAGCTTTCATTTCAAAGTAACACTACTATCCAGGTTCCTTCTCATAGCTCTACTATCCATGCTTTCGTTTCAAAGTAAACCTACTATCCAGGTTCCTTCTCATAGCCCTACTATCTAGGCATTCATTTCGAAGTAACCCTACTATCCAGGTTCCTTCTCACAACCCTACTACCCAGGCTTTCATATCGAAGTAAACCTACTATCCAGGATCCTTCTCACAGCCCTACTATCCAGGCTTTCATATCAAAGTAACCCTACTATCCAGGTTGCTTCTCAAAGCCCTACTATCCAGGCTTTCATATCTAAGTAACCCTACTATCGAGGTTTCTTCTCACAGCCCTACTATGCAGGTTTTCATATCAAAGTAACCCTACTATCAAGATTCCTTTTCACAGCCCTACTATCCAGTCTTTCATATCGAAGTAACTCTACTATCCATGTTCCTTCTCACAGCCCTAATATCCAGGCTTTGATATCGAAGTAACCCTACTATACAGGTTCCCTCTCACAACCCTACTATCCAGGCTTTCATATCGAAGTAACCCTACTATCCATGTTCCTTCTCACAGCCCTACTATCCAGGCTTTCATATCGAAGTAACCCTACTATCCAGGTTCCTTCTCACAGCCCTACTATCTAGAATTTCATATCGAAGTAACCCTAATATCCAGGTTCCTTCTCACAGCCCTACTATCCAGGCTCTCATATCAAAGTAACCCTACTATTTAGGTTCCTTCTCATAGCCCTACTATCCAGGCTTTCATATCGAAGTAACCCTACTATCCAGGTTCCTTCTCACAGGCCTACTATCTAGGCTTTCATATTGAAGTAACCCTGCTATCCAAGTTCCTTCTAACAGCCCTATTATCCAGGCTTTCATATCGAAGTAACCCTACTATCCAGGTTCCTTCTCACAATCCTACTATCCAGGCTTTCATATCGAAGTAACCCTACTATCCAGGTTCCTTCTCATAACCCTACTATCCAGGATTTCATATCGAAGTAACCCTACTATCCAGGTTCCTTCTCACAGCCCTACTATCTAGGCTTTCATATTGAAGTAACCCTACTATGCAGGTTCCTTCTCACAACCCTACTATCCAAGCTTTCATATCGAAGCAACCCTACTATTCAGGTTCCTTCTCATAGCCCTACTATCCAGGCTTTCATATTGAAGTAACCCTACTATTCAGGTTCCTTCTCATAGCCCTACTATCCAGGTTTACATATCGAACTAATCCTACTATCCAGGTTCCTTCTCACAACCATACTATCCAGGCTTTGATATCGAAGTAACCCTACTATCCAGGTTCCTTCTCACAGCCCCACTATCCAGGCTTTCATATCGAAGTAACCCTACTATCCAAGTTCCTTCTCACAATCCTACTATCCAGGTTTTCATATCGAAGTAACCCTACTATCCAGGTTCCTTCTCATAGCCCTATTATCCAGGCTTTCATATCGAAGTAACCCTACTATCCAGGTTCCTTCTCACAGCCCTACTATCCAGGCTTTCATATCGAAGTAACCCTACTATCCAGGTTCCTTCTCACAACCCCACTATCCATGCTTTCGTATCTAAGTAACCTTACTATCCAGGCTTTCGTATCTAAGTAACCTTACTATCCAGGATCCTTCTCACAGCCCTACTATTTAGGCTTTCGTATCGAAGTAACCCTACTATCCAGGTTCCTTCTCACAGCCCTACTATCTAGGCTTTCATATCGAAGTAACCCTATTGTTCAGGTTTCTTCTTACAACCGTACTATCCAGGCTTTGATATCGAAGTAACCCTACTATTCATGTTCCTTCTCACAGCCCCATTATCTAGGCTTTCATATCGAAGTAACCCTACTATCAAGGTTCCTTCTTACAACCCTACTATCCAGGCTTTATCATTGAAGTAACCCTACTATCTAGGTTCCTTCTCACAGGCCTGATGTCCTGGCTTTCATATCAAAGTGACCCTACTATCTAGGTTCCTTCTCACAGCCCTACTATCCAGGATTTCATATCGAAGTAACCCTACTATCCAGGATTTCATATTGAAGTAACCCTACTATCCAGGTTCCTTCTCACAACCCTACTATCCAGGATTTCACATCGAAGTAACCCTACTATCCAGGTTCCTTCTCACAACCCTACTATCCAGGCTTTTATATCGAAGTAACCCTACTATTCAGGTTCCTTCTCATAGCCCTACTATCCAATCTTTCATATCGAAGTAACCCTATTATCAAGGTTCCTTCTCACAGCCCTACTATCTAGGATTTCATATTGAAGTAACCCTACTATCTAGGTTCCTTCTCACAGCCCTACTATCCAGGCTTTCATATCGAAGTAACCCTACTATTCAGGTTCCTTCTAATAGCCCTACTATCCAGGCTTTCATATCGAAGTAACCCTACTATCCAGGTTCCTTCTTACAGCCCTACTATCTAGGCTTTCATATCGAAGTAACCCTACTATCCAGGTTCCTTCTCACAACCCTACTATGCAGGCTTTCATATCGAAGTAACCCTACTATCCAGGTTCCTTCTCACAGCCCCACTATCCAGGCATTCATATCGAAGTAACCCTACTATCCAGGTTCCTTCTCATAGCCCTACTACCCAGGCTTTCTCATCGAAGTAACCCTACTTTCCAGGTTCCTTCTCACAACCCTAATATCCTGGCTTTCATATCGAAGTAACCCTACTATCCAGGTTGCTTCTCAAAGCCCTACTATCCAGGCTTTCATATATAAGTAACCCTACTATCGAGGTTCCTTCTCACAGCCCTACTATGCAGGTTTTCATATCGAAGTAACCGTACTATCCAGGTTCCTTCTCATAGCCCTACTATCCAGGCTTTCATATCGAAGTAACTCTACTATCCATGTTCCTTCTCACAGCCCTAATATCCAGGCTTTGATATCGAATTAACCCTACTATCCAGGTTCCTTCTCACAGCCCTATTATCCAGGTTTTCATATCGAAGTAACCCTACTATCCTGGTTCCTTCTCACAATCCTACTATCAAAGCTTTCATATCGAAGTAACCCTACTATCCAGGTTCCTTCTCATAACCCTACTATCTAGGATTTCATATCGAAGTAACCCTACTATCCAGGTTCCTTCTCACAGCCCTACTATCAAGGATTTCAGATCGAAGTAACCCTACTATCCAGGTTCCTTCTCACAACCCTACTATCCAGGCTTTCGTATCTAAGTAACCTTACTATCCAGGTTCCTTCTCACAGCCCTACTATTTAGGCTTTCGTATCGAAGTAACCCTACTATCCAGGTTCCTTCTCACAACCCTATTATCTAGGCTTTCATATCGAAGTAACCCTACTGTGCAGGTTTCTACTCACAACCGTACTATCCAGGCTTTGATATCGAAGTAACCCTACTATCCAGGTTCCTTCTCACAGCCCCACTATCTAGGCTTTCATATCAAAGTAACCCTACTATCCAGGTTCCTTCTCACAGCCCTACTATCCAGTCTTTCATATCGAAGTAACCCTACTATCCAGGTTCCTTCTCACAACCCTACTATCCATGCTTTCATATCGAAGTAACCCTACTATTCAGGTTCCTTCTCATAGCCCTACTATCCAGGTTTTCATATCGAAGTAATCCTACTATCCAGGTTCCTTCTCATAGCCGTACTATCTAGGCTTTCATATTGAAGTAACCCTACTATCCAGGTTCCTTCTCACAGCCCTATTATCCAAGATTTCATATCGAAGTAACCCTACTATCCAGGTTCCTTCTCACAGCCCCACTATCCAGGCTTTCATATCGAAGTAACCCTACTATCCAGGTTCCTTCTCACGGCCCTACTATCCAGGATTTCATATCGAAGTAACCCTAATATCTAGGTTCCTTCTCACCGCCCCACTATCCAGGCTTTCATATCGAAATAACCCTACTATCAAGGTTTCTTCTCACAGCCCTACTATCGAAGCTTTCTCATCGAAGTAACCCTACTATCTAGTTTCCTTTTCACAGCCCTACTGTCCAGGCTTTCATATCGAAATAACCCTACTATCCAGGTTCCTTCTCACAACCCTACTATGCAGGCTTTCATATCGAAGTAACCCTACTATCCAGGTTCCTTCTCACAGCCCCACTATCCAGGCTTTCATATCGAAGTAACCCTACTATCCAGGTTCCTTCTCATAGCCCTACTATCCAGGCTTTCTCATCGAAGTTACCCTACTTTCCAGGTTCCTTCTCACAACCCTAATATCCTGGCTTTCATATCGAAGTAACCCTACTATCCAGGTTCCTTCTCAAAGCCTTACTATCCAAGATTTCATATCTAAGTAACCCTACTATCGAGGTTCCTTCTCACAGCCCTACTATGCAGGTTTTCATATCGAAGTAACCCTACTATCCAGGTTGCTTCTCACAGCCCTACTATCCAGGCTTTCATATCGAAGTAACTCTACTATCCAGGTTCCTTCTCACAGCCCTAACATCCAGATTTTGATATCGAAGTAACCCTACTATCCAGGTTCCCTCTCATAACCCTACTATCCAGGCTTTCATATCGAAGTAACCCTACTATCCAGGTTCCTTCTCACAGCCCTACTATCCAGGCTTTCATATCGAAGTAACCCTACTATCCAGGTTCCTTCTCACAGCCCTACTATCCAGGATTTCATATCGAAGTAACCCTACTATCCAGGTTCCTTCTCACAACCCTACTATCCAGGTTCCTTCTTACAACCCTACTATCCAGGCTTTCTCATTGAAGTAACCCTACTATCTAGGTTCCTTCTCACAGGCCTGCTGTCATGGCTTTCATATCAAAGTGACCCTACTATCTAGGTTCCTTCTCACAGCCCTACTATCCAGGATTTCATATCGAAGTAACCCTACTATCCAAGATTTCATATTGAAGTAACCCTACTATCCAGGTTCCTTCTCACAACCCTACTATCCAGGATTTCATATCGAAGTAACCCTACTATCCAGGTTCCTTCTCACAACCCTACTATCCAGGCTTTCATATCGAAGTAACCCTACTATTCAGGTTCCTTCTCATAGCCCTACTATCCAATCTTTCATATCGAAGTAACCCTACTATCCAGGTTCCTTCTCACAGCCCTACTATCTAGGATTTCATATTGAAGTAACCCTACTATCCAGGTTCCTTCTCACAGCCCTACTATCCAGGCTTTCATATCGAAGTAACCCTACTATTCAGGTTCCTTCTAATAGCCCTATTATCCAGGCTTTCATATCGAAGTAACCCTACTATCAAGGTTCCTTCTTACAGCCCTACTATCTAGGCTTTCATATCGAAGTAACCCTACTATCCAGGTTCCTTCTCACAACCCTACTATGCAGGCTTTCATATCGAAGTAACCCTACTATCCAGGTTCCTTCTCACAGCCCCACTATCCAGGCTTTCATATCGAAGTAACCCTACTCTCCAGGTTCCTTCTCATAGCCCTACTACCTAGGCTTTCTCATCGAAGTAACCCTACTTTCCAGGTTCCTTCTGACAACCCTAATATTCTGGCTTTCATATCGAAGTAACCCTACTATCCAGGTTCCTTCTCAAAGCCCTACTATCCAGGCTTTCATATCTAAGTAACCCTAATATCGAGGTTCCTTCTCACAGCCCTACTATGCAGGTTTTCATATCGAAGTAACCGTACTATCCAGGTTCCTTCTCATAGCCCTACTATCCAGGCTTTCATATCGAAGTAACTCTACTATCCAGGTTCCTTCTCACAGCCCTAATATCCAGGCTTTGATATCGAAGTAACCCTACTATCCAGGTTCCCTCTCATAACCCTACTATCTAGGCTTTCATATTGAAGTAACCCTATTATCCAGGTTCCTTCTCACAGCCCTACTATCCAGGCTTTCATATCGAAGTAACCCTACTATCCAGGTTCCCTCTCATAACCCTACTATCTAGGATTTCATATCGAAGTAACCCTACTATCGAGGTTCCTTCTCACAGCCCTACTATCCAGGCTCTCATATCAAAGTAACCCTACTATTCAGGTTCCTTCTCATAGCCCTACTATCCAGGCTTTCATATCGAAGTAACCCTACTATCCAGGTTCCTTCTCACAGCCCTACTATACAGGCTCTCATATCAAAGTAACCCTACTATTCAGGTTCCTTCTCATAGCCCAACTATCTAGGCTTTCATATCGAAGTAACCCTACTATCCAGGTTCCTTCTCACAGCCCTACTATGTAGTCTTTCATATTGAAGAAACCCTACTATCCAGGTTCCTTCTCACAGCCCTATTATCCAGGTTTTCATATCGAAGTAACCCTACTATCCAGGTTCCTTCTCACAATCCTACTATCCAAGCTTTCATATCGAAGTAACCCTACTATCCAGGTTCCTTCTCATAACCCTACTATCCAGGATTTCATATCGAAGTAACCCTACTATCCAGGTTCCTTCTCACAGCCCTACTATCAAGGATTTCAGATCGAAGTAACCCTACTATCCAGGTTCCTTCTCACAACCCTACTATCCAGGCTTTCGTATATAAGTAACCTTACTATCCAGGTTCCTTCTCACAGCCCTACTATTTAGGCTTTCGTATCGAAGTAACCCTACTATCCAGGTTCCTTCTCACAACCCTACTATCTAGGCTTTCATAACGAAGTAACCCTACTGTGCAGGTTTCTACTCACAACCGTACTATCCAGGCTTTGATATCGAAGTAACCCTACTATCCAGGTTCCTTCTCACAGCCCCACTATCCAGGCTTTCATATCAAAGTAACCCTACTATCCAGGTTCCTTCTCACAGCCCTACTATCCAGTCTTTCATATCGAAGTAACCCTACTATCCAGGTTCCTTCTCACAACCCTACTATCCAGGCTTTCATATCGAAGTAACCCTACTTTTCAGGTTCCTTCTCATAGCCCTACTATCCAGGTTTTCATATCGAAGTAATCCTACTATCCAGGTTCCTTCTCATAGCCCTACTATCTAGGCTTTCATATTGAAGTAACCCTACTATCCAGGTTCCTTCTCACAGCCCTATTATCCAAGATTTCATATCGAAGTAACCCTACTATCCAGGTTCCTTCTCATAACCCCACTATCCAGGCTTTCATATCGAAGTAACCCTGCTATCCAGGTTCCTTCTCACGACCCTACTATCCAGGATTTCATATCGAAGTAACCCTACTATCTAGGTTCCTTCTCACCGCCCCACTATCCAGGCTTTCATATCGAAATAACCCTACTATCAAGGTTTCTTCTCACATCCCTACTATCGAAGCTTTCTCATCGAAGTAACCCTACTATCTAGTTTCCTTTTCACAGCCCTACTGTCCAGGCTTTCATATCGAAATAACCCTACTATCCAGGTTCCTTCTCACAACCCTACTATGCAGGCTTTCATATCGAAGTAACCCTACTATCCAGGTTCCTTCTCACAGCCTCACTATCCAGGCTTTCATATCGAAGTAACCCTACTATCCAGGTTCCTTCTCATAGCCCTACTATCCAGGCTTTCTCATCGAAGTTACCCTACTTTCCAGGTTCCTTCTCACAACCCTAATATCCTAGCTTTCATATCGAAGTAACCCTACTATCCAGGTTCCTTCTCAAAGCCTTACTATCCAAGATTTCATATCTAAGTAACCCTACTATCGAGGTTCCTTCTCACAGCCCTACTATGCAGGTTTTCATATCGAAGTAACCCTACTATCCAGGTTCCTTCTCACAACCCTACTATCCAGGCTTTCATATCGAAGTAACCCTACTATTCAGGTTCCTTCTCATAGCCCTACTATCCAATCTTTCATATCGAAGTAACCCTACTATCCAGGTTCCTTCTCACAACCCTATTATCTAGGATTTCATATTGAAGTAACCCTACTATCCAGGTTCCTTCTCACAGCCCTACTATCCAGGCTTTCATATCGAAGTAACCCTACTATTCAGGTTCCTTCTAATAGCCCTATTATCCAGGCTTTCATATCGAAGTAACCCTACTATCAAGGTTCCTTCTTACAGCCCTACTATCTAGGCTTTCATATCGAAGTAACCCTACTATCCAAGTTCCTTCTCACAACCCTACTATGCAGGCTTTCATATCGAAGTAACCCTACTATCCAGGTTCCTTCTCACAGCCCCACTATCCAGGCTTTCATATCGAAGTAACCCTACTCTCCAGGTTCCTTCTCATAGCCCTACTACCAAGGCTTTCTCATCGAAGTAACCCTACTTTCCAGGTTCCTTCTGACAACCCTAATATTCTGGCTTTCATATCGAAGTAACCCTACTATCCAGGTTCCTTCTCAAAGCCCTACTATCCAGGCTTTCATATCTAAGTAACCCTAATATCGAGGTTCCTTCTCACAGCCCTACTATGCAGGTTTTCATATCGAAGTAACCGTACTATCCAGGTTCCTTCTCATAGCCCTACTATCCAGGCTTTCATATCGAAGTAACTCTACTATCCAGGTTCCTTCTCACAGCCCTAATATCCAGGCTTTGATATCGAAGTAACCCTACTATCCAGGTTCCCTCTCATAACCCTACTATCTAGGCTTTCATATTGAAGTAACCCTATTATCCAGGTTCCTTCTCACAGCCCTACTATCCAGGCTTTCATATCGAAGTAACCCTACTATCCAGGTTCCCTCTCATAACCCTACTATCTAGGATTTCATATCGAAGTAACCCTACTATCGAGGTTCCTTCTCACAGCCCTACTATCCAGGCTCTCATATCAAAGTAACCCTACTATTCAGGTTCCTTCTCATAGCCCTACTATCCAGGCTTTCATATCGAAGTAACCCTACTATCCAGGTTCCTTCTCACAGCCCTACTATACAGGCTCTCATATCAAAGTAACCCTACTATTCAGGTTCCTTCTCATAGCCCAACTATCTAGGCTTTCATATCGAAGTAACCCTACTATCCAGGTTCCTTCTCACAGCCCTACTATGTAGTCTTTCATATTGAAGAAACCCTACTATCCAGGTTCCTTCTCACAGCCCTATTATCCAGGTTTTCATATCGAAGTAACCCTACTATCCAGGTTCCTTCTCACAATCCTACTATCCAAGCTTTCATATCGAAGTAACCCTACTATCCAGGTTCCTTCTCATAACCCTACTATCCAGGATTTCATATCGAAGTAACCCTACTATCCAGGTTCCTTCTCACAGCCCTACTATCAAGGATTTCAGATCGAAGTAACCCTACTATCCAGGTTCCTTCTCACAACCCTACTATCCAGGCTTTCGTATATAAGTAACCTTACTATCCAGGTTCCTTCTCACATCCCTACTATTTA
Source organism: Vicia faba (assembly GCA_948472305.1). Lineage (NCBI taxonomy): Eukaryota > Viridiplantae > Streptophyta > Magnoliopsida > Fabales > Fabaceae > Vicia > Vicia faba. Next base: position 69,882,689 of record OX451740.1, read on the forward strand.
GGCTTTCGTATCGAAGTAACCCTACTATCCAGGTTCCTTCTCACAACCCTACTATCTAGGCTTTCATAACGAAGTAACCCTACTGTGCAGGTTTCTACTCACAACCGTACTATCCAGGCTTTGATATCGAAGTAACCCTACTATCCAGGTTCCTTCTCACAGCCCCACTATCCAGGCTTTCATATCAAAGTAACCCTACTATCCAGGTTCCTTCTCACAGCCCTACTATCCAGTCTTTCATATCGAAGTAACCCTACTATCCAGGTTCCTTCTCACAACCCTACTATCCAGGCTTTCATATCGAAGTAACCCTACTTTTCAGGTTCCTTCTCATAGCCCTACTATCCAGGTTTTCATATCGAAGTAATCCTACTATCCAGGTTCCTTCTCATAGCCCTACTATCTAGGCTTTCATATTGAAGTAACCCTACTATCCAGGTTCCTTCTCACAGCCCTATTATCCAAGATTTCATATCGAAGTAACCCTACTATCCAGGTTCCTTCTCATAACCCCACTATCCAGGCTTTCATATCGAAGTAACCCTGCTATCCAGGTTCCTTCTCACGACCCTACTATCTAGGATTTCATATCGAAGTAACCCTACTATCTAGGTTCCTTCTCACCGCCCCACTATCCAGGCTTTCATATCGAAATAACCCTACTATCAAGGTTTCTTCTCACATCCCTACTATCGAAGCTTTCTCATCGAAGTAACCCTACTATCTAGTTTCCTTTTCACAGCCCTACTGTCCAGGCTTTCATATCGAAATAACCCTACTATCCAGGTTCCTTCTCACAACCCTACTATGCAGGCTTTCATATCGAAGTAACCCTACTATCCAGGTTCCTTCTCACAGCCTCACTATCCAGGCTTTCATATCGAAGTAACCCTACTATCCAGGTTCCTTCTCATAGCCCTACTATCCAGGCTTTCTCATCGAAGTTACCCTACTTTCCAGGTTCCTTCTCACAACCCTAATATCCTGGCTTTCATATCGAAGTAACCCTACTATCCAGGTTCCTTCTCAAAGCCTTACTATCCAAGATTTCATATCTAAGTAACCCTACTATCGAGGTTCCTTCTCACAGCCCTACTATGCAGGTTTTCATATCGAAGTAACCCTACTATCCAGGTTGCTTCTCACAACCCTACTATCCAGGCTTTCATATCGAAGTAACTCTACTATCCAGGTTCCTTCTCACAGCCCTAACATCCAGGCTTTGGTATCGAAGTAACCCTACTATCCAGGTTCCCTCTCATAACCCTACTATCCAGGCTTTCATATCGAAGTAACCCTACTATCCAGGTTCCTTCTCACAGCCCTACTATCCAGGCTTTCATATCGAAGTAACCCTACTATCCAGATTCCTTCTCACAGCCCTACTATCCAGGATTTCATATCGAAGTAACCCTACTATCCAGGTTCCTTCTCACAGCCCTACTATCTAGGCTCTCATATCAAAGTAACCCTACTATTCAGGTTCCTTCTCATAGCCCTACTATCCAGGCTTTCATATCGAAGTAACCCTACTATCCAGGTTCCTTCTCAAAGCCCTACTATGTAGGCTTTCATATTAAAGAAAACCTACTATCCAGGTTCCTTTTCACAGCCCTATTATCCAGGTTTTCATATCGAAGTAACCCTACTATCCAGGTTCCTTCTCACAATCCTACTATCCAGGATTTCATATCGAAGTAACCCTACTATCCAGGTTCCTTCTCATAACCCTAATATCCAGGATTTCATATTGAAGTAACCCTACTATCCAGGTTCCTTCTCACAACCCTACTATCCAGGCTTTCGTATCTAAGTAACCTTACTATCCAGGTTCCTTCTCACAGCCCTACTATTTAGGCTTTCGTATCGAAGTAACCCTACTATCCAGGTTCCTTCTCACAACCCTACTATCTAGGCTTTCATATCTAAGTAACCCTACTGTGCAGGTTTCTTCTCACAACCGTACTATCCAAGCTTTGATATCAAAGTAACCCTACTATCCAGGTTCCTTCTCACAACCCCACTATCCAGGATTTCATATCGAAATAACCCTACTATCCAGATTCCTTCTCACAGCCCTACTATCCAGGCTTTCATATCGAAGTAACCCTACTATCCAGGTTCCTTCTCACAGCCCTACTATCCAGGATTTCATATCGAAGTAACCCTACTATCCAGGTTCCTTCTCACAACCCTACTATCCAGGCTTTCATATCGAAGTAACCCTACTATTCATGTTCCTTCTCATAGCCCTACTATCCAGGTTTTCATATCGAAGTAATCCTACTATCCAGGTTTCTTCTCACAGCCCTACTATCTAGGCTTTCATATTGAAGTAACCCTACTATCCAGGTTCCTTCTCACAACCTTATTATCCAGGCTTTTATATCGAAGTAACCCTACTATCCAGGTTCTTTCTCACAATCCTACTATCTAGACTTTCATATCGAAGTAACCCTACTATCTAGGTTCCTTCTCACAGCCCCACAATCCAGGCTTTCATATCGAAGTAACCCTAATATCAAGGTTCCTTGTCACAGCCCTAATATCTAGGCTTTCTCATTGAAGTAACCCTACTATCTAGGTTCATTCTCACAGACTTGCTGTCCAGGCTTTCATATCGAAGTAACCCTTCTATCTAGGTTCCTTCTCACAGCCCTACTATCCAGGCTTTCATATCTAAGTAACCCTACTATCCAGGTTCCTTCTCACAACCCTACTATCTAGGATTTCATATCGAAGTAACCCTATTATCCAGGTTCCTTCTCACAACCCTACTATCAAGGGTTTCATATCGAAGTAACCCTACTATCCAGGTTCCTTCTCACAGCCCTACTATCCAGGCTTTCATATCAAAGTAACCCTACTATCCAGGTTCCTTCTCACGGCCCTACTATCCAGGATTTCATATCGAAGTAACCCTACTATCCAGGTTCCTTCTCACAACCCTACTATCCAGGCTTTCATATCGAAGTAACCCTACTATTCAGGTTCCTTCTCATAGCCCTACTATCCAGGTTTTCATATCGAAGTAATCCTACTATCCAGGTTCCTTCTCACAGCCCTACTATCTAGGCTTTCATATTGAACTAACCCTACTATCCAGGTGCCTTCTCACAATCCTACTTTCCAGACTTTCATATCGAAGTAACCCTACTATCTAGGTTCCTTCTCACAGCCCCACTATCCAGGCTTTCATATCGAAGTAACCCTACTATCAAGGTTCCTTCTCACAGCCCTAATATCTAAGCTTTCTCATTGAAGTAACCCTACTATCTAGGTTCCTTCTCACAGACTTGCTGTCCAGGCTTTCATATCGAAGTAACCCTACTATCTAGGTTCCTTCTCACAGCCCTACTATCCAGGCTTTCATATCGAAGTAACCCTACTATCCAGGTTCCTTCTCACAACCCTACTATCCAGGATTTCATATCGAAGTAACCCTACTATCCAGGTTCCTTCTCACAACCCTACTATCAAGGCTTTCATATCGAAGTAACCCTACTATCCAGGTTCCTTCTCACAACCCTACTATCCAGGCTTTCATATCTAAGTAACCCTACTATCGAGGTTCCTTCTCACAGCCCTACTATGCAGGTTTTCATATCGAAGTAACCCTACTATCCAGGTTCCTTCTCACAGCCCTACTATCCAGGCTTTCATATTGAAGTAACTCTACTATCCAGGTTCTTTCTCACAACCCTAATATCCAGGCTTTGATATCGAAGTAACCCTACTATCCAGGTTCCCTCTCATAACCCTACTATCCAGGCTTTCATATCAAAGTAACCCTACTATCCAGGTTCCTTCTCACAGCCCTACTATCCAGGCTTTCATATCAAAGTAACCCTACTATCCAGGTTCGTTCTCACAGCCCTACTATCCAGGATTTCATATCGAAGTAACCCTACTATCCACGTTCCTTCTCACAGCCATACTATCCAGGCTCTCATATCAAAGTAACCCTACTATCCAGGTTCCTTCTCACAACCCTACTATCCAGGATTTCATATCGAAGTAACCCTACTATCCAGGTTCCTTCTCACAGCCCTACTATGCAGGTTTTCATATCGAAGTAACCCTACTATCCAGATTCCTTCTAACAGCCCTACTATACAGGCTTTCATATCGAAGTAACTCTACTATCCAGGTTCCTTCTCACAACCGTAATATCAAGGCTTTGATATCGAAGTAACCCTACAATCCAGGTTCCCTCTTATAACCCTACTATCCAGGCTTTCATATCGAAGTAACCCTACTATCCAGGTTCCTTCTTACAGCCCTACTATCCAGGCTTTCATATCGAAGTAACCCTACTATCCAGGTTCCTTCTCACAACCCTACTATCCAGGAATTCATATCGAAGTAACCCTACTATCCAGGTTCCTTCTCACAGCCTTACTATCTAGACTCTCATATCAAAGTAACCCTACTATTAAGGTTCCTTCTCATAGCCCTACTATCCAGGCTTTCATATCGAAGTAACCCTACTATCCAGGTTCCTTCTCACAGCCCTACTATGTAGGTTTTCATATTGAAGAAACCCTACTATCCAGGTTCCTTCTCACAGCCCTATTATCCAGGCTTTCGTATCTAAGTAACCTTACTATCCAGGTTCCTTCTCACAATCCTACTATCCAGGCTTTCATATCGAAGTAACCCTACTATCCAGGTTCCTTCTCATAACCCTACAATCCGGGATTTCATATCAAAGTAACCCTACTATCCAAGTTCCTTCTCACAGCCCTAATATCAAGGCTTTCATATCGAAGTAACCCTACTATCCAGGTTCCTTCTCACAACCCTACTATCCATGCTTTCGTATCTAAGTAACCTTACTATCCAGGTTCCTTCTCACAGCCCTACTATTTAGGCTTTCGTATCGAAGTAACCCTACTATCCAGGTTCCTTCTCACAACCCTAATATCTAGGCTTTCATATCGAAGTAACCCTACTGTGCAGGTTTCTGCTCACAACCGTACTATCCAGGCTTTCATATTGAAGTAACCCTACTATCCAGGTTTCGTCTCACATCCCCACTATCCAGGCTTTCATATCGAAGTAACCCTACTATCCAGGTTCCTTCTCACAACCCTACTATCTAGGCTTTCATATCGAAGTAACCCTACTATCCAAGTTCCTTCTCACAGCCCTACTATCCATGATTTCATATCGAAGTAACCCTACTATCCAGGTTCCTTCTCATAGCCCTACTATCCAGGCTTTCTCATCGAAGTAACCCTACTTTCCAGGTTCCTTCTCACAACCCTAATATCCTGGCTTTCATATCGAAGTAACTCTACTATCCAGGTTCCTTCTCAAAGCCCTACTATCAAGGCTTTCATATCTAAGTAACCGTACTATCGAGGTTCCTTCTCACAGCCCTACTATGCAGGTTTTCATATCGAAGTAACCCTACTATCCAGGTTCCTTCTAACAGCCCTACTATCCAGGCTTTCATATCGAAGTAACTCTACTATCCAGGTTCCTTCTCACAACCATAATATCAAGGCTTTGATATCGAAGTAACCCTAGAATCCAGGTTCCCTCTCATAACCCTACTATCAGGGCTTTCATATCGAAGTAACCCTACTATCCAGGTTCCTTCTCACAGCCCTACTATCCAGGAATTCATATCGAAGTAACCCTACTATCCAGGTTCCTTCTCACAACCCTACTATCCAGGAATTCATATCGAAGTAACCCTACTATCCAGGTTCCTTCTCACAGCCCTACTATCCAGACTCTCATATCAAAGTAACCCTACTATTCAGGTTCCTTCTCATAGCCCTACTATCCAGGCTTTCATATCGAAGTAACCCTACTATCCAGGTTCCTTCTCACAGCCCTACTATGTAGGCTTTCATATTGAAGAAACCCTACTATCCAGGTTCCTTCTCACAGCCCTATTATCCAGGTTTTCATATCGAAGTAACCCTACTATCCAGGTTCCTTCTCACAATCCTACTATCCAGGCTTTCATATCGAAGTAACCCTACTATCAAGGTTCCTTCTCATAACCCTACTATCCAAGATTTCATATTGAAGTAACCCTACTATCCAGGTTCCTTCTCACAACCCTACTATCCAGGAATTCATATCGAAGTAACCCTACTATCCAGGTTCCTTCTCACAGCCCTACTATCCAGGCTTTTGTATCTAAGTAACCTTACTATCCAGGTTCCTTCTCACAACCCTACTATTTAGGCTTTCGTATCGAAGTAACCCTACTATCCAGGTTCCTTCTCACAACCCTACTATCCAGGCTTTCATATCGAAGTAACCCTACTGTGCAGGTTTCTTCTCACAACCGTACTATCCAGGCTTTGATATCGAAGTAACCCTACTATCCAGGTTCCTTCTCATAGCCCCACTATCCAGGCTTTCATATCGAAGTAACCCTACTATCCAGGTTCCTTCTCACAACCCTACTATTCAGGCGTTCATATCGAAGTAACCCTACTATCCAGGTTCCATCTCACGGCCCTACTATCCAGGATTTCATATCGAAGTAACCCTATTATCCAGGTTCCTTCTCACAACCCTACTATCCAGGCTTTCATATCGAAGTAACCCTACTATTCAGGTTCCTTCTCATAGCCCTACTATCCAGGTTTTCATATCGAAGTAATCCTACTATCCAGGTTCCTTCTCACAGCCCTACTATCTAGGCTTTCATATTGAAGTAACCCTACTATCCAGGTTCCTTCTCACAGCCCTATTATCCAGGCTTTCATATCGAAGTAACCCTACTATCCAGGTTCCTTCTCACAGCCCTACTATCCAGGCTTTCGTATCGAAGTAACCCTACTATCCAGGTTCCTTCTCACAACCCTACTATCCAGGAATTCATATCGAAGTAACCCTACTATCCAGGTTCCTTCTAACAGCCCTACTATCCAGACTCTCATATCAAAGTAACCCTACTATTCAGGTTCCTTATCATAGCCCTACTATCCAAGCTTTCATATCGAAGTAACCCTACTATCCAGGTTCCTTCTCACAGCCCTACTATGTAAGCTTTCATATTGAAGAAACCCTACTATCCAGGTTCCTTCTCACATCCCTATTATCCAGGTTTTCATATCGAAGTAACCCTACTATCCAGGTTCCTTCTCACAATCCTACTATCCAGGCTTTCATATCGAAGTAACCCTACTATCAAGGTTCCTTCTCATAACCCTACTATCCAAGATTTCATATTGACGTAACCCTACTATCCAGGTTCCTTCTCACAGCCCTACTATCAAGGCTTTCATATTGAAGTAACCCTACTATCCAGGTTCCTTCTCACAACCCTATTATCCAGGATTTCGTATCTAAGTAACCTTACTATCCAGGTTCCTTCTCACAGCCCTACTATTTAGGCTTTCGTATCGAAGTAACCCTACTATCCAGGTTCCTTCTCACAACCCTACTATCCAGGCTTTCATATCGAAGTAACCCTACTGTGCAGGTTTCTTCTCACAACCGTACTATCCAGGCTTTGATATCGAAGTAACCCTATTATCTAGGTTCCTTCTCACAGCCCCACTATCCAGGCTTTCATATCGAAGTAACCCTACTATCCAGGTTCCTTCTCACAACCCTATTATCCAGGCTTTCATATCGAAGTAACCCTACTATCCAGGTTCCTTCTCACGGCCCTACTATCCAGGATTTCATATCGAAGTAACCCTACTATCCAGGTTCCTTCTCACAACCCTACTATCCAGGCTTTCATATCGAAGTAACCCTACTATTCAGGTTCCTTCTCATAGCCCTACTATCCAGGTTTTCATATCGAAGTAATCCTACTATCCAGGTTCCTTCTCACAGCCCTACTATCTAGGCTTTCATATTGAAGTAACCCTACTATCCAGGTTCCTTCTCACAGCCCTATTATCCAGGCTTTCATATCGAAGTAACCCTACTATCCAGTTTCCTTCTCACAGCCCTACTATCCAGGCTTTCGTATCGAAGTAACCCTACTATCCAGGTTCCTTCTCACAACCCTACTATCCAGGAATTCATATCGAAGTAACCCTACTATCCAGGTTCCTTCTCACAGCCCTACTATCCAGACTCTCATATCAAAGTAACCCTACTATTCAGGTTCCTTCTCATAGCCCTATTATCCAGGCTTTCATATCGAAGTAACCCTACTATCCAGGTTCCTTCTCACAGCCCTACTATGTAGGCTTTCATATTGAAGAAACCCTACTATCCAGGTTCCTTCTCACATCCCTATTATCCAGGTTTTCATATCGAAGTAACCCTACTATCCAGGTTCCTTCTCACAATCCTACTATCCAGGCTTTCATATCGAAGTAACCCTACTATCAAGGTTCCTTCTCATAACCCTATTATCCAAGATTTCATATTGACGTAACCCTACTATCCAGGTTCCTTCTCACAGCCCTACTATCAAGGCTTTCATATCGAAGTAACCCTACTATCCAGGTTCCTTCTCACAACCCTATTATCCAGGATTTCGTATCTAAGTAACCTTACTATCCAGGTTCCTTCTCACAGCCCTACTATTTAGGCTTTCGTATCGAAGTAACCCTACTATCCAGGTTCCTTCTCACAACCCTACTATCCAGGCTTTCATATCGAAGTAACCCTACTGTGCAGGTTTCTTCTCACAACCGTACTATCCAGGCTTTGATATCGAAGTAACCCTACTATCTTGGTTCCTTCTCACAGCCCCACTATCCAGGCTTTCATATCGAAGTAACCCTACTATCCAGGTTCCTTCTCACAACCCTATTATCCAGGCTTTCATATCGAAGTAACCCTACTATCCAGGTTCCTTCTCACGGCCCTACTATCCAGGATTTCATATTGAAGTAACCCTACTATCCAGGTTCCTTCTCACAACCCTACTATCCAGGCTTTCATATCGAAGTAACCCTACTATTTAGGTTCCTTCTCATAGCCCTACTATCCAGGTTTTCATATCGAAGTAATCCTACTATCCAGGTTCCTTCTCAAAGCCCTACTATCTAGGCTTTCATATTGAAGTAACCCTACTATCCAGGTTCCTTCTCACAGCCCTATTATCCAGGCTTTCATATCGAAGTAACCCTACTATCCAGGTTCCTTCTCACAATCCTACTATCCAGACTTTCATATCGAAGTAACCCTACTATCAAGGTTCCTTCTCACAGCCCTACTATGCAGGTTTTCATATCGAAGTAACCCTACTATCCAGGTTCCTTCTCACAGCCCTACTATTCAGGCTTTCATATCGAAGTAACTCTACTATCCAGGTTCCTTCTCACAACCCTAATATCCAGGCTTTGATATCGAAGTAACCCTACTATCCAGTTTCCCTCTCATAACCCTACTATCATGGCTTTCATATCGAAGTAACCCTACTATCCAGGTTCCTTCTCACAGCCCTACTATCCAGGCTTTCATATCGAAGTAACCCTACTATCCAGGTTCCTTCTCACAGCCTTACTATCCAGGATTTCATATCGAAGTAACCCTACTATCCACGTTCCTTCTCACAGCCCTACTATCCAGGCTCTCATATGAAAGTAACCCTACTATTCAGATTCCTTCTCATAGCCCTACTATCCAGGCTTTCATATCGAAGTAACCTTACTATCCAGGTTCCTTCTCACAGCCCTACTATGTATGTTTTCATATTGAAGAAACCCTACTATCCAGGTTCCTTCTCACAGCCCTATTATCCAGGCTTTCGTATCTAAGTAACCTTACTATCCAGGTTCCTTCTCACAATCCTACTATCCAGGCTTTCATATCGAAGTAACCCTACTATCCAGGTTCTTTCTCATAACCCTACTATCCGAGATTTCATATCGAAGTAACCCTACTATCCAAGTTCCTTCTCACAGCCCTACTATCAAGGCTTTCATATCGAAGTAATCCGACTATCCAGGTTCCTTCTCACAACCCTACTATCCATGCTCTCGTATCTAAGTAACCTTACTATCCAGGTTCCTTCTCACAGCCCTACTATTTAGGCTTTCGTATCGAAGTAACCCTACTATCCAGGTTCCTTCTCACAACCCTACTATCTAGGCTTTCATATCAAAGTAACCCTACTGTGCAGGTTTCTTCTCACAACCGTACTATCCAGGCTTTCATATCGAAGTAACCCTACTATCCAGGTTTCGTCTCACAGCCCCACTATGCAGGCTTTCATATCGAAGTAACCCTACTATCCAGGTTCCTTCTCACAACCCTACTATCCAGGCTTTCATATCGAAGTAACCCTACTATCCAGGTTCCTTCTCACAGCCCTACTATCCAGGATTTCATATCGAAGTAACCCTACTATCCAGGTTCCTTCTCATAGCCCTACTATCCAGGCTTTCTCATCGAAGTAACCCTACTTTCCAGGTTCCTTCTCACAACCCTAATATCCTGGCTTTCATATCGAAGTAACCCTACTATCCAGGTTCCTTCTCAAAGCCCTACTATCAAGGCTTTCATATCTAAGTAACCATACTATCGAGGTTCCTTCTCACAGCCTTACTATGCAGGTTTTCATATCGAAGTAACCCTACTATCCAGGTTCCTTCTTACAGCCCTACTATCCAGGCTTTCATATCGAAGTAACTCTACTATCCAGGTTCCTTCACACAGCCGTAATATCAAGGCTTTGATATCGAAGTAACCCTACAATCCAGGTTCCCTCTCATAACCCTACTATCCAGGCTTTCATATCGAAGTAACCCTACTATCCAGGTTCCTTCTCACAACCCTACTATCCAGGCTTTCATATCGAAGTAACCCTACTATCCAGGTTCCTTCTCACAACCCTACTATCCAGGAATTCATATCGAAGTAACCCTACTATCCAGGTTCCTTCTCACAACCCTACTATCCAGACTCTCATATCAAAGTAACCCTACTATTCAACTTCCTTCTCATAGCCCTACTATCCAGGCTTTCATATCGAAGTAACCCTACTATCCAGGTTCCTTTTCACAGCCCTACTATGTAGGCTTTCATATTGAAGAAACCCTACTATCCAGGTTCCTTCTCATAGCCCTATTATCCAGGTTTTCATATCGAAGAAACCCTACTATCCAGGTTCCTTCTCACAATCCTACTATCCAGGCTTTCATATCGAAGTAACCCTACTATCAAGGTTCGTTCTCATAACCCTACTATCCAAGATTTCATATCGAAGTAACCCTACTATCCAGGTTCCTTCTCACAGCCCTACTATCAAGGCTTTCATATCGATGTAACCTTACTATCCAGGTTCCTTCTCACAACCCTACTATCCAGGCTTTCGTATCTAAGTAACCTTACTATCCAGGTTCCTTCTCACAGCCCTACTATTTAGGCTTTCGTATCGAAGTAACCCTACTATCCAGGTTCCTTCTCACAACCCTACTATCTAGGCTTTCATATCGATGTAACCCTACTGTGCAGGTTTCTTCTCACAACCGTACTATCCAGGCTTTGATATCGAAGTAACCCTACTATCCAGGTTCCTTCTCACAGCCCCACTATCATGGCTTTCATATCGAAGTAACCCTACTATCCAGGTTCCTTCTCACAACCCTACTATCTAGGCTTTCATATCGAAGTAACCCTACTATCCAGGTTCCTTCTCACGGCCCTACTATCCAGGATTTCATATCGAAGTAACCTTACTATCCAGGTTCCTTCTCACAACCCTACTATCCAGGCTTTCATATCGAAGTAACCCTACTATTCAGGTTCCTTCTTATAGCCCTACTATCCAGGTTTTCATATCGAAGTAATCCTACTATCCAGGTTCCTTCTCACAGCCCTACTATCTAGGCTTTCATATTGAAGTAACCCTACTATCCAGGTTCCTTCTCACAGCCCTATTATCCAGGCTTTCATATCGAAGTAACCCTACTATCCAGGTTCCTTCTCACAATCCTACTATCCAGACTTTCATATCGAAGTAACCCTACTATCTAGGTTCCTACTCACAGCCCCACTATCCAGGCTTTCATATCGAAGTAACCCTACTATCAAGGTTCCTTCTCACAGCGCTACTATCCAAGCTTTCTCATCGAAGTAACCCTACTATCTAGGTTCCTTTTCACAGCCCTGCTGTCCAGGATTTCATATAAAAGTGACCCTACTATCCAGGTTCCTTCTCACAACCCTACTATGCAGGCTTTCATATCGAAGTAACCCTACTATCCAGGTTCCTTCTCATAACCCTACTATCCAGGCTTTCATATCAAAGTAACCCTACTATTCAGGTTCCTTCTCATAGCCCTACTATCCAGGTTCCTTCTCACAGCCCTACTATCTAGGCTTTCATATTGAAGTAACCCTACTATCCAGGTTCCTTCTCACAACCCTATTATCCAGGCTTTCATATCGAAGTAACCCTACTATCCAGGTTCCTTCTCACAATCCTACTATCCAGACTTTCATATCGAAGTAACCCTACTATCAAGGTTCCTTCTCACAGCCCTACTATGCAGGTTTTCATATCGAAGTAACCCTACTATCCAGGTTCCTTCTTACAGCCCTACTATTCAGGCTTTCATATCGAAGTAACTCTACTATCCAGGTTCCTTCACACAACCGTAATATCAAGGCTTTGATATCGAAGTAACCCTACAATCCAAGTTCCCTCTCATAACCCTACTATCCAGGCTTTCATATCGAAGTAACCCTACTATCCAGGTTCCTTCTCACAACCCTACTATCCAGGCTTTCATATCGAAGTAACCCTACTATCCAGGTTCCTTCTCACAACCCTACTATCCAGAAATTCATATCGAAGTAACCCTACTATCCAGGTTCCTTCTCACAGCCCTACTATTTAGATTCTCATATCAAAGTAACCCTACTATTCAGCTTCCTTCTCATAGCCCTACTATCCAGGCTTTCATATCGAAGTAACCCTACTATCCAGGTTCCTTTTCACAGCCCTACTATGTAGGCTTTCATATTGAAGAAACCCTACTATCCAGGTTCCTTCTCACAGCCCTATTATCCAGGTTTTCATATCGAAGTAACCCTACTATCCAGGTTCCTTCTCATAATCCTACTATCCAGGCTTTCATATCGAAGTAACCCTACTATCAAGGTTCGTTCTCATAACCCTACTATCTAAGATTTCATATCGAAGTAACCCTACTATCCAGGTTCCTTCTCACAACCCTACTATCAAGGCTTTCATATCGATGTAACCCTACTATCCAGGTTCCTTCTCACAACCCTACTATCCAGGCTTTCATATCGAAGTAACCCTACTATCAAGGTTCGTTCTCATAACCCTACTATCCAAGATTTCATATCGAAGTAACCCTACTATCCAGGTTCCTTCTCACAGCCCTACTATCAAGGCTTTCATATCGATGTAACCCTACTATCCAGGTTCCTTCTCACAACCCTACTATCTAGGCTTTCGTATCTAAGTAACCTTACTATCAAGGTTCCTTCTCACAGCCCTACTATTTAGGCTTTCGTATCGAAGTAACCCTACTATCCAGGTTCCTTCTCACAACCCTACTATCTAGGCTTTCATATCGATGTAACCCTACTGTGCAGGTTTCTTCTCACAACCGTACTATCCAGGCTTTCATATCGAAGTAACCCTACTATCCAGGTTCCTTCTCACAGCCCCACTATCATGGCTTTCATATCGAAGTAACCCTACTATCCAGGTTCCTTCTCACAACCCTACTATCCAGGCTTTCATATCGAAGTAACCCTACTATCCAGGTTCCTTCTCACGGCCCTACTATCCAGGATTTCATATCGAAGTAACCTTACTATCCAGGTTCCTTCTCACAACCCTACTATCCAGGCTTTCATATCGAAGTAACCCTACTATTCAGGTTCCTTCTTATAGCCCTACTATCCAGGTTTTCATATCGAAGTAATCCTACTATCCAGGTTCCTTCTCACAGCCCTACTATCTAGGCTTTCATATTGAAGTAACCCTACTATCCAGGTTCCTTCTCACAGCCCTATTATCCAGGCTTTCATATCGAAGTAACCCTACTATCCAGGTTCCTTCTCACAATCCTACTATCCAGACTTTCATATCGAAGTAACCCTACTATCTAGGTTCCTACTCACAGCCCCACTATCCAGGCTTTCATATCGAAGTAACCCTACTATCAAGGTTCCTTCTCACAGCGCTACTATCCAAGCTTTCTCATCGAAGTAACCCTACTATCTAGGTTCCTTTTCACAGCCCTGCTGTCCAGGCTTTCATATCAAAGTAACCCTACTATCCAGGTTCCTTCTCACAACCCTACTATGCAGGCTTTCATATCGAAGTAACCCTACTATCCAGGTTCCTTCTCATAACCCTACTATCCAGGCTTTCATATCGAAGTAACCCTACTATTCAGGTTCCTTCTCATAGCCCTACTATCCAGGTTTTCATATCGAAGTAATCCTACTATCCAGGTTCCTTCTCACAGCCCTACTATCCAGGCTTTCATATCGAAGTAACCCTACTATCCAGGTTCCTTTTCACAGCCCTACTATGTAGGCTTTCATATTGAAGAAACCCTACTATCCAGGTTCCTTCTCACAGCCCTATTATCCAGGTTTTCATATCGAAGTAACCCTACTATCCAGGTTCCTTCTCATAATCCAAATATCAAGGCTTTCATATCGAAGTAACCCTACTATCAAGGTTCGTTCTCATAACCCTACTATCCAAGATTTCATATCGAAGTAACCCTACTATCCAGGTTCCTTCTCACAGCCCTACTATCAAGGCTTTCATATCGATGTAACCCTACTATCCAGGCTTTCGTATCTAAGTAACCTTACTATCCAGGTTCCTTCTCACAGCCCTACTATTTAGGCTTTCGTATCGAAGTAACCCTACTATCCAGGTTCCTTCTCACAACCCTACTATCTAGGCTTTCATATCGATGTAACCCTACTGTGCAGGTTTCTTCTCACAACCGTACTATCCAGGCTTTGATATCGAAGTAACCCTACTATCCAGGTTCCTTCTCATAGCCCCACTATCCAGGCTTTCATATCGAAGTAACCCTACTATCCAGGTTCCTTCTCACAACCCTACTATCCAGGCTTTCATATCGAAGTAACCCTACTATCCAGGTTCCTTCTCACGGCCCTACTATCAAGGATTTCATATCGAAGTAACCTTAATGTCCAGGTTCCTTCTCACAACCCTACTATCCAGGCTTTCATATCGAAGTAACCCTACTATTCAGGTTCCTTCTCATAGCCCTACTATCCAGGTTTTCATATCGAAGTAATCCTACTATCCAGGTTCCTTCTCACAACCCTACTATCTAGGCTTTCATATTGAAGTAACCCTACTATCCAGGTTCCTTCTCACAGCCCTATTATCCAGGCTTTCATATCGAAGTAACCCTACTATCCAGGTTCCTTCTCACAATCCTACTATCCAGACTTTCATATCGAAGTAACCCTACTATCTAGGTTCCTTCTCACAGCCCCACTATCCAGGCTTTCATATCGAAGTAACCCTACTATCAAGGTTCCTTCTCACAGCGCTACTATCCAAGCTTTCTCATCGAAGTAACCCTACTATCTAGGTTCCTTTTCACAGCCCTGCTGTCCAGGCTTTCATATCAAAGTAACCCTACTATCCAGGTTCCTTCTCACAACCCTACTATGCAGGCTTTCATATCGAAGTAACCCTACTATCCAGGTTCCTTCTCATAGCCCCACTATCCAGGCTTTCATATCGAAGTAACCCTACTATCCAGGTTCCTTCTCACAATCCTAATATCCTGGCTTTCATATCGAAGTAACCCTACTATCCAGGTCCCTTCTCAAAGCCCTACTATCCAGGCTTTCATATCTAAGTAACCCTACTATCGAGGTTCCTTCTCACAGCCCTACTATGCAGGTTTTCATATTGAAGTAACCCTACTATCCAGGTTCCGTCTCACAGCCCTACTATCCAGGCTTTCATATCGAAGTAACTCTACTATCCAGGTTCCTTCTCACAGCCCTAATATCCAGGCTTTGATATCGAAGTAACCCTACTATCCAGGTTCCCTCTCATAACCCTACTATCCAGGCTTTCATATCTAAGTAACCCTACTATCCAGGTTCCTTCTCACAGCCCTACTATCCAGGCTTTCATATCGAAGTAACCCTACTATCCAGGTTCTTTCTCACAACCCTACTATCCAGGATTTCCAATCGGAGTAACCCTACTATCCAGATTCCTTCTCACAGCCCTACTATCCAGGCTCTCATATAAAAGTAACCCTACTATTCAGGTTCCT
Source organism: Vicia faba (assembly GCA_948472305.1). Classification (NCBI taxonomy): domain Eukaryota; kingdom Viridiplantae; phylum Streptophyta; class Magnoliopsida; order Fabales; family Fabaceae; genus Vicia; species Vicia faba. Next base: position 69,898,909 of record OX451740.1, read on the forward strand.
TCTCATAGCCCTACTATCCAGGCTTTCATATCGAAGTAACCCTACTATCCAGGTTCCTTCTCACAGCCCTACTATGTAGGCTTTCATATTGAAGAAACCCTACTATCCAGGTTTCTTCTCACAACCCTATTATCCAGGTTTTCATATCGAAGTAACCCTACTATCCAGGTTCCTTCTCACAATCTTACTATACAGGCTTTCATATCGAAGTAACCCTACTATCCAGGTTCCTTCTCATAACCCTACTATCCAGGATTTCATATCGAAGTAACCCTACTATCCAGGTTCCTTCTCACAGTCCTACTATCAAGGCTTTCATATCGAAGTAACCCTACTATCCAGGTTCCTTCTCACAACCCTACTATACAGGCTTTCGTATCTAAGTAACCTTACTATCCAGGTTCCTTCTCACAGCCCTACTATTTAGGCTTTCGTATCAAAGTAACCCTACTATCCAGGTTCCTTCTCACAACCCTACTATCTAGGCTTTCATATCGAAGTAACCCTACTGTGCAGGTTTCTTCTCACAACCGTACTATCCAGGCTTTAATATCGAAGTAACCCTACTATCCAGGTTCCCTCTCATAACCCTACTATCCAGGCTTTCATATCGAAGTAACCCTACTATCCAGGTTCCTTCTCACAGCCCTACTATCCAGGCTTTCATATCGAAGTAACCCTACTATCCAGGTTCCTTCTCACAGCCCTACTATCCAGGATTTCATATCGAAGTAACCCTATTATCCACGTTCCTTCTCACAGCCCTACTATCCAGTCTCTCATATAAAAGTAACCCTACTATTCAGGTTCCTTCTCATAGCCCTACTATCCAGGCTTTCATATCGAAGTAACCCTACTATCCAGGTTCCTTCTCACAGCCCTACTATGTAGGCTTTCATATTGAAGAAACCCTACTATCCAGGTTCCTTCTCACAACCCTATTATCCAGGTTTTAATATCGAAGTAACCCTACTATCCAGGTTCCTTCTCACAATCTTACTATACAGGTTTTCATATCGAAGTAACCCTACTATCCAGGTTCCTTCTCATAACCCTACTATCCAGGATTTCATATCGAAGTAACCCTACTATCCAGGTTCCTTCTCACAGTCCTACTATCAAGGCTTTCATATCGAAGTAACCCTACTATCCAGGTTCCTTCTCACAACCCTACTATACAGGCTTTCATATCTAAGTAACCTTACTATCCAGGTTCCTTCTCACAGCCCTACTATTTAGTCTTTCGTATCAAAGTAACCCTACTATCCAGGTTCCTTCTCACAACCCTACTATCTAGGCTTTCATATCGAAGTAACCCTACTGTGCAGGTTTCTTCTCACGACCGTACTATCCAGGCTTTAATATCGAAGTAACCCTACTATCCAGGTTCCCTCTCATAACCCTACTATCCAGGCTTTCATATCGAAGTAACCCTACTATCCAGGTTCCTTCTCACAGCCCTACTATCCAGGCTTTCATATCGAAGTAACCCTACTATCCAGGTTCCTTCTCACAGCCCTACTATCCAGGATTTCATATCGAAGTAACCCTATTATCCACGTTCCTTCTCACAGCCCTACTATCCAGGCTCTCATATCAAAGTAATCCTACTATTCAGGTTCCTTCTCATAGCCCTACTATCCAGGCTTTCATATCGAAGTAACCCTACTATTCAGGTTCCTTTTTATAGCCCTATTATTCAGGCTTTCATTTTGAAGTAACCCTACAATCCGGGTTCCTTCTCATAGCCCTACTATCTAGGATTTCATATTGAAGTATCCCTGCTATCTAGGTTCCATCTCACAGCCCTATTATCCAGGCTTTCAAATCGAAGTGACCCTAGTATTCAGGTTCCTTCTAATAGCCCTACTATCCAGGCTTTCATTTCGAAGTAACCCTACTATCCAGGTTCCTTCTCACAGCCCTGCTATCTAGGATTTCATATCGAAGTAACCCTACTATCCAGGATCCTTCTCACAGCCCTACTATCCAGGCTTTCATATCGAAGTAACCCTACTATCTAGGTTCCTTCTCACAACCCTACTATCCAGGATTTCATATCGAAGTAACCCTACTATCCAGGTTCCTTCTCACAACCCTACTATACAGGCTTTCATATCGAAGTAACCCTACTATTCAGGTTCCTTCTCATAGCCCTACTATACAAGCTTTCATATCGAAGTAACCCTACTATCCAGGTTCCTTCTCACAGCCCTACTATCTAGGCTTTCATATTGAAGTAACCCTACTATCCAGGTTCCTTCTCACAGCCCTACTATCCAGGCTTTCATATCGAAGTAACCCTACTATTCGGGTTCCTTCTCATAGCCCTACTATCCAGGATTTCATATCGAAGTAACCCTACTATCCAGGTTCCTTCTCACAGCCCTACTATCTAGGCTTTCATATCGAAGTAACCCTACTATCCAGGTTTCTTCTCACAACCGTACTATATAGGCTTTGATATCAAAGTAACCCTACTATCCAGGTTCCTTCTCACAGCCCCACTATCCATGCTTTCAGATCGAAGTAACCCTACTATCCAGGTTCCTTCTCACAGCCTTACTATCCAGGCTTTCTCATCGAAGTAACCCTACTATCTAGGTTCCTTTTCACAGCCCTACTGTCCAGGCTTTCATATCGAAGTAACCCTACTATCCAGGTTCCTTCTCACAGCCCTACTATGCAGGCTTTCATATCGAAGTAACCCTACTATCCAGGTTCCTTCTCACAGCCCCACTATCCAGGCTTTCATATCGAAGTAACCCTACTATCTAGGTTTATTCTCACATCCCTACTATCCAGGCTTTCTCATCGAAGTAACCCTACTATCTAGGTTCCTTCTCACATCCCTACTATGAAGGCTTTCATATCAAAGTAACTCTACTATCCAGGTTCTTTCTCACAACCATACTATACAGGATTTCATATCGAAGTAACCCTACTATCCAGGTTCCTTCTCACAGCCCTACTATCCAGGCTTTCATATCGAAGTAACCCTACTATCCAGGTTCCTTCTCACAGCCCCACTATCCATGCTTTCTCATCGAAGTAACCCTACTATCCAGGTTCCTTCTCACAACCCAACTATCCAGGCTTTCAAATCGAAGTAACCCTACTATTCAGGTTCCTTCTCATAGCCCTACTGTCCAAGCTTTCATATCGAAGTAACCCTACTATCCAGGTTCCTTCTCACAGCCCTACTATCTAGGATTTCATATTGAAGTAACCCTACTATCCAGGTTCCTTCTCACAGACCTACTATCTAGGATTTCATATTGAAGTAACCCTACTATTCAGGTTCCTTCTCATTGCCCTACTATCCAGGCTTTCATATCGAAGTAACCCTACTATCCAGGTTCCTTCTCACAGCCCTACTATCTAGGCTTTCATATCGAAGTAACCCTAATGTCCAGGTTTCTTCTCACAACCGTACTATCCAGGCTTTGATATCGAAGTAACCCTACTATCCAGGTTCCTTCTCACAGCCGCACTATCCAGGATTTCATATCGAAGTAACCCTACTATCCAGGTTCCTTCTCACAGCCCTACTATTCATGCTTTCTCATCGAAGTAACCCTACCATCTAGGTTCCTTTTCACATCCCTACTGTCCAGGCTTTCATATCGAAGTAACCCTACTATCCAGGTTCCTTCTCACAGCCTTACTATGCATGCTTTCATATCGAAGAAACCCTACTATCCAGGTTCCTTCTCACAGCCCCACTATCCAGGCTTTCATATCGAAGTAACCCTACTATCCAGGTTCCTTCTCACAACCGTATTATCCATGCTTTCTCATCGAAGTAACCCTACTATCTAGGTTCCTTCTCACAGCCCCACTATCCAGGCTTTCATATCGAAGTAACCCTACTATCAAGGTTCCTTCTCACAGCCCTAATATCCAGGCTTTCTCATGGAAGTAACCCTACTATCTAAGTTCCTTCACACAGACCAGCTGTCCAGGCTTTCATATCAAAGTAACCCTACTATCTAGGTTCCTTCTCACAACCCTACTATCCAGGCTTTCATATCGAAGTAACCCTACTATCCAGGTTCCTTCTCACAACCCTACTATCCAGGATTTCATATCGAAGTAACCCTACTATCCAGGTTCCTTCTCACAGTCGCACTATCCAGGCTTTCATATCGAAGTAACCCTACTATCCAGGTTCCTTCTCACAGCCCTATTATCCATGCTTTCTCATCGAAGTAACCCTACCATCTAGGTTCCTTTTCACAACCCTACTATCCAGGCTTTCAAATCGAAGTAACCCTACTATTCAGGTTCCTTCTCATAGCCCTACTGTCCAAGCTTTCATATCGAAGTAACCCTACTATCCAAGTTCCTTCTCACAGCCCTACTATCTAGGATTTCATATTGAAGTAACCCTACTATCCAGGTTCTTTCTCACAGCCCTACTATCTAGGATTTCATATTGAAGTAACCCTACTATTCAGGTTCCTTCTCATAGCCCTACTATCCAGGCTTTCATATCGAAGTAACCCTACTATCCAGGTTCCTTCTCACAGCCCCACTATCTAGGCTTTCATATCGAAGTAACCCTAATGTCCATGTTTCTTCTCACAACCGTACTATCCAGGCTTTGATATCGAAGTAACCCTACTATCCAGGTTCCTTTTCACAGCCGCACTATCCAGGCTTTCATATCGAAGTAACCCTACTATCCAGGTTCCTTCTCACAGCCCTACTATCCATGCTTTCTCATCGAAGTAACCCTACCATCTAGGTTCCTTTTCACATCCCTACTGTCCAGGCTTTCATATCGAAGGAACCCTACTATCCAGGTTCCTTCTCACAGCCGTACTATGCATCTTTTCATAACGAAGAAACCCTACTATCCAGGTTCCTTCTCACAGCCACACTATCCAGGCTTTCATATCGAAGTAACCCTACTATCCAGGTTCCTTCTCACAACCGTACTATCCATGCTTTCTCATCGAAGTAACCCTACTATCTAGGTTCCTTCTCACAGCCCTACTGTCCAGGCTTTCATCTCAAAGTAACCCTACTATCCAGTTTCCTTCTCACAACCCTACTATACAGGCTTTCATATCGAAGTAACCCTAGTATCCAGGTTCCTTCTAACAACCATACTATCCAGGATTTCATATCTAAGTAACCCTGCTATCCAGGTTCCTTTTCACAGCCCTACTATCCAGGCTTTCATATCGAAGTAACCCTACTATTCAAGTTCCTTTTTATAGCCCTATTATTCAGGCTTTTATTTTGAAGTAACCCTACTATCCAGGTTCCTTCTCATAGCCCTACTAACTAGGATTTCATATTGAAGTATCCCTGCTATCTAGGTTCCATCTCACAGCCCTATTATCCAGGCTTTCAAATCGAAGTGACCCTAGTATTCTGGTTCCTTCTAATAGCCCTATTATCCAGGCTTTCATTTCGAAGTAACCCTACTATCCAGGTTCCTTCTCACAGCCCTGCTATCTAGGATTTCATATCGAAGTAACCCTACTATCTAGGATCCTTCTCACAGCCCTACTATCCAGGCTTTCATATCTAAGTAACCCTACTATCTAGGTTCCTTCTCACAACCCTACTATCCAGGATTTCATATCGAAGTAACCCTACTATCCAGGTTCCTTCTCACAACCCTACTATACAGGCTTTCATATCGAAGTAACCCTACTATTCAGGTTCCTTCTCATAGCCCTACTATACAAGCTTTCATATCGAAGTAACCCTACTATCCAGGTTCCTTCTCACAGCCCTACTATCTAGGCTTTCATATTGAAGTAACCCTACTATCCAGGTTCCTTCTCACAGCCCAACTATCCAGGCTTTCATATCGAAGTAACCCTACTATTCAGGTTCCTTCTCATTGCCCTACTATCCAGGCTTTCATATCGAAGTAACCCTACTATCCAGGTTCCTTCTCACAGCCCTACTATCTAGGCTTTCATATCGAAGTAACCCTAATGTCCAGGTTTCTTCTCACAAACGTACTATCCAGGCTTTGATATCGAAGTAACCCTACTATCCAGGTTCCTTCTCACAGCCGCACTATCCAGGATTTCATATCGAAGTAACCCTACTATCCAGGTTCCTTCTCACAGCCCTACTATCCATGCTTTCTCATCGAAGTAACCATACCATCTAGGTTCCTTTTCACATCCCTACTGTCCAGGCTTTCATATCGAAGTAACCCTACTATCCAGGTTCCTTCTCACAGCCTTACTATGCATGCTTTCATATCGAAGAAACCCTACTATCCAGGTTCCTTCTCACAGCCCCACTATCCAGGCTTTCATATCGAAGTAACCCTACTATCCAGGTTCCTTCTCACAACCGTACTATCCATGCTTTCTCATCGAAGTAACCCTACTATCTAGGTTCCTTCTCACAGCCCCACTATCCAGGCTTTCATATCGAAGTAACCCTACTATCAAGGTTCCTTCTCACAGCCCTAATATACAGGCTTTCTCATGGAAGTAACCCTACTATCTAAGTTCCTTCACACAGACCAGCTGTCCAGGCTTTCATATCGAAGTAACCCTACTATCTAGGTTCCTTCTCACAACCCTACTATTCAGGCTTTCATATCGAAGTAACCCTACTATCCAGGTTCCTTCTCACAACCCTACTATCCAGGATTTCATATCGAAGTAACCCTACTATCCAGGTTCCTTCTTACAGCCGCACTATCCAGGCTTTCATATCGAAGTAAGCCTACTATCCAGGTTCCTTCTCACAGCCCTACTATCCATGCTTTCTCATCGAAGTAACCCTACCATCTAGGTTCCTTTTCACAACCCTACTATCCATGCTTTCTCATCGAAGTAACCCTACTATTCAGGTTCCTTCTCATAGCCCTACTGTCCAAACTTTCATATCGAAGTATCCCTACTATCCAGGTTCCTTCTCACAGCCCTACTATCTAGGATTTCATATTGAAGTAACCCTACTATCCAGGTTCCTTTTCACAGCCCTACTATCTAGGATTTCATATTGAAGTAACCCTATTATTCAGGTTCCTTCTCATAGCCCTACTATCCAGGCTTTCATATCGAAGTAACCCTACTATCCAGGTTCCTTCTCACAGCCCTACTATCTAGGCTTTCATATCGAAGTAACCCTAATGTCCAGGTTTCTTCTCACAACCGTACTATCCAGGCTTTGATATCGAAGTAACCCTTCTATTCAGGTTCCTTCTCACAGTCGCACTATCCAGGCTTTCATATCGAAGTAACCCTACTATCCAGGTTCCTTCTCACAGCCCTACTATCCATGATTTCTCATCGAAGTAACCCTACCATCTAGGTTCCTTTTCACATCCCTACTGTCCAGGCTTTCATATCGAAGGAACCCTACTATCCAGGTTCCTTCTCACAGCCTTACTATGCATGCTTTCATATCGAAGAAACCCTACTATCCAGGTTCCTTCTCACAGCCACACTATCCAGGCTTTCATATCGAAGTAACCCTACTATCCAGGTTCCTTCTCACAACCGTACTATCCATGCTTTCTCATCGAAGTAACCCTACTATCAAGGTTCCTTCTCACAGCCCTACTGTCCAGGCTTTCATCTCAAAGTAACCCTACTAACCAGGTTCCTTCTCACAACCCTACTATACAGGCTTTCATATCGAAGTAACCCTAGTATCCAGGTTCCTTCTAACAACCATACTATCCAGGATTTCATATCTAAGTAACCCTACTATCCAGGTTCCTTTTCACAGCCCTACTATCCATGCTTTCATATCGAAGTAACCCTACTATTCAGGTTCCTTTTTATAGCCCTATTATTCAGGATTTTATTTTGAAGTAACCCTACTATCCAGGTTCCTTCTCATAGCCCTACTATCTAGGATTGCATATTGAAGTATCCCTGCTATCTAGGTTCCATCTCACAGCCCTATTATCCAGGCTTTCAAATCGAAGTGACCCTAGTATTCAGGTTCCTTCTAATAGCCCTACTATCCAGGCTTTCATTTCGAAGTAACCCTACTATCCAGGTTCCTTCTCACAGCCCTGCTATCTAGGATTTCATATCGAAGTAACCCTACTATCTAGGATCCTTCTCACAGCCCTACTATCCAGGCTTTCATATCAAAGTAACCCTACTATCTAGGTTCCTTCTCACAACCGTACTATCCAGGCTTTGATATCGAAGTAACCCTACTATCCAGGTTCCTTCTCACAGCCCCACTATCCATGCTTTCAGATCGAAGTAACCCTACTATACAGGTTCCTTCTCACAGCCCTACTATCCAGGCTTTCTCATCGAAGTAACCCTACTATCTAGGTTCCTTTTCACAGCCCTACTGTCCAGGCTTTCATATCGAAGTAACCCTACTATCCAGGTTCCTTCTCACAGCCCTACTATGCAGGCTTTCATATCGAAGTAACCCTACTATCCAGGTTCCTTCTCACAACCCCACTATCCAGGCTTTCATATCGAAGTAACCCTACTATCTAGGTTTCTTCTCACAGCCCTACTATCCAGGCTTTCTCATCGAAGTAACCCTACTATCTAGGTTCCTTCTCACAGCCCTACTATGATGGCTTTCATATCAAAGTAACCCTACTATCCAGGTTCTTTCTCACAACCATACTATACAGGATTTCATATCGAAGTAACCCTACTATCCAGGTTCCTTCTCACAGCCCTACTAACCAGGCTTTCATATCGAAGTAACCCTACTATTCAGGTTCCTTCTCATAGCCCTACTATCCAGGCTTTCATATCGAAGTAACCCTACTATCCAGGTTCCTTCTCACAACCCAACTATCCAGGCTTTCAAATCGAGTTAACCCTACTATTCAGGTTCCTTCTCATAGCCCTACTGTCCAAGCTTTCATATCGAAGTAACCCTACTATCCAGGTTCCTTCTCACAGCCCTACTATCTAGGATTTCATATTGAAGTAACCCTACTATCCAGGTTCCTTCTCACAGCCCTACTATCTAGGATTTCATATTGAAGTAACCCTACTATTCAGGTTCCTTCTCATTGCCCTACTATCCAGGCTTTCATATCGAAGTAACCCTACTATCCAGGTTCCTTCTTACAGCCCTACTATCTAGGCTTTCATATCGAAGTAACCCTAATGTCCAGGTTTCTTCTCACAACCGTACTATCCAGGCTTTGATATCGAAGTAACCCTACTATCCAGGTTCCTTCTCACAGCCGCACTATCCAGGATTTCATATCGAAGTAACCCTACTATCCAGGTTCCTTCTCACAGCCCTACTATCCATGCTCTCTCATCGAAGTAACCCTACCATCTAGGTTCCTTTTCACATCCCTACTGTCCAGGCTTTCATATCGAAGTAACCCTACTATCCAGGTTCCTTCTCACAGCCTTACTATGCATGTATTCATATCGAAGAAACCCTACTATCCAGGTTCCTTCTCACAGCCCCATTATCCAGGCTTTCATATCGAAGTAACCCTACTATCCAGGTTCCTTCTCACAACCGTACTATCCATGCTTTCTCATCGAAGTAACACTACTATCTAGGTTCCTTCTCACAGCCCTACTGTCCAGGCTTTCATCTCAAAGTAACTCTACTATCCAGGTTCCTTCTCACAACCCTACTATACAGGCTTTCATATCGAAGTAATACTAGTATCCAGGTTCCTTCTAACAACCATACTATCCAGGATTTCATATCTAAGTAACCCTACTATCCAGGTTCCTTTTCACAGCCCTACTATCCAGGCTTTCATATCGAAGTAACCCTACTATTCAGGTTCCTTCTCATAGCCCTATTATTCAGGCTTTTATTTTGAAGTAACCCTACTATCCACGTTCCTTCTCATAGCCCTACTATCTAGGATTTCATATTGAAGTATCCCTGCTATCTAGGTTCCATCTCACAGCCTTATTATCCAGGCTTTCATATCCAAGTGACCCTACTATTCAGGTTCCTTCTAATAGCCCTACTATCCAGGCTTTCATTTCGAAGTAACCCTACTATCCAGGTTCCTTCTCACAACCCTGTTATCTAGGATTTCATATCGAAGTAACCCTACTATCTAGGATCCTTCTCACAGCCCTACTATCCAGGCTTTCATATCGAAGTAACCCTACTATCTAGGTTCCTTCTCACAACCCTACTATCCAGGATTTCATATCAAAGTAACCCTACTATCCAGGTTCCTTCTCACAACCCTACTATCCAGGCTTTCATATCGAAGTAAATCTACTATTCAGGTCCCTTCTCATAGCCCTACTATCCAAGCTTTCATATCGAAGTAACCCTACTATCCAGGTTCCTTCTCACAGCCCTACTATCTAGGCTTTCATATTGAAGTAACCCTACTATCCAGGTTCCTTCTCACAGCCCTACTATCCAGGATTTCATATCGAAGTAACCCTACTATTCAGGTTCCTTCTCATAGCCCTACTATCCAGGATTTCATATCGAAGTAACCCTACTATCCAGGTTCCTTCTCACAGCCCTACTATCTAGGCTTTCATATCGAAGTAACCCTACTATCCAGGTTTCTTCTCACAACCGTACTATCTAGGCTTTGATATCGAAGTAACCCTACTATCCAGGTTCCTTCTCACAGCCCCACTATACAGGCTTTCAGATCGAAGTAACCCTACTATCCAGGTTCCTTCTCACAGCCCTACTATCCAGGCTTTCTCATCGAAGTAACCCTACTATCTAGGTTCCTTTTCACATCCCTACTGTCCAGGCTTTCATATCGAAGTAACCTTACTATCCAGGTTCCTTCTCACAGCCCTACTATGCAGGCTTTCATATCGAAGTAACCCTACTATCCAGGTTCCTTCTCACAGCCCCACTATCCAGGCTTTCATATCGAAGTAACCCTACTATCTAGGTTCCTTCTCACAGCGCTACTATCCAGGCTTTCTCATCGAAGTAACCCTACTATCTAGGTTCCTTCTCACAACCCTACTATGAAGGCTTTCATATCAAAGTAACTCTACTATCCAGGTTCTTTCTCACAACCATACTATACAGGATTTCATATCAAAGTAACCCTACTATCCAGGTTCCTTCTCACAGCCCTACTATCCAGGCTTTCATATCAAAGTAACCCTAATATTCAGGTTCCTTCTCATAGCCCTACTATCCAGGCTTTCATATCGAAGTAACCCTACTATCCAGGTTCCTTCTCACAACCCAACTATCCTGGCTTTCGTATCTAAGTAACCTTACTATCCAGGTTCCTTCTCACAGCCCTACTATTTAGGCTTTCGTATCGAAGTAACCCTACTATCCAGGTTCCTTCTCACAGCCCTACTATCTAGGCTTTGATATCGAAGTAACCCTACTGTCCAGGTTTCTTCTCACAATCATACTCTCCAGGCATTGATATCGAAGTAACCCTACTATCCAGGTTCCTTCTCACAGCCCTACTATCTAGGCTTTCATATTGAAGTAACCCTGCTATCCAGGTTTCTTCTCACAGCCCTATTATCCAGGATTTCATATCGAAGTAACCCCAATATATAGGTTCCTTCTCACAACCCTACTATCCAGGCATTCATATCGAAGTAACCCTACTATCCAGGTTCCTTCTCACAGCTCTACTATCTAGGCTTTCATATTAAAGTAACCATACTATCCAGGTTCCTTCTCACAACCCTACTATCCAAGATTTCATACCGAAGTAACCCTACTATCCAGGGTCCTTCTCACAGCCCTACTATCCAGGCGTTCATTTTGAGGTAACCCTATTATCTAGTTCCTTCTCATAGCCCTACTATCCAGGCTTTCATTTCGAAGTAACTCTACTATCCAGGTTCCTTCTCATACCCCTACTATCCAGGCTTTCACTTTGAAGTAACATTACTATCCAGGGTCCTTATCATAGCCCTACTATCCAGGCTTTCATTTCGAAGTAACCCTACTATCCAGGTTCCTTCTCATAGCCCTACTATCCAAGCTTTCATTTCGAAGTAACTCTACTATCCAGGTTCCTTCGCACAACCCTACTACCCAGACTTTCATATCGAAGTAAACCTACTATCCAGGTTCCTTCTCACAGCCCTACTATCCAGGATTTCATATCAAAGGAACTCTACTATCCAGGTTCCTTCTCACAGCCCTACTATCCAGGCTTTCATATCGAAGTAACCCTACTATTCAGGTTCCTTCTCATAGCCCTACTATCCAGGATTTCATATCGAAGTAACCCTACTATCCAGGTTCCTTCTCACAGCCCTACTATCTAGGCTTTCATATCGAAGTAACCCTACTATCCAGGTTTCTTCTCACAACCGTACTATCCATGCTTTGATATCGAAGTAACCCTACTATCCAGGTTCCTTCTCACAGCCCCACTATCCAGGCTTTCAGATCGAAGTAACCCTACTATCTAGGTTCCTTCTCACAGCCCTACTATCCAAGCTTTCTCATCGAAGTAACCCTACTATCTAGGTTCCTTCTCACAGCCCTACTATGAAGGCTTTCATATCGAAGTAACTCTACTATCCAGGTTCTTTCTCACAGCCATACTATACAGGATTTCATATCGAAGTAACCCTACTATCCAGGTTCCTTCTCACAGCCCTACTATCCAGGCTTTCATATCGAAGTAACCCTACTATTCAGGTTCCTTCTCATAGCCCTACTATCCAGGCTCTCATATCGAAGTAACCCTACTATCCAGGTTCCTTCTCACAACCCAACTATCCTGACTTTCATATCTAAGTAACCTTACTATCCAGGTTCCTTCTCACAGCCCTACTATTTAGGCTATCGTATCGAAGTAACACTACTATCCAGGTTCCTTCTCACAGCCCTACTATCTAGGCTTTGATATCGAAGTAACCCTACTATCCAGGTTCCTTCTCACAACCCTACTATCTAGGCTTTCATATTGAAGTAACCCTGCTATCCAGGTTCCTTCTCACAGCCCTATTATCCAGGATTTCATATCGAAGTAACCCTAATATCTAGGTTCCTTCTCACAACCCTACTATCCAGGCATTCATATCGAAGTAACCCTACTATCCAGGTTCCTTCTCACAGCTCTACTATCTAGGCTTTCATATTAAAGTAACCATACTATCCAGGTTCCTTCTCACAACCCTACTATCCAAGATTTCATACCGAAGTAACCCTACTATCCAGGGTCCTTCTCACAGCCCTATTATCCAGGCGTTCATTTTGAGGTAACCCTATTATCCAGTTCCTTCTCATAGCCCTACTATCCAGGCTTTCATTTCGAAGTAACTCTACTATCCAGGTTCCTTCTCATACCCCTACTATCCAGGCTTTCACTTTGAAGTAACAATACTATCCAGGGTCCTTATCATAGCCCTACTATCCAGGCTTTCATTTCGAAGTAACCCTACTATCCAGGTTCCTTCTCATAGCCCTACTATCCAAGCTTTCATTTCGAAGTAACCCTACTATCCAGGTTCCTTCGCACAACCCTACTACCCAGGCTTTCATATCGAAGTAAACCTACTATCCAGGTTCCTTCTCACAGCCCTACTATCCAGGATTTCATATCAAAGTAACCCTACTATCCAGGTTCCTTCTCACAGCCCTACTATCCAGGCTTTCATATCGAAGTAACCCTACTATTCAGGTTCCTTCTCATAGCCCTACTATCCAGGATTTCATATCGAAGTAACCCTACTATCCAGGTTCCTTCTCACAGCCCTACTATCTAGGCTTTCATATCGAAGTAACCCTACTATCCAGGTTTCTTCTCACAACCGTACTATCCATGCTTTGATATCGAAGTAACCCTACTATCCAGGTTCCTTCTCACAGCCCCATTATCCAGGCTTTCAGATCGAAGTAACCCTACTATCCAGGTTCCTTCTCACAGCCCTACTATCCAGGCTTTCTCATCGAAGTAACCCTACTATCTAGGTTCCTTTTCACAGCCCTACTGTCCAGGCTTTCATATCGAAGTAACCCTATTATCGAGGTTCCTTCTCACAACCCTACTATGCAGGCTTTCATATCGAAGTAACCCTACTATCCAGGTTCCTTCTCACAGCCCCACTATCCAGGCTTTCATATCGAAGTAACCCTACTATCTAGGTTCCTTCTCACAGCCCTACTATCCAGGCTTTCTCATCGAAGTAACCCTACTATCTAGGTTCCTTCTCACAGCCCTACTATGAAGGCTTTCATATCAAAGTAACTCTACTATCCAGGTTCTTTCTCACAACCATACTATACAGGATTTCAGATCGAAGTAACCCTACTATCCAGGTTCCTCCTCACAGCCCTACTATCCAGGCTTTCATATCGAAGTAACCCTACTATTCAGGTTCCTTCTCATAGCCATACTATCCAGGCTCTCATATCGAAGTAACCTTACTATCCAGGTTCCTCCTCACAGCCCTACTATTTAGGCTATCGTATCGAAGTAACACTACTATCCAGGTTCCTTCTCACAGCCCTACTATCTAGGCTTTGATATCGAAGTAACCCTACTGTCCAGGTTTCTTCTCACAATCATACTCTCCAGGCTTTGATATCGAAGTAACCCTACTATCCAGGTTCCTTCTCACAACCCTACTATCTAGGCTTTCATATTGAAGTAACCCTGCTATCCAGGTTCCTTCTCACAGCCCTATTATCCAGGATTTCATATCGAAGTAAACCTACTATCTAGGTTCCTTCTCACAACCCTACTATCCAGGCATTCATATCGAAGTAACCCTACTATCCAGGTTCCTTCTCACACCTCTACTATCCAGGCTTTCATATTTAGGTAACCATACTATCCAGGTTCCTTCTCACAACCCTACTATCCAAGATTTCATACTGAAGTAACCCTACTATCCAGGTTCCTTCTCACAGCCCTACTATCCAGGCGTTCATTTTGAGGTAACCCTATTATCCAGTTCCTTCTCATAGCCCTACTATCCAGGCTTTCATTTCGAAGTAACTGTACTATCCAGGTTCCTTCTCATACCCCTACTATCCAGGCTTTCACTTTGAAGTAACAATACTATCCAGGGTCCTTATCATAGCCCTACTATCCAAGCTTTCATTTCGAAGTAACCCTACTATCCAGGTTCCTTCGCACAACCCTACTACCCAGGCTTTCATATCGAAGTAAACCTACTATCCAGGTTCCTTCTCACAACCCTACTATCTAGGATTTCATATCAAAGTAACCCTACTATCCAGGTTCCTTCTTACAACCCTACTATCTAGGATTTCATATTGAAGTAACCCTACTATCCAGGTTCCTTCTCACAGCCCTATTATCCAGGCTTTCATATCGAAGTAACCCTACTATCCAGGTTCCTTCTCACAATCCTATTATCCAGGATTTCATATCGAAGTAACCCTACTATCCAGGTTCCTTCTCATAGCCCTACTATCCAGGCTTTCATATCGAAATAACCCTACTATCCAGGTTCGTTCTCACAGCCCTACTATCCAGGCTTTCATATCCAAGTAACCCTACTATCCAGGTTCCTTCTCACAACCCTACTATCCAAGCTTTCGTATCTAAGTAACCTTACTATCCAGGTTCCTTCTCACAACACTACTATTTAGGCTTTCGTATCGAAGTAACCCTACTATCCAGATTCCTTCTCACAGCCCTACTATCTAGGCTTTGATATCGAAGTTACCCTACTGTCCAGGTTTCTTCTCACAACCGTACTATCCAGGCTTTGATATCGAAGTAACACTACTATCCAGGATCCTTCTCACATCCCTACTATCTAGGCTTTCATAATGAAGTAACCCTACTATCCAGGTTCCTTCTCACAACCCTATTATCCAGGATTTCATATCGAAGTAACCCTACTATCTAGATTCCTTCTCACAACCCTACAATCCAAGCATTCATGTCGAAGTAACCCTACTATCCACGTTCCTTCTCACAGCCCTACTATCCAGGCTTTCATATTGAAGTAACCATACTATCCAGGTTCCTTCTCATAACCCTACTATCCAGGCTTTCGTATCTAAGTAACCTTCTATCCAGGTTCCTTCTCACAACCCTACTATCTAGGCTTTCATTTGGAAGTAACCCTATTGTCCAGGTTTCTTCTCACAACCGTACTATCCATGCTTTGATATTGAAGTAACCCTACTGTCTAGGTTTCTTCTCACAATCATACTATCCAGGCTTTGATATCGAAGTAACCCTACTATCCAGGTTCCTTCTCACAGCCCTACAATCTAGGCTTTCATATTGAAGTAACCCTACTATCCAGGTTCCTTCTCACAGCCTTATTATCCAGGCTTTCATATCGAAGTAACCCTACTATCCAGGTTCCTTCTCACAATCCTACTATCTAGGATTTCATATCAAGTAACCCTACTATCCAGGTTCCTTCTCATATCCCTACTATCCAGGCATTCATATCGAAGTAACCCTACTATCCAGGTTCCTTCTCACAACCCTACTATCCAGGCTTTCATATCGAAGTAACCCTACTATCCAAGTTCCTTCTCACAACCCTATTATCCAGGCTTTCGTATCTAAGTAACCTTACTATCCAGGTTCCTTCTCACAGCCCTACTATTTAGGCTTTCGTATCGAAGTAACCCTACTATCCAGGTTCCTTCTTACAGCCCTACTATCTAGGCTTTGTTATCGAAGTAACCCTACTGTCCAGGTTTCTTCTCACAATCGTACTATGCAGGCTTTGATATCGAAGTAACACTACTATCTAGGTTCCTTCTCACATCCCTACTATCTACGCTTTCATATTGAAGTAACCCTACTATCCAGGTTCCTTCTCAGAGCCTTATTATCCAGGCTTTCATATCGAAGTAACCCTACAATCTAGGTTCCTTCTCCCAGCCCTACTATCCAGGCATTCATGTTGAAGTAACCCTACTATCCAGGTTCCTTCTCACAGCCCCACTATCCAGGCTTTAATATTGAAGTAACCATACTATCCAGGTTCCTTCTCACAACCCTACTATCCAGGATTTCATATCGAAGTAACCCTACTACCCGGGTTCCTTCTCACAGCCCTACTATCCAGGCTTTCATTTTGAGGTAACCCTATTATCCAGGTTCCTTCTCATAGCCTTACTATCCAGGCTTTCATTTCGAAGTAACTCTACTATCCAGGTTCCTTCTCATACCCCTACTATCCAGGATTTGACTTCGAAGTAACAATACTATCCAGGTTCCTTCTCATAGCCCTACTATCCAGGCTTTCATTTCGAAGTAACCCTACTATCCAGGTTCCTTCTTATAGCCCTACTATCCAAGCATTCATTTAGAGTTTACCCTACTATCCAGGTTCCTTCTCACAGCCCTACTACCCAGGCTTTCATATCGAAGTAAACCTGCTATCCAGGTTCCTTCTCACAAACTTACTATCCAGGATTTCATATCGAAGTAACCCTACTATCCAGGTTCCTCCTCACATCCCTACTATCCAGGCGTTCATATCTAAGTAACCCTACTATCCAGGTTCCTTCTCAAAGCCCTACTATCCATGCTTTCATATCGCAGTAACCCTACTATCCAGGTTCCTTATCACAGCCCTACTATATAGGCTTTTATATTGAAGTAACCCTACCATCCAGGTTCCTTCTCACAACCCTACTATCCAGGCTTTCATATCGAAGTAACCCTACTATCCAGGTTCCTTCTCACATCCCTACTATCCAGGCTTTCATATCGAAGTAACCCTACTATCCAGGTTCCTTCTTATAGCCTTACTATCCAGGATTTCATATCGAAGTAACCCTACTATCCAGGTTCCTTCTCACAGCCCTACTATCCAGGCTTTCATATCGAAGTAACCCTACTATCCAGGTTCCTTCTCACAACCCTACTACCCAGGCTTTCATATCGAAGTAACCCTACTATCCAGGATTTCATATCAAAGTAACCCTACTATCAAGGTTCCTTCTTATAGCCCTACTATCCAGGCTTTCATTTCGATGTAACCCTACTATCCAGATTCCTTCTCACAGCCCTACTATCCAAGCGTTCATATCAAAGTAACCCTACTATCCAGGATCCTTCTCACATTCCTACTATCTAGGCTTTCATATCGAAGTAACCCTACTATCCAGGTTCCTTCTCACAGCCCTACTATCCAGGTTTTCATATCGAAGTAACCCTACTATCCAGGTTCCTTTTCACAGCCCTACTTTCCAGGATTTCATTTCGAAGTAACCCTATTATCGAGAATTCATCTCATAGGCCTACTATCCAGGCTTTCATTTCGAAGTAACTCTACTATCCAGGTTCCTTCTCATAGCCCTACTATCCAGGCTTTCATTTCGAAGTAACACTACTATCTAGGTTCCTT
Organism: Vicia faba; assembly: GCA_948472305.1. Classification (NCBI taxonomy): domain Eukaryota; kingdom Viridiplantae; phylum Streptophyta; class Magnoliopsida; order Fabales; family Fabaceae; genus Vicia; species Vicia faba. Next base: position 69,917,148 of record OX451740.1, read on the forward strand.
CTCATAGCTCTACTATCCATGCTTTCATTTCGAAGTAACCCTACTATCCAGGTTCCTTCTAGTAGCCCTACTATCTAGGCTTTCATTTCGAAGTAACCCTACTATCCAGGTTCCTTCTCAAAGCCTTACTACCCAGTCTTTCATATCGAAGTAACCCTACTTTCCAGGTTCCTTCTCACAACCCTAATATCCAGGCTTTCATATCGAAGTAACCCTACTATCCAGGTTCCTTCTCAAAGCCCTACTATCCAGGCTTTCATATCTAAGTAACCCTACTATCCAGGTTCCTTCTCACATCCCTAATATCCAAGCTTTGATATCGAAGTAACCCTACTATCCAGGTTCCTTCTCACAACCCTACTATCCAGGATTTCATATCAAAGTAACCCTACTATCCAGGTTCCTTCTCACAGCCCTACTATGCAAGATTTCATATCGAAGTAACCCTACTATCCAGGTTCCTTCTCACATCCCTACTATCCAGGCGTTCATATCTAAGTAACCCTACTATCCAGGTTCCTTCTTAAAGCCCTACTATCCAGGCTTTCATATCGAAGTAACCCTACTATCCAGGTTCCTACTTACAACCCTATTATCTAGGCTTTCATATTGAAGTAACCCTACTATCCAGGTTCCTTCTCACAACCCTACTATCCAGGATTTCATATCAAATAACCCTACTATCCAAGTTCCTTCTCACAACCCTACTATCCAGGCTTTCATATCGAAGTAACCCTACTATCCAGGTTCCTTCTCATAGCCCTACTATCCAGGTTCCTTCCCATAACCCTACTATCCAGGATTTCATATCGAAGTAACCCTACTATCCAGGTTCCTTCTCACAACCCTACTACCCAGGCTTTCATATCGAAGTAACCCTACTATCCAGGATTTCATATCAAAGTAACCCTACTATTCAGGTTCCATCTCACAGCCCTACTATCCAGGCTTTCATATCAAAGTAACCCTACTATCCAGGTTCCTTCTCACAGCCCTACTATCCAGGCTTTCACTTTGAGGTAACCCTATTATCCAGGTTCCTTCTCATAGCCATACTATCCAGGCTTTCATTTCGAAGTAACTCTATTATCAGGGTTCCTTCTCATACCCCTACTATCAAGGCTTTCACTTCAAAGTAAGACTACTATCCAGGTTCCTTCTCATAGCCCTACTATCCAAGCTTTCATTTCGAAGTAACTCTACTATCCAGGTTCCTTTTCAAAGCCCTACTACCCAGGCTTTCATATCCAAGTAAACCTACTATCCATGTTCCTTCTCACAGCCCTACTATCCAGGTTTTCATATCGAAGTAACCCTACTATCCAGGTTCCTTTTCACAGCCCTACTTTCCAGGATTTCATTTCGAAGTAACCCTATTATCGAGTATTCATCTCATAGGCCTACTATCCAGGCTTTCATTTCGAAGTAACTCTACTATCCAGGTTCCTTCTCATAGCCCTACTATCCAGGCTTTCATTTCGAAGTAACACTACTATCTAGGTTCCTTCTCATAGCTCTACTATCCATGCTTTCATTTCGAAGTAACCCTACTATCCAGGTTCCTTCTAATAGCCCTACTATCTAGGCTTTCATTTCGAAGTAACCCTACTATCCAGGTTCCTTCTCAAAGCCTTACTACCCAGTCTTTCATATCGAAGTAACCCTACTTTCCAGGTTCCTTCTCACAACCCTAATATCCAGGCTTTCATATCGAAGTAACCCTACTATCCAGGTTCCTTCTCAAAGCCCTACTATCCAGGCTTTCATATCTAAGTAACCCTACTATCCAGGTTCCTTCTCACATCCCTAATATCCAAGCTTTGATATCGAAGTAACCCTACTATCCAGGTTCCTTCTCACAACCCTACTATCCAGGATTTCATATCAAAGTAACCCTACTATCCAGGTTCCTTCTCACAGCCCTACTATGCAAGATTTCATATCGAAGTAACCCTACTATCCAGGTTCCTTCTCACATCCCTACTATCCAGGCGTTCATATCTAAGTAACCCTACTATCCAGGTTCCTTCTTAAAGCCCTACTATCCAGGCTTTCATATCGAAGTAACCCTACTATCCAGGTTCCTACTTACAACCCTATTATCTAGGCTTTCATATTGAAGTAACCCTACTATCCAGGTTCCTTCTCACAACCCTACTATCCAGGATTTCATATCAAATAACCCTACTATCCAAGTTCCTTCTCACAGGCCTACTATCCAGGCTTTCATATCGAAGTAACCCTACTATCCAGGTTCCTTCTCATAGCCCTACTATCCAGGTTCCTTCCCATAACCCTACTATCCAAGATTTCATATCGAAGTAACCCTACTATCCAGGTTCCTTCTCACAACCCTACTACCCAGGCTTTCATATCGAAGTAACCCTACTATCCAGGATTTCATATCAAAGTAACCCTACTATTCAGGTTCCATCTCACAGCCCTACTATCCAGGCTTTCATATCGAAGTAACCCTACTATCCAGGTTCCTTCTCACAGCCCTACTATCCAGGCTTTCATTTTGAGGTAACCCTATTATCCAGGTTCCTTCTCATAGCCATACTATCCAGGCTTTCATTTCGAAGTAACTCTATTATCAGGGTTCCTTCTCATACCCCTACTATCAAGGCTTTCACTTCAAAGTAAGACTACTATCCAGGTTCCTTCTCATAGCCCTACTATCCAAGCTTTCATTTCGAAGTAACTCTACTATCCAGGTTCCTTTTCACAGCCCTACTACCCAGGCTTTCATATCCAAGTAAACCTACTATCCAGGTTCCTTCTCACAGCCCTTCTATCTAGGATTTCATATCAAAGTAACCCTACTATCCAGGTTCCTTCTCACGTCCCTACTATCTAGGATTTCATATCGAAGTAACCATACTATCCAGGTTCCTTCTCACAGCCCTAATATCCAGGCATTCGTATCGATGTAACCCTACTATCCAAGTTCCTTCTCACAGCCCTACTATCCATGCTTTTATTTCAAAGTAACCCTATTATCGAGGTTTCTTCTCATAGCCCTACTATCCAGGCTTTCATTTTGAAGTAACACTAATATCCAGGTTCCTTCTCATAGCTCTACTATCCATGCTTTCATTTGGAAGTAACGCTACTATCCAGGTTCCTACTCATAGCCCTACTATCTAGGCTTTCATTTTGAAGTAACCCTACTATCCAGGTTCCTTCTCACAGCCCTACTACCCAGGCTTTCATATCGAAGTAACCCTACTTTCCAGGTTCCTTCTCACAACCCTAATATTCAGGCTTTCATATCAAAGTAACTCTACTATCCGGGTTCCTTATCAAAGCCCTACTATCCAGGCTTTCATATCTAAGTAACCCTACTATCCAGGTTCCTTATCACATCCCTACTATCCAGGTTTTCATATCGAAGTAACCCTACTATCCAGGTTCCTTCTCACAGCCCTACTATCCAGGATTTCATATCGAAGTAACTCTACTATCTAGGTTCCTTCTCACAACGCTAATGTCCAGGCTTTGATATCGAAGTAACCCTACTATCCAGGTTCCTTCTCACAACCCAACTATCCAGGCTTTCATATCGAAGTAACCCTACTATCCAGCTTTCTTCTCACATCCCTACTATCCAGGTTTTCATATCGAAGTAACCCTACAATCCAGGTTCCTTCTCACAGCCCTACTATCCAGGATTTCATATCGAAGTAACCGTACTATCCAGGTTCCTTCTCACAGCCCTACTATCCAGGCTTTCATATCGAAGTAACCCTACTATTCAGGTTCCTTCTCATAGCCCTACTATCCAGGCTTTCATATCGAAGTAACCCTACTATCCAGGTTCCTTCTCACAGCCCTACTATTTAGGCTTTCATATTGAAGTAACCCTACTATCCAGGTTCCTTCTCACAGCTCTATTATCCAGGCTTTCATATCGAAGTAACCCTACTATCCAGGTTCCTTCTCACAATCCTACTATCCAGGCTTTCATATCGAAGTAACCCTACTATCCAGGTTCCTTCTCACAATCCTACTATCCAGGCTTTCATATCAAAGTAACCCTACTATCTAGGTTCCTTCTCACATCCCTACTATCCAGGCTTTCATATCGAAGTAATCCTACTATCCAAGTTCCTTCTCACAACCCTACTATCCAGGCTTTCGTATCTAAGTAACCTTACTATCCAGGTTCCTTCTCACAGCCCCACTATCCAGGCTTTCATATTGAAGTAACCCTACTATCCATGTTCCTTCTCACAGCCCTATTATCCAAGCTTTCATATCGAAGTAACCCTACTATCCAGGTTCCTTCTCACAGCCCTACTATCTAGGATTTCATATCGAAGTAACCCTACTATCTAGGTTCCTTCTCACAGCCCTACTATCGAGGCTTTCATATCGAGGTAACCCTACTATTCAGGTTCCTTCTCATAGCCCTACTATCCAGGCTTTCATATCTAAGTAACCCTATTATCCAGGTTCCTTCTCATAACCCTGCTATCTAGGCTTTCATATTGAAGTAACCCTACTATCCAGGTTCCTTCTCACAGCCCTATTATCCAGGATTTCATATCAAAGTAACCCTACTATCCAGGTTCCTTCTCACAATCCTACTATCCAGGATTTCATATCGAAGTAACCCTACTATCCAGGTTCCTTCTCATAGCCCTACTATCCAGGCTTTCATATCGAAGTAACCCTACTATCCAGGTTCCTTCTCACAGCCCTACTATCCAGGCTTTCATATCGAAGTAACCCTACTATCCAGGTTCCTTCTTACAACCCCACTATCCAGGCTTTCGTATCTAAGTAATCTTACTATCCAGGTTCCTTCTCACAGCCCTACTATTTAGGCTTTCGTATCGAAGTAACCCTACTATCCAGGTTCCTTCTCACAGCCCTATTATATAGGCTTTCATATCGAAGAAACCCTACTGTCCAGGTTTCTTCTCACAACGGTACTATCCAGGCTTTGATATCGAAGTAACCCTACTATCTAGGTTCCTTCTTATAGCCCCATTATCTAGGCTTTCATATCGAAGTAACCCTACTATCCAGGTTCCTTCTCACATCCCTACTATCCAGGCTTTCTCATCGAAGTAACCCTACTATCTAGGTTCCTTCTCACAGCCCTTCTGTCAAGGATTTCATATCGAAGTAACCCTACTATCAAGGTTCCTTCTCACAGCCCTACTATACAGGACTTTATATCGAAGTAACCCTACTATCCAGGTTCCTTCTCACTACCCTACTATCCAGGACTTCATATCGAAGTAACCCTACTATCCAGGTTCCTTCTCACAGCCCTACTATGCAGGCTTTCATATCGAAGTAACCCTACTATTCAGGTTCCTTCTCCTAGCCCTACTATCCAGGCTTTCATATCGAAGTAACCTTACTATCTAGGTTCTTCTCACAATCCTACTATCAATGCTTTCATATTGAAGTAACCCTATTATCCAGGTTCCTTCTCACAGCCCTACTATCCAGGCTTTCATATCGAAGTAACCCTACTATTCAGGTTCCTTCTCATATCCCTTCTATCTAGGCTTTCATATCGAAGTAACCCTAATGTCCAGGTTTCTTCTCACAACCGTACTATCCAGGCTTTGATATCGAAGTAACCCTACTATCCAGGTTCCTTCTCACATCCCCACTATCACGGCTTTCATATCGAAGTAACCCTACTATCCAGGTTCCTTCTCACAGCCCTACTGTCCATGCTTTCATAATGAAGTAACCCTACTATCCAGGTTCCTTCTCACAGTGCTACGATCCAGGCTTTCATATCGAAGTAACCCTACTATCCAGGTTCCTTCTCACAACCCTACTATCTAGGCTTTCATATTGACGTAACCCTACTATCCAGGTTCCTTCTCACAGCCCTATAATCCAGGCTTTCATATCGAAGTAACCCTACTATCCAGGTTCCTTCTCACAATCCTACTATCCAGGCTTTCATATCGAAGTAACCCTACTATCTAGGTTCCTTCTCATAGCCCTATTATCCAGGCTTTCATATCGAAGTAACCCTACTATCCAGGTTCCTTCTCACATCCCTACTATCCAGGCTTTTATATCAAAGTAACCCTACTATCCAGGTTCCTTCTCACAACCCCACTATCCAGGATTTCTTATCTAAGTAACCTTACTATCCAGGTTCCTTCTCACAGCCTTACTATTTAGGCTTTTGTATCGAAGTAACCCTACTATCCAGGTTCCTACTCACAACTCTATTATCTAGGCTTTCATATCGAAGTAACCCTACTGTCCAGGTTTCTTCTCACAACCGTACTATCCAGGCTTTGATATCGAAGTAACCATACTATTCAGGTTCCTTCTTACAGCCCCAATATCCAGGCTTTCATATCGAAGTAACCCTACTATCTAGGTTCCTTCTCACAACCCTACTATCCAGGCTTTCATATCTAAGTAACCCAACTATCCAGGTTCCTTCTTAAAGCCCTACTATCCAGGCTTTCATATCGAAGTAACCCTACTATCCAGGTTCCTACTTACAACCCTATTATCTAGGCTTTCGTATTGAAGTAACCCTACTATCCAGGTTCCTTCTCACAACCCTACTATCCAGGATTTCATATCAAAGTAACCCTACTATCCAAGTTCCTTCTCACAGCCCTACTATCCAGGCTTTCATATCGAAGTAACCCTACTATCCAGGTTCCTTCTCATAGCCCTACTATCCAGGTTCCTTCCCATAGCCCTACTATCCAGGATTTCATATCGAAGTAACCCTACTATCCAGGTTCCTTCTCACAACCCTACTACCCAGGCTTTCATATCGAAGTAACCCTACTATCCAGGATTTCATATCAAAGTAACCCTACTATTCAGGTTCCATCTCACAGCCCTACTATCCAGGCTTTCATATCGAAGTAACCCTACTATCCAGGTTCCTTCTCACAACCCTACTATCCAGGCTTTCATTTTGAGGTAACCCTATTATCCAGGTTCCTTCTCATAGCCATACTATCCAGGCTTTCATTTCGAAGTAACTCTATTATCAGGGTTCCTTCTCATACCCCTACTATCAAGGCTTTAACTTCAAAGTAAGACTACTATCCAGGTTCCTTCTCATAGCCCTACTATCCAAGCTTTCATTTCGAAGTAACTCTACTATCCAGGTTCCTTTTCAGAGCCCTACTACCCAGGCTTTCATATCCAAACAAACCTACTATCCAGGTTCCTTCTCACAGCCCTACTATCCAGGATTTCATATCAAAGTAACCCTACTATCCAGGTTCCTTCTCACGTCCCTACTATCTAGGATTTCATATCGAAGTAACCATACTATCCAGGTTCCTTCTCACAGCCCTAATATCCAGGCATTCATATCGATGTAACCCTACTATCCAGGTTCCTTCTCACAGCCCTACTATCCATGCTTTTATTTCAAAGTAACCCTATTATCGAGGTTTCTTCTCATAACCCTACTATCCAGGCTTTCATTTTGAAGTAACATTAATATCCAGGTTCCTTCTCATAGCTCTACTATCCATGCTTTCATTTGGAAGTAACGCTACTATCCAGGTTCCTACTCATAGCCCTACTATCTAGGCTTTCATTTTGAAGTAACCCTACTATCCAGGTTCCTTCTCACAGCCCTACTACCCAGGCTTTCATATCGAAGTAACCCTACTTTCCAGGTTCCTTCTCACAACCCTAATATTCAAACTTTCATATCAAAGTAACTCTACTATCCGGGTTCCTTATCAAAGCCCTACTATCCAGGCTTTCATATCTAAGTAACCCTACTATCCAGGTTCCTTATCACATCCCTACTATCCAGGTTTTCATATCAAAGTAACCCTACTATCCAGGTTCCTTCTCACAGCCCTACTATCCAGGATTTCATATCGAAGTAACTCTACTATCCAGGTTCCTTCTCACAACGCTAATGTTCAGGCTTTGATATCGAAGTAACCCTACTATCCAGGTTCCTTCTCACAACCCAACTATCCAGGCTTTCATATCGAAGTAACCCTACTATCCAGGTTTCTTCTCACATCCATACTATCCAGGTTTTCATATCGAAGTAACCCTACAATCCAGGTTCCTTCTCACAGCCCTACTATCCAGGATTTCATATCGAAGTAACCGTACTATCAAGGTTCCTTCTCACAGCCCTACTCTCCAGGCTTTCATATCGAAGTAACCCTACTATTCAGGTTCCTTCTCATAGCCCTACTATCCAGGCTTTCATATCGAAGTAACCCTACTATCCAGGTTCCTTCTCACAGCCCTACTATCTAGGCTTTCATATTGAAGTAACCCTACTATCCAGGTTCCTTCTCACAGCTCTATTATCCAGGCTTTCATATCGAAGTAACCCTACTATCCAGGTTCCTTCTGACAATCCTACTATCCAGGCTTTCATATCGAAGTAACCCTACTATCCAGGTTCCTTCTCACAATCCTACTATCCAGGCTTTCATATCAAAGTAATACTACTATCCAGGTTCCTTCTCATTGCCCTACTATTCAGGCTTTCATATCGAAGTAACCCTACTATCTAGGTTCCTTCTCACATCCCTACTATCCAGGCTTTCATATCGAAGTAACCCTACTATCCAAGTTCCTTCTCACAACCCTACTATCCAGGCTTTCGTATCTAAGTAACCTTACTATCCAGGTTCCTTCTCACAGCCCCACTATCCAGGCTTTCATATCGAAGTAACCCTACTATCCATGTTCCTTCTCACAACCCTACTATCCAAGCTTTCATATCGAAGTAACCCTACTATACAGGTTCCTTCTCACAGCCCTACTATCTAGGATTTTATATCGAAGTAACCCTACTATCTAGGTTCCTTCTCACAGCCCTACTATCGAGGCTTTCATATCGAGGTAACCCTACTATTCAGGTTCCTTCTCATAGCCCTACTATCCAGGCTTTCATATCTAAGTAACCCTATTATCCAGGTTCCTTCTCATAACCCTACTATCTAGGCTTTCATATTGAAGTAACCCTACTATCCAGGTTCCTTCTCACAGCCCTATTATCCAGGATTTCATATCAAAGTAACCCTACTATCCAGGTTCCTTCTCACAATCCTACTATCCAGGCTTTCATATCGAAGTAACCCTACTATCCAGGTTCCTTCTCATAGCCCTACTATCCAGGCTTTCATATCGAAGTAACCCTACTATCCAGGTTCCTTCTCACAGCCCTAATATCCAGGCTTTCATATCGAAGTAACCCTACTATCCAGGTTCCTTCTTACAGCCCCACTATCCAGGCTTTCGTATCTAAGTAATCTTACTATCCAGGTTCCTTCTCACAGCCCTACTATTTAGGCTTTCGTATCGAAGTAACCCTACTATCCAGGTTCCTTCTCACAACCCTATTATATAGGCTTTCATATCGAAGAAACCCTACTGTCCCGGTTTCTTCTCACAGCGGTACTATCAAGGCTTTGATATCGAAGTAACCCTACTATCTAGGTTCCTTCTTACAGCCCCATTATCTAGGCTTTCATATCGAAGTAACCCTACTATCCAGGTTCCTTCTCACAGCCCTACTATCCAGGCTTTCTCATCGAAGTAACCCTACTATCTAGGTTCCTTCTCACAGCCCTTCTGTCAAGGATTTCATATCGAAGTAACCCTACTATCAAGGTTCCTTCTCACAACCCTACTATGCAGGATTTTATATCGAAGTAACCCTAATATCCAGGTTCCTTCTCACTACCCTACTATCCAGGACTTCATATCGAAGTAACCCTACTATCCAGGTTCCTTCTCATAGCCCTACTATGCAGGCTTTCATATCGAAGTAACCCTACTATTCAGGTTCCTTCTCCTAGCCCTACTATCCAGGCTTTCATATCGAAGTAACCCTGCTGTCTAGGTTCCTTCTCACAATCCTACTATCAAGGCTTTCATATTGAAGTAACCCTATTATCCAGGTTCCTTCTCACAGCCCTACTATCCAGGCTTTCATATCGAAGTAACCCTACTATTCAGGTTCCTTCTCATATCCCTACTATCTAGGCTTTCATATCGAAGTAACCCTAATGTCCAGGTTTCTTCTCACAACCGTACTATCCAGGCTTTAATATCGAAGTAACCCTACTATCCAGGTTCCTTCTCACATCCCCACTATCCAGGCTTTCATATCGAAGTAACCCTACTATCCAGGTTCCTTCTCACAGCCCTACTGTCCATGCTTTCATATCGAAATAACCCTACTATCCAGGTTCCTTCTCACAGCGCTACTATCCAGGCTTTCATATCGAAGTAACCCTACTATCCAGGTTCCTTCAACCCTACTATCTAGGCTTTCATATTGACGTAACCCTACTATCCAGGTTCCTTCTCACAGCCCTATTATCCAGGCTTTCATATCGAAGTAACCCTACTATCCAGGTTCCTTCTCACAATCCTACTATCCAGGCTTTCATATCGAAGTAACCCTACTATCTAGGTTCCTTCTCATAGCCCTATTATCTAGGCTTTCATATCGAAGTAACCCTACTATCCAGGTACCTTCTCACATCCCTACTATCCAGGCTTTTATATCAAAGTAACCCTACTATCCAGGTTCCTTCTCACAACCCTACTATCCAGGATTTCTTATCTAAGTAACCTTACTATCCAGGTTCCTTCTCACAGCCTTACTATTTAGGCTTTTGTATCGAAGTAACCCTACTATCCAGGTTCCTACTCACAGCTCTATTATCTAGGCTTTCATATTGAAGTAACCCTACTGTCCAGGTTTCTTCTCACAACCGTACTATCCAGGATTTGATATCGAAGTAACCATACTATTCAGGTTCCTTCTTACAGCCCCAATATCCAGGCTTTCATATCGAAGTAACCCTACTATCCAGGTTCCTTCTCACAGCCCTACTATCCAGGCTTTCATATCGAAGTAACCCTACTATCTAGGTTCCTTCTCACAGCCCTACTGTCCAGGCTTTCATATCGAAGTAACCCTACTATCTAGGTTCCTTCTCCCTTATCTCCAGGCAGCATTCCACAACATTGTAAGACCGAGACCTAATCAAACACGATTGTATTCGCATATCCCCAGTAGAGTAACGGACAACTGAAGCTCCTAAACTTCTATTTCTTGATACAGATACCAATGTTCCTCAGCAGATTCCTCGTTGACAACAGCAATGGGGATTCTCGTCAAAGGAATATCTCAGGAAATCCACATTCTCTAAATGGCATCTTTAAGCCCATCTCCGACAATTCTCCGTCGCATCCAGGATGGCATATTTAAGCCCATCTCCGACAATCTTCCATTATCGACCTCTAAATGGCATTTGTAATCCCATTCCCGATATCACAAATCAAGTGCCACGTCACGCGAGTGCAAATTTCTGGGCACTCTAGTGTTCAATCATCTTCCCCCTTCAGATCACGAAAGGCAGAGCAACCAATCTACATTCTCAGGTTTAAGAAGATTGAATAGGGGAATCTGTTGTACCCCAAAATTTGCCCTCCCATTTTACTCAAAAAATGTCAATTGAAGTCCCCAAGTTACTCAAGGAAGTCCAAGAGTTGACCAAACAAACTCTCTCCTAAGGCAGTATACCTCCAATTAGGGTTTCCCTTTTCATCCAGATGTGTGAACCACAAAGGAATCAAATGCTTCCCAAGGTCCTAATATGTTCCCAAGATCATCCATTTCAAGCTTCATGCCTTGCACAAAGAAGTTTTCTCAGTCAATTGCTCAAATGCTTGAGAATCGACTGTATCAGGTCAAAAGTCAACGGTGTCCCACATACAGTCAAACCTCAAGATTTTTGGTCAACATCAAAATTTTGAAGTGAATTCCATCATTTGATCAAGGGTTGATCATGATTCCTCAAGGAATGCTCCAAATTCATCAAAACCCAAAAGTTTCTAAATTAGGGTTTTGTAGGAAAAGTCAACCCAAATTTGACCAAGCATAACTTCTTCATACTTTATCAGAAATTTTCCATCCAAGGATCATTTTCAAGAGGATGAAATTACCTACAATTCATATTCATCCCTCAAGTTCAAAATATACCCTCACAAAAAGATATGAATTTCTATATTATAGGTCCTTTTGAAAAGTGAACAAATACACCTTTTGGGTCAAAGCTTCATACATGAAAATGGAAGATCCAATTGAGATGAAACAAAAAGGGTTGTTTAGGGGACATCCTAATATTTCTAAAAAGTCCTAGAACACCCTCCTAGGGTCAAAATTGAGAGAGTTGTGCATTGTCAAAGTTGGCAATTTTTGGAAAATTTTCAAAAGTCAACATTGATCAAATTTGCATTTTTTCCAAAGGGGCCCATTTTTTCTTGCTTGAAACATGTTTCTAATAGGACTCACGACCCCTGAGCTTTTCCACCTATTATTTCATTATGTTTATCATTTATTTTGATTTTTTATTCATTTAAATCAAAATAAATCAAATTAAATCGTAAATTAATGAAAACAAATCAAATCTTGGGATTTTTGTGCACATTTGGAGTCTATGCACAGCTAGCATGATGATCAATTTGTGCAAGACTCATTAGGGTTGGGAAATATTGGATTGAAGCTTGTTTTAGAAAGATATCATACATGAATCAAATCAAATCACATTTTCATAATTCTCAAAGATATGATGCAATTTTAAAACCCTAATCCAGTCTACTATATGTATACAACAATTTCAGGTCAAAAGACAAGGGTGATCAGTCGTGAAAACACACAACAAAGTTCCAAAAAAGTAAAAAAAAAAGTGTTGGATCGTTTTTGCATTTAGAGAATAATTCAGACCATTCCAACACTGCTAATCGATTCTTGGACCTTCCCAGAAGCCAATTGGATACTTGCAAGGCTTGAAACACGCGTAATTGCCCTCACGGTTTGCCCTTAAACTCAAAATCGATTACTGTATTCCTGGCATCTTTAGCATGTTTAAGTCATATATTTGTAATCCTCATCATGTTTGCAAGCTAACTGTATTATTTAATTGCGTGTTTGAATCCTCTACATGTCATTGCCATTGTTAGGGTTTATGTTTGCAATTTAGGGCTTTCTTACACAGGTGAAATTGTCCAAAAAGAAGGATACCAGGGTGTTCACGAGATCACCACGAATGAGGCTATGTAATTAGAAATCATTTATCATGTTTATGGTGCATTTTTGAATTTTGCAGGGCTGTAGTTACAGCAAACGTCCGTAGGTATAATTCTTTAACCTAAGACGACGGTTGTAGTGAAGATGATGATGCATGGTAGCCCATGACCGACTGATTTGAATTTCGCACGTTTTTTCGGGCATAATGCGTTTTTTGTATTGTATTATATTTCATTTATATGTATTAACAAAAGAACCAGCAGCACAAATGGTTGAGAGGCACGCCTTTGATGTATATGTCTTGGGTTCGATCTCAGGCGTGTGCATTTTGTTATTTTCCTATTTTCTAAACGCATATTGCATGCACTTCTTACCAAAGGGTTTACCATACTCCATCAACATCCACCCACTGGATCCAACATGCCATCAGATCCAACGTTCCAGCAATGAGGGACTATGGTGCGCCCCTAGGTCAATGATACAAGGCACCAAAGGTTGACTAGGCTTGGAGTGTTTTTGGGCTTGGAGTGCATTTTTTTTAATTTTCTTTATTTATTTTCTTTAATTATTTCTTTTTTAATTAATTAACACAAAAATAGTTTTTTATTTATTAAATTAACCAATCAAAATTAAAAATATTTTTTTATATAAATATTTTGAATTAATTAGTTTAATTAATTTAGAGTAATTTAATCTTCTTTTTATAATTAAAAATAACTAGGATTAGGATTTTAGTTGTACATAATTTAATTAATTTTCTCTAAAAAATGCATCAAAAATCATTTTTCTCATAAATATTTATTCCTTTAATTAATTAGATTAATTAGAAAATTAGGTTAATTTAATTTCTTTCATAATTAAAAACAATTACAAATTAGGTTTAATTAATTTGCAATTAAATATTTTCTCAAATAAAAATCTACAAAAACACTTTTTCTTTCAATTAGGGTTTTAGGTTATTTCAATTGTCCTCGCATTTAATTCGTCGCGTGCTTGATAATTATTTTGGCCATTATTTTGTAACTGCTCAGGGTTTGTAATAGTTAACCTAGGGTTTTTATTTACTGTTTAAATCCCCAATTTTTGGTTATGTAATTAATCCCCCTCCCCGAAGCTTCGTAATAGCTAGGTTTATTTTTCTCACTTTAAATTCCTGCAATCTTTAACTGTCTAGATGCATGGCTAATAGGATTGTATGAAAAGATTAAATAATTGAAAAAGTTCACATGCACATGTTCACTCCTAGGGTTTGCCTCACTACGGTTGCCTTCGGTAAACAATCATTAAGCATAGGAAATTTTAGTGGTCACCCTCCTGTCTAAAAGATCAAATGTCCCATTCGAATGTTGCCTCGTAAATGTTGCCTCGGAAACATTGCCTCGAAAAGATCTTAAGACTCTAGGGTTACTACTAAGGTTTTCTAACTATTGCTTTAGTGATTGTATTTGTCCCTTTCGAATGTCCCTTACAAACTCCAACGAAGGTGCTACCTACTCCTTAATAGTAGGATAGCGCTGTCTAAAGGAAATGAACGAAGAATCTTTTTTCGAGTAGGTAGAATCTTAAGTACTTGCTCAATAAAAACTTTTCACACAAACACCTTTCAAAACTGTTTTCAAAACAACTTTGTCACATCCTTGAGGACTGATACAAGGGTTATCACGAAGTAAAACATTTTCAAAGCAAGCACACACACAAGCAATTTTAAAAAGATGAGCAAGTACCTAAGAGTCCATGGAAAACCATGGATAGAAAGGGTGCTAACACCTTCCCTTTCTATAATCTACCCCCCGTACTCAGAAAACTCGAAAAAAGGTTTTTTCTATTCTTTTTCCTTTTCCATGATTGGATGAAATAAAATTCGGTGGCGACTCTTGCTTACGGCGACATTTTGCAAACACAAAACGCAAAACGCAAACTAGTGAAAAACAGTCGGTTTTGCCACCGCATCACACTGCTCTTGCTGTTGGACAGGACTCCGCTCAGGAATGTTGGTCTCTGTTTTGGAACATAGGGTTTTAGGAGCTTCAGTTGTCCGTTACTCTACTGGGGAACATAATTTGATTGAGGAGATAGAAGTGAACTGTTATATGGTCAGAATCCAGGATTTACAGTGGCTTACTGAGGATAATAAGGCTAATTGTTATTTGGTCGTGCTCCAGGCTTCACAGCGACTTACTAGGGAGATGAGATTAAACTGTTATCTGGTCAGGATCCAAGCTTCACGGTGTCTTGAATTGTTGATTGACTATTATCCGGTCAGTTTCCGGGCTTCATAGCTTCTTTAACTGGAATAGAAATCTTAGTATCGATTTGACTGGACCAGAGAAAGGTCTCGAGTTGTCTTCAATTGGGATAGAAATCTTAGTATCAATTTGACTAAATCAGAGGAAGGAAATGAATTAACTTTGACTGGCATAGTAATCAGGAGAATATTAGTAGCGACTGAACTGACCCAGATGAAAGTCTTGGAATATCTTCCACTGGAATGGTAACCAGAGAGTTCTTAGTGTCGACCTGTCTGACCTAGGGAAAATCTTGGGTTAACTTTAAATGGCATAGTAATCAAGAGAATCTTAGTAGCGACTCAACTGACCCGGACGAAAGTCTTGGAATATCTTCCAATAGAATGGTAATCAGAGAGATCTTAGTGTCGACCTGTCTGACCTAGGTAAAATATTGGGTTAACTTTAACTGGCATAGTAATCAGGAGAATCTTAGTAACAACTCAACTGACCCATACGAAAGTCTTGGAACATCCTCCACCGGAATGGTAATCAGAGAGATCTTAGTGTCAACCTGTCTGACCCAGGGAAAAGCTTGGGTTAACTTTGACTGGCATAGTAATCAGGAGAATCTTAGTAGCGACTCAACTAACCCAGATGAAAGTCTTGGAAAATTCTCCACCAGAATGGTAATCAGAGAGATCTTAGTGTCGACCTGTCTGACCCAGGGAAAATCTTGGGTTAACTTCTACTGGCATAGTAATTAGGAGAATCTTAGTAGATACTCAACTGACCTAGACAAAAGTCTTGGAACATCCTCCACCAGAATGGTAATCATGGAGATCTTAGTGACGACTTGTCTGATCCAGGGAAAATCTTGGATTAACTTTGACTGGCATAGTAATCCGAAGAATCTTAGTAGCGATTCAAATAACCCAGACGAAAGTCTTGGAATATCTTCCACTGGAATGGTAATCAGAGAGACCTTACTATCGACCTGTCTAACCCAGGGTAAATCTTGTGAGGACATCTTTCTGAGGAAAATCCTGGAACAACCCTTTGTTAGACGTAGCTTGTTTATTTGGTCTTTTCCTAAAAGGTAAATACTTATTCGTATGCAATGTCATGATGTATGAAATGCATTGTGATGATTTTCTCAAAATAAATGAGATTGTGTTGTATGAAATATGTATGTGCATGCCATGACGTATGAATATGGGATACTATTGCGGTAATTTTTAGTCGGGAAAAATAAATCTCGGACTGCTGCTGAAGAGCATTAGGAAGCTGAATTCTTCATTTCCGCAAGGGATGGTGAATGGAGATGTCTATGCTGGGGGTTTATTCCTTTCTGTTTGTGAATATTCTACCGGGGAGAGACTCTGCCTGAGAATAACTCTGTAGGAGATTAACTCTGTTCGCGAGAGGAGATGCCTTGCTGGAAGATTTTGCCGATTTAGAGAAATAAACTCCACCAGGGGATGAACTTCCATAGCTGGAGAAATAAAATCTGTTGGGGATTGAGCTTCCGCATTTAGAGAAATAAACTCTGCTCAGGAGAAAGCTTTATAAACTATTTGCGATTATAAAACTCGGTTGGGGAATATAGATATCGGCTTTCTGAAGGAATTTTACTGGGGAAAGTAACTCTTGTTTGGGGAAGCAGAGATCAAAACCTTTGGTTGCCTCTACTCTGGGGAGTGTAGATGTCACAAGGTTGCATGTACTGGTGACTTCGCCTCAAAACTGTCTCTGCCCCTATACCTTCTGAACAGAGTAACTGTCGGGATTAAAATGTTTTTTTAGATTTTGCCCCGTTCCTTAAGTCATGAGCAACTACCCTTCTGTTTCTTATGCAAATATTTATGAATAGAAATCATATTCAAATGCATATGTCAATAATAAGTCATTGGACATTTTTGCAAAACAAAAGAGAAAAAGAAAAACAAATGGTTTTGTAAAAGTGACTTGTATTAATTTCTGAAGTTTTCCTATAACAGGTGTTGTGTACAAAGAGGCTGACGTTCTAGATGGAGAACGCTGCCGTGAGAGTGAAGACTATACAAAATAATGTACAAATAGAAGAAAACATCTATGTGTAATAATCTCATTGAGTTTCAATTTTTCTATTGCCGCTATGTCTTCGAGCGTCTCATCACTTAGCTACTTGTCCGAAGCAGACTGGATTGATGGTGGCGTTTAAGCTTGATAGTTGATACTGAATTCTGGTTGCAAGGTGATCCGATGGGACATAGTGATACGCTTCTAATCCCTAACTTTTTCCTGGACCTCCCATTCGAGTTTTTAGTCCACCGGGATTCCATTTTTTGCCATAGCCGCCTTTTCAGGTTTTCGGCTTGCGGGTGTACAGATATTTTTTGTTTTCATCCCTAATTTTTGCCTGAACCCTTTTGGTTCGCCGGGATGCCCTTATTTTTTCCTAGGCAAGTCAACCTAGCGGGTCTTCATTCCTGCGTAGTATCTTTTCACTATGTCCGCATTAACAGGGTGATGAAGGTCGTCACCATCCATGGTTGTCAAAATCATGGCTCCACCGACAATAATGCTTTTGATCACAAATGGCCCTTCGTATTTGGGAGTCCATTTGCCCCTGGGATCACCTTGCGGTAGTATGATTCGCTTGACCACTAGATCCCCTACTTGATATACTTGGCGTCTGACCTTTTCGTTGAAAGCCTTGATCATCCATTTTTGATACATTTGACCATGACAGACAACAGTAAGTCTTTTCTCATCAAATAGATTCAGTTGATCAAGTTGAGTCTGTATCCAATCGCCTTCATTCAAACCCGCATCCTTCATGATTCTCAGAGAAGGGATCTAGACCTCAATAGGCAGGACGGCCTCCATGCCATATACCAGAGAGTAGGGTGTTGCCCCTGTTGATGTTCGTGCTGAAGTGCGATAACCATGAAGATAAAATGGTAACATCTCATGCCAGTCTTTGTATGTCACTGTCATCTTCTGTATGATTTTCTTAATGTTTTTGTTAGCAGCCTCCACAACACCATTCATCTTCGGCCGGTAAGGGGAAGAATTATGATGCCGGATCTTGAACTATTTACAGAGTTTGGTGATCATCGTATTGTTGAGATTTGTACCATTGTCTGTGATAATCCTCTTTGGAACACGGTACTGATAAATCAGGTTATGCTTGATAAACCACGCCACAATGTTCTTGGTAACAGTAGCAAAAGAGGCAGCTTCAACCTACTTCGTGAAGTAATTAATGGCCACCAAGATGAAGCGATGATCATTGGAAGCAGTAGGTCTAATCTCTCCGATCATGTCAATGCCCACATTCAAAAGGGCCAAGGAGCCATCAAGACATTCAAAGGAATCAGAGGTACATGCACCTTATCAGCATATATCTGGCATTTGTGACATGTTTGGGAATGCTGATAGCAGTCTGCTTCCATAGTGGACCAATAGTATCCTGCACGTAAGATCTTTTTAGCCACTGTATGTTCACTAGAATGGGTTCCAAAGGCGCCTTTGTGTAAATATGTCATAATCCTCTCTGCTTCGCTCTTGTCTATGCACCAAAGTAAAGTAGAGTCGTGGTTGCGCTTGTAGAGGATTCCATTGTTGAGGAAGAACTTTGCGGAGAACCTTCTCAGAAACTTCTTATCATTGACAGATTCCCCCTCGGGATATTCTTGGACCTCGAGATATCTTTTCACTTCATGAAACCAAGGTTTGTCTGCTACTTCTTTGGTGTCGAGCTCATAGCAGTATGCTGGTTCATCCAACCTCTCAATAGTGATTCCGAGAGCCTCATTATCCCACTTGACCTTGAACATAGATGACATGGTAGCTAGCGCGTCCTCTAACTGATTCTCTTCTTGTGGAAAATGTTCAAAGGCGACCTCTTCAAAGTGTGGAAGCAATGACAGCACATGTTCTTTGTACGGGATGCGATTCAGGTGCTTCGTATCCCACTCTCCTTTGATCTGACTTATTACCAAGGCTGAATTCCCGAAAACGCTCAAGAACTTGATCCTCAGGTCAATAGCAGCTTTGAGACCCATGATGCATGCTTCATACTCCTCTATGTTGTTGGTACAGTTGAAACATAATCTGGTGGTGAAAGGAGTATGACAACCTTCAGGAGATATAATTACAGCAACAATGCCATTGCCAAGTGCGTTCGAGGATCCGTCAAAAACCATAATCCATCGGGATCCTTCTTCGGGTCCTACATCTGGTCCAGGTTCTTCATATTCAGTCACTAGCATAATATTCTCGTCCGAAAACTCAAAATTCATGGACTGGTAGTCAAGCACGGCCTGATGAGCCAAATGATCAGCTAATACACTTCCCTTGATTGCTTTTTGGGTTGTGTATTAGATATCATATTCGGTCAAGATCATTTTCCATCTTGCTATTCTTCCGGAGAGGGCGGGATTATCGAAGATGTACTTGATCGGATCCATTTTAGATATCAGCAAAGTAGTGTGGGTCACATATACCGTCTCAGTCGATGATCCGCCCATGCCAAAGCGTAAAAAGTTTTCTCGAGCAGTGAGTATCTTGTTTCACAGTCGGTAAAATTTTTGCTAAGGTAGTATATTGTGTACTCTTTTCGACTAGACTCGTCATGTTGCCCCAACACACACCCCATTGAATTATCTAACACTGTTAAGTACATTATCAAAGGTCTTCCTTCAATCGGAGGCATCAGAATTGGTGGTTCTTGAAGGTATTCCTTGATTCTTTCGAAGGCAGTCTGGCATTCGTCATTCCACTTTACCACTTGATATTTCTTCAGGAGTTTGAAGATTGGCTCACAAGTAGCAGTTAAATGGGAAATGAACCTGGAAATGTAATTTAGTCATACCAAAAAGCCTCTGACCTCCTTCTCAGCACGAGGAGCCGACATTTCTTGTATAGCCTTTACTTTTGCAGGGTCTACCTGAATGCCCTTGTCAGTGACGATGAAACCTAGCAGTTTACCAGACCTTACCCCGAAGGTGCACTTGATTGGATTCAACCTCAGCTTGTACGTCTTCAACTTGTCAAACAACTTTTGTAGATGATCAAGGTGCTCTTCCTCAGTTTGATACCTGGCTATCATGTTATCCACATATACCTCTATCTCATGGTGAATCATGTCATGAAACAAAGCGACCATGGCCCGCTGATAGGTTGCCTCGACATTCTTTAATCCAAACGACATCACTTTGTAGCAGAAAGTTCCCCATTGCATGACGAAGGTTGTCTTCTCCATATCCTCAGGTGCCATCTTGATCTGATTGTAACCAGAGAAACCATCCATGAAGGAAAAGATCTTGTGCTGCATGGTGTTGTCAACCAGAATGTCGATGTGGGAGAGTGGAAAGTCATCTTTGGGGCTTTCCCTGTTCAAATCTCTGTAGTCCACACACATCCGTACCTTACCGTCTTTTTTAGGCATCAGAACTACGTTGGCCAATCATTGGGGATAAGAGGTGACGGCTAAGAAACCAGCGTCGAACTCCTTCATAACCTCTGCCTTGATCTTCTTTGACATTTCAGGGCGCATGTGATGGACCTTCTGCTTTACCGGATGAAAATCTTCTTTAGTTGGCAGACCGTGAACCACAATATCCGTATCCAGTCTTGGTATGTCTTCATATGACCAGGAAAATATCTCGACATAGTCATGCAAAATTTGTATCAACCGTTGTTTGACATTAAGCCCCATATTTGCGCCAATCTTGACTTCTTTTCTGTCTACCTCTGTGCCCAAGTTTATTGTCTAAACTGGCTCTTCATGAGGTTGTATAGCCCTCTCCTCATGCTGTAACAGTCTAGCAAGTTCTCCAAGTACCTCACAATCTTCCTCACCTTCGTCCTCGGCTTGGTAGATCGGATTTCGAAGTTATAACTGGCAATAGCAGAACTGTTATCAATGGGATCCAGAGTGGATATGGATCTGCAGTTTGATATGTGAGTGTGTGTAAGAGCATAGCTGTATAGACAAAGTAAATGTAGAAAAGAAAAACAGAGAGCGCAAGATTTGTATGTATAACATCCAATGCTTTATTAATGCCATATGAAAGTGAAACATGATAACCCTAAAAAATAAACCGATGTGCCCCGGGTAAGACACATGGCCCTAAAGTTATATTGTTTATTACATATCCAAAAAAAATAAGAAAGATAATTGCTTCTGAACAAAAGTAATTGGTACAAAATCTTTTTCCGTCCAGTTACTAACTCCACCGTTGGTAGTAGGGAAGATCCAGCTGTCCATGTCATTGTCACCATCTACGCCTTCTAAAGCATTGACCCCATGATTACTGATGCACAAGGGAGGTCTTCCAGCACGAGCACGTCGAATATCCCTTTGAGCCCCTGAAGAGAAACCCAAACCAAATTTATCAGACTTGTACGGAATATCAGGGAGCTGACCCCAGACGGTAGACCCACCTTCTTAGACAACTACTTTTGCATCCTTGAGAAAAGCCATCTTCAAAGGAGGTTGTAACGCGGTGGGAGAAATGACTTGGGTGTTTTGCGTTTGATCGTAAATGTTGCGGTTAATAAGATTCGCCATCGACTTATCTTTTATCCAAAGGGAAAGGCTGAAAAGAACATGAAAGACCTTTAGAGATGTTTCTTGAGTTCGGGGGGTAGATTATGAAAAGGGAAGGTATTATCACCCTTTTCATCCGTAGTTATCTACGTGCTCTTAGTTTCTTACTAGATCACTTGCTTTTATTTGAAAATGTGCTTTGTGTGGTTTTTGAAAAGGCACCATCGTTTAGGCAAACTTTGTAATAACTCTCATTCATAAGAATGTATACAAAGTGTTGATCTTTTGAAAATGTTTCGAGTTTGAAATATGTTTTGAAAGTGTTGGTGTTTGTTTTGAAAATAACAAGGATGTTTTGGTTTGAAAATGAGCAAGCAACTAGGAACATTCTACCTACTCAAAAGTCTTTCTTGTTTATTTCCTCTTTACTTTGACATTGTTATCTTACCATTGATTTGGTAAGAAACCCTATCTTTGGATGTAAAGGGACGGGCACGGATCATCGTATAGTCATGAATAACAATGTTGTAAGATATCTTAGCATTTTATTTAAGGGACTAAGATCATTCATAAGGCAACATTTGTAGCGTCATCGAGGGACTATGATCTTGTATTTTTGTTTGTTTTTGTTAAGACATCTTACATGCGTATTATGACCATTTATTTCTCAAGGCAACACGTGGAGTTAACCCTAGAGGTGCAAAGTGTGCAAGTGTGTCTTTTTCATACTTGATTTGTCTTGTATTAGGGTTTGCTAACTTGTTGATTTTAATCTTTCCATACAAACCCTAATTTACTAGCATTTATATATAAAGTATTAAATTATGGAAAATAAAAATACTAAGCTATTACATCAATAGGGGAGGGGGTGTACAAATTTACAAATGGGGATTTTGCAAGAAAATTAAATCTAATTAACTATTACAACCATATTAAATATTGTACCAAAGTTGAAAATAAAATGCATGAATACAAAAAATGGAAAAAAGAAATGATTTTAGTTTGGATTTTTATGAATGGATTTTAACCTAAACCTAATTAAGAAAATTAATTAAATAAAATTAACTTAAACTAATTAAAAAAATAAATTAACTAAAAAAAAGATTTTTTAGGGTTTTTTATGAAAAGGTTTTAAGAATAATATAAAAATACATAAAAAATTAATTAACTAAAATAAGCCTAAATTCTAAATTAATTTTAATTCACAAGAAAATAATATAATATAATATAATAATTAAACCTAATTATCTAAATATTAATAAAAGAAAAAAATTGAATTGTTAAGAAAATTGTTTGTGTTCTTTTTAATATTTATAAAGAAAAATAAAATATGAGTGCAAAAATAATAAAATAAATATTTTTTGGATTTTTTTATTAATAAAAAAACTAATATTAGTAATAAAAATAATAACAAGAAAATAGGAAAATAAAATAAACTAAAATAAAAATGAAAATAAAATAAAGAAATAAAATGGGTCAGGGGGTATGAAACATAATCAGGGGAAAAGTCAGCAAAAATAATGAAAGTCCAAAATTATGGGGCCCAGGTGCTGCAAACAAAAAAGAAAAGGGAAAATGTGAGAAAAACAAGCAAAAGGTAGCGCGCTGGGTGTTGAACCCACGCCCTCTTGGTTACCAGCATGCTGCCTTACCACTGAGGTGGCTATACATCTGTTTACTTATATGAAATGATAAATACATAACATATAATTCTTTCAAGGCCTGTACTTCGTCTTCAACCTGCAGCCAACCATAGTACCTGTAACTTCTTCATCTCTCAACAAAAATGGAAAGTACAAACATGAAAGTTGTGGCATTTCTTCCCACGAATCCAACCATATAAATAATTAAAGCTATAAATCCAAAATGAGTGAGAATTTTTCTGGCCCTAATTTAAAACCTAAAATTTTCAGAAACTTCAATTCCAAAATTCTCTAAGCTCAGGCCATATAAATGCAAACTATGGATATGTACATCTTCGTGGCAATGGTATCTACATTTTATCTTTGAAAATGAAAGCTTAACAATGCCTATATGAGGAATTCAAATATCAGAAAACTCACCTTGCAAGAGAGTATCGTGTTTTGAGTTTGAGCAACTTTCAATGAGTTCTAGTGATTGGGTTAGCTTCCTAAAGTTCCCAGGAAGGTAATGTGATGCTTGGCTTGAGCTGAAAGTTGGTGAGGAGTTCTGGAGAAGTCCACTTGCAGTGCTCTACTTTTTAGTTTGGACAATGGTGGAAGTGGAGTTACAGAACTTTAACAGATATTGGGATGAGTTGCCGATGATGTTTAGGAACTTTTGGAATGGTTTGGAGAGGAAACACACGAGTAATTTGAGATATGGGAGTGTAAGGTCAATTTCTGCACAAAAATGGAGTTTTGTATGCAATCTGAGTTTGTGGGAGTTTGAGTGAGTTTAAGGGCTTTTACATGCGTGGGTTATCTTGCAAATAGTATATGTATTTATAGGCAAGGGGTTTTATGTTCTACAACAAATCAGAATTTGAAATTACATGTTGTAAAGCCTTTTCTTGTTTTTGAAGCAAACATGATAAACATCTTCCCAAAGCTTGTACCATGCTATTGTAGAGTGGTTGAACTTTAAACAAGCTTGCTTCTGACTTGTAGATGTTGTTTGTGCAGAAGGATCCATTGAGAGGCTCAAGAAGGGTTGTCATTTGCAAAAGCATGCTTTTCCAAAATGGAAGTCTTGCCTTTCTTCCAAAAATGGCAAGTTAACTTAGACAAAGCTTGGATTTAATGAATAATAGTCATAAAGTTTATGTAATCTGCTGATTAAGGATAAATACACAAGTTAGAGGGCTTGAAAAGTGGGATTATGCAGCATGGCCATGGATTTGGTTCATTGTGCATCACAAATTTTGCCTTGCAAAACAACTTGAAACCCTAAATTCTTGCCTTCGATTCTCCTTGATCAGAAATGATCTCGAGGAGTTCTTGAAAATTTTGGAAAGCTTGTAATGTACTCTAAAATCCTTCTTTGAATCACTTTTGCAAAATCCAATTGGAACTATATGAAACTTGGCCCAGAAGTTAGGTCAAAATCCTGATCAAAATGCTCAAAATTTCACTAAGTGTTTTAGTTTCATGACCATGATTTCATGGATTAAAAAATTGAAATCCAAGAACTTATAGGAGAAGTTGTGTTCAGCAATGTTTTAGATCTCATTGAGATCTACAACTTTCATGTTGAAAGTTTCCTTTGAAACATCTTGCATCATGGTGAAAAATTGGCTCAAAGTTGTGAAAAAATATGAAGTTTTCAACACGTAGAAAATTTTCTAAGTTTGAAAACTTTGACTTTTCAAAATGAAATCTTGACTTTTTGATTTCTTGATGAACAAGTTTCATATTTTGATATGTTTTGATGAATTGTGATCTTTGACACTTGATTTTGACTAAAACGTCAAAGTTTGACTTTTCAGTGTACAGTTGACTGAAAATCAACTATCAATCAATTGATCTTGAGGGAAGTTTTAAGTCATACCATTAGGTCAAAATGATTCATTTGAAACCTTGAGATCATGTCTCAAACCAAATAACCATTTGCTAGGTCAAAAATCAGAAATTGCCTTTTCTCAATCAAAACCCTAATTTTAACCATTTTGCCCTTTTGATGATCTGATCAAATTTCTTGAGGAATTATGGTCCAAACATGATCAAATGACATATATGAGCTCATAATATTGACATGGATAAAAAATTATGAAGTTTTACTATAAATTGACCACAGTTTACTTTTCCTCCAATACAGCTGATTTTTAGGTCAACTGATCAATTGACTAAGCAAAAATGTGATCCAAGACTTGAAACTTGACATGAGAAATCTTGAGGGTCCATAATGATCCATGAAAGTCATATGAGGCATTAAAAGTTCAATTATCCTTGTGCAATCTCAAAACCTAATTTTCAGTCATCAGAGCTTGAGGAGGTGTCTTGAGCTAATCAACCCTAGTGCAGTCTTGAACCAAATGAGATCTTGTGAGAAAATACTTGATAAATGAGAGGGAAAATTTTGGGTTACAACAAAGGTCTAGTGATCTTTGGCATCTTGGTAGCAGTTTCAGTTGCAGCTAGAGTATGATGTACCTCTTCAAAATTCTGGCACGGAGTCTCGATGAACTCACCATCCATTTCCATATATCTGAAGGAATTCAGGTGACTGACCATTCGTGACTTGAAGGTGGAAGATGATTGAACACTAGAGTGCCAAAAAATTTGCACTCGAAGAAGAATTATGAATGGGCTTATAGATGTCATTTGGAGGAATGATGGAGATTTGCCGGAGATGGGCTTGTAGATGCCATCGAAGGGTGACTGTTGACAGAAAATGGACTAAGTTTGAACTTGATTTAAATTGGAAATGAATCAGAATAGATCTTTGGAGCGATTTATCTGAAACTAGCAAAAGTCTTGTATGTTGTTTGACTGGGAAGAAACAGAATAAATCTTGGAGCGATTTATCTGAACCAAAAATGTTCATTTGGAAAGTATCAGGATAAACCATTAAGAGGTTTAAACTGAGCCAAAAGAGGTCTTGAATACTCTTTAACTGGAGAAAATCAGAGTAGATCTTTGAGCGATTTATCTGAGCCAGAGAAAGTTCCTACTAAGAAAGAATCAGAATAAATCATTGAGATATTTATCTGAACCAGCAAGGATTTAGAGAAGAATCAGAATAAATTGTTGAGAGATTTATCTGAACCAAGTAAAACGTCTGCGGGAAAGAATCAAAATAAACCGTTGAGAGATTCAAACTGAACTAGAAAGGATCTAGAGAAGAGTCAGAATAAATCGTTGAGAGATTTATCTGAACCAGAGAATGACGTCTGCGGGAAAGAATCAGAATAAACCGTTGAGAGATTCAAACTGAATCGGCAGGGGTCTGGAGAAGAATCAAAATAAATCGGTGAGAGATTTCTCGAGTAGTGAATATCTTGTTTCACAGTCGGTAAACTTTTTTCTCAGGTAGTATATTGCATGCTCTTTTCGGCCAGACTCGTCATGCTGCCCCAGCACACACCCCATTGAATTTTCCAAGACAGTTAGATACATGATCAAAGGTCTTCCCTCGACTAGCGGCATCAAAACGGGAGGCTCTTGAAGGTATTCTTTGATCCTGTCGAAGGAAGCCTGGCAGTCGTCATTCCATTCCACCACTTGATCCTTCTTCAGTAATTTGAAGATTGGTTCACAAGTAGTGGTTAGGTGAGAAATGAATTCGGAGATGTAGTTTAGCCGTCCTAAGAATCCTTTGACTTCCTTCTCGGTGCGAGGAGTAGGAATTTCTTGTATTTCTTTTACCTTTGCAGGGTCCACTTCGATACCTTTACCGCTGACGATGAAGCCTAGGAGTTTACTGGACCTCACTCCAAATGTGCATTTACTCGAGTTCAACCTTAGCTTGTATTTCTTTAGCCTTTCAAACAGTTTCTGCAAATGGTCAAGATGTTCCTATTCAGTTTGAGATCTGGCTATCATGTCATCCACATAGACCTCTATTTCGTGATGGATCATGTCGTGAAATAGAGCTACCATGGCGCGCTGATAATTTTCCCCAACGTTTTTCAACCCAAATGGCATAACTTTGTAACAGAACATTCCCCGTTGTGTGACGAAGGTCATTTTCTCCATGTCCTCAGGTGCCATTTTGATTTGATTATAGCCTGAGAAACCATCCATAAATGAGAACACTTTCTGTTATGGGGTATTGTCAACCAGAATATCGAGATGGGGAAGCGGGAAATCATCCTTAGGGCTTGCCCTATTCAAATCTTTGTAATCCACAGACATGCGTACTTTACCGTCCTTTTTAGGCACTGGAACAACATTGGCGACCCATTATGGATATGAGGTGACGGCTAAGAATCCGGTGTTGAATTATTTCATAACTTTATTCTTAATCTTCTCTGACATTTCAGGCCGCATGCGACGAACTTTCTGTTTTACCAGAGGGCATTCTTCTTTTGTCGGTAGACGATGGACCACGATATTAGCATCAAGTCCTGGTATGTCTTTGTATGACCAGGCAAAGACCTCAACATCATCATGTAGTAATTGAGTTAAGCATTTCTTGACACTGGGTTGCAGATTGGCACCTACCTTGACTTCTTTCTTGTTCTCTTCGGTACCTAAGTTAATTGTGTCAACCGATTCTTCGTGGGGCTGTATGGTCCTTTCTTCCTGTTGTAGTAACTTGGCTAGTTCCCTTGGAACTTCACAATTTTCCTCACCTCCGTCTTCGGCTTGGTAGATCGGATTTTCAAAGTCACAATAGGCCATAGAAGAATCGTTACCCATGGGATCCTAAGTGGATGTGGATCTACATTTTGATATGTGAGTGTGTGTAAGAGCATAGATATCTTTGAAAGAAATAAAAATGTAGAAAAAAGAAGAACAAAGAGCGTAAAATTTGTATGCAAAAATGTCCTTGATTCATTGATGACATATGAAAATGAAGTAATAACCCTTACAAATGGACCGTTGTGCCTCGGGTAAGACACAAGGTTTTAAAAGTATGAATTGTTTAATTATTACAAGTCCGACAAAAATTTAAAGACAATTACTTTTGGATAAAAGTAATAGGGACAAATTCTTTGGCTTCCCAGTTGTTGAGTCCTCCGCTGACATTTGGAAAAATCCATTCTTCTAGGACACAACTGTCATCACTATCTTCCACTGTGTTGACTCCATGGTTATTGATTCGTAAAGGTGGTTCCCCGGTACGAGCACGACAAACAGCTTTTTGGGCTCCTGAAGTAAAACCCAAACCAAATTTGTCAGACTTGTAGGGAATATCCGGGAGTTGGCCCTAAATAGTACACCCACCTTCTTCGACTACTGCCTTGGCATCTTTCAGGAAAGCCATCTTCAGCGGGGGTCTAGTGATCTTCGGAACTTTGGAAATAATCTTGGTTGCCGCAACTGTTTGTGGGACTTCCTCGAAATGCTGACATGGAGTTTCGATGAATTTACCATCCATTTCCACATATTTGAAGGAGTTCAGGTGACTGACCATATATTCCTCCTCTCCATGGACAGTGATGATTTTTCCCTTGGTTGGGTATTTCAACATCTGATGTAATGTAGAGGTGACGGCACCAGCGTCATGAATCCAAGGTCGGCCCAATAAACATGAATAGGAAGGGAGAATATCCATCACGTAGAAAGTTGAATCAAAGGTCTGAGTTCCAACTTTAATGGGGATATCCACCTTCCCATGCACCATTCTCTTTGAAACGTCGAAGGCCTTTACCACTATGTTGCTGGGTTTTAAGGTCAAACCCTCACAGTTTAGTCTATCCAGAGCCTTCTTAGGCAGCACATTCAATGATGGACCAGTATCTACCAGGACATGGGCCAAAGTAGTGCCCCTACATTCAATAGAGACATGCAACGCCTCATTGTGTTTCCTCCTTTTAGGTGTTAGGTCAGCATCAGAGAAGCCCAAACCATTATCAGCGGTCAAACTGGCCACACAATATTTGAATTGGTCAGCAGAGGTTTCCTTTGGCACATGGGCAGTTTTAAGAAATTTCATCAAGGCCTTCGCATGAGCTTCGGAACACAACAGTAAAGCTAACATAGAAATCTTTGAAGGGGTCTGACCTAGCTGTTTGACTACATTGTAGTCGCTTATCTTTATAATTTTCAAAATTTCTTCCATCTCCTTCTTGGAAGCCTCTGGGATAGATACTGATTGTGCCTTCATCCGGACAGGTTCAACCAAAATTCCTTTGCCCCGAGTCTTGGTCGACTCGACGATAGGGGTTTCAGCAGGGGTAACCAGACAAACTATAGTAGTAGTATCAGTAGAAACAAAAGCAGGGATGTTCGCAGGACCGGTAACAGTTTTCAGAGGAGCAATCTCAGGGGAAACACTCTTCAACTTCGAGTTATTTTGCTGGTTCCCACAATGTTGCCGATATCGGGGTCAACCTTCTCAAAAATCGAGTCTTCATCAGCCAGCCAATCTTGCTTGACGTCGTGGTAGTAGACGTCACCCCATAGTTCCCGGGGACATTTTTATCTGAGGAGTATGGGATTGGCCCTGGCATAGTAATTATCAATGGAGTCACCTTCGGAACAGATGTAATCCTAACGGGTCTTTTGGTAGAGACCCTGGGATGATTGGCATAAATGGTTACTATTGAAACATCCTTGTAAGTAATGGTTGGAATGGGAGTCTTTTCAAACAAAAATCTCTTTGTCATCCATCAAGCGCTGGACACCTGCCTTCAATAAATGAAAACTAGTCGGTATGGGTAAACATAGGTGGCAGCCTTCGCCACAACCCAAAAATAAATCGGCCTTCAACAGGTTCCTTTTGACGGTTAGGAGAGGAGTAACAAGTTCATTAACAATAGCAACAAACACATCATCTTCAACATCATTAACACCATGGCCGTGCTTAGGCATAGGAGCGGTGATAACATTTGGGATCTCAGGAGCATCAACTTTAATTTCTTTTGCCTCGATAAGGTCTTGCACCTTGTTTTTCAAAACCCAACAGTCGTTTGTATCATGACCTGGACTTTCTGAATGGTAAGCACAACGAGCATTTGGGTTATAACGGGGAGAGCAGTGTTGGGATTCTTCAAGGCTTCCTGTAAGGTCACCAGATTAGATTTCAACAAATTCGGCAAGACTTGAGACAACGTCATATTTATCCAGGTAAACTATCTTACCGTCCTTTCTGTTCTAGGCTGGTTGTTCTTTGTTGAATAGGTGCAGGCTTAGGGATCATGACAGCCCATACCACTGGACGGTGTTCAGTTCTTTCCTGATTCATATGATTATATGCAACACTGACCTCCTTCTTTTTGGTAAAGGTCCTCTTTATCGCACTTGAGGATACATCTCTTTGAATTTTTCCATTTTTTATACCCACTTCTACCCGTTCACTGGTCATGATTAATTAGGTAAATCCAACCGAGGAGCTTCCGATCAAGTGTTTGAAGAATGGACCAGATAGCGTGCCTAAGAACATACCCACCAATTCTATGTCAGGTAGAGGGGGTTAGACCCTTCCCGCGAGATCCCTCCACTTTTGAGCATAGGTCTTGAAACCTTCACCTGCACCCATAGACATGCTTTGCAACTGTGTCCGTGTTGGAGCCAAGTCAGCATTATACTGGTATTGTTTATAAAAGGCGGCAGCCAAGTCTTCCCAATTGCGAATATTGGTCCCTTCCAATTGATAGAACCAATCCAACTGCGTTCCTGACAATCTTTCTTGGAAGAAATGCACCCATAGATTCCTATCCGCAGTATGGGGTTAAATTTTCCTGACGTATGATCTCAAATGCAACTTTGGACAAGAGACACCGTCATATTTAAAGAAAGTAGGGACCTTGAATTTTTGCGGTATGACAACCCCTGAGACAAGTCCTATATCCTCAAAATCCAACCCAGGTACTTTCTGGATCTCCATAGCATTGAGGTGATCTTCCAACTGTTTGTATTTGTCGTCACCTGGAGGATACTGCTCTTCAGAGTAGTCAGCCTCTTCTTCCTCTTCAGATTCTGGAGGGTCAGTTACTTCCTTGTTTTTCCCTTCTTGATTGTCCCCTTCACCTGATGATGTTGCGAAGTCTAGAGTCTGTCTGGCTTGTCCCTTGAACCTTTTTCCCAGATTCAAAACACCGGTTGATTTCTTCGCTTTCTTCTTCTTTTCTTTGATCAGTAAAGTTTTCAAATCCTCTTGTCCTTTTTCCAGAGTCAAGAACATTTGTCGAAACTGGGCGTTCTGCGCTTGGAGATCTTTTACTGTCTGTTCAATATCCATCTCACTGAAATAAATAGTAGAAATATAAGGAGACCTGTTGTAAGAAACTTGTTTGTGTTATGATGAATGAAGATGCGTATGCAAATGATTTCAAGGAAATTAGAGATTTAAATTTTCTTTAGACAAAAAGGAACACACGTTATATTAATAAATAAATGTTTGAGTACATTATGCCTCTTTGGGCTTACAAAGAAATAAAAATACAAAACTCTAAGACAAAAAAGTTGAACCCATCCTCTTCGGCACGATGTAAGCGTTCAGACTTCTCTCTTCATGAAGTTGCTTGGTGAGCTCTAGAACTTTCTTCTTGCAGGCGTAGAATTGGGCTTCAAAAGTGTCTCGCTCTTCCTTAAGTTGTATCATATCCCTTTGTAAGTCTTCGATAGAGGTGGGCATGTTAGGATGAAGGATAGTGTATGGGACATCTTCTTCCACCACAGGCTCTATGATAACTAGGAGAATGTAGGGGTAAGGCATCATAAGACTTTGAGCACAGGCTCGTACCCATTTGAGATAAGGCTCAAGAGGGATGGAATTATTGTACCCCAGTGTCTTGCTATCCACCTTGTTTACCATCCTCCAAGATTGTATAAACCTCTGACGGTAGCCTTGATTGTCACTTTCATAGTCAAACACCAAACCTTGGATGAGAATCTCATGAGGACCATCTCTTCGGGCGTAACCAAACTGTCGTAAGGTCAAGCAGGGGTTGTAAGTGATACCTCCTCTAATGCCAAGTAGGGGGACATTAAGTAATTCTCCATAGCGGTCGATGATAGTAACATTTGAAATTCTGGCTGCAGATACTCAATGTCACAGTCAATGTTATGACACCGTATCTGACTTTCTATAAGACAGTAAATACAAAAACAGTAAAGAACACAGTCAATTGTTTACCCAGTTCAGTGTGAAACAACACCTACTCTGGGGGCTCCCAAGCCAGGGAGTAAATCCACTATAAGAGATATTAATTCAGGAATAAACCAACCAGTTTATCTCCTTCACTTAATACCTACCCAATGCAACTTCAATCTAAGTTCAACTTAAACCTGAGTTCCTACTCACTCCCCCTCAATCACAGCAGTGATACTTAAAACAATTGACTAATGAATTAATGAAGACACTCTTCAGAACATACACTTGATTATGCTTCACATCTTTTTAATCAAGAAACACAAGCACTCTTGCTTCACAGCTTTGAGTGATACAAAAACCTAACTTGACTTTGCTTCAAAGCTTTAGTCAAGAGACACAAAACACTATTGCTTCAAAGCTTTGAGTGATACAAAACCCTTACAATTAAAACCTATTCCAAGTCACTTATCACAATGATACTTACTTGGATTACAGTAGTTAAAACTATACAACTCCTAATTGATCTTCAGTCAAAAGGGATGAATTCCAAACAGCAGTCATGTTGAATATATAGCAATTGTTTCTTCAGTTAGGGTTTCCACAAAAAGCTAGGGTTAATTCCGTTTGACCTTAAGACTTGGTCACAAGACTTTATCAACCAGGTTAGGGTTGAGCTAGGTTAACCCAAAGTCCACGTGAGATTCTGTTCTGGAAAGAATGAGTCATCTTCCTGAAAAATCTCAGAATTAACCAAACTGCATAACTGTTAGATCAGTACAGGATGTCTTAACATTTGTTATGACATCAGAATTCATGTTTACTGATTTTGGTAGAAGGCAATAAATGTGATCTTTTTGCAAAATGCTCAGATACACACTCATAAACAGCAGCACCTGTATGCCATTATTTTTCTGCAAAGGTACCTAATAAACCAGTACCTAATAAACCAGAATGTTATGACATCAGTCATGACATTCACACACCTGGTTTTACCAAAAATACATGCCAATAACTAAACACCTACAAACTCCCCCTTTGGCAGATTTTTGGCTAAAGCCCCTAAGCAATCAGAGAGTAGATAGCAGCAGAAAGAATATGACTGCAGAAAAATATGATGTCTACCAGGTAATTAACACAAAATATCTCCCCCTCTTTAGCCACAAATGGGCCAAAGATACATGTACTTAAATATGATACAGTCACCCAAAATAAAAACACTTGCATCAACTGGAACTAGCGGCAAGTTTGCCATCTCCACTGAACTTTAAGCACTGTCATCAGACTCAGAAGGTTCGGGCTTCTTCCTTTTCTTGTGAGCAATATCAGCATTCTTCTCTTTGTCCATGTCAACAACTGGGGCTTCAGCATCCTTATCTTTGTCTGGTGTCTCAACATCCTTAGAGACATC